>CM070771.1:2690000-3290000 GCA_036346955.1 Dipus sagitta
AATAGGAGGGGGAAAATTGTGATATCAAAATAGAAGAGAGACTAGTTAGAAAGAAGATGGGATTCAGTGTGGAGGGGAGGAAGGGAAGGTGGTGTGAAGGGAATATGATCAGGGTTTATGATCTATATTTATGGAAGTTAATAAATAAAAGTTTGAAAAAAGGTGGAACAACATGAGATTGTCCTTCGGCCTATGCAAACACATGTGCATGTACACAGACACACACACACACACAAAGACAGTTACAGGAAGCATTCTTACCTCCCCAACTGGGCAGAAAAATATTTTATTCATCATATCTGACAGACTAAAATGTCCTCAAAGTTCACAGTAGACTATGAAAAAATTGTAATACTATTGTAAGAGATTTTATTATTATTCAGTAAGTTATATTATTAATCATTATTATAATTACCAGTGTTTTGTTTTTGTTAAGACTAGGTCTTGCTGTGTCCCCCAGGCTGCTCTGGAATCACTATATAGCCTAGGCTAGCCTAGAACTTGTAACAATCCTCCTACTTCAGCCTCCTGAAGGCTGGGACTACAGGTTGATGCTACCATGCCTGGATCAATATTTTGGATATCATTTATATAAGCTAATAACTTGATGCAGGCTAGAGACATAGCTTAGTGGCTAATGCGCTTGCCTGTAAAGCCTAAGGACCCAGGTTTGACTCCCCAGAACCCACATAAGCCAGACGCACAAAGTCACACATGCACACTAAGAGGCACACATGTCTGGAGTTCAATTGTAGTAGCTAGAGGCCCTGGTGTGCCAATTTTCTCTCTCTCTCTCATAAAAAAAAACCTTAAGAAAAAACTTGACTCACTCATTTCATTATTCAGATCATCTATTCATTGTCTCTCATAATCCAAACATAATATGCTGCAAATCTGCTTCCCCTCCCCCACCATTGTGATGGGTGACTTTGGCTTTAGCCTTCAGGGTTTGGGTTCGGTTGGGTAACATTGAAGCTTCAGTTTGGGGGTGTGGTGGTTCCTGTGTTAGAGTGTTGTTGGTTCTTTCCCTTCCAGAAGTCTGGGGGTTCAGTTCTTTCTTCAATTCCGAGTATGGCTCATGCTTTCTAGAAGCTTCTTTGCATTTTTACTTTTGCTTTTGTGTTTTGTTTTGCTTTGTTTTGGTGCAGAACCAGGCGATGTAGTCCAGGCTGGCCTCAAACTCATGGCCTCCCGCCTCAGCCTCCAGAGAGCCGGGACGACAGGGGTGGGCCACCACGCTGGTCTCACTGGCCTTTATTTCCATGTGCCAATGTGCGTGTGTGCTCATAAGCGTGTGGGTGAACCCGTGTGTGAAGGTGCGTGTGGAGGACACAGACCAACATCGGGTGTCTCCCTCAGCCACTCTCCACCTTACTTTTATAACACGGGGTCTCTCACTGAACTCAAAGGTCACCAATTCAGCTAGACAAGCTAGACAGCAGGTCCTCCTGTCTCCACCTCTCCAAGGCTGGGATTGCAGGGCATGTTACCATACCTGGCTTTTACGTGCATTCTGAGAATCTAAACTCAGGTTTTCATGCTTGCATGGCAAGCCGTTACCCCCTGAGACATCTCTTCTGCCTCTCCCATGCCTTTTTAAGTCAGTTGGAGTCCGTTTTTTTTTTTTTTTTTTTTTTTTTTTTTTCTCCTGACAATGGAGGACCACCACCTGCTACATTCTTCCTTACAGATTACATGGCAAGGAGGCTTATCATGTTCTACTCCTGAACCCAGGCTCAGATGAAACAGAAAACACTCTTGGACGTCAGACTTAAACACCCTCAGCTGTAATGCCACATCGATGCAAGGAAATGGGTCACTTTTAGTCATATTACCTTGAGTCTTAAGTGGCTACTCTACATGGGGTCTACTAGAGAAGTCCAGATCGAAAAAGACACAGCTTTTAAAGCTTAAGTGCACATCTCTCTGCCCGACTAAACTGCGAGCTTCCTTACCAATGAAAATAACCGCTTGTTTGACTGCTGGCTAGGGAGATGGCT
Source organism: Dipus sagitta (assembly GCA_036346955.1). Lineage (NCBI taxonomy): Eukaryota > Metazoa > Chordata > Mammalia > Rodentia > Dipodidae > Dipus > Dipus sagitta. The sequence goes on from CM070771.1 coordinate 2,692,001, forward strand.
CAGTGGGTAGAGTGTTCGCTTCATAAGTACGAGAACCTGAATATGATCCTCTGAACTCATGTAAAAATGCTGAGTGTGATGGTACATTGTCTGTAATTCCAGCACCAGGGAGGAGGAGACAGCTCCCTGGAGCTTACTGGTCAGCCAATCTAGCCTAATGGGTGAGCTCCATCCAGGCCAATGAAAGACCGACTCAAAGAAGATGGGGAGCTGGAGAGTTGAGTTAGCAGTTAAGGTGCTTGCCTGCGAAGCCTAAGGACCCAAGAACCCATGTAAGCCAGAAGCACATGTGGTGTGTGTGTCTGGAGTTTGCTTGCAGTGGCTAGAGGCCCTGCAGCGCCCCCCCCCCCCGGCATTTGCAGTGGCTAAAGGCCCTGGCATGCCCATTCTCTCTCTCTCTCTCTCATTAATAAATAAAGAAATATAAAATATTAAAAAAGAAGGTGGATAGTGTCTCTGAAAATGACACCTGAGGTTGCCCTCTGGCACACACACACACACACACACACACACACACACACACACAGGCAATCCTGGACATTTGTGCTTCAAGGACAGAAGGCATGGTTTTTGAAATTTGCTAGAATATGGGTGAGATACTGGATATGTAGATAGATGGATCTTCACTCACTGGAAGCAAGTGACTTGAGCACTGAGCCGTCTCTCCAGTCCAAATGCTATGCTAATTTCGAGGTTTTATCTTTGTTGTTGTTGTTATTGATTGGTTTCATGAGGTAGGGTCTCACTCTAGTCCAGGCTGACCCGGAACTCACTCTGTTGTCAGGTTATTTATGTATTTATGATGGTGCTGGGGATCAAGCCCAGGCCCTTGTTCATACTAGGCATATGCTCTACCACTGAGCTACATCCTGAGCCAGATATTCGCCCATTGGACGGATGGGAGTCTTGGAAACAAATGACAGCATCATAAGAAACTGAAGAGGATCTAAGAAATAAACACTAGGGAGCACCATCATTTCCTGTGTGAACAGTTGAGAAGAAACGTAAGCAATACAGACAGAGAAAGCAGTAAGTCAACTTTCATTGGAAGGAGGAGGAGGAAGAGGAGGAGAAGAGCGTGGAGAAAGAGAAGGGGGATAAGAGGAGATGGAGACCCAAGATTTGAGAACTGGGGTAAGGGGTATCTATAGAGAGTCTGGGCCAACTGAAAACTCGAGAGTTCCAAAAAAAAAAAATCTGTCTCAAAAAAAAAAAAATGGCAATAAAAGGTTACTGATGAGTCCAAAGGTCATTCTCAGTGAAACCTGCATTTCACAGCCAGGCTGCGGTGAATAAAAGAGAGTTAAACACAGAAGGAGAGACAAAGGGCAACAGCTTGAGACAAAAATAAATAAGAGCCAGATGTGGCTGTGTACACCTGTCATCTCAGCACTCAGGAGGACGAAGCAGGAGCATTGTGAGTTTGGGGTCAGCCGGGGTTACACGCTGAGACTTACCCCCCCCCCCCGTGAAAAGAAACAAATAATTAAAAATGTGAAAACTAAGAGAGCTGTGGATATTCTTTGTGAAGGAAGAACAACTGTTATATGACTTACTAATTAAGTAATTATTTTTCAAGTAAAATGATCTCCCGAATGCTTCCTTCCCCTAAATACCTCCAAATCCCAGATTCCCTTTTTCAAATAATAAGAATAATTGGCATTTGTAGTTTACAATGCTTGGGTGAGTGCTCTTTCTCTCTGATGTTCAACCCAAACTGATTCATACAAAAACCCCCAAATAAGAATCTTCTTATATTCAATCACAGACAAAGTAAGACTGTAAACCCCTTCCTTTGATCAGGGACTTCGTGCACTTGAAGAGAATACCATGGTAATCCTCCCACTCGGCACCTCAAAAAGAAAGCAGCAACCGCTGATGCAAATAGCGAGTGCTTTGAACTGAAAATCACGCCATGACAGACTAAAAGGAAGTGTCCACATGAAGGTTTTCTCTAATGGAGACAAAGGCAAAAAAAAAAAAAAAAAAAAAAAAAAAAAAGCACTTCCCAATTTAGAGCTTAGAGAGTAAAACCAATGTTACCAGTGTTCAGTTATAATATTTGGATCCCAAAACTTATACCTCTGTAGTGAAGCATTTTTTCAGTGTTTGTGACAGTGTTTTTATATTTTGCTTTACAAAAGATCTAACCCAGAGCTGAGGATGTAGTTCTGGTGATAGAACACTTGCCCAGCATGCACAAAGCCCAGGGATCAATCCCTCGCACCCCATAAACTTGGGGTTATGGTGCACTTGTGTAATCCCAGCTCTGGGGGAAAGGGCAGTAGAAGCAGGAGGATCCAAAGTTCAAAGCCATTCTCAGTTATATAGTTTAAGGCCAGCTTGGGCTATGTGAAACTCCGTCTTAAAAAAAAAAAAAAAGAAGAAGGTGAGGGCTGAAGAAATAGCTTAGGAGGTAAGGTGCTTGCCTGTGAAGCCTAAGGACCCATGTTCAACTCCCTATATCCCATGTAAGCCAGATGCACAAGGTGACGTGTGCCAAGGTTGCACATGCGCACAAGTTGGCGTGCACGTCTGGAGTTCTACTGCAGTGGCTGGAGGCCCTGGCGTGCCAATTCTCTCCCTTTCTTTCTCTCTCCCTCATAAAAATAGGTGAGAAGTTGTGCATTTGGTAGAATGCATGCTTAGAATCCACCAGGAAGGGATTGGGGACGTGGCTCAGAGGTAGAGCACTTCTCTAGCATATAACAAGCCCTGGGTTGGATTCCTACAACCAGCAAAGAAATAATCCTGTAAAAATATTCCCAGGTATCTTGCAACAGTAATAGTTGTTGATGTATTAATGGACAAAACTGAAAACCACAAACAGCAGGTCACTTGTCAGCATCACCCTACATAGCATAGCAAGAATTTTAATCAAAGTCTCTCTGATTCTTAAGTCCTCACTCCCCACAGAAAGTAGCCTACATACTTCTCAGATGAACCACTGAGATAATATATAAATACACAAAGCAGAATCAGTTTCTTTAGCTCTCCACACTGACCAAGTAAATTTCAGAATAAATTTGAAACCACTATAAAAATGGGCAATAAAACTCCAGAGAGAGAGAGAAAGAGAGGGATAGAGAGAGAGATACAAGTGTATGCTATGAATTCCACTTGGAAGTCTGGGCGAAAGGGTTAGAAATGAGCACTTTCTATACCCATTCCCCCTTCACTCAAACCAACACAGAACAAAACAAAGATGGTCAATGAACAAAATCCTAAAATATCCTGTGCACACATCAATTTCTAAAGAAGGGGGCTGGGAGGCTCTGTGCGTAGTCAGGGGGAAAGATGCAGGAAACCTGCAGAATGGAAACCCTCCCCCACCCCCACCCCCACCTTTGCTTTTCCTTGGCTGAGAGGAAAGCCAGAGAGGGACTAGAGAATGATTCTAATTGCTCAGAGCTAATTACCTTCAGCAATAACAGGGATTTAGCAGTGCAGCAAAGAAAATAAATAAGACCAGTTCTCCTGAGGGAGAGAGAGACTTGGAAGGGAAAAGAAACTCAGAGACTTGGCTTTGTCCTCACCTTCCCAATGATCACAACAATGTGGGAAGGTGGCTCAGTGGGTAGAGCACTTGCCACACAAGCATGAGGACCTGAGTTTAACACTCAGAACCCACATTAAAAAAAAAAAAAAAAAACTTGCTGGGCGTGGTGGCACACACCTTTGATCCCAGCACTCTGGAGGCAGGGGTAGGAGGATTGCAGTGAGTTCAAGGCCAACCTGAGACTACATAGTGAATTCCAGGTCAGCCTGAGTTAGAGTGAGACCCAACCTTGAAAAACCAAAAAAAAAAAAAAAAAAAAAAAAAACCAACAACTTGGTGGGGTTGTCATCCCAGCACTGGAGAGGAGGAGACAGGAGGATACCTGGAGGTAGCTTGTCAGCAAGTAGGTGAGCTCCAGGCTGGTGAGATGCTCTTTCACAAAGGAGGTAGACAGTATACCTGAGAAATGACACCCAGAGTGTCCTGTGGCCTATACACACACACACACACACACACACACACACACACACACACACACACGTTCATGCAGACAGACACACATATACACAGATGCATAATAATGATTAAAAAAAAAAAACCACTGAGACCAAAAGCCTGAATTCTATCTATCTTCCACATGCAGGGGGAGTAATATAAAAAGCAGACATCAGGGAGAAATGAGAGAACATTTGTGAAAGACTAAACAGACAAGATGTCCATTCAAAATGAAATTGTAGGACTGCCTGAAACGACAAAAAAATGACTCAAAGCCCAAGAGTGACCTCAGCGACAGCCCTGGGGCAAGGCTTTTAACAAACTTGGAAAAGGAAAGCAAAATATATCACTCCTCATAATATTCCACATCCCCAGCTCCTTTGCCCTCTTTTTCTCTCTCTTCTCTCTCTTCTCTCTATCTCTGTCCCCCTCTCTCTTCTTCCCACCTTCCCTCCCTTTCTCTTCTTACCTTTCCTCATCCTCACAACTCTGCAATCTTAAACAGGCAGAGACATTTGAGGCAAGCTTACTCAGCTTCCCACCAAACCAAAATGGCTGGTGACGTCAAAGCAAAGGGAAAGTCAGCAAAAAAAAAAAAAAAAAAAGAGGTGTTTTAGGGGGTTGGAGAGATTGCTTAGTGGTTAAGGCACTTGCCTGCAAAAACAAAGGACCCAGGTTCAATTTCCCAGGATCCACATAAGCCAGATGCGCCAGGTGACACACACGTCTGGAGTTCATTTGCACTGGCTGGAGGCCCTGGCACATGCACTCCTTCACTCTATCTGCATCTCTCTGTCTATATATCCATCTATCCCTCAAATAAATAAAAATAGATTTTATAAATGTCCTTGGGCATGCTCTAGATGAAAAAAAAATGTACAAAAAGAAGGAAAATAGTGCAAGAAAATGCCTGATAGGATGGGATAATGTATTAATCAACTGCTCGCTACTGGGACAAAACACCTGGCAAAAGTCATTCTAAGGAAGGAAGAGTTCACTTCAGCTTACAGTTCCAGGTTACCTGCCATCGTGGCAGGGAAGACATGGCGGCAGGAGCTTGAGGCAGCCGGTCACATTCAGTCCACAGTGAGGAAGCAGAGAGAGATGAACGCTGCTGCTCAGCCAGCTCTCTCCTTTGATACAGTCCAGGACCCCAGCTCATAGGATGGTGCTACCCACAGTTAAGGTGGGTCTTCCCACCTTGATTAACCTAATCTAGGCAATCCCGTGCAGGTGATTCTCAGGGCTGTCAGGTTGACTATGGGTGGATAACCATCACAGGTAAACATGTTTGGAAAACGTCTATTAGGGAATGAGGAGATTCTGGGTATATTACAACACCTGCCCTTCTGCTCGCATAGAAAAATCCACAAGGAATTGGCAAGGCATGGTGGTTCAATGCTGTAATTTCATCACTGTATCCATGAAGGCAATCAGTCACACAACCATGTAAATAGCATGTAAGCTCTCTCCCAACACAGCAAGGCCATGATGTTGAAGGAGACTCAGACAAGGTCTTTGTATGAGTTTGGTTTCCCTCAGCTCCTCTCTTTTCTGCTAGGAAATGTGGACGAGTCAACAGCAGGTGGCTCAGGTCTATTAGAGCTCAAAACAAAGATGACAGGGGCTAGAGAGATGGCTCAGGGGTTAAGGAACTTGCCTGCAAAACCTAACGCCCGGAGTTCAATTCCCCAGTACCCACATAAAGCCAGATATGCAGCGGCGCCTGCATCCAGAGTTTGTTTGCAGCAGCTGGAGGCCGTGGCATGCCCCTTCTTTCAGTCTCTCTGTCTCTCTTCTCCCTCTGTGCTTGCAAGTGAAAATATTTCACAGCAATAAGGAGGAAGTGTGCAGACACACGTGAGCCATCTAGACTTTCCCACCATAGCACAAAGGAAAATAGCCTCCCCCGGTTACCCTAGGGCACTTCTGCATGGTACCCAACGTCAGTGTGATAAACTTGGCACTCATGGGGCTCAGGTACAGAGACAGGGAAGAGCAGGAAAATAATACACCATGGTCTTCTCCCACCTGGTTCTTTCCTGTCCACATTCAATATGAGTCTGTTGCCTCTGTAACCAGAAAATGCAATTAAACCTCTCTATGCCCAATCCACTGGGAGCTTCAAAGATGCCATGACTGAGCCTGCTGAAGCAGACAGGGCACCAACAGCTGGTGGGAGGAGGGGTGCAGGAAATGAAAGTCGGATGGGAGAGAACCCTAAGCTTGCAGCCTGTATTGTAAGGGCTCTCCTACTCTACAGTTACATTTAAATTTTCAGCAAATTTAAATTTTCAGCAAAATTTAATGTCACTTATTTTTATGTAAGTTTTCATTCAAAACCTGAGTGTTGGTGCTGAGGAGGTGGCTCAATGGTAGAGCTCCTGCCTAGAATCCCCCAGTGAGGGGCTGGGGGCGTGGCTCAGTGGTAGAGCTCCTGTCTAGAATCCCCCAGTGAGGGGCTGGGGGCGTGGCTCAGTGGTAGAGCTCCTGCCTAGAATCCCCCAGTGAGGGGCTGGGGTCGTGGCTCAGTGGTAGAGCTCCTGTCTAGAATCCCCCAGTGAGGGGCTGGGGGCGTGGCTCAGTGGTAGAGCTCCTGCCTAGAATCCTCCAGTGAGGAGCTGGGGGTGTGGCTCAGTGGTAGAGCTCCTGCCTGGAATCTCCCAGTGAGGGGCTGGGGGTGTGGCTCAGTGGTAGAGCTCCTGCCTAGAATCCCCCAGTGAGGGGTTGGGGGTGTGGCTCAGTGGTAGAGCTCCTGTCTAGAATCCCCCAGTGAGGGGCTGGGGCATGGCTCAGTGGTAGAGCTCCTGCCTAGATTCTCCCAGTGAGGGTCTGGGGGGCATGGCTCAGTGGTAGAGCTCCTGCCTAGAATCCCCCAGTGAGGGGTTGGGGGTGTGGCTCAGTGGTACAGCTCCTGCCTAGATTCTCCCAGTGAGGGGCTGGGGGTGTGGCTCAGTGGTAGGGCTCCTGCCTAGAATCCCCCAGTGAGGGGCTGGGGGTGTGGCTCAGTGGTAGAGCTCCTGCCTAGAATCCCCCAGTGAGGGGCTGAGGTGTACTCAGTGGTAGAGCTCCTGCCTAGAATCCCCCAGTGAGGGGCTGGGGGCATGGCTCAGTGGTAGAGCACCTGCCTAGAATCCCCCAGTGAGGAGCTGAGGTGTGCTCAGTGGTAGAGCTCCTGCCTAGAATCCCCCAGTGAGGGGTTGGGGGTGTGGCTCAGTGGTACAGCTCCTGCCTAGATTCTCCCAGTGAGGGGCTGAGGTGTACTCAGTGGTAGAGCTCCTGCCTAGATTCCCCCAGTGAGGAGCTGAGGTGTGCTCAGTGGTAGAGCTCCTGCCTAGAATCCCCCAGTGAGGGGCTGGGGGCGTGGCTCAGTGGTAGAGCTCCTGCCTAGAATCCCCCAGTGAGGGGCTGAGGTGTACTCAGTGGTAGAGCTCCTGCCTAGAATCCCCCAGTGAGGGGCTGAGGTGTACTCAGTGGTAGAGCTCCTGCCTAGAATCCCCCAGTGAGGAGCTGAGGTGTGCTCAGTGGTAGAGCTCCTGCCTAGAATCCCCCAGTGAGGGGCTGAGGTGTACTCAGTGGTAGAGCTCCTGCCTAGAATCCCCCAGTGAGGGGCTGAGGTGTACTCAGTGGTAGAGCTCCTGCCTAGAATCCCCCAGTGAGGAGCTGAGGTGTGCTCAGTGGTAGAACTCCTGCCTAGAATCCCCCAGTGAGGGGCTGAGGTGTGCTCAGTGGTAGAGCACTTGCCTAACATGTTTGAGTTCCAGCACTGTTAAAACAAATAAAGACTCTATCTCAGCTTTTGCACAAGAGGTTTCAGATCAAGGATTTCACAGATCAGACTTTTATCTATCTCCAGAAATGTTTTCCAAGCAAAGGTTGGGTTCAGTAAAATAGAAGTCAAGGAGGACGGCAGGGTATCATTCTTGAAAGATATTGCAATCACCAATTAAAATATTTTAGCATTCAAATGTAATAGCTTATTTCGAGACAGCTGGGTAGCTCCCTTGGATTTTACTGACAAGAAAAAAAATTAATCGCATAAAACCAGAATGTTTGAAAGTAATTTATCTAATCGCACACAAGTGTGATGTAAAAAAGAGATATAATAGAAAATTAAATTTTTTTGCTGGTCCACTAGGTATTATGTTACATTTCATATTCTGGAATCACTAGGTTTCAAAAAGAAACACAAATGATATTACTATTATATTTTATTGTGGCACTACTGTGTTAAAATGAAACATTCCCTATATATATTTTTTTTAATTTTTATTTATTACATAGAGACAGAGGCAGATAGAGAGAGAGAATGGGTGTACCAGGCCCTCTAGCCACTGCAAACAAACTTCAGAAGCATGTGCCACCATGTGCATCTGGCTGACACGGGTGCTGGGGAATTGAACCTGGGTCCTTAGGCTTTGCAGGCACGCACCTTAACTCCTAAGCCATCGCTCCAGCCCCTATATGTTTTTTTTTTTTTTTTAATGTTTAGGAATTCTATTTGTAGAGAGGACAGGAAGATATCATATTGCCTAGTAGCCACCATCTTCTGTACCAGATGTTACTCCACTATTATTTGAGTACATAGGAAATCTTTATTTTTACATGTGTAACTGTGTGGCGTGTGTGTGTACATGTGTATGCATACTATACGTGTGTGGGCACTTGTGTGTATGTGGATGCAAGTGTATCTGTGCACATGGGTGTGGATGCCAGATACAGATGTCCAAATATTTCCTTCAATCTCTCTCCATCCTGTTTTTCTTTTCTTTTTTTTTTTTTTAATTAGTTTTGTACTCAGCGAATACAGTCAATTTGGTACCATTGTTAGGCTCATCCATGTCCTACCCCCTCCCCTTGGCCCCTCCTTGTTGAGGTATATGGGTCATGCATTGTGGAGTTAGCCCACAGTTACGGGTAGGATAAATGTCTCTGCATATCATGACCCAACATGTGGCTCTGACATTCTTTTCGCCCCCTCTTCCGCAAAATTTCCCTGAGCCATGTTGGGTTCATTTTTGGTCTGCTTCAGTGATGAGGTGTTGGGGGCCTCTGGGTCTCTGGATCTCTGATTTGGTAGGAGTTGATTTTCTCTGTGTTGATCTCCTTCACCCTTGTACTGGTATCCAGTTCACCAAGAAAACAGCACCCTTGCTTGTTTCACCAATTGTTCTTAGTTTCAGCCGGGGCCCTTTTGAGGTATGATGGGGTGGCTTGTTTGTTTGTTTTGTTGTTGTTGTTTTGTTTTGCATGTGTGCGTATGTGCCCACCAGGGTGTCTTGCTGCTGAAAATGGATGCCCATCTGGCCTTACATGGGTGCTGGAGAATTGAACCCGGGCCAGCAGGCTTTGCAGGCAAGCACCTTTACCCACTGTGTCATCTCCCCAGCCCTCCATATTACTATTTTTAAAAACTTTTTAAATATTTTATTTATTTGAGATAGAGAGAGAGATAGAGGGAGAGGCAGAGAGAGAGGAATAAAGAGAGAGAAAGAGAAAAAAATGGGTGCACCAGGGCCTCTAGCCACTGCAAATGAACTCCAGATTCACGTGCTCCCTTGTGCATCTGGCTTACATGTGTCCTGGGGAATTGCACCTGGGTCCTTAGGCTTCACAGACAAGTGCCTTAACCACTAAGCCATCTCTCCAGGCCATCCAGATTATTATTATTATTATTTATTTATTTGTAAGTACAGACATAGAAGAGAGACAGACAGAGAGAGAATGAGCATGCCAGGGCTTCCAGCCACTGCAAGCCAACTCCAGATGCATGGGCCCCTTGTGCATCTGGCTTATGTGGGTCCTGGGGAGTTGAACCTGGGTCCTTTGGCTTCGCAGGCAAGTGCCTTAACTGCTAAGCCATCTCTCCAGGCCCCAGATTATTTTTTTGACACAGGGTCTCTCACTGAACCTAGGGTGTTCTCATTCGGATTGTCTAGCATCCAGCTTGTGCTGGTGAAGGAATCTCCTGACTCTGCCTCCCCAACACTGAGATTATAAATGTGCACTACCATGCCCGGCACTGACATGGGTTCTGGGGATGGCTCTCAGGTCCTCATGCTTACACGGCAGGTGTGGTACTGACTGAACCATCTCCCCAGCTCCACAGAAGGGATATCCTGAAAGGTCAGTTGCTCCTTTTATAAAGCAAATCTTAAGGCATGAGTTTTTCTTTCAGAGCATTGAAATGCTCTGAAGTCCATACGTTTTTTTAAAACCTTTAAAATCTTTTTATTAATTTTTACCAGAGAGAGAATTGGCACACAAGGGCCCCCAGCCACTGCAATCGAACTTCAGACACACGTGCCATCTTGTGCGCATGTGCAACCTTGTGCGCTTGCATCACCTTGTGTGTCTGGCTTATGTGGGACCTGGAGAGTCAAGCATGAGTCTTTAGGCTTCGCAGGCAAGCACCTTTACCACTAAGCCATCTCTCCAGCCCAGTCCATATTTTTTAATGATGCCAAATATGTAGCATATATATGTGTGCTACTCATGAAACTAGAAAGGGCACCTTAAAAGAGGAGAAAGTGGGGCTGGAGAGATGGCTTAGCACTTAAGCACTTGCCTGAGAAGCCTATGGACCCTGGTTTGAGGCTCCACTCCCCAGGACCCACGTTAGCCAGATGCACAAGGGGGTACACATGTCTGGAGTTCGTTTGCAGTGGCTAGAGGCCTTGGCATGCCCATTCTCTATCTATCTCTATATGCCTCTTTCTCTCTCTGTCACTCTCAAATAAATAAATAAATAAATAATTTTTTAATTAAAAAAAAAGAAAGAGGAGAAAGTTCTTAAGAGAGGAGGGGGAAAGAGAGGGTAATCGAGTACTTGTGACAGGAAAGCAGAAGAGGGACTGTATGGAAGGATGCAGGGACTCAGTCCAAGAGGAATAGGGGTGTAGGGTAGAGTAGCGGGTAAGGGAAATGAGTAAGAACTAAGTTCAACCCATATAAGAATGTCACAGTAAGAGCTGGAGAGATGGAGAGAAGCCATTCATTTGCTCGGCCTAAGGTCAAGGTTCTATTTCCCAGTCACATATGTGGCGGTTTGATTCAGGTGTCTCCCATAAACTTGGGTATTCTGAATGCCATGTTCCCAGCTGATGGAGATTTGGGAATTAACACCTCCTGGAGGTAGTGTATTGTTGAAGGTGGGCTTATGGGTGTCATAGCCAGTTTCCCCTTGCCAGTGTTTGGCACACTCTACTGTTGCTATTGTCTGCCTTACGTTAGCCAGATCTTCCCCTTGAGTCTGTAAGCCAAAATAAACCCTTTTGTCACAAAAGCTGCTCTTGAACAGGTGATTTCTGCCAGTAACGTGAACCTGACTGCAACAGTAAAGTGGTACTGAGGAGTGGAATTGCTGCTGGACATCTGACTGTGTGACTTTGACCTTTTGGAGCTGATTTTCAAGAGGAATGTGAAGGATTTGAAACCTTGGCCTAAGAGATGCCTTGCAGTGCTGTAAGTACAGCTTGATGGACTATTCTGGTCAGAGTTGAAAGACCTGAATGCAGTAAGAACTATGACTGTGAGGTTTGGCTCGTGAAGATGAGAAAGAGCTTTGTTAGGACTGGGCTAGAAGCAGTTTGTGTGAGAGGCTTGCTGTTATGGCAGTGTCCTGAGAACTTGTGCGGGGTTGCATTGCATAGAAATGGACTGGAGTGAGCAGAGGGATATAGCACAGAAATGAAATTTTTGAGCTGAAACTTCTACCTGTTTGGCTGCAATTGTATGAGAGACTACCTTTGAGATTGGGCCAGATGACCTGCACTGGACAACAGAAAGAATGTAGACTCTTTTGAACAGGTCTGAATGCTTGTTCTTCAAAGTCTGTTTTATTCCCCCCTGGATTAACAAATTGGCGCCCCACTTGGTCTTATGAAGTATAAGAAATACAGGAAAGAGAGGGTCGTTGAATTTTTAACACGGTCCTGTGTTTGGGAAATGGCCATGGGCAGTGTGAAGCAGGTTTGCTGGATGTCTGCATGGAGACCCAATGGAACCGTGAGGATGGACCATGGGTTGCAGTGGAGACCCAGTGGAGATGCCAGGACCACAAGACGGCTGCTAAGGAGAAGTGCCAGCCCCAGATGAAGTTTTCCAGGATAGTGAGTAGAGTAGCTGTTAGGGGCAGGATTGGAACTCCAGAGACTTGTTGCTGATAAGAATTATCAAACTTGGAGACTTGTCACTGGCTAGAGTTGTTGGACTTGGAGCTAGAGTTGGATGTTTTCCCTCTTTAAATTTTGTATTGGCTGAATATTTCTTTGCTATGCCCAGTGCTATCTTTTGCAGTGTGAGTATTTACTCTGTGTCTTTATGGGGGTATTTTTGTTTATTTTTTGGTATTATGGCTCACTTAATAGAGCTTGGATTATGAGGATATTTGAACATCATTGAGATTAATAAAATTATGGGGACTTTTAAAGTTGGATCAATTTGTTGCATTTTACATCATGTATGGTTATGAGTTTATGGGGGCTGGGGGCCGAATGTGGTGGCTTGATTCAGGTGTCCCCCATAAAACTAGGTGTTCTGAATGCTAGGTTCCCAGCTGATGGAGATTTGGGAATTAATGCCTCTTGGAGGCAGAATATTATTGAGGGCAGGCTTATGGGTATTATAGCCAGTTTCCCCTTGCCAGTGTTTGGCACACTTTCCTTTCCCTGTTGTGTACCTGATGTTGGCCAGGGGGTGATGTCCACCTCTGCTCATGCTTCCATTTTCCCCTGTCATCATGGAGCTTCCCCTCGAGTCTGTAAGCCAAAATAAACCTTTTTTCTCCCCAAAACCTGCTCTTGGTCAGGTGATTTCTACCAGCAACAGGAACCTGACTGCAACACCATGTAAAGCCAGATGTACACGGTGGGACGTGTCTGGGGTTGGTTTGCAGTGGCTGGACACCCCGGTGCACCCATTCTCTCTCTATCTGCCCCCCCCCATTTAAAAATGTCACAACAAAACTCACTACTTCATAGAGCTAATTGACTTAATGCCACAACAAAGTACCCAACAAGAGCAACTTAAAGGAAAGAAGGGTTCATTTCAGCTCACAGTTTAAGGGCATGTAGTCTGTCATGGAGGAGAGGTGTGGCAGCAAGAGCTGGGACTGCTGGCCACACGCTGCCCACGGTCAGGAAGCAGAGAGCGACGAAGGCTGGTGCTCGGCTCCCCTTTCTCCTCCTTGTTCAGTCTGGAACCCTAGTCCATGACGCGGCTCTGCCCACACTCCAGGACCGCTGCTGACCACTGCCACCTATCATACCCCACGCTCATCATGCTGTGAACATTGCATCCTCGGATTCTCTGATAGCTAAGATAGCATCAGCTTCTGTACCAAACAAGCCTCCTATGCCACAGGTGGGTTTGCTGAGTTAAATCCTGTTCTCAACTTGATCAGATTACTAATAATAAGTTAAGAGACACGCCTCTTGAGCAGGTCTGTGAGGGCATTTCCAGGAAAGACTGATGGAGCTAGGAAGACCTTCCTCTAGAGTGGATGACCTTCTGGTGTCAAACTATATGTACAGAAGGTCCAAGAAAACGCAGGGCCTTTTGGGTGGCTGCCCTTGCTCCTCGCCAATACGTCTACTTCATTTCTTCTGCTCTCCTTCTCGGACATTGGAACCCAGCCGCATCAGACATCTAGCACAGATTTCAGGACCTTTTAAGGCATGGAATGGTGCTGTCCATCTCAATTGCTCTCATCTAGAAAGTCCCTAACAAACATGCCAAGAGATTTGTTTTGATGGTGACTAAATCCTGTCAAACTGACAACCAGAGACTGGACACTCTCTCTCTTCTTCCCAATTACGTACTGTAAGTGTCCCTGGTTCAAGTGTCTTTGCTTCATATAATGATTCTAAGGCTTGGCTTCTTTGATCTGTTGACTTCATCATTTGTCTCCCAGAATCCTAGATTGATCTGTAATTTTTTTCAGCTAGAAGACAAAGAAAAAGAAGAGGTGAGGAAAATACACAATTCTCGAACTAACTGTGCTGGTCCATTTATTAGTCCATTATGCATTACTGTAACAGAGTGCTTGAGACAGGTTCATTTACAACATAAAGGAGGTGACTTTTGGCTCACAATCTTAGAGGCTGGAAGTCTAAAAGCATGGGTGCCAGCATGGACCTTGTGCTAATGCAATTAATGGCAAAAAAGAAGAAACAGAAAGGTCAGATGCACACGGTGCCACATGTGTCTGCAGTTCATTTGCAGTGGCTAGGAGGCCCTGATGTGCCCATTCTATCTGCCTCTGCCTCTGCCTCCCTGTATCCCCCTCTCTCAGATAAATAAATAAATAAAATAGTAAAATAAAAAATAAAATAAAAAATGGGGCTGAGGCTTCTGTACAATATCCGGGCTGGGTTTCCATCCTTATTTTGGAAGCTTTGGGTAGTCCCACAACCAGCATATGCCTTCCTCGGTCCTCTGAGGTTCATTTGCAATCTTCTATAAGGAAGACGCACCCTAAAAGTGGCAGAGGTTCTCCACTGTGGCCCTAAGTCTGCTGCTGGTCATGAGTCACTGCAGGAGTGGCTGTTAACGACCTCTTCACCCTTCCTCCTCACCTTGGAGACCAGGTCTGACCATAATGCTTAATGGACTTGATGAAAGGCTTGGGGTTGATAAAAGAGGGTGACAACACAGATACCTTCATTCTATAGGCTAGATCTACCTGTCCTTAGGTGCATGGGCTGGGACAGGACTCTCATTCCCAGCATCCTAGAATACAGCTGTGTTCACTGGGTCAGCTTCCTGCCCTGCAGCACAGACACCCTGCATGTGACTCCTCCACGTAAGGTCTGAGGTGCGTTCTTTCAAGGCTCAGGGAAAGTCAATATCACCCCCTCTCAAATCTGCCCTTCCCACCCCAGGCTGACAGCAACAGAATAGACTCCTTCAAATATATGAGGGGTTTTTTTTGCCCTTTGGTTCCCCTCCACACACAAACCCATCAGAATATTAAATACATATTACATATTATATTATAGAGTATATATAATATGATAGATTGTTTAATATAGAAAGAGATTATATTATACACGATATTACATATTAGAGCTATTAATAATATCTGGGATTAGTTTATTTCCTAAACCATGGTGCTTTGAAGAGTGCGTTCTCCATAGCCTGTCCACGCTATGTTTCCGTCGCTATGCTCAGGACCCCACTGGGCTGCGCTCCAGTAGAGAAGAAGGAGTGTGGGCTCGTAGGTGGCTCAGTGGGTAACTAACTTGATGCACAAACATAAGGACCTGTTTCCAATTTCCAGAAATCATATTCTAAAAAGCCAGTGGTGGTGCACACACTTGTAAACCCAGAACTGGGGAGACAGAGACAGGAGGATCTCCGGGGCTCATTGATCAGCTAGACTAGTGTGTTTGGTAAACTCCAAACCAGTGAAAGACCCTGTCTCAAAAAAAAAAAAAAAATGGGGCAAGAGAGATGGCTTAGTGGTTAAGGCACATGCCTGCGAAGGCCTAAGGACCTCGGTTCGATTCTCTAGGTCCCGCGTAAGCCTGATGCACATGGTGGCGCATGCATGTGGAGTTCACTTGCAGTGGCTAGAGGCCCTGGGGTACCCATTCCCACTCTCTCTTTATCTCTTTCTCATGCTCCCTCTATCTGTAATAAATAAAAATAAATAGAATCTTTAGAAATTGGATGGAGGCAAAATAGATCAGTGGGTAAAGCACTTGCCTTGAAAGCATGAAGGCCTGAGTTCAAACCCCAGTCCACACGTTAAAAAAAAAATGCTGAGAATGGGGCCATGCCCCTGTAATCCTAGTGCTGGGGAGGTGGAGACAAGAGAATCCTTGGGGCTTTCTGGCCAGCCAGTCTGGGCTAAGTAGTCAGCTCGGGCCAAAGAGAGACACTGCCTCCACAAAGGTGGATAGTATTCAGGCACGGCAGGCAGAGATGTTCTCTGCCTCCACACGCGCATGTGCACAGATACATGCAACCCACCCCCCCCCCACACACACACACATGGACACATCGGCACAAACACCACATTAGAAAGGAGGGTTGTGGCTAAGGAATGACACCTGAGATTGTCTTCTGACCTACACGTGTATATGCACATATTTGCACATGCAACATACACAAGTGCACACACACATACACAAAAGAAAGAATAGTCAGGCGTGGTGGCACATGCCTTTAATCCCAGCACTCGGGAGGCAGAGGTAGGAGGATCGCCATGAGTTGAAAGCCACCCTGAAATTACATAGTGAATTCCAGGTCAGCCTGAGCTAGAGGAAACCCTACCTCGAAAAACAAAAAAATAGAAAGAAAGAAAGAAAGAAAGAAAGAAAGAAGGAAGGAAGGAAGGAAGGAAGGAAGGAAGGAAGGAAGGAAGGAAGGAAGAAAGAAAGTGCCTTCTTCGATCCTCTGGGAATTGCTCACAATCTTTTCTGACCAAACTAAGGAATGTATGCACACACATGTATATACACAAATGTAACCACACTTGATACTCAAAACTACCCACTGGAATAAGGCTTCTTTTTGCATATAAGGAAAAGAAGGCTTAGCAGAAGTTAGGGAGCAGGCTTGAGTGTCTTAAGCTAGGATAAATAGCTCAGCCTGGAACTCCCACATGTTTTTTCCCATGAACCTCACCGGCTGTGCAGGTTGAGAAATTCTAATTCGGAGTCCCACGTACACGAGTCGATATTTCCTGCTTGATATTAACTCATTCATCATCTCCCTTCCAGCAGCCTTTGCCACAGGTTGTTAGTGGCATCACCTTGCCCCCTCCTCCATTCCCACTCTTCCCTTGGAAGCTATCAATTTATTTTCCATCATTATCACTTTGCCTTGGACCTGGACTAGTTTTCAGTAGGCGATAGAACATCTCGTATCCCAAAGAAAAATGTCGTCACCGTGTAAAGTGAGCCTTTTGAGCCTCTTCTTTTTTGGAGAGTTCCCACAGCGTGACAGATTTTAATGACCCCCGTCTCTCGGGCCTCTGTGGGGTCACCTGAGCCACACAGCTCGAAATGATCTGACCACCTCGTGAAGCGGACTCCAACTCACCACAGGGCACCGGCCTAATTCATTATAGCACTGGAAGCCATAAATCACAGGATTCTCTCCTGCTTCCTCTCTCCCCTCCCACCAGAAGGAGCACACACATGAAATCTATTTACACGAGATGATTATTCAATTAATTTTTTCATTACACTTGCCAGAAAGCCTTGCCAGGATTTCCAAATCTGCCCTGTTTGTTTGCATTAATGATGATGGTGGATGGAGATACTTAATTTAGCAATTGTGGCCCATTTGGAGGTCATGCCCAGCCATATGCAGACTATGTACAGACCACAGAAGGGAGGCTGCCTGGTTAGGAACATGGAAGGGAAAAGTCGCAGAGATACTAATGACTCAACATGGTGTCTCTGCTCTTCCATCCCACTGTAAGGACCTGAACACAAGCTTGGACCAGATTCTTCCTGAACTCAGCAGCTATTCAGAAGACTTGAACAAGATTGGGCCTATCAGTGTTCTGCTTTGGGATGGGCTCATAAGGCCCTGCCCCTCTGTGATGACTATATATATATATATATATATATATATATATATATATGTATGTATATATATATATATATATATATATATATATATATATCTCCACCTTTGACTCTCCAGATCCCGCATAAGCCAGATGCATAAAGGTGAGGCAAGCGCGCAAAGTCACACATGCCCACTAGGTGGCGCAAGCGTCTGGAGTTCAATTGCAATGGCTGCTCACTCTCTTAAAAAGAAATTACATATATATGCAGCAGTAGTTGCTAGGGGAGACATTGTGTTTTTACACATATTGAGAACCTTGCCATATGAACGTACAGTCACTTGATTATGTTCCCATCCCATTATTCTTTTCATCTCCTCTCTCCTGTCCTCCATCCCCCGAAGACCCTCCACTTTCAAGGTAGTCCTTCCTCTGTTTTGTTGTCTCCCTCCTCTTGTCTCCCTCCGTCCTCCATGTCAAAATGTTAATGAGCTCAGAACTGTGCTGGTCTTATGGGGGTTATTGGTAATCATTTTGGGGTCATGAATGGACGAGTTAGTTCATGTCCAGAGGACAGAGCCCCAACATACACCTTCCCATCCAGTGGCTCTTAGATTTTTTCTGCCTCCTCTTCTGTAATGTTCTCTGAGCCTTGAAGAATGTTGTAGAAATATCCTTTAGTGTTGAGCACAGTACAGCTGCTAACTTTCTACTTTGATGAGTTTTGAATCTCCTCAGTGTCTACCACCATCTGCATAGTGAGAGCAGCACTCATATTCATGACTACCTCTACAGCGTTCCCTAAACGACAGACATCACTCATCCAGTGCAAAGCCCTGAGCTTTCTCTTCTTCTTGTCATGTTGACGAGGCTCAGGTCATCCTCGTATTCGCCACCATCTGTAAAGAGCAGGTTCTTGAACTGAAAGTGAGGTCAACATTAATCAAACGGCTTATACACACACACACCTGGAAGGATGATGGACAAAATTTTCTTCAGTAGTGTAACTGCTTACAAGTTGCCAACACTCCTGTAAGTGAGTAATTCCAATTAAACTCATTAGCTCAACAGGCTGCACTTGGGTGAGATTATTTCTTTCTGTCACAGATGTCTGGAGTGAAGAGATGTCTGTTCACACCTCCTCAGAAAATGTTCACACAACAGACCTCCATCCTTTGACATCAGGAGCTTACAAGATACATTAATTTCTATGTGCTAAGGACTGAACATAAAATTCCCCTTAAGGTTCACAACTACCTCATAACATAGGTAGTGTTTATCCCCTTTACGGATGAGGAAACTAGGGCTTACCCAGGTGAATTTACTTGCACAGTTTGTGTGTGTGTGTGTGTGTGTGTGTGTGTGTGTATGTACAGTGTACATATGTTTGTGTAAACCTAGACATGCTTGTCTACAAATACATGGCTGTGCATATATATGTGAAACCAGAGGGCAACCTCATTTGTCATCCTCAGGAATGTTGTCCGCATTTTTTGAGACAAAGTCTCTCATTGACTTAGAGCTTTCCAATTAGGCTAAGATAACTAGCGAGTGAGCCCCAGGGACCCACCTTGCCAGCACAAAGACACTAGGATTACAAGCCCATGACACCATAATGACTTTTTTTCACTTGTAAGCATGATAAACTGAGTTAGGTTCTCACATTAAAAAAAAAAAAATTAGGGCTGGAGAGATGGCTTAGCAGTTAAGGCACCTGCCTGCAAAGCCTAAGGACCCAAGTTTGATTCCCTGGTACCCACATAAAGCCAGATGCACAAAGCGCTGCCTGTGTCTGGAGTTCACTTGCAGTGGCTAGAGGACTGGGTGTGCCCATTCTCTCCCTCCCCCTCTCTCTCCCATAAACAAATAAAGTACTGTTTTAAAAAAAGCAGGGCTGGGCTGGAGAGATGGCTTAGCGGTTAAGTGCTTGCCTGTGAAGCCTAAGGATCCCGGTTCGAGGCTTGATTCCCCAGGACCCACGTAAGCCAGATGCACAAGGGGGCACATGCATCTGGAGTTCGTTTGCAGTGGTTGGAGGCACTGGCGCGCCCATGCCCTCTCTCTCTCTCTCTCTCTCTCTCCCTCTCTCTCTTTCTCTCTCTGCCTCTTTCTCTGTCTGTCTGTAACTCTCAAATAAATAAATAAAAATAAACAAAAAAAATTTTTTTAAAGAAGCAGGGCTTAGCAGTTAAAGTGCCTGCCTGCAAACCCTAATGACTCTGGTTCGATACCCCAGTACACACATATAGCCAGATGCACAAAGTGGCACATGTGTCTGGAGTTTGTTTACAGAGACTGGAAGCCCAGGCATGCCCATTCTCCATTCTCTCTCTCTCTCTTTCTCTCCTCTCTATGTCCCTCTGCTTACAAATAAATAAATAAATATTTTTTGAAAAATAAAAAGCAAATAAATACATGAAAACCAGGCATGGTAGCAGGCACTTGTAATCTCAGCACTGGGAAGGCAGAGACAGACAGATTTGTGGGGTTCGGTGGCTATCTGGTCTAGCCTAATTGGTCAGCTCCAGGCCAGTGAGAGACCCTGTTTTCAGAGAGGTGGGCAGTATTCATGGGGTTGTCCTCTGACCTCTCATACATGCCTATACACATGCAACTCCTTCACACACACATAAAAGTGTGGAGGGGGGTGTGAGCCTGTAAGAGGTAATTAACATAATTGTAAGGAAGGCTTGTGCTTAGAGGATGAAGAGAACATTCTATTCCTGTGGCCTCAGCCCATGTGCGTAGCTGGCAGGGGACAGGTCTCCAGAGCAGTTAATTCACTCTGGACCACATAAAGGTGACAGGTGATTATTTTGTGTCCCCAGGCAGGAGATTTGTTAACTTCCTTTTGGTAGAGACCTATAAATGTTATCATAATCCCTGCTGTGAAGTTTTTCAGCCCCTTTAAAAGTCTTAGGTTCTTCCTTTATTTCATTGCCTACCAAAGACAGCCAAGTCCTCAGTGCTGGCTGCAGGGAGAGGCAGGAAGAGGGGCTCACCTCAGCAACAGCATCTCCTGAGGTGTCCTCCATACTTCCTTCCTGTCCCCACGCCATATCTCTACTTCTACCCAGTGTATGATATCTGAGTGGCAAAGCCAGCCAGCTACAAAAGACGTGAGAGATTTTGGCAATGATTTGTTTTCGCATGTATGTGGAAACATGCAGTGTGTGGTAACATGTAGTGTGGTGTGTGTATGTATAGTGTACGCACAGTGTGTGCAGATGTGCATGCCCTATGCACGCGTGTGCCGGGGCCAGAGGAAAACATCGGGTGTCCTCTTCTGTTGCTCATCTGCATGTTTCCTTGACACACAGTCTCTCGCTCAACCTGGAGCTGCTGTTTTCTGTCTGACTGGTTGACGAGCGAGCCCCAGCAGTCCTCTGATCTCTGCTACCCACAGGACTGGGGCTACAGGTGTGCGTGGCCACGTCCAGCTGTTCACGTTGGTGCTTGGGCATCACACTCAGGGTGAATTAGGGCCTCTGAGCCCCTCAGGCTTGAGCTGTAAGCGCTCTTACCTGATGAGCCATCCCCCCAGTCCTGAGGATCATTTTTAATGAAGGTCTTTCAGCTTTTGTTTTGTCCGACTACATAGCACTTTCTCTCAAAGACTTGCAGAAATGAATGAGTGGGACGCAGGTCATCATAATTCCTCTTAAGGATAAACAAAATATTTAGCAGCTGTTGTCAACAGTTAGGTTAGAAGGTCAGTCACTTTTCTTCCCTGTAATAGTAAACCACCTTCAAAGAGGAAAGATTTATTTTGGCTCATGGTTTCAGAGGTCTTCTGGTCTATGGTTGGCTGGGCCCATTGCTCTGGGGCCATGATGCAAGAGAACACTGCATGGTGGGAAACGTATGACAGAGGGGGCTGGAAGTGGCCAGGAAGCAAAGAGAAAAAGGAGAAGGGGTCAAAGACAAGATACAGTCTTCAAGGATACCCCTCACTGAACTTCCTCCAAGTAGCCCTGTGTCTTAATGGTCCAGTCAGCTATGAACTCTCCTGCGGACTGACCCACTGATGAAGTTAGTACTCTCATGATCCAGTTACACGTGTGAGAGACAGATAGACAGATAGTCTGACTTGTAGCCCAGGCTATTCTCAACCTTGCAGTGATCCTCCTGCCTCAGCCTCCTGAGTGCAGGGATTCCAGACGTGCGCCACCACCCTCAGCTCCAGTCACCTCTCAGTGACTGAGTTCATGCAGCAGATGAGCCTCCATGTAGCTCAGGCTGGCCTCAAACTCGATATGTAGCTAAGGATGACCTTGAACTCCAGATCCACCTGCTTCCTGGGATTACAAGAGTTCACCATCATGCCTGAGCTTATGTGTTTATGCAAATGCAGGGATGAAACCCAGGGCCTCATGAATATTAGGCACGTGCTCTGCCAACTGAGCTACATTTGAATGTAGGTCATTTGAATGCTAAATCTTTTTTTTTTTTAATTTTATTAATTTATTTGCAAACAGAGAGAGGCAGGGAGAAGAGAGACTGGTCTTTACCTGAAACTGTCAGAGAGAGAATGGGCATGCCAGGGCCTCTAGCCACTGCAAACAAACCCCAGATGCATATACCCCTGTGCATCTGGCTTACGTGAGTCCTGGGGAATTGCACATGGGTCCTTTGACTTCACAGGCAAACGCCTTAACTGCTAATCCATCTCTCCAACCCAGAGTCCTAAATCTTTAAGCTACTCAATGGCCATGCTTTCTATTCTGTTCTAACTAAGCACGAGTTAGCCCATAGCTGGAGCTTACTGGTCTTTACCTGAAACTGACAGAAGGGTCTGCTGAGTGCTTATTGATGTTGTGGGAAAGGTCACGTGACCGGCTTGTGCCACCAAAAGAGAAGGAAATCCAAGAGGTCTTAATTTCCTTTACTTTGTTAATGAAATTAATATGTAGTCCTTTGGGGGAAACTTGAAACATTCCAGAGCATATTGAAATGAAGGGAAAAGAAGGTCATTGTATTTCCATAACTCAGAGATAATTGTTAACACTTCTTTACATACACACAAACCTGTAATTTGCCATTTATTGCTCTGCCTTCTTATTTTCAACTAGCTAAAAGCGGTGCTTCAGTTAGGATTCAGAAACTACAATAGAAAGCGAGTGGACCGTGGCCAGGGTTGTAGGTCAGCTAGCAGAGTGCTTGGCTAGCATGCATGCAGCCCTGGGTTCTATCCCCAGCACCAAATAAACCAGGTGTGGCGGTACACGCTTATAATCCCAGCTCTCAGGAGGTGGAGGCAGGAGGATTAGAAGCTCAAAGTTATTTTCAGCTATGTAGTGAGTACCATGCTAGGCTGGGCTACATACAGATACTATCTCAAAAAAAAAGGGGGGGTGGTAGCAGAAAAAGGGGATGTGTTGGCTCACACAGCTGTAAGCAAGTGGCAGATATGGTAGAATGCAGAGATTCAAATGATGTCCTGGACCTCAGTGTTAGGTTGGGACAAAATGGAGTCACAGCAGGATGGCAAGAGAGACATATGGAAGTGGGTCATCCACATTCCTCAAGCAACTGCCCAGCCATCATCCCTTCCTCGCCTAACAATGCTCCAGGTCTAGGTTTCCCGCCCCCTTATCTCCCAGGTCACCTGGTCACTGTTCTGGTCTCACATCCTAGCTACTTCCCTTCCTCACCTTCCCCCAACTGAAAAGCTCTACATAGCCCACTGTCTGTAATCTCAAAGTTGACTGTACTCTGCTCAATGAGTCAGTCCTGTCAGCTCGTGTTTTCCCCGGATAAAAGCTTTCACTTCTGCCTCAGAGTGGTCTCCGTGGTCTAGGTCACTCCTGAACCTTACACTCAGCATGGTGAAAAAGTTACAACTCGCAGCTCTAAGGTCTTCTTCTTGGCTTTCTTTCTTTCCCTCTATCTCTTTCTCTCTTTCTTTCTTTTCGAGGTAAAGTTTTACTCTAGCCCAGGCTGACCTGCAATTCTCTCAGGGTGGCCTGGAACTCTGGGCCATCCTCCTACCTCTGCCTCTAGAATGCTGGGGTTAAAGGTGTGCACCACCACACCCAGCTTCTCTTTCTTTCTTCCTTCCTTCCTTCCTTCCTTCCTTCCTTCCTTCTTCTTTCTTTCTTTCTTTCTTTCTTTCTTTCTTTCTTTCTTTCTTTCTTTCTTTTTGGATCGTGTCTGCATGTGCCCAAGTGCATGCGTGTGCCTGTGCATATGTGTGCGCAGGCCAGAGGAGAAGATCGGGAATCGTCCTCTATTGCTTTCATTTCACTGAGACAGAGTTTCTCACTCCGTTCTCACTGAGTTCGCCATTTTTTGGTTAGACTAGCTGACTGGGGAGCCCCAGTGATCCTCCCATCTCCAGCACTCAGTGCTGGGCCTACAGGCATGCGGTCAGCTTTTTACATGGATGGTGGGGATCAAGCTGTGGTTCTCATGCTTGTGCAGCAAGTGCTCTTGACTACTGAGCCACCTCCCCCACCCCTTCGTTTCATGCACCGGCGAAAGTTCCACATGAATCATGTAAGTATGTTGCGTCCAAGTGTGGAGGCTATCAATGAAAGTTAAAAATAAATAAATATGTCTTTAAACAGTTAACCATTTAAAAATTCCATGTCACTAGCTTTTATCCCATCACTTGTCCGTCTCTGAGCAGTCCTGTGGTCTGCTATGATGTGGCGCTCCGATTGGCTAGACCTCTGACACATGCCCTCCTCTGGAGCTATGTAGAATAGTCTCTGCCTCCAAACTTAAGGGCCGGAGAAGGCAGCGGTGTGCTCTGTGAGGAACTGGAGCCGGTAAGAGCAGTCTACAAGGCTTCATGGTGGAATGAGCGCTGGTCCACTGGCTTGTCACAGCTGCTGTGTGGGTGGAGGATTCCCACTGCCGTGACTCACACTTCCACGGCGCTGATGCCAAGGTGTGAGGAGGAGGAAGGAGGCATAGCATGTGCCTTTCTGTCCTGAAGTGAACCTGGCACCTGCAAGGCTATTTGTGTTAAGAAGGCATACAGAGTAATACTAGCTCTCTTTATCCCACTCCCGAACTCCAAGGCAGGTTAAAGGCCTTATTTATTTCCGCCTTTTAAAACTTTATGCTTTTTCTTGATGTGTGGTATGCTTGTGTGTACACATGCTAATATTATGTGGATACGCATGTGTGTGCGAGTGCATGTAAATGTATGTGCACATGTGTGGGGAGGTCAGAGGACAACCTCAGGTGTCATCCTCAGATACACCATCCACTTCTTTTTTTAAAATATTTTTTACTTTTATTTACTTATTTGAGACAGAGAGAATGGGCACGCCAGGGCCTCCAGCCACTGTGAACGAACACCAGACACATGTGCTATCTTGTGCAGCTGGCTTACATGGGTCCTGGGGAATCGAACCTGGGTCCTTTGGCTTTGCAGGCAAGTGCGTTAACCACTAAGCCGTCTCTCTAGCCCTCCATTTCTTTTTTGAGACAGTCTCTTATTGGTCTACAGCTTGCCAATTAGGCTAGATTGGCTAGCCAATTAGCTTGAGGGACTTTCCATATTTTAGGTTTGAGATAGAGACACTGAAACAAATTATATATATATATATATATATATATATATATATATATATATATATATATATATGAGAATATGGGCATACTGAGGCCTCCAGCCACTGCAAATGAACTCCAGATGCATGCTCCACTTTGTGCATCTGGCTTTATGTGGGTACTGGGAATCAAACCTAGGTTGTCAGGCTTTGTAAGCAAATAACTTTAAACATTGAGCCATCTCTCCAGCCCATAAATAAGGGTTTCTTGAGTTCAAGACTTTATTTTAATGGCAGGAGAGACTGGAGGGATCTGAAGCCATAAGAAGAGACAGAAATATTAGAACCTTTGGTGGGGGGGGGAGGAGAGGTGGAGAGAGAAATAGAGAGAGTAGGTGCCAGTAAGAGAGATAGAGGAGACAGACAAAGACAGACAGCCAGGGAGCAGTGAGAAAGCAAGAAAGACAAATGAGAGGGAGGGATGAGAGCCAAGGAGAAGGTCCAGAGAGAGAGAGAGAGAGTGCTTTAAGGGAAGAGGAGAAGGGAAACCGTCCTGTAAGGGAGGGGCCTTGCATGATGGGGCTGAGGTGGGGTCTATAGAAAGTACTATTTCCCACTCTTCAGCCCAGGGATACACAATTACCACAACAAGCAGTGGTTCCCAAACCCAGACCTAGTCTGAGCTTGGCTGGGTGGGAGGGCAGAGAAAAGAGGATGATAGATAGAAGAGAGCTCTGGGACTCTTACACTCCTGTCTCCAACTCTCTGATTCTGGGATTCTAGTTGTGTGCTGCCATGCCCAGCATTTTTACCTAAGTACAGGTGCTTGACCTCAAGTCCTCATGCTAGTAAGGCAAACACTTTACCCACTGAGCTGTCTCCCCAAAACCTCTCCCACACCTTCATTTTATTTTATTTTTTTTTTTTGAGGTAGGTTCTCACTCTAGCCCAGGCTGACTTGGAATTTACTATGTAGTCTCAGGGTGTCCTTGAACTCACGGTGATCCTCCTACCTCTGCCTCCCGAATGCTCGGATTAAAGCCATGCACCACCACGCCCAGCTCACACCTTCATTTTGATACATTATCATGTCCGCTCTCTGATCTCATCTGCTGACATAGCCATGAGCTCCAATGTAATTATATAATCACTGTGACCAGACACTGCAGGCTTGTTATGGTGCATGGCTGTAATGTGTTTCAATCCATCATGGTGAGGCAGGCTACTCGGTTCCTGGTGGTGGGAGCCCTGTGCCCAAAGCTATTCACATCACAGCAGACCACAAAGCAGAGGAAAACGTGTGACAGGAAACAGGGACCAGGTGGATCCTTCAAATGCCTGCCCCTACTTCCACCAGCTAATCCCCACCTTCTAAAAATTCCAGAACCTCCCCAAACATCTCCCACAGCTATGGGCTAAACATCCAAAGCACAAGCCTGTGGGGGACATTTCAGATTCCCACCATAACAGTCCCTGTAAGGAGTCTTGGCACACAATCGTCCCTGACAGGCCACCGTGAGATTCTCCTTTTATCTTTTGTTCTTGTACCCTATTAGTGGGAGCACAGATAGCTCTGTAGGAAGATGCTGGAATCTTTGAGATCTCTGAGGCTGGAAACATTAGATTGTAAATGTGTTAGTTCAAGATATACATGCATTAGCTGGGCGTGGGGGCGCACACCTTTAATTCCAGCACTTGGGAGGCAGAGGTAGGAGGATTGCCACGAGTTTGAGGCCAGCCTAAGACTACATAGTGAATTCCAGGTCAGCCTGGGCTAGAGGGTTACCCCACCCCGAAAAACCACAAAAAGATATATGTGCATTAGTACATTGAAGAACATGGGAGGGCTCCTATAGCAGCAATCGGAAGAAAGTGGTTATTGATGAACAGACTTAACAATGTGCACAGCAAGAACATTCCCATGTCCTTCAACATCCTTTGAATGCATGTTTTTTTGCATATGTATGTGTGTGGTGTACGTATGTGTGCTCACACGTGCCGGCACAAGTGTGTGTGCACATGAATATGTGTGCACGCGTTTTGTGAGGGCAGAGGTGGACATCGGGTGTCTTCCTCGTTGCCCTCCACTTTATTTGTTTGTGTGTACGTGGACACTTGCTCTGATCTCTTGTAACCACTTAACCTTCTGATACTTTCACTTTCTGTGTAGTTTTTCCAAGAGGACAAAATGGGCAGATCGGGAAAATGGTGGGTGTTGCTGCTTTGTGAGGTGAACTGACATTTTGATTTATAAACATGAAATTCTTCTGAGCTTGGTTAATTTGCGCCCTGAGACGTTGTCCTATTTAATATGTTGAATCAAATTACTAAATTCCCAAGGCTAAATGTTAAGAGTCACTGAAAAAGAACCACCCTAGACAGCCACACAGTAAGCCATCAACCTGCTTGGCACCAGGCCTGATATGTAGAAGTTCTTGTGTGTGTGTGGTACCTCCATGTCCCCATGTTCATGTATGTTCACGTGCACCATGTGCATATGTCTGTACATACCTCTGGTATTATCCTCAGGTAAACTATCTCCTTCTTTTTTAAAAAAAAGATTTTATTTTTATTTATTTATTTATTAGAGACAGAGAAAGGGAGAGAGAGAGAGAGAATGGGCACATCAGGGCCTCCAACCACTGCAAACAAACTCCAGACACATGCGCCACCATGTGCATCTGGCTTATGTGGGACCTGGAGAATTGAGCCTGAGTTCTTAGGCTTCACAGGCATGCCTTAACTGCTAAGCCATCTCTCCAGCCCCTCTCCTTGTTTTTGAGACAACGTCTCTCTCTGTCCTAGAGCTCATTGATTAAACACAACCAGCTGGCTAGCAAGCTCCAGGAATCTACCTATCTCTGTCTCCCCAGTGCCAGGATCACAGTTAAGTGCCACCACACCCAGCATTTACATGGGTGCTGGGGATAGAAGCCGGGTTCTTATGCTTGTAAGTTAAGCATTTTGCCTACCCACTGAGTCATTTCTTCAGCCCCAACAAATTCTTCTTGCCTTGAAACTGATTTGGACTAAATCGATTTGTTTTAATTAAGATTGGGAGAGAGATAAGGTCTGGCTCATAAATACTGATCAGCTATGTGGATGAATGGGAGTGTTCAGGAATAATGGTCCTTGTAGATGAAGGAGGAGACCTGATGGTAGAGCCATAGGGGATGTCCATTAGAAGGTGCTGGAAACTGTTCTTAAAGCCCACATTATACAATCAGCCTGTGTCCATCAACAGACGCATAGGGAGAAAGAAAATGTGGCAGATATGCACCATGGAGATTGTCACTGGAGATCATCATGTTAAGCAAAATAAACCAGACTCATATAGATAAAATTCCACATGTTTCCTCTGATGTAAAGAATCTAGATTTTTAAAAATGGCTGGCGAGCTTACTGGTCTTTACCTGAAACTGTCAGAGAGAGAATGGGCACATCAGGGCCTCCAACCACTGCAAACAAACCCCAGATGCATATACCCCTGTGCATCTGGCTTACGTGAGTCCTGGGGAATTGCACATGGGTCCTTTGACTTCACAGGCAAACGCCTTAACTGCTAATCCATCTCTCCAACCCAGAGTCCTAAATCTTTAAGCTACTCAATGGCCATGCTTTCTATTCTGTTCTAACTAAGCACGAGTTAGCCCATAGCTGGAGCTTACTGGTCTTTACCTGAAACTGTCAGAGAGAGAATGGGCACATCAGGGCCTCCAACCACTGCAAACAAACTCCAGACACATGCGCCACCATGTGCATCTGGCTTACGTGAGTCCTGGGGAATTGCACATGGGTCCTTTGACTTCACAGGCAAACGCCTTAACTGCTAATCCATCTCTCCAACCCAGAGTCCTAAATCTTTAAGCTACTCAATGGCCATGCTTTCTATTCTGTCCTTGAGCTGGATTCCTCTGGATTCCGGGTCATATATTCAAGGTGTCACTCAGTGTCTCTTTCAGTTGCCTTCTTGGTGGGGCAAAACACCTGAGCAGCAGCAGCTCATAGGAGGGAAGGGTTTATTCAGCCCTCAGCTTTGAGGGTGCTTCGTCATGGCAGGGAATACGTGGCCCACGCTGAAAGCTTGCTGACACCATCACATAGAAGTAGCAGAAGAGAGTGAGCCAGCTGGTGAACACCCAGCAGGGCCAGACTAATACGCCTCAAGGTCTGTCCCCCGTGACACACCTCCTCCAGCAAGGCTCCACCTCCCAAAGGCTCCACCAGCTGCGGATTGAATGTGAGGCTTAATCACAGACACATGAGACTTGGTGGGGGGGGGGGGGATTTCACATTCAAACCACCACAGGATCCATCCAGAATGAGCTCTCCAGTAGGGATCTGTGTTGCCATTACATGCTATATAATGGCAAAATGGTCAACCACACAGCATACATGTGACAGGTGTTCATGAGATGACAGTGCAGCTGTGAATATCAAACAGACCCTGCCTCAAACAAGGTGGAAGGCAAGGAATGACACTTGGGTCATCTTCTGGCCTCCACAGGCATGCCCAGACCCATCTATATGAACACGCACTCACATACAAAGAACATAAAGAGATTCCCCATTAAGGAATCCAGCTCCATTGCCAATACTTTTTAAATATTTTATTTCTATTTATTTATTTGAGAAAAAGAGGCAAAGAGGAGAGAGAGAGAGAGAGTATTCCAGGGCCTCCAGCAGTGCAAACAAACTCCAGACACATGTGCCACCTTATGCATCTGGCTTACATGGGTCCTGAGGAATTGAACCAAGGTCCTTTGGCTTTACAGGCAAGTGCCTTAACCACTGAGCAATCTCTCCATCCCTCCATTACCAATATTTTGTTTTGCATCCAAAAACGCAAATATTTAATCGTTGGCTCCTTTTTAACCTCAGGAAACATGAAAAAAAAAAGTCCAACCATCCTGTTTAAATACCAGAAAGGTAATTTTCATGCACTTCAACTCAGTAGTTAAGCTGGAGCACAGAGACATGATTCAGAGAGGGGGAAAAAAGTAACAAGAAGATGCAATTGACCACAACCAAGCCTCACTTTCTCATCTTTTACCTGAAGCTTGTAACTTTTACCTCTCTGAGCCTTGTATCCCAGACTATGGAGCAGACATACCAATTCCTGCCTCATCTTAGCTCTCAAGTCAATTTTCATTCATAAAATGGAAAGTGTGTATAACAATGGCTTAACATTAGAGAGTTTATAGGTTATGAAGCTTGTGAAGCTTTTTTTTTTTTTTTTTTTTTTTGATAGCTTTAGAGAAGGGAGACAATGATTGTTTTTATGGTCACCATTCAAGTAATTTATCCCATTATGTAACTTTAAAAAGAATTGTTCTTTAGCCATGGAAATAACATGTTTACATGGCCAACTGTCCTCCCTCCGACAAGAATGGTTGCTGCAGCATCAATGAAAAAGAAGAAACGATAATGACAGGAATGGACAATCAATTTATCGACTTCTCAACCTAACATCTATCTGCTGACGCCAAGTGCTGATGGTTACTGATCATGATGGTCAGGTATAAGGTGTTCGTGTAAAGCCTCCAACATCATGGGCTGCCAGGATCGCTTCTGTGAGTTCTAGCCACCAATTTAAGTTCCAGGTCAGGCATATTTCTTCTTCTGTACATCACAGTAGAATGGTTTCCACTCGTGTTTGTTAGAGTGGGAAAGGAACTTAATAGTAAAATGTTAGCCTTGTTTTGTGCTAGGCACTGGGGAGATGGCTCGGTGTTTATAAGTGCTTTCTGTGCAACCTGACAACCTGAGTTCCGATTCCCAGAACTGACATAAAGCCAGATGCAGTAACACATGTCTCTGTCACCTCAGCATGCCTATGGAAATTGGGAGCAGAGACAGTAGAATCCTGAAGCCTGCAGGCCAGCTGAGTCTGGTGCTCCACAGGGGCAAAACAGCAAGAGAGACCCTGTCTCAGACAAAGTGGAAGGTGAGGGAGGATCAATCAAGACCCAATGTTGTTCTCTCATTGCCTCCCACATTATGCTGTGGAATATGGTGCCCTTACATACACGCACACATCACATACACTCATACACCCACACAAATTGTTTGGTCCTGCAAAAAACAAAACAAACAAAAAAATCACTACTGTCTTAAAAAAAAAATTAGATCTAATCTGTTTTACCCAAGGAGAATTCTAGAAGACTGTAATTAGTCAGGGTTCTCCAGAGGAACAGAACAGATGGAATGAATATATATTATAAAGTAGATTCAATGGCTTAGCTTACAAGACATGAGCTGGGCAGCCCCCCAAAAAATATACCTGTCTGCAGGCTTGAGCTTTGAGGAACCCAGTAGCTCGCTCAGTCCACTCAAGGCTGGATGCCTTAGCAGTCCCAATCAGGCACTGAGAAGGCCCGGAAGATCCCTGGAGAGCTGCTGGTCTGCAGCCCACGCTGGTCTTCAGTCCACACAGGAAGGCTGAGGAAACTCAGTTGCAACACCACAAAGAATGGCAACGACAGAGCTGACGAACACAGTAGTACAGGCAGCCAGGAGAAAAGGGATTAAGTTCTCTTGGACCACCAGAAGAGCTGCCCACTCTGAGGGAAGGACTTCCTCAGTTAAACCTTCCTGAAGGCACCAGCATAGACCCACGCACGAGGAAAGACTCATAGTTTAGTGAGCATTCCATCGTGGCAAGGAGGGCATGGCAGCAGGAGCAGGATGACAGCTGCTTACATGGCAGTCAGGAAGCAGAGGACAAACAGGAAGTGTGGCCAGACTACAGGCCTCAAGGCCCACTCTCCTCCCCCACCAGTGACCTTCCTCCAGCAAGGCCCCACCTCCCAAAGGTTCCACAACCTTCCCGAACATCGCCACCTGCTGGGACCAAGTGTTCAAACACATTAGTCTATGGGGAAAATTCACATTCAAACCACAGCAGACAAGATCTCACTCTGTAGCCCAGGCTGGCCTTGAATTCATGATTCCCCTACCTCAGCAGCCCAAGTACTGCGATTACAGGCATGCACCATCATACCTGGCTTGGGTGGTCCATAGGATGCCTCACCAATGAGATAAAAAATCAGCTCAACCAAGTCACTGTCCAATTAAGTTTATAAATTCTAACTCATTTGAATAATTAATTAGCAAAAAATGCCATAACATAACCTTTATACACTCCCCTGTTTTGGTCATTTTGGCAAATTGCATGAGAGATTTAAGTTTGTATTGGAATACATAGACTAAAATTAAGGCTATAATGACTTACCTCCTTTTTCCAAGTAACAATGATCATTTTTCAAACATAATTCTATACTCTTGAAAGCCCTCAGGAATATGTTTCTGGCATTGATTGCTTTTGTTTCTTTGAGTGTTCCATTTTTAAAACTCTCTCTTTCTCAAAGATGAGCACAGTGGTACAAAATAGCATGTTACTATTCCTAAAAGAGGCTCACCATGCTGCTTTGAATTTATGGCCATATCTCTGGGAAGTTCTGTTATCAACAAGGTTGGATTAAATGAGGCTCATTTTTCTTTAAATTTTCTGAACTCTCCCCAGCCTCTGGGCAGGATGGGAGACCTCTCACTCTCTGCGTGAATGAACTTCACCTAGACAAGTGAGAATGAAGGTTGCTTTAAGTTGCTGAGCTACACAAGCCTAGGGGGCTGTGGAATCAGGCCATCAATTTTGCCTGATGTAAAAGGTTATTCTCTTACTGCCTTTCAGCTTTGCCCTTTTCGCTCGTATGGGTCACCACTGAATTCCTGCCTTAAAAAAAATTTAGCATCATGGCCTGTCTGGTGCAATGATAGGGCTGGAAAGTTCAGAGAAATTCTTGCTACAAGGCCCTTCAGGACCCGTGATAGACCAAAAAAAAAAAAAAAAAAAGCTTCCTCTTCTCCCTAGTATTCAGAAAACTTTCTTCTTCTGCCTGCTCTACCTCTCTCTACATGATGCGCTTTGCCCTGATATGCAAATAGCGTATTCATCAGCTCCCATTGTATAACCAATGTCCCCAAAATACATCACCTAACTTCACCAAGCATTTCTTTTCTAGCTAACAGTGTTATTAGAGTTTTAGGATTAAAAAGCCCCCGACTCAGACAGTCCCACCAGGCTAGGCTCAGTAGCCTGTGCCAATATGCCAGTTGGAGAAACAGTTAGTTACAAGAGCAAAGAAAAAGAGAGTACAGATAAACAGATCCAGTGGGGCTGGGGAGATGGCTCTGTTAGTAACAAGTTTGCTGTACAAGCATGAAGACTTGAGTTCAAATTGCTAAAACCCCACATAAAAGCGCAGCATGTTGCTTCACACCTATAATCTGAGTTCTGGGGGGGTGGAGATAGGGGGATGTCTGGGGCTTATTGGCTAGCTTGTCTAGCCAAATTGTGAGCTCCAGGTTCAATTATAGACCAACCCTGCCTCAAAAAAGAAAAAAAAATGAGGCCGAGAACAATTGAGGAAGATTGACCTCGGGCCTACTAGTGCACACACGTGCACACATACTCCACATGAGCATACATATGCGAAACAAATTAAGCAATAGTTAAAGGCGAAAAGCAGAGAAAGGGGTCCAGTGACCCCCCCAAATCTATCTATGAGGTGCTGACATGAGCTTTAGGTTTTTTAATAATATATATATATATATATATATATATTTATATATTATTGACAACTTCTACATTTACAGACAACAAATCATGGTATTTTCCTCCCCCACTTTCCCATTCACAACTCCACTCTCCATCATATCCCCTCCCTCTCTCCATTAGTGTCTCTTTCATTTTGATGTCGTCATCTTTTTCTCCTATTATGAGGGTCTTGTGTAGGTATTGCTAGGCACTGCGAGGTCGTGGATATAGAGGCCCATGTCTGTCCGGACAGTTGCAGGTAAGGAGCGATGCCCTTCCTTTGGCTCCAGAGAGTGAGACGTAAGCATAATTAAGCGGTCCTGGCAGAGGTGTGGTCTGGTTGATGATTGTCTGGTTTGAGGTGGTCCAAATAAATCTTCATTGTTTAAGGGGAGCAGTTTGGTTCCCAGAAGGCAATTATTCCTGCTCCAGGGTGCAGCCTCATGGATAATTACCCTTTTTGGGTGAGGGGGAGAACTGTCGGCTCTTTGAGGCTGTGATGGTTAATTTCCATTGTCAACCTGATTGATTCAAGAATCAAACAAGAGGCATGCTCCTTGGGCAGATGTGTGAGGCTTACCTCCAGGAAGAATTCGCAGAGGGTGGGGAGATCTTCCCCTAGAAGTCTAGTTGGCCTAGTTGGTTGATAATACAAAACCATATATAAGTAAGAGCCAGAATGGGACAAGGAGGCAGGATTTTGAAGATCATGAGCAAAGTTGTTTTCAGAAAGTGAAACACTGGAGTAAAAGAGGCTTATGTGAGGAGAAAGGGGACAAGAGAAAGTACGAGGGGGGTGAACACGGATGAACAAGTACATGCGTGTGTGAAAATGTCATAATAAGACCTCTTTTGTACACTGATTTTAAAAAGTTATTAATTTCTGAAATCTCACATGGAAATAAGCATTGCCTCAAACATATGCCACTCAACTTTTGTGAGGTGAAGTCTAAATGACTATGCTTAGCTAATCAATAGGCTACTTCTATTTTGGCATTGTTTCACTGCTCCTATTCTTTTGTTGTTATTGTTGTTTGTTTGTTTGTTTGTTTGTTTCTCTTATATATGTTGAGTCAGAATCTTGCTATGTAGCCTAGGCTGGCCTCAAACTCATAATGCTCCTGCCTCAGACTCCCAAGTACTGGGATTACACTCATGAGCCACCATGCTCATTTAATCTTGAACTAGCTTTCCACTACTGCATTTGTTAATCCTAACCATAAATGCAGAGTAGCATAAATGGGGTATTCTTCAGGCTTCTTTTATAATGCAAACATTCACAGTCCCAATTGATTAGTTTTATAGATTGGGGTTTTCTTCTTTAAAATGAGAAACACCTTCCCACAGAGCCTTTTATTCACATGGAAAGAAATGACATCCCAAGAATCAGTGTCTGGAAGACTTCATTCCAGGCAGCCAGGCAAGAAGAGAGTTTGGCCATTCTGTTCTGCAGTCCTCTTGCAGAGGTGGCTGTGTGGAGAAATTGCTGTAATGTCTTTTATCCATGTTGACTGCAGAATGAATGATGAGATATTTGAGCTCTGTGGTAGGTTGGACTCAGTTCCTAATTTTGGGTTTTTTTTTTTCCTCTTAAATTCAAGAGGTCTGGCCATTGGACTGAGCTGGATTCTGAGAGCTGAGGGTTGCCAATCCTTCTTTCCTTTCACACGTGATGAGAAGCAGGTCCACAGTTCAATACACTTGAATAACATTGATCCTAAATCCCGCCCATGTCCCCTGACTTTCCAAGTGAAGGACAGATTCTCCAGTCGCCTCTTGGGTCCCTCTTGAACTGTGCTGTGGTTTGAATGTGAAGCGTCCACTGATAGGCTCATGTGTTTGGACACTTTGTCCCCCAGCTGGTTGTGCTATTTTAGGGGGTTGTGGGATACATAACATTCAGAGCCTTGCTGGAAGAAGTGGGTCACTAACGGAGGGCCTTAAGACCCTGTAACCTGGCTTTACTCCTGCCAAATCTCTCTATTTCCTGTCTATGGGCACCATGTGACCAATCATGTCATGCTTCTGCCAACATGTCTTCCCCACAATGATGGACTGTATCCTCTCACTCTGTGAGCCAAAATAAACCCTCCCTACTCCTAAGTTGCTTCTTGTCAGGTGTTTGGTCACAGCGACAAGACAAGTAACTAACACATGCTCCTGAAGACATTTTCCCACAAGCCATCTCCTCTCATCAGCACTGCCAAAGTGACCTCTTGGAGCAGGCTTAGGATCCTCAATTTTTGACAAAAGAACTTGGCTCGAATCAGAATCCCTCCTCGTTTGCAGGATATCCTTGGGGCAAACTGCACAATCTCTCTCTACATTTCCATTTCCTCCTCTGCAAAAGGGAGCTCGTGGTGTCTGACTGGCCACGGAGTAGGTAGAAACATGCATTGCACTGTTCCTGCTTTGTAGAAACATAGCAACATGTGGTCATGCTGATGTTGAAAATGAGTGTTATGGACCCAGAAAGAACCCTGTCTAGAATCTGTCTGCATTGAGCCCTTGATAGAGAACGCTGTGTCATCACCTCTGAGACTCATATGGGGTGGAGAAGATCCCAAGGCCACCACCCTACCAAGAACCCTATTTCGTACCTGGGGAAAAAGAAACACTTTTCTTGCTGCATACCCTACCTGCGGTGTCCTCATAACTTTAATGATTTAGTCCTAGATAAATGTAATCTCAGGATGGGGAAGGCTAGTCACGGATCTTCATAGTGAGAGATTTCCCTGAGGATAAGGAAATTCATTTCCCAACAGGTCAATGGAGATGCATCCGTACACGGATTGGAACAATGAGACAAACAAGGACTTGCAGGTAGGGGGCCCATAGCAGAAGGAGAATGTGTCATAAAGGACCTGAATGGAGGAAGGTCTGTCTTCTTGGGAGAAGGGCATTCTTGATGGGAGTTGTTGCACCCAACAGTTTTCAATACCTTCCTTTGTTGTTGTCGACACCCTGAAATAATTCCCAATTCTGTAAAGACAGCCTAAACCAAATTTGACTGATTAAAAAAAAAATACAGGGCGAAATGTTAGGGGCATCCTGAAAAGTGAGACCTGCTAGAATTGCCCACAGAGGTACAAGTTGGCATAGACAAATGTCTGTAACAACTAAAGGTAAATATGAATTATCAATAGCACTGCTTACATCTAGAATAACATAAACATGTCTTCTTGTCTCTTTGCCTTACAGTTTTAGGATGTTCTCTTATCAGAGCTTGTTAGGCAAATTGTGATCTAGAAGCCGATTGGGGTTCTATGCTTCATCCCCATGTTTGGGCACATGCTGGTGTGGTCGCTTGGAAATAAGCAAGGGGTTCAGCCTGTCAGCACTGCACAGCCCTGAGCCTCTCGACGGGCTCCTCAAAGACCAGAGAGAAACCTGGAGTTCCTGTCCGTAAGGACATCACAGCTCTCTGCTAAAGATAGTGGCTTTGGTTAAACTTGGTTTCCCCATTTACAAAGTGGAAATTAAGAGCAGCTGGGATTTTATATAGCTATCATAGGCATTTGCTTTTTATTGTTATTTTGGGTGTGTGTGTGTGTATGTGTGTGTCGTGTGACTTTTCCTGTGAAGAGCAAATATCTCTTTGCCCCAGATAGGACAGCAAGGATAGACCAAAATAAAAATGGCACCGAAGTCCAGGTAAGCAAACCAGCGAATTGAATGGGCTTGCTTAACAGAGCATGGGTGACCCAAAATCAGCTAAAGCCCCCATAAGTCCCACCCCAGCGTGGGTGAAAACTCATGAGAACAGAATCTCTCAGCTTCCCACAGGGCTTAACAGACAACTCAGCTGGTAACTCCGGGGAGGGACCTGGTGGGTCGTGTAATTTTCAGGAGTTTCCTGAGACCTGTGAGCTCTTTTCGTCCTGAGACCTTTAAATATTGTTTATTTACTCAGGGGGTATTTCAGTTCAAATTCAAAGGGAATTGCTACACAATAGGGTATGTTCCTATGTATGTGTCTATCTCTGGGTGTGTTTGGTTGTTTTAATTTTTTTTTTTTTTGTCTGAAATAGGAACTTTCACAATCCTTCTGTCTCTTCCTCCCTCATATGGAAATTATAAGCTTGTGCTGCCGTGCCTGGCTTACAGGTCTAGTTTTGTTGTTGTTGTTGTTGTTGTTGTTCTTGTTTTTTGAGGTAGGGTCTCACTTGAGTTCAGACTGACCTGGAATTCACTATGTAGTCTCATGGTGGTCTCGAACTCATGGCGATTGATCCTCCTACCTCTGCTTCCCAAGTGCTGGGATTAAAGGTGTGTGCCACCACGCCTGGCTACAGGTCTAGTTTTATGAATACATCTTGTGAATACTTGGCACCTGGTTGAGACATAGTCAATGTTCACTTCCAGCTTCCAAGGGAGCGCCTTAAACCACTGAGCCACTCTCCAGCCCACCTTCCTCTGTCACAGGCACCACAGCAACTCTCACTGGGGTCAACCCTCAAAGTTCACATGTGCCTCCAGCAGCATGGTGGCTAGAAGGACACATACCTGGCCTCTTCACAAAGGGTGCTCTGCCAGGAAATTGGTTCTAAGAACGGGATACAACATCACTTCCAGGAAGGAAAGGTGCCTAGCTGGAAAACCAAGGCAGCAGATATGGTTCGAAGTCGCCTTGAACTGGATTCATTTCTACTGAGGTTAACTTTGGTTAAAGTGAACTAAAATAAGTTTTTAAGGGAAATGAAGTGCCAAAGGAAAAATCCGAGGGACATGAGCAGATACAGAAAGCACAGGGGCACAGTGACAAAGAGGAGGGGATAGGAGGACCCCCAGGGCAGAAGCATGCATGCTAACTTCTGGTGTGACTTATAAAAACCATCAGCATATTAGGTGTAGTGGTGTATGCCTATAACCGCAGTACATGCAAGGCTGAGGCAGGAGGACCTCAAGTGTGAGGCTAGCCTGGATTGCATAGCAAAACCCTATCTCAAAAAAAAAAAAAAAAGTCAGAGCTAGAGAGATGGCTTAGAGGTTAAGCACTTGCCTATGAAGCCTAAGGACCCCGGTTCGAGGCTCTCTTCCCCAGGACTCATGTTAGCCAGATGCACAAGGGTGCGCGTGCATCTGGAGTTCATTTTCAGTGGCTGGAGGCCCTGGCACTCCCATTCTTTCTCTCTCTCCCTCTTTCTCTCTCTGTCACTCTCAAATAAATAAAAAATAATAATAATAAAAAGTCAGCCTAGTGAGATGGCTTAGTGGTTACGGCCTGTGTGGCCTAGGGACCCATGTTTGACTCCCCAGATCCCACATAAGCCAGACGCACAAAGTGACACATGCACAAGGTCGTGTATGCGCACAAGTTGACACACGCATCTAGAGTTTGAGTGCAGTGGCGGGAGGCTCAGGTGCACCAATTCGCACGCGCTCTCTCTGTCTCTCTCATAAATAAGTCAAGGCTGGAGAGATGGTTCAGCAGGTAAGTGCACATGCTGCCTGAGCATGAGGAGCCGAGTTCAATCCCTAACACCCATATAAAAAGCCAGAACTGGCTGCACATGACTATAATCCCAGTGCTGAGAGGGGAAAAACAGGAGGACCACTGGGGCTCATCAGTCAGCCAACCTAACTGAAAAACAGGGAGCTTCAGATTCAACGAAAGAATGCCTATCTCAAGGAAATAAGGTGGAAGAGCAATAGAGGACACCCAATGCATGTCTCCCTCTGACCTCTGCACGTGTGCATGAGGCACATGCATCCACACACACACACACACACATGCACACACCACACAGTCAACCACACATACACACACAGCAAATAAAATAAAATAAAAGCTGGAGATACATTCTAGTGGTAGAAGACTACCCTAGTTGTTCCCTATTACTATAATAATAATATTAATAATAAACTGGCAGAGTGACCTTGTTTGCTTCAACTTTAATAACTCTTGAAGATGCCAGCAGGCTAGGAATTCAGGACAATGGCCTCACTGCAGACCACCCAGTGCTGCCAAAGTGGTAAGCAAATCTCGATCCCTAGGGGTTCCACCTTCAGATGCCTCCCTTCCGCAATGCCTCCTGACAGACTGTCCTGTGGAACTCAGCATGCCCTCCTCCACCCCCCACCCCCTGCCCACCTGTGGCTCTTTGCAGATGGTCCAGACACCAGCTGGTCTTACT
Source organism: Dipus sagitta (assembly GCA_036346955.1). Taxonomy (NCBI): domain Eukaryota; kingdom Metazoa; phylum Chordata; class Mammalia; order Rodentia; family Dipodidae; genus Dipus; species Dipus sagitta. The sequence continues at coordinate 2,731,761 of CM070771.1, forward strand.
CAGCGGCTAAGTGTAGCGAAGGAAAGAGTGGAGGAGTTATGGTCATGGCTTTGAGGGTTGCTTTTTTTTTTTTTCAACTGAGGGTTCAATATTTAGAGTAATATTGATTCGATTTATCTCGTGTTGTAATGTTCCTTTGGTTGCTAGGCAACAGAGTTCCTTCTCCTCTGTTTTCTGAGTGGCTCATGGGAGTTTGACTACCAAAGAGATTACTTTGTGTATATGAAACTAAATGGACCGTAGGTGCCATACATAAGTGGAGGAATACTGTTTTACTGGGCAATGTTAAGACCAGCTTTCCTATCACATCTCGGTAATTGCAATTCAACCTCCAGAACACCAGAGCCATTCATATTCACATTCCCCTACAAGATGCCCACTGAGAACAATTTAACACAAGGTTGTGCTGATGCATAAAGCCCTATGTTGTGTGCTTACCACTCCAGCTTCATAAAGTTCAAGTCTGCACTGGGGCAAGGATGGATGTGATATGTTCCATCCTATTAGGGTTTGAATCTGAAATGTCTTCTAGAGGCAGTGTGTTTGAATACTTGGTCTCCAGCTGATGGGGTGGTCTGGGGAGGTTGTAGGAGCCTTAGGAAGTGGGGCCTGGCTGGAGGAAGTGGATTACTGGATACCCCGCTTCCGGTTCCTGAGTAAACACCCAGCTTTATTACCCTCCAAGATACTGCAGGCTCCTGTCTCCATGGACTGAGCCACACCAGTCGCGACGTCCTCTCTCCACAATGGACTAACACTGTGAGGAAGATAAATCCTTCCCCCTTGAGTGCGTTCTGTGGGGTATTTTGTCACAGCAGTGAGAAGAGTCACCAGTGCATTCCCTATTCCAGTGCCCTCCAGATCCCACATTAATAGCGAAAAATAGCAACACGGATGAACACTGAGGGTAAATTCTGGCTGGCACTTCAACTCTATGAAGGGGGGTGTGTTAGGAACATTCTCATTGTGGTGAACGACTACCTAACCAGAAGCAACTTGAGGAAGGAAAGGGTTTAATTCTGCTTACATTTCCAGAGTGGTGCATTCCATGGTTGGGGAAGGCCGGCTGACAGGAGTGACACACTGGCTCTTCATGTTGCAGTCAGGAAGCAGAGGGTAAACAGGAAGTGAGGTCCAGTTATGAAAACCTCAAGGACCCACCCCAGTGATCCACTTCCTCTAGCCATGCTCTACTTCCTAAAGGTTCCACAATCTTCCCAAACAGTACTACTAGCTGGGGGAGCAGGAGTTCAAATGAGAGTCTGTGTGCAACGTTTTACATTCAAGTCACAACAGGGTCTTTCTTTATTTTTTTGTTACCTAATATTCTCCCCCTAATACTCGTCACAAAATCACCTCTCCATTTTTTATTTTTGAGGGTCTTCAGTGAGCCCTTTACACGATACTCACTGTTTCTTTAAAACTCTGAGACAGAAGCAGCAGGCAATGAGGTACTGTCAGCTTGGGCTATATGGTTCAGCGACTTGGCATTGATGGCGTTTATTTTGGAACCTGCATGATAGCCTGACCTATTTTAGGATCTCTGCTTTCACCATACTTCTCACCCCTGTTTTTCCAATTAGCAGTGAAGGAAGAGAAGAAAAAAAGAAAAAAAAAAGGAATGTGAGGAGGAGGAGGGGTAAGAGAGGGGAAGAAGGAAGAACCAGGAGCTTGGTTCTGGTGGCATTACATGCAGAGTTGCCCAAGTTGACCATGAACAATTTAACAAAGGACACACAGGCGCTTTTCAGCTCTATTGCAGAGGCAGCTATGTTCACAGAATGGGAAGAATTGCTATGAGGCAAAGCTCTTCCCCAGACCTAGTGGGGGTGGGGGGGCTGTTGGGTTCTGGGTGCAGACACAGGATATCCATAAGCCAAAGGCCACATTTAGTATGTATTCCTTGGTGTTCTCCTCTATGGGAAAACCTGTTCAGGAGAGAAATGAACTCATTCTCCCAGAGAGGAAAGCTATCTTGAAGAGGGAAAGAAAGGAGTGGGAGGAGGGAGAAACAAATGCAGGCAGGTAGCCAACGACGCACATTTATGGAGAGTGGGGATGTGAAACAGATGTTGTGCAGGAATATAAAGCATTGCCCTGGGATCCCATCACCGGCCTCTGGAGAAGAGGGTTTCTCAGATCCAGTAAGTCATGGCAAGTTGCATACTCATCATAACCAGCTCTAAGCAACGGCCCTCTTGGGTCCCCTGGTGCTGTCTCCTCACCTTCCTGTAGCTCTGCATCCCTCTGACTGGAGGCGCTTCTCTGACCCGGAGTGAGGTGTTCTCTGAGCTTCCTACCTTGCAGAAACGGCAAGACTTTGAGCTCCAGGTGGGATGTGGTGGTTCCATAAGCCTTTCCCTCATGATCCCAGTGGAACCTGTTTTGTGAGACTGGACAGACTATGGACATACCACCCTGAGTGGGCCCAGTCTCATCTCAGAAGCTAAGCAGGGTCAGGCCTGGTTCGTACTTGGATGGGAGAATGGTGATAAGATTGCAAAAGGCCCAAGGCTACTGGATAGATCCATTTCCCATTCCTATAGCAAAATGCCTGTGGCTAGTTTATAAAGAGCAAAGGGCTTACTTAGTTTACAGTTTTGAAGGTTGAAAGTCTAAGATCTAGTGCCACTACCTGTTTGGCCTCTAGTGAGGGCCACTAAGATATGACACGCATAGCAGAGAAACAAAAAAAAAAGGGAACTGGAAGAAGGCAGAAGAAACCAAGCATGCAGGGTAAGTCCACTTTATAACAACCAACTCTGGTGTGAACTGGTCCTCTTCACAAGACCAGGATTAGTCTCTTCTGAGTGGGATGTGTACAGTGATCTTTTTTTTTATATACTTTAAAATTTTTCTATTTTATTTATTTGAGAGAGAGAGAGGCATAGAAAGAGAGAGAGAGAATGGGCACGCCAGGGCCTCCAGACACCGCAAACGAACTCCAGACACATGCACCACCTTGTGCATCTGGCTTACGTGGGTCCTGGGGAATTGAAGCGAGATCCTTTGGCTTTGCAGGCAAGAGCCTTAATCACTGAGTCATCTCTCCAGCCCTGTCCAGTGATCTTATCACTTCCTGTTAGGCTGTATGCTTTAAAGATTCTACCACCTTCCTAGTACACCACACTGGCAATGAAGCTTCCAGCACATGAATCTCTGTTAATTATCAACTTGACAGGATTTAGAATCACCTGGAAGACACACTTCTGGGCAAGTCTGTGAGAGTATTTTCAGAGAAGTTCATCAGGGAAGGAAGACCTTTCCTGAATGTGGGTGGCACCATCCCATGGAGTGGGGCCCCAGGCTGAATAGAAGGGAGACAATGAGCTAAGCACCAGCATTCATCTCTCTGCTTCCTGGCTATGGATGCAATGCGACCCTCTTACCTTAATCTCTGGCTGCCATACCTTCTCCATTATAATGGATGGGCTGTCTGCCATAAAACTGTGAGCTGAAATAAGCCCCTTTTCCCTTAAGTTGCTCTTTTTTTGGGGGGGGGTATTTTGTAACAGCCACAGGTAACTAATACAGAGGGCACAAACTGTATCCCAACCACAGCAGTCACTTTTCAGAGAACCTAACATCGTCATTAAAGCAGTCACGGAGCAAATGACGAAGTCAAGATCAGTGGCACAGTGCCCATGGGAGCTGCTGCTGTGGGTACCTCAAGACATACCAATGGCTGCCAAGAAGATTTTATGTTTGAAGCAACTATGACGTGCCGAAAGAAAGAAAGGAATTTAGATGGCTGGAGATCTGTGTGTGGTAGGAGGTCTGAGGGTAACTGTTTCCTTCTACCAGATTGTGGTTTAGAAAGCAAGTCCACTAGAGAGAGAGAGATCAAATCTACTTCAGGATCCTAAGCACATAAGTGGCCACAGTAGGTTTTAAGCAGAGAAATAATAAAGTTAAGAAACAAATGTTGAGAGATAAGGATGGTGGTTTATGCCTGTAACCCCAGCATTCAAGAGGCTAAAGCAGGAAGATTGTGAATTTGAGACCAGCCTAGGCTACACAGCAAGATCCTACATCAAAAATATTTTAATTAGCTGGGCATGGTGGTGCATGCCTTTAATCCCAGCACTCGGGAGGCAGAGGTAGGAGGATCACCATGAGTTAGAGGCCATCCTGAGACTACATAGCGAATTCCAGGCCAGCCTAGGCCAGAGTGAGACCCTACTTGAAAAAAAAAAAAAAGTATATATATTTTTAAATTAATTTTAAACTGGCCATTTTATAGTAAGCCACTAAAATCAAACACCATGGCAAGTCCAACAAGCAAATGTATTCTCAGCATTCTTTTAGAATTTTCCAGGCCAGGTAAACACTACAATATTTTGGACCACCTCCCCCCACCAAATATTTTTTTCAGGAAAGTGAGTATGATGGCTTGAATGAAATGCCCCCCCCACCCATAGTCTCATGTGTTTTGAATATTTGCTCTTCAGCTGGTAACAATTTGGGAAAGCCGCGGAGCCTTTCGGAAGGTGGAGCCTTGTTGGAGGAGTTGTGTCAGTGGTCGTTGGACCCTTGAGGTCTGGGTTCAGAGCTAGCTCACTGGGGCTGTTTCCTTCCTGCTGGTATGAGGAGATGAGACACACAGTTGTCTACTCGACCATGCTTTCTCCACCATGATGAAACTTACTTTCACGAACTATAAGCTGAAATAAACCCTTTCCTCTCATAAGCTGCTTCTGGTTGGGTTTTTGTTGTTGTTTTGTTTTTTTGGTCTCAGCAATGAGAAGATAAGTAAAACAATAAGCTAAAAACTCAGGCTGTCAGACATTGTGCATCTGGCTCTTCTTGCGGATACTTGCAACAGCTACCTGTAAAAGTGGGGGCAGGTTTTCCCCTTCACTACGCATTTCCTTCTTTTATTATTATTTTATTTTTGAGAGAGAGAGAGAGATAAAGAGGCAAACAGAGAGAAAAATAAAATGGACGCACCAAGACCTTTCAGCCACTGTGAACGAACTCCAGATGTGTGTGCCTCCTTGTGCGCATGTGCGACATTGCATGTTTGTGTCAATGCATCTGGCTACATGGGACCTGGAAACTCAAATAAGTGTTCTTAGGCTTCGCAGGCAAGCACCTTAACTGCTAAGCCATTTCTCCAGTCCTGTATTTCCTTTTTAAAATATATATTTATTTTTTATTTGAAAGCAGAGAGAGAGATGAAAGAGAGAGGGGGGGGGCAAGGAGAGAATGGGCATGCTTGGGCCTCCAGCCACTGCATACAAACTCCAGATGCGTGTGCCACTTTGTGATTCTGGCCTTACATGGGTACTGGGGAATTGAACCGGGGTCATCAGGCTTTGCAAGCAAGCACCTTAAACTGCTAGCTATCTCTCCAGCCCTTATATTTCCTTTTTTAAAACCCATTACAGCTGGGCGTGGTGGTGAGCGCCTTTAATCCCAGAACTTGGGAGGCAGAGGCAGGAGGATCACCATGGGTTCAAGGCCACCCTGAGACCACATAGTGAATTCCAGGTCAGTCTGGGCTACAGTGAGACCCTACCTCAAAAAAAAATTATATTTTTCTGGGACTGTGATTCATATGACCACGTGATTAGGATGTGATTAACATTCTTTCTCCATTACTTGCAATGTTTAGCCTCTGAAATCTGCATTAATAGCATCATACATGGAGAGTTAAAGGATAAAAGAGAAGAAGAGGAGGAGAAAGAATTGAAGAAGAAGGAGTTCACTGAAAATCTGTTGCTACTTTCCAACCCAATAAAACATCAAGATTGGGATAACACATGCTGAGAAGACAGGTCTGTTGGCAAAGTGCTTCCCTCACAAGCACGAGGACCTGAGTTTGATCCCCCAGAACCTATCTAAGAGTGTCAGGTATGGTAATACATGCTTACAGTTCTAGCACTGGGGAGGCAGGAAGATCCCTGAGGCTCACTGGCCAACCAGTCTGGCCCATTAGAGAGCTCCAGGTGGATGAGAGACCCACAAGGTGAATGTTCCCGGATGTAACACCCAAAGTTATTTTTTAGCCTACACACACATGTGCGCATGGCGGAGGGGGGCGGAATTACCAGCTCCCGTAGGATTCGATCATACTGGAAAGCACAGATCTTTTTTGCAGGTGGAATCAGATTTGACAAAGGAATACTGTGCCTTGGAATGAATTAGAGTAAGTTAATTCCCTAATGAAAGATAGCACCGAGCTTGAAAAGCTTGAAACCGCAAAGCCTGCATGTGCCAATGAAGAGGAGAGATCAGGATGAGGGTGTCGGTTTATAGAAACTAACACTGTGTCTGTATACACAGATGGCTTTGCGAGGCAGCAACCCTTCCAACGGTTGGATCCCCACCAACCAGTTAGTAACTGCTTCCTTGCTTCACTGAACTCAGCTGGTTTGTTTTGAAAATAGCCCTCTCTCTGCCTAACACCATCACTTTGTTCAACCAATTTGCTGGGAGCTCTCTTCGAACGTCTGCATGAGCTGTGTGAGCCACGGGATATGTGACAACTGCACATTGGAACTGAACGTTGGGGAAACTGGCTAAGGAAGGGAGTCAACCCGTAAGTCCAACAGCCAGGTGACCGTCAGGTACTGGCCGACGGTCAATTCCAATTTAAGACTGAACTTGGTTGAACCAACAGAGAGAGCTAAAAACCAGGCAATCTTGGAATGTTCCATCTTAAAACCTTGTCAAGGGAGCAGTTTTTCCTGGCCACCAATGCTCAGGGGCAAGGATGGAAAACTAGAAGGAAACCGTGATGCGATTGGCTCTCTTCATGTGGACATTTCGTGGAGTGGTGTGGCTTTAAATTTCAAAAAAAAAAAAAAAAAATCCAGAAAAATCTATTCACCCCAGACAGAGCAAAGCGGGATTTCATCAGAGTTCAACATGGTGAATCAAGGAGTTTACTGGGGCCACTCAGGGAGCCTGGGTGGGTGGGGCTTTGATTAGAGGAGGGTGTGTAACTCAAAGGCGGCTGCACCGTGGGTGAACGGGGACAAAGGCTGGATCCCCGTCCACTTCGTGACTGGCAGGCGGCTCCTCAGCAGGTTGGTGGGAGCGTCTCCTTGCCAATTGTCCACTGCTTCTGGAACTTCGGGGGAGGGGCCCTGCGAATCTTGTGCAAGGAAATGCTTCAGCCAAGAGGGAGCAGGCCTTGCGGGGCCAGTTCTTGATGGCAGACCTTTCTTCCGGATGGAATTAGTTACTTCTGTCTTCGTACCCAGCAGGCTTCCCTCCTGAGGTGAACGCCATTCAAAAAAATGGCTCTCATTTTTTGTTTGCATCCCAGCTGCTTATTCCAAATGGCTGGGGCGTTGCTGCAACGAGATAAACCAGACAAATCCAGTTCCAGCACCCCGCACTACCCGGGAAAGGCTGGACAGTTGATTTTCCTTCCTAATTGGTCGGAGGAGCTTTTCCACAGAACAGGAGGGTAGGTTAGGGGGTGTCGACTGGGTGGGTAGGAACACTTGCTGTGCAAAGTCTGAGGATCTGACTTGAGCCCCAAGCCCCAGATGTCAAAAGCCAGCATGGCTTCTCCGGCCTGTAACCTGGGGGAGGAGGGTGGAGACAGGAAGGTCTCCGGAACTTGCTAGTCAGCCAGTGTAAGCGGAAAAACAGGAAGCTCCAGGTTGGGTGAGAGACTAGTCTCAAGGAAATAAGGTGAAAGAGTGCGGGAGGACACCTGACATCTCACCTCTGGCCTCTGTGCGCTTGCACATGGGTCAACAGACATCTGCATCTACATGTGCATGCAACACACACACACACACACATACACACAGAGGGTAGAAAAAAGCAGCAACTTCTTACCTCAAAATATCACTGTCCCATGAGGCCAGTAGTGGTACCAGGATGAGAGATGCATGGGGGTTGCCACATCCTAAATCTCTCATGGGGTGTCCCTGACAGGCTGTTCCTATATGGTTTGGGGCACCATCTCTGGCCCTGGTTTGACTCCATGCTGCGGACCCATCATTCTCAGCGAGCTAAGGTTCTTGTTTTGTAATACCCCTCCATTGTTTTCCTTTGAGAAGAGAAAGAGACGCAGTGATGAGGGACGGGTTTTGGAACACCGTTCTGGGATTTTCCCTCCTGGAATCAGCGTCAGGGAGAAAGGAACGCAGACCATATGATTGGTTTCCAAACAGACCGTGCACGGGCAGCACAAGGTCCGCTTCCATCAATTATGTAGCGGTTGTCACTTCACACATTGGGATAAGAGCCCTGAACAGTCATGGCAGCAAGTGAACAAGCGAGTGGATTTTTCCACCTGAACCTTGTGATGACTTAAAGATAAACACGGGCAGGAGGGATGGCTTAACGGTTAAGGCACGTGCCTGCAAAGCCTAAGGACCCAGGTTTGATTCCCCAGTATCCACATAAAACCAGATGCACAAAGTGATACATGTATCTCGAGTTCATTCCCAGTGGCTAGAGGGTGCCCCTTCTCATTCCCTCTCCTTGCAAATAAATAAATAAAAGATTAAATACATTTGCTTTTTCTATGCGTGTGTGCACATGCATGTGTTCATATGTGGGTTGCACATGTATGTGTGTTCAAGTGGGGACCAGAGGATAGCCTTAGGTGACGTTCCTCAGACACGGTCCACATTTTTCTTTGAGGCAGGGTCTCTCACTGGCCTGCAGCTCACTAAGCAGGTCTGACTGGCTGGCCAGCAAGCCCAAGGGATCCTCTTGGCTCCTCTACCAGTGCTGGGACTAGAGGCATATGCCATAATTCCTGGCATTATTACTTGGATTCTAGGGGTGGAACTCAGGTCCTCATGCTTGTGAGTAAAGCACTTCACTGACCGACCTCTCTCTAGCCTCCACATTTGGGGGTTTTTAATTTTTTTTTAATTTATTTGAGAGAGACAGAGAGAGAGAAGAGAAGAGAAGAGGAGAGAATGGACACACCAGAGCCTTCAGCCACTGCAAACTCCAGATGAATGCACTAACTTGTGCATGTGGCTTACATGGGTCCTGGGGAATCAAACTTGGGTCCTTTAGCTTTGCAGGCAAGCACCTTAACCACTGAGCCATCTCTCCAGCACATTGAGTTTGGGTTTTTTTTTTTTTTTTTTTTTTTTTTTGGTTTTTGGAGGTAGGGTTTCACTGCAGCTCAGGCTGACCTGGAATTCACTATGTAGTCTCAGGGTGGCCTTGAACTCTTGGCAATCCTCCTACCTCTGCCTCCCAAGGGCTGGGATTAAAGGCATGCGCCACAACGCCCAGCTTACACCGAGGGTTTTAAAAAAGAAAAATTTTATATTATCTCCTAAGCACATAGATTCATTACTATATTGAATCTTACATTTCTGCTCCAGAAGTTATTACTAATATTTTGAATTTTGTTATCTATTATTTGTTTGGGTAATTTAGCTCCCTCTGCTTTTTCTTTACAATATTTTATCACAATATTTATTGTGTTTTTATTATGGAAGCAGTGCTTGTGTATACAAAAGAACTAAGAACAATAAAATTTCAGGTTAATATAAAGAAAGCAATACAACATGATATTTAGCTCTCTTATAGTGAACTGTACTTTTCCCCTACCTGGATGTTAGCATAATTCTTATGGCTTCTTTTTTTTTTTTTTTTCTTGGTTTTTTGAGGTAGGATCTCACTCTGGTCCAGGCTGACCTGGCATTAACTATGTAGTCTCAGGGTGACCTCGAACTCACACGATCCTCCCACCTCTGCCTCCCGAGTACTGGGATTAAAGGCGTGCACCACACGCCCGGCTATGGCTTCTTTTAATTCTTGGAATTCAAAGAGAGAGTCAGGCCTTGTGGCATAGGCCTGTCATCTCAGCTACTTGGGAGACTGAAAGAGAGGATTGAAAGTTCAAGAACTGCCACAGCTATAAAATGAGTTCAAGGGCAGCCTGGGCAACTTAGACCCTATCTCAAAAATAAAAACTGAAGAGTGGAGAGAAGGCTTAGTGGTTAAGGCACTTTCCTGTGAAGCCTAAGGACCTATGTTTCACACCCCAGGTCTCATGTAAGCCAGACACACAAGGTGGCACATGTGCACAAGGTAGCTCACACATCTGGAGGTTGATTGCAGTGGCTGATGCACCAATACTCTCTCTTTCTCTTTCTCTCTCTCACTGTTTTTCTCTCTCTCATAAAAAAATAAAATAAAAAGGGCTGGAGTTGTGGCTCAGCAGCAGAGAGACTGCCTAGCACCTGTGAAGCCCTAAGGACTGAACTCTTCAGCACTGAACAATTTAAAGAATTTTTTAAATGGTAGGATATAATCCACAATGTGGATGTGTTTGTTGGTGATATCATAACTCATTTCCATCTTTACACTTATAATCTTTATTCCTTGCTTTCTGATTCCTTCACTAAAGTTTCTTTAAAAATATTTATTTATTTGGGAGCAAGAGAGAAGCTGGGGGGAAGGGGGCAGAGAATGGGTGCTCCAGGGCCTCTAGCCACAGCAAACAAACTCCAGATGCGTACACCACCCTGTTCATCAGGCTTACATGGATACTAGGGAATCAAACCTGGGTCCCTAGGCTTTGCCGGCAGGCGCCTTAACGCTAAGCCATCTCTCCTGCCTCCTCCTCCTTCAATCCACTTTTAATTTTTACATTTTGTTCCCTTGGTTCTTTCCTTTCTGCAGAAACTGCCATCATTCTTGAAGCTTTGTGGCTTCCATCTCCGCCTAAATTCTGCTGGATTAACAATTGGCTGTTTTTCCTTGAATTCTGCAAACAACAACAACAAAAAGCTCCTCAAGTTCGTCTTCCACATCACTGTGAATTTTAATCTTGGCACTGGAGGTCCCTGGCCTAGATTTGTTGTGTCTCTTCTTCCTTGTTTCCACAGGTTAAATCTGCATCTTGTCCCATTTGACCCTTCCCCTCCTCCATTGCCTTGTGATTTTCTTCCTCTTTCCTGGAGACCAGGTCATCCTGCTTCTATGTTCAGTACCAGACTGTTCCTCCATAACTAGACCCCACCACTGGTGACAGGAAGAAATGCTCTTTTCTCCTTATTCTGCGGCATTTCCCCATCTACTCTATGGCAATGTTTCTTTAATGCTATTACCTGAAAATATGACAGCACGTCCGTCTTTGGGGTTTCTCATCGAGTGTCAGAATAGTCCATTCTTGACTCTGTCCCTAAAGGAGCAATGGTTTGCCATGGCTTCTAGGAGCTTCTGCATGTAAATTTTTTAAATATTGTATTTATTTATTTGAGAGAGAGAGACAGAATGGGCATGCCAGGACTTCTAGCCATTGCAAATGAACTCCAGACACATGCGCCACTTTGTGTATCCGGCTTTATGTGGGTCCTGGGGAATCAAACCTCGATCTTTTGGCTTTGCCAGCAAGAACCTTAACTACTGAGCAATCTCTCAAGCCCCTGCATGTATGTTTTATCTGACTGCTACCACAGCTTGATCCTCTGATATTGAGAAATTCTGAAATACATTTTTATTGGTTAGGATTTGAATGGAGTCAAAAATGAGACCTGTATTAGTCACCTCTCATCATTTTAAACAGATACCTTATAAGAAGCAACCTAAGGAAGGCTTTATTTTATTTTTGGCTCATGGTTTGAGGGTATATAGTCCATCATGGCAGAGAAAGACATGATGGCCAGAGTGTGAATCAATTGGTTGCATTACATGCACTGTCAGGAAATAGAGAAAAATGAATGTTGGTGCACAGCCTGCTTTCTCCTGTTTATCCAGTCTGGGCCCCAGCCCATGGGATGGTGTCACCACATTCAGGGGGAAGCTTCTCCTCTCAGTTAAATATCCGTGCAAGTACACTTCTTAGACACATCTAAAGGTGTGTCTCCTAGGAAATTCCAAACTCGGTCAAGTTGACAATGAGGATTCACCATTATAAGACCCAAACATTTATCGTGTCTCCAATATAGCACACATGTATTTCTAGTTCATTTAGATCTTCAAGAATTCCTGACAACCAACCACTCTGCTCTATGCAGTGACTCAGGGATACAGGCCCCTTGCGTCTCTGACCAGAAGGTGAAGAAAAGAGGGAAGGTGTGTGTGAGTCGGGGGGTGCAGTCTCTTAACATTCCCAGCTTGGAACCAGCACAATTCATATACACTTGCATTTTATTTCAAGGAACTAATTCACGACTATAGCAGGCTGCAAGGGGAGCTGAGAAACACGGTCTAGCTGTGCATTCAGGAACAAGAGAAGAATACTGATTCTGGTGAACAGGCATGCCGCAGCACCGGAAACTAGTCACCACTGCTGGACTTCTTGCTTTGTCCTCCTGACAGCATTGTTTCCCCCACTGAAGCAAATATGGCTAGAATTTTTCTATGCCCTGGCTCCTTCTCTTTCTGGCTGTTTTTTTTTTTTTTTCTTGAAAACTGCTATTTATTTTTACTTATTTATTTATTACTTGCGAGAGAGAGGGTATGGGCATGCCAGGGCCTCCTGACACTGCAAACAAACTCTCCAGACACATGTGCTACCTTGTACATTTGGCTTTATGTGAGTTCTGAGGGGGAATCGAACTCAGGCCATCTGGGTTCCCATCTCTTTCCCATCTCTTCAGCCCAAAAGAGCTTTTTATCTTTTTTAGGCTGGGTCACATTCTATCACTCTGGTCCAGGCTGAACCTGAATACACTCTGTAGCCCAGTCTAGCCTTGAACTTGTGGCAATTATCCAACCTCGATCTCCCAAGTGCTGGGACTAAAGGCCGTGCTCCACCACGCCTGGATTCTTTCTGGCTATTGTGAGAAAAATAGTCCACTCATCGCAGCCTCAGCTGTTGGGATGAAAACTCTACAACCAGGCCAGATGGCTTTGGATCACACTAGAAATTAATCAGAGAAAATGGCAAACCAACCAACAGTGGCCAACAGAAGCTAATAAGCAATCAAGTAATAATCCTTTTACTTTACTTATTTGTGAAGACTCGGTTTTCCTCCAGAAATCCAGCATTAAAGTAGGCCCACGCACCTCTAATTCAACAGTTCTCAGAGACTACTCCTTGGGCCAGTCGCCTTCGTATCACCCGGATACTTGTTAGAAATGCAGTCTCCATGCTAGACTGCTACATCAGAATCTCTGGGAATGATGTACAGCTGGTGTTTTAACAAGCTTCCAGATGATTCTGCTATGCACTGCAATTTGAGAAGCACCGCTCTAAATAAGGCATGACTGTAGCGTGACCCATAGAAAGGTACCCTACGTTATTAACAGGTAGCAGCACATTCCAACAGTAAGTACAACCATATACACGGAAGATCTTTGATGCCACAGTATGCACGTGGATATCAGGGGACAATCTCCGGGTATTGGTCCTTGCCTTCCTCCTCATTTGAAACGGGCTTTCTCTTGTTGCTTTGCCACTGTGAACACCAGAAAAACTGACCCACAATCTTTGGGATTTGCCTGACTCAGCCTTCCACTGCCATAGGTGCATTGGGGTTATAGACACGCTTGAATTCAGCCTTACATGGGTTCGGGGAATCTGAACTCCATTTGTTAATTCTGTGCGTGTGTATGTGTGTGTCTGCACACACACTCCCAACACACATGTCACAGGGCATGTGTAGAGGTCGGAGGATGACCTTGGGGTGTCAGTTCTCACCTCCCACCTTGTTTGAGAAAGGATCTCTCTTTTTGTTGTTTGCTGCTGTGGACATCTGGCTTGCTGGCCTGTGAGCGTCAGGATTCTCCTGACACTGCCTCCTACTGCCATAGGCACACTGGCATTGCAGACACATGTGCCGCTTGCATCCAGCCTTACACGGATTCTAGGGATCTGGACTCTGGCTGTCAGGCTTGTGCCACAAGGCTTTGAACCATGGAACTTTCTCCCCAGCCCTGAAATGCTGATCTAGCCAGAGTGAAAGTGTAATGACAGCTCAACCCAAAGCTCTATCCTGACTTATTAGAAAGAGTTAGAAGTAACCCCACCGGGTATGGTGGTTCACACCTTTAATCCCACCACTGAGGAGGCAGAGGTAGGAGGATCACTGTGAGTTCAAGGCCAACCTGAGACTTCATGGTGAATTCCAGGTCAGCCTGGGCTAGAGAGACACCCTGCATTGAGAAACAACAGCAACAAAACAAAAGTAAATAGGAAAAGTTAGAATTAAAGGACTAATAGGCCACTTTAAGCACTCACAAATTTTTGCTTCCCCGCTCCCATGGAGCTAATTGTCTAATTCCTAAAACTAATGAAAATGACAGAGTCAATAAATAGCTGATGTGGAAGGGGCCTGCTTCAAAGGCCATCAGATCCATCCACTTAATTCATAAACTGGGAAACTGAGACCCCACCTGTAGTTGAAAGGAGGGTCAGGATTAGAACTCATGTCTCCTGATTTCTGACCCAGCACTTTCTGCTGACATCCCTCATTTGTTACTGTTTGTGAGACCTCCTGAAACATACAAAGTGGTTGCATTATGTTAATGCTGAATTCGGCTGTGTTCATTTGAATTCCAAATCTTAAAGAGCCAAAGTTAAACGTGTTTGCAAATTTGTTCTCTAAGCTCTGACCAAATGCAAATAAAAAATGAATGACAGCCTCGCCTAAGAGTTATAGAATGCTTTGAAACATTGATGTTGATATTAAAAAATGGAATGAGAGAACATAAGGCGGCAGTCTCTGACATCTCCTTTTGATGTTTCCCTCTAAAATGTCTGTGCGATCATAAAAATCGGAGAGAGATTTCCACTCGTTGTAAGATGTGTGGAGAGAAAAGTAATCTATGGGTTTCACAGACCTTGTGTTGTGTGACTTTTCCTGTGGAGAAGTGGACAGGGATCTGTTTACCTCGGATGGGGTGCTTGTGACAGACCAAAGAAACAGTTCCACCCAGGCCTAGCTTAAGGGACCAGTGAATTTATTCGGGTTACTTATAGGAAGAGTGTGGGTGAGGATTACTTATAGGCATATGAGTGAGCACTTACTTATAGGAACATGAGTGAGGAGTTACTTATATGAATGTGGTCAAGGGTTACTTATAGGAACATGGGTGAGGAGTTACTTATAGGAACATGGGTGAGGGGTTACTTATAGGAGCATGAATGAGCAGTTAATTACAGGAACACAGATGACTTAAAGGCATCGCTGAAAAGCCCACACCGGCACAAATGATGGCTCCCGAGGGCCTCCTCCAGGCTCCCTGCCTAACTTGCAGGCCTCTTCACTGGTCCACTCCTCAGCAAGTGTTACTGGACATAGAGCCTGGAGGAGGGGCCTTATGAACCTCGGAACATTCCAGAGACTTTCCTGAGACTTGTGAGTTTTGTTTCCTGCTTAAGTCTTATCTCATTTACTTCCTACATCTTAAAGAGCCTCACCCCTGAAGAGAATGTTTCAATTCTAAGGAAATCACCATATAGCACTTTATTTCACAGAGCCAAAGCCTGGCATCATAAAACTAGGTAGAAAGTATTTAGACCCATTCTCACTATCTGTCCCAGATGACCAGAGCAAAGATAATGAAACAGCAGGGAACAGGGATGCTATTAACACAAGAAAAGTGGAACATGGCTGGAGAGATGGCTTTGTGGTTAAGGCACTTGCCTGCAAAGCCAAAGGACCCAGGTTCTATTCCCAAGACCCACGTGAGCCAGATGCACAAGGTGGCACATGCATCTGGAGCTTGTTTGCAGAGGCTGAAGGCCCTGGCACACACATTCTCCCTCTCTCTCTTTCTGAATCTGCATTTCTCTTTCTTTCAAACAAATAATAAAAGAAAGTAAAAAGCTTTTAAAAATATGAACAGAGCTGGAAGGATGGCTTAGCAATTAAGGCACCTGCCTGCAAAGCGAAAGGACCCAGGTTTAATTCCCCAGTACCCACATAAGCCATTTATGCACAAGGTGGCGCATGTGTCTGGAGTTCATTTGCAGTGGCTGGCCCTGGCACACCCATTCCCTCTCTCCATCTCTTTTCCTCTCTCTCTCTCTCTCTTTGCCTCATTGTCTTTGTCAAATAAATAAATAATTTTTTAAAGTGAACAGCAAAGACGATGGGTGATAGGTATTTAAGAAGAGGGAGAGCCGTGGGTGAGCAGCAGGCTGCCCTGAGAAACAGTTGAGGTGACTGCTTCCCCCACAATGCATCACCCACAATCCCCACGGGGTCGGCCTGCATCCCCAACGAGGAAGGCCTCTTCAGAAAAGGGGCAGGGAGGAGGGAAAGGATGGTACCAACATGTGTTGTTTACATACTAAATATGTCCATATCTAATAAAAATTAGTTTAAAAAAATGAGTGTTCATAGAGGCAGGAACATGTGCATAAGTCAGTGGAGAAGAATGGACAACAATAAACAAACATTTGAGTCATCAAAACAAAACAGGAAAAAAAAAATGACGGCCTCTGGAACTTCAAGATCTCTAAGTGGGAAGAGGGGGTTGTTCTGTTCCTGTACGAGATGGGACTTGGGGAGGAGGCCACAGGGCACATGGGGAGGAGAGTGAAGTTTTTTTGTTGTTGTTTGTTTTTTGAGGTAGGGTCTCACTGTAGCCCAGGCTGACCTGGAAGTCACTATGTAGTCTCAGGGTGGCCTTGAACTCATGGTGATCCTCCTACCTCTGCCTCCCAAGTGCTGGGATTAGAGCGTGCCACCACGGCCTGGTGAGAGTCAAGTTTTTATTTAAGGCTGCCTTGGCTCAGCCAGCAGGGGGGACTGGACTTGTCCCACTGGCCTTGATCTCACAATACGGGGGGACTCTTAAAGTGACCACATCTATGTTGTAGCAAAACGAGGCAAAACATTCTTTCCTAACACTTCTGCCTCCACCTACCCTATCATTCACTAACCCTTCAGGAACTACAACTCCCAGAAACCCGCAGTGACCCCTTCCTCCAACAAGGTTCCATAACCTTCCAAAAGAGCCATACCCAAACGGGGGTGGTGGTGGTGGTGGTGGTGGTGGTATTTTACATTCAAGCCACAACACTTATAAATCATTCTTCCAGTAGATTGATAGTAGCTAGCTATCCTGGTTGATTGAAAGAGTCTACATATCATACAATCTTCCCATTTAAATTGCATAATCAACAGTTTACAGTATATTTACAGATATGCACCACTGCTTGTAGAATTATTCATAAGAGAAAGACTGGACCAGAAATCCTCTGAGATATTGGCTGCTTAAAGGTTCAATGGCATTTTACTCAGGCACATAGAATAATTTCACCATTAAAGCCATACAAAGTCAAAAAGCAAGTTTGGAAGATAACCAATGTCAACCTGTGGCCTGTACACACACACACATACACACACAGAGGTGTATTCACACCTGCACATATGTGTGCACTCACACACATATGAACACACATACACACACCAAGATAGAAAAGCAGATAGTTGCCCCATCATATGAATGCACCATAGCTATGGATTCTGTTTCTTTGGAGAACATTGATTGACGAACCAATGTCAGAGACTCAAGTGGTTGTAAATCTATCTTCAAAGTCTCTGACGCACATCTCAGCAGTAATTGTGCCCCCTTCCCTTGAACTAGCCAGCAAGCTGTATGACTTCCAAGGTTAAGTCACTCCTTGCTGTGGCTTCCACCTTGCTCGCAGAAGCACTCACTTTAAGAGTCCTGAACCATACGGGAGGCTTTGTGATTGAAGACCTTATAGGCTGCAAGCAGGTACTCCAGCCAACTTCTCCCACGAGAGCCAACATCAACACTTGAGTGAAGACATCTCTGTATGACATCAGCCTCTAGGTGACAAATGACCTTCAGTTAGTGAGTCTTTCCAGCCAAGGCTTAGACACTGTGGGTCAAAGCTATGCTACCCTGGGTGTTTACCCAAAGGACTCCGAGTGAACAGATCACAAATATATGTGCACATCGATGTTTATTGCAGCGCTATTCACTGAGTTATCCCCATCTAATTCCTGACCCACAGAATTCATGGGTACAATAAAATGACTGGTCTGCACCACTAAGCTTTGGAGCGGTCCATTATGCAGCCATAGTAACCAGAATAGACACATAGACCTGTCAGCTCCAGCTCTATCTCTTTCCTCCAACGACTATCCGTTTCTCTGAATTCTTATTAGTTGGATTGGAGCCTTGGGGTTATTTGGACGGGAGTTATTGGATCTAATCTCTTTCTCTATAAAGCCAGGACAAGCTGCAAGCTCCCTGAAGGTAGGAATGAATGTGTCATTTTGACAATTATAGTAGCACAGTGCCTGGGGTGGATGAGTGGGCTGTTCAGTTATTTTTTCCACATTATTGAGGCCTACCCAGAATTCAATGGCTTAACACAGTGATCAGAAAATTTTAGCCTGGGGCTAGGGAGATGGCTCAGTAAAGTGCTTGTCACCCAGGAATTAAGACTTGAGTTTGTGGGCTGGACAGATGTCTTAGTGGTTAAGGTGCTTGCCTGTGAAGGAAGCCTAAGGACCCAGGTTTGATTCCCCAGTACCCATATAAGCCAGATGCACAAGGTGACACATGCATTTTGGAGTTTGTTTGCAGTGGCTAGAGGTCTTGACGAGCCCATTCTCATTCTCTCTCTCTCTCATAAATAAATAAATTAAATTAAATTAAATATTTAAAACAAAAAATACTTGAGTACAAGTTTGGATCCCCAGCACTCACATAAAAGATGGGTGTAGTGGCACATGCCTATAATCCCACTGCTGGGCAGGTGGAGACAGGAGGATTCCCCAAGACTTAATTGGCCGGCTTGTCTAGCTCAATGGGTGAGATCTGGGTTCAGGGAGGGACCCTGTCTCAAAAAAATAAGGTGGGGCTGGGGAGATGGCTCAGCATATGAAAGTCTTTACTGTACAAGAATGTACACCTGAGTTTTGATCTCCAGGGCCCACATAAAGCCATACACTATAGCATGAGCATCTGTAATCCAAGTGTGCCAATGGCAAGAAGGGAGGCGGAGACAAAAGAATCCCTTAGAAGCTCACAGGTCAGCTAGCCCGGTCTATTCAGCAATCCCAAGGGATCCTCCTGTGTCTACCTCCCCAGCGCTGAGATTACAAACACACACCACCACGTATGATCAGCTTTTCACATGGGTTCTGGAAATTAAACTCAGATTTTCAAATCTGCATGGCAATGAACTTTTCTGAGTTTCTACAACATGAGTATGAATGTATCAGACAGCCTTCTATTGCACTGGTCACTCATCAGCCTAGATAGCTGATCTCAGTGGATGTGACCACTCCACATTATAAATTCCGTTTTGGTTGATGGCTTGGAAATACTGCATTCTAAGAAAGGAAACTGGTATTCAACAAGGACAAACATTAGAGCGTCGCATTCCGGTGCTATCTTCACTCTGCAAGGAACAAAGCCACTGGAAGGTGAAAATGATCCCTACCCACCACTCCTTCATCCTGCAAATAAATTCAAGCACGCCCCTTTCACAGAAGAGGAAACAGAAGCTTACATGCATGGAAGACTCTCCCATACTTGGGCAGCTGGCATCTGACGCAGGACTTGGACCCAATTCAGTATAACATGACGCCTTGCTACTTTGTAAGATAGGGGTATTTCCATGTCGGTGGGAAATGCAAAGCTGTCTCAGGGCTGGGGATGGAGGTCAGAGGTAGAATGTGCGCCTATGACCAGTTGGATCCTCATGAGGGCTTCATCCTCAGCAGTGGGAGGGGAAGATAGGCAGGGGAGGCGAAGGGAGTAGAGAGGAAGGGACGGGGTCTCAAAATATGTCACATGTAATTGATCCTCCAAAACAAATGTTCTCAAAGCAAGTCACTGTGACCCATGGTTGTCCCCTGGCCTCTACATGGATGCACACCCACATACACCTGTGCACATGAACATCACACACATGTACACACAACAAATAAATAACAAGTAAATAAGATTTCCATATGCCCATCAATTCCACTTGTGGAATTGCATCCTTTTCCATCTGAACACAGGGTCTCAAAGATACATTTACACATCAAAGTTCAGAGTGACATTGTCATGATAGCTAAAACATGAGTACAACCATGTGTCCACTGATGACTGAGTGGACAAACAGAATGTCGGGTGGGTGGGTGTATGTGTGTATGGACAGTATAGCTATGTGCGGGTGTAATGCATACATGTATGCATATGCCTGTATTAATAAGATAGTATTGTGGAGTGTTAAAAATGGAAATTTTGACACATGGATGAGCCTTGAAGTCATTATGCTAAACGAAATAATCTAGTTAAAAAAGATAAAAGCCGTATGATCTCATTTATGTGTGATACCTAGGACAGTCAAATTTAAAGAGATAAGAAATAAAATAGTGCTTGTACCACGAACTATAGGAAGTGAAAGGGGGGCTTATTGTTTAATGTATATGGAATTTTAGTTTCAGATGATAAGAAAGTTCTAGAAATGAGTGGTGAGGATGGTTGCTTCATAATGTCAAAGTACTAAATACCACCGAACTGTACACTTAAAAGTGTTAAAACTGGTATATGCCTTTCATCCCAGCACTCGGGAGGCAGAGGTTGTCGCCATGAGTTCAAGGCCACCCTGAGACTACTTAGTGAATTCCAGGTCAGCCTGGGCTAGAGTGAGGCCCTATCTCAAAACATCAAAAGAAAAATGTTTAAATGGGGCTGCAGTTAAAATGGCTTAGCAGTTAAGGTATTTGTCTGCAAAGCCAAAGGATCCAGGTTCAATTCTCCAGGACCCACGTAAGCCAGATGCACAAGGGAGCGCACATGTCTGGAGTTCGTTTGCAGTGGCTGGAGCCCTGGTGCATCCATTCTTTTTCTCTCTCTTTCTCTCTGATAAATAAATTAATATAATATATTTTTCAAAAAAAATGTTAAAATGGCCAATTTTATGTTATATGAATTTTGCCACAAATAAAAAATGAAGAATTGGAGGCTGTGGAGATGGCTTTGTGGCTAAAAGAAACTTGTTTCAGAAGCCTGTCAACAGGAGTTCAGATCCCTGGGGCCCAAGTAAAAGTGATGCAAAGTTACACATGTGTCTGTAGTCCCAGTACACCTATCACAACGGAAGAGCCAAGACAATCCCCAAGGCAGTTGGGCCAGCAAGTCTGATGTTCCCAGGATTGAACAGCAAGGGAGACCTTGTCTCAAAACAAGGTGGTAGAAGATCAGACTGACACCCCAAGGTTATCCTCACGTGCACCATGGTACACGCACGCGCACGCATGCGCGCGCGCGCACACACACACACACACACACACTGCAATAAATAACTAAATAAAACTCAAAGAGCTAGGGATGTCGTTCAGTTGGTAGAGTGCTTACCTAACATGCTCAAAGCCTTGGTTCTGTCCCCAGAACCACATAAACCAGGTGTGGTGGCCCAAGTCTGAAATCCTGGCACTCAGAGAGCAGAGGCAGGAAGATCAGGAGTTCAAGGTCATCCTCAGCTACGTAAGGAATTTGAGGCCAACCTGAGGTACCTAAGACCCTGTCTCCAAAAAAAAAAAAAAAAAAAAAAAAAAAAAAATTGAACCGGTTATGGAATAGGGTTTTATCTTGCATCTCCAAAGAAAAAGGTGGTAGCCTAACCGGGAAGCCAGGCCGCAGCCCTTCCACTGAGGGCCCATCCCTTGCACTCCTGGACAGTCACACTGCCCCAGGCTGAAGTTCTGTCACTCAATGATTGTAACAGCAGCCAGGTAATTACCTGTCACCCAATCCTTCATTCACACCAACCAGGGGAAAGGGTCCCACACATCTAACTTACCGTGGCCCTGTGGCCTTTTTCCAGCTGAGGAGAAGGGGTGGAAGGTTTCAGGCTTAACAAAAGAACCAGTTTACACTCCAACAAAGAAGTGCTTCAATCCCAAAGAAAATCAAAGATTGAAAGGAACATGAAGCCAAGTCTCTCCTTTCCATTTCCTCTTTTTTTTTTTTCCCAGAGAAGGTAAGGCAGAATCTTGATTTGCCCAGCTTCCCAGGGGAAGCTTGCATTTTCCAACACCTGCTTGTGTCTGTGATGCTAATGTGGTCCTCACAACCCCTTGGACCCTCGACGATTCTTATTAAGCCTGTCTAACTTCCCCACCTGCTCCCTGTTTGTCAACTCTTCAAAACTTACAAAAAGAACACTGCTAAACAGAGATTGGGGTATGGTAAGGAAAGTAATAGCAAAGCCATTTTACCTCCACAAGATAGGAAGGAAAGAGGAGAGAGGGAGGGCAGAGAAAAGAAGAGAGAGGAAAGAGAGAAAAGAATGGAGGGAGAAAGAAAGGAAGAGGGGGAGGAAGGAGAAAAGAAGGAATGGTGGGAGAAAGAAAAGAAGGAAAGGAAGAGAATAAGGGACAAAGGGAAGGAGATAAGGAGGGAGGAAAGAGATAGAAAGGGAGGAAGGAAGGAAGGAAGGAAGGAAAAGAGGGAGGAAGGAAAAAAGAGAGGAAGGGAGGGTAGAGGAAGAGTCAGAGAAGGAAGGAAAGAAAGGACAGGAAGAAAGGAATGAGGGAAGGAGGGAAAAGGGAGGGATGGAAGAAGGAAAGACTGAAAGAAAGGAGGAATGGGAGGGAGAAAGAAGGAAAGGAAGAAGAGGAAAAGGAAGGAACGGCTAGAGGGAGAAATGGGAGGAAGGAGGGAGTAAGTATCCTTCAAGACAACCTGGAGTGGTCTGTCCCCTTAGCCCTTGTACACAGCATAGCGTAGGGGTTAGGAGCTCTGTTCTGGGGATCTCTCACTGGAGCAATTCCAGGCCATCATTGGTTATTCAAACTGATGACTTAAACTGCTACCACTGGGGTAAAACAGTGCTGCCTGCTTCGGTGGCGTGGGCTGGAACAGAAAGCAAAGGAAATCCCCTACCAGAGCCCTTAGGATGTCCACAGGAAGCCCACGAGAGGTCCGAGGCAAATCCATAGGCAGCCCAGGAAGGCTCTATGAGAAATTTAACAGAAACGTTCCCAGGAGGCTCACCGAAGGAAGGAAGGAAGGAAGGAAGGAAGGAAGGAAGGAAGGAAGGAAGGAAGGAAGGAAGGAAGGAAGGAAGGAAGGAAGGAAGGAAGGAAGGAAGGAAGAAAGGAAGGAAGGAAGGAAGGAAGGAAGGAAGGAAGGAAGGAAGGAAGAAAGGAAGGAAGGAAGGAAGGAAGGAAGGAAGGAAGGAAGGAAGGAAGGAAGGAAGGAAGGAAGGAAGGAAGGAAGGAAGGAAGGAAGGAAGGAAGGAAGGAAGGAAGGAAGGAAGGAAGGAAGGAAGGAAGGAAGGAAGGAAGGAAGGAAGGAAGGAAGGAAGGAAGGAAGGAAGGAAGGAAGGAAGGAAGGAAGGAAGGAAGGAAGGAAGGAAGGAAGGAAGGAAGGAAGAAAGGAAGGAAGGAAGGAAGGAAGGAAGGAAGGAAGGAAGGAAGGAAGGAAGGAAGGAAGGAAGGAAGGAAGGAAGGAAGGAAGGAAGGAAGGAAGGAAGGAAGGAAGGAAGGAAGGAAGGAAGGAAGGAAGGAAGGAAGGAAGGAAGGAAGGAAGGAAGGAAGGAAGGAAGGAAGGAAGGAAGGAAGGAAGGAAGGAAGGAAGGAAGGAAGGAAGGAAGGAAGGAAGGAAGGAAGGAAGGAAGGAAGGAAGGAAGGAAGGAAGGAAGGAAGGAAGGAAGGAAGGAAGGAAGGAAGGAAGGAAGGAAGGAAGGAAGGAAGGAAGGAAGGAAGGAAGGAAGGAAGGAAGGAAGGAAGGAAGGAAGGAAGGAAGGAAGGAAGGAAGGAAGGAAGGAAGGAAGGAAGGAAGGAAGGAAGGAAGGAAGGAAGGAAGGAAGGAAGAAAGGAAGGAAGGAAGGAAGGAAGGAAGGAAGGAAGGAAGGAAGGAAGGAAGGAAGGAAGGAAGGAAGGAAGAAAGGAAGGAAGGAAGGAAGGAAGGAAGGAAGGAAGGAAGGAAGGAAGGAAGGAAGGAAGGAAGGAAGGAAGGAAGGAAGGAAGGAAGGAAGGAAGGAAGGAAGGAAGGAAGGAAGGAAGGAAGGAAGGAAGGAAGGAAGGAAGGAAGGAAGGAAGGAAGGAAGGAAGGAAGGAAGGAAGGAAGGAAGGAAGGAAGGAAGGAAGGAAGGAAGGAAGGAAGGAAGGAAGGAAGGAAGGAAGAAAGGAAGGAAGGAAGGAAGGAAGGAAGGAAGGAAGGAAGGAAGGAAGGAAGGAAGGAAGGAAGGAAGGAAGGAAGGAAGGAAGGAAGGAAGGAAGGAAGGAAGGAAGGAAGAAAGGAAGGAAGGAAGGAAGGAAGGAAGGAAGGAAGGAAGGAAGGAAGGAAGGAAGGAAGGAAGGAAGGAAGGAAGGAAGGAAGGAAGGAAGGAAGGAAGGAAGAAAGGAAGGAAGGAAGGAAGGAAGGAAGGAAGGAAGGAAGGAAGGAAGGAAGGAAGGAAGGAAGGAAGGAAGGAAGGAAGGAAGGAAGGAAGGAAGGAAGGAAGGAAGGAAGGAAGGAAGGAAGGAAGGAAGGAAGGAAGGAAGGAAGGAAGGAAGGAAGGAAGAAAGGAAGGAAGGAAGGAAGGAAGGAAGGAAGGAAGGAAGGAAGGAAGGAAGGAAGGAAGGAAGGAAGGAAGGAAGGAAGGAAGGAAGGAAGGAAGGAAGGAAGGAAGGAAGGAAGGAAGGAAGGAAGGAAGGAAGGAAGGAAGGAAGGAAGGAAGGAAGGAAGGAAGGAAGGAAGGAAGGAAGGAAGGAAGGAAGGAAGGAAGGAAGGAAGGAAGGAAGGAAGAAAGGAAGGAAGGAAGGAAGGAAGGAAGGAAGGAAGGAAGGAAGGAAGGAAGGAAGGAAGGAAGGAAGGAAGGAAGGAAGGAAGGAAGGAAGGAAGGAAGGAAGGAAGGAAGGAAGGAAGGAAGAAAGGAAGGAAGGAAGGAAGGAAGGAAGGAAGGAAGGAAGGAAGGAAGGAAGGAAGGAAGGAAGGAAGGAAGGAAGGAAGGAAGGAAGGAAGGAAGGAAGGAAGGAAGGAAGGAAGGAAGGAAGAAAGGAAGGAAGGAAGGAAGGAAGGAAGGAAGGAAGGAAGGAAGGAAGGAAGGAAGGAAGGAAGAAAGGAAGGAAGGAAGGAAGGAAGGAAGGAAGGAAGGAAGGAAGGAAGGAAGGAAGGAAGGAAGGAAGGAAGGAAGGAAGAAAGGAAGGAAGGAAGGAAGGAAGGAAGGAAGGAAGAAAGGAAGGAAGGAAGGAAGGAAGGAAGGAAGGAAGAAAGGAAGGAAGGAAGGAAGAAAGGAAGGAAGGAAGGAAGGAAGGAAGGAAGGAAGGAAGGAAGGAAGGAAGGAAGGAAGGAAGGAAGGAAGGAAGGAAGGAAGGAAGGAAGGAAGGAAGGAAGGAAGGAAGGAAGGAAGGAAGGAAGGAAGGAAGGAAGGAAGGAAGGAAGGAAGGAAGGAAGGAAGGAAGGAAGGAAGGAAGGAAGGAAGGAAGGAAGGAAGGAAGGAAGGAAGGAAGGAAGGAAGGAAGGAAGGAAGGAAGGAAGGAAGGAAGGAAGGAAGGAAGGAAGGAAGGAAGGAAGGAAGGAAGGAAGGAAGGAAGGAAGGAAGGAAGGAAGGAAGGAAGGAAGGAAGGAAGGAAGGAAGGAAGGAAGGAAGGAAGGAAGGAAGGAAGGAAGGAAGGAAGGAAGGAAGGAAGGAAGGAAGAAAGGAAGGAAGGAAGGAAGGAAGGAAGGAAGGAAGGAAGGAAGGAAGGAAGGAAGGAAGGAAGGAAGGAAGGAAGGAAGGAAGGAAGGAAGGAAGGAAGGAAGGAAGGAAGGAAGGAAGGAAGGAAGGAAGGAAGGAAGGAAGGAAGGAAGGAAGGAAGGAAGGAAGGAAGGAAGGAAGGAAGGAAGGAAGGAAGGAAGGAAGGAAGGAAGGAAGGAAGGAAGGAAGGAAGGAAGGAAGGAAGGAAGGAAGGAAGGAAGGAAGGAAGGAAGGAAGGAAGGAAGGAAGGAAGGAAGGAAGGAAGGAAGGAAGGAAGGAAGGAAGGAAGGAAGGAAGGAAGGAAGGAAGGAAGGAAGGAAGGAAGGAAGGAAGGAAGGAAGGAAGGAAGGAAGGAAGGAAGGAAGGAAGGAAGGAAGGAAGGAAGGAAGGAAGGAAGGAAGGAAGGAAGGAAGGAAGGAAGGAAGGAAGGAAGGAAGGAAGGAAGGAAGGAAGGAAGGAAGAAAGGAAGGAAGGAAGGAAGGAAGGAAGGAAGGAAGGAAGGAAGGAAGGAAGGAAGAAAGGAAGGAAGGAAGGAAGGAAGGAAGGAAGGAAGGAAGGAAGGAAGGAAGGAAGGAAGGAAGGAAGGAAGGAAGGAAGGAAGGAAGGAAGGAAGGAAGGAAGGAAGGAAGGAAGGAAGGAAGGAAGGAAGGAAGGAAGGAAGGAAGGAAGGAAGGAAGGAAGGAAGGAAGGAAGGAAGGAAGGAAGGAAGGAAGGAAGGAAGGAAGGAAGGAAGGAAGGAAGGAAGGAAGGAAGGAAGGAAGGAAGGAAGGAAGGAAGGAAGGAAGGAAGGAAGGAAGGAAGGAAGGAAGGAAGGAAGGAAGGAAGGAAGGAAGGAAGGAAGGAAGGAAGGAAGGAAGGAAGGAAGGAAGGAAGGAAGGAAGGAAGGAAGGAAGGAAGGAAGGAAGGAAGGAAGGAAGGAAGGAAGGAAGGAAGGAAGGAAGAAAGGAAGGAAGGAAGGAAGGAAGGAAGGAAGGAAGGAAGGAAGGAAGGAAGGAAGGAAGGAAGGAAGGAAGGAAGGAAGGAAGGAAGGAAGGAAGGAAGGAAGGAAGGAAGGAAGGAAGGAAGGAAGGAAGGAAGGAAGGAAGGAAGGAAGGAAGGAAGGAAGGAAGGAAGGAAGGAAGGAAGGAAGGAAGGAAGGAAGGAAGGAAGGAAGGAAGGAAGGAAGGAAGGAAGGAAGGAAGGAAGGAAGGAAGGAAGGAAGGAAGGAAGGAAGGAAGGAAGGAAGGAAGGAAGGAAGGAAGGAAGGAAGGAAGGAAGGAAGGAAGGAAGGAAGGAAGGAAGGAAGGAAGGAAGGAAGGAAGGAAGGATTTCTAGGCAGAATCTCTACACTGAGCCACGCTCCCAGACCCTCACTGGGGGATTCTAGGCAGGAGCTCTACCACTGAGCCACGCTCCCAGACCCTCACTGGGGGATTCTAGGCAGCTCTATCAACTAAGCCACACCCTAGCTCATCAATGAGGAATTCTAGGCAGGTGCTCTACAACTGAGCCACGCCCCCAGCCCCTCACTGGGGGATTCTAGGCAGGAGCTCTACCACTGAGCCACGACCCCAGCCCCTCACTGGGGGATTCTAAGCAGGAGCTCTACCACTGAGCTACACCCCCAGCCCCTCACTGGAGGATTCTAGGCAGGAGCTCTACCACTGAGCCACGCCCCCAGCCCCCACTGTGTGACTCAAGACATGCTCCTGAGAAGCTGGTATAACAGACCTGTACCACCAGGCAGGGCAAAAATGTCGGTTGTTTTAAGATGTAGGTATCCTTTTAATTCCACACTCACCTTTATTTCTCTTGTCTCCTGAGTCATTGCATTTTTTTTTTCTCCCCTTCCAGGGTGAATCACCCTACATGTTAAAATTGTACTACAGCAAATGTTAGTAAACGATGTGCCTGGTGGTTGTGATTAAGTCAAATCCAACACATTTGTCACTGAAGAGATGGCCTCCAGCTGTTTATCTGGGAAATATAATTGAATACTAATGGGATGAACACGACAAGTTGCCAGTTTTCCTCTCACTAAAGGTGTGGGCTAAAATATTAAAAGGGAAGTTTCTCTAAATTTAAAGTGCAGGCAGACTTTTGGAAGCCCACTATTTAATTTTTTCCAAAGAATTTAACAAACGTGATTTCAAAATGAATGTATTATCTCCCTCAAGTCAAAGTGAAAGATAAGTTATCCATCTTGACAAGGCCCCTTGGTTTTCACCCCAAATTAACTGTTTGCTGCTTACTCAGGTACTTAATCCCAGCATCTCATGTTATACCTTACTTAACTTGTGCTTTCCACAAATGCATGACATTATCTCTTACCCTTGAACCATCCCCACTAGCAATAACAGTGACCAAGACTTTTGGACAGAAGTGAAAAATGAGCTGTCAAAAGAGTTATTTGTATTTACTTATTTATTACTTATTTAGTTATTATGTTGAGACAGGGTCTCATGTAGCCCAGACTGGCCTGGAACTCATGATTTAGCCTAGGATAAACTTGAACGACTGATCTTCCTGCCTCCACCTCCCAAATGCTGGGATTACAGGCGTGTGCCCCCACCACAGTTTTATGCAGGGCTAAGGATCGGACCCAGGGCTGTATACATGCTAGGTAAGCCCTTTATTCTCTGGACTTTGTCGCCAGCCCCGGCGGCATGGTTTGAATGTGAAAAGTCTCTCCTAGGCCCACGTGCTGGAACGCTTGCTTCCCAGCTGGTGGTGCAGTTTGAGGGGCTGGGTGGGACCTCCAGCAGGTGGAGCCTTGCAGGAGGAAGTGCGTCATAGGGGTGGGCCTTGAGGCTTTAGAACCCAGACCCACTTCCTGTTCGTGTTCTATTTCCTGACAGGGGATGCAAATTGCCTAGCCAGCCTGTGGCTCCCATTGCTATGCCTTCCCAGCCATGACGGACTGTATCCCGTGAGCCAAAATGCAGCATTCCTTCCTGAAGCTGCTTTTGCTTTTTAATTTATTAATTTATTTTTTTTTTTGTGAGGCAAGCCCAACAGACTGGCCGTTTTTGTGAGAGCGAGATAGAGAGAGAGAGAGAGAGAAAGAAAACTGGCACTCCAGGGCTTCCAGCCACTATAATCAAAATCCAGATGTGTGCGGCACCTTGTGCACATGTAGGACCTGGCACATGCATCGCCTAATGCAGCTGGCTTACGTGGGATCTGGGGAGTCAAACATGGGTCCTTAAGCTTCAGAGGCAAGCACCCTAACCACTAAGTGATCTTTCCAGCCTCCTTAAGCTGCTTTTAATCAGGTATTTGGTCACATTTAATAACTATTAAATGACTCAAAAAGCACACTGATACATAATGGACTGTGAAGTAGCAAATGAAAGCGAAATGTCTGAACACAAATTTGTTTCTCTCCAAAACAATGTCCAGTGATATGCTAGAATAGTTCCGAGATAGCAGAAGTGGTCTCCAAGTTGAAGCACAAGATCAAGTCCCATTCTGAGGACGTCCGCCATCTCAGAACAGTGAGAGGTGTTAGTTTTATATAAATAGAGCAAACACAGACCCATGAAGGCATCAAGAAGCCAGACAAGGTGGCTATGGGGTGAGTTCAAAGTCAGCGCGGACTACAAACAAGACCATGCCTTAGGAGAAACAAGGACTTGGAAATGCACTCCAATGGCATGATGCTTGTCTCTAGCATGTACAGAGCCCTGGTGTTGATCCCAGCACTGCAAAACAAGGACACCAAGTCTTTTCTATAGCTCACATTCATCAAGCATCTCAGGACAGCTTGATCTACCTAGCTTGCACAGGCCTGTCCACATTACTGTTCCCAAGTCCTCAAGCTAGAGCCAGGGTTCCCTCACATCTTGTATTTTCCCATGAACTTACTTGTGGGGGGGGGCAGAGAATGCAGGCCATAAGTTCACAAATTGTAGGGGTAGTGTGAAGAGGAGACCAAACAATCTCACATCTGCAGTGTTTATACACATACATGCACCACAGGCTGGATGTCAAGCTCACCAAGACCCAGCACTGCACGGGACAATGATGGGGTAACAGGGATCAGTGGAGGGGAACACAATGGAGTTGGCCCTGGGCATTCTTACGCAAAGGCAGATCCCAGGCTCAGGAAAGACAGGCCATGGGGACCAACTTCCAGAAGTGATGAAAGTGTCCTGGGTGAGGCAGCCAGCTAGGCTGAGGGGACCCTTTAGGATTCCAGAGCCACCCATAGTCAGAGGTTACACTGGTCGCGTACATACATGTGTCAAGGGTCTCACTTTTCTTTCAAAAGATTTTTTCTGTATGTATGTGAGTGTGTTCATGTGTGCACAGGTGTGTGCACATGCATATGGAGGCCAGAGGACAACCTCAGATGTCCTCGTCAATAACACCTTTTGTTGAGGCAGTCTCTCGTTGTCCAAATCTCACCAATTGGGCCAGACTGGTTAACCAGCAAGCCCCAGGGGTTCTCCTGTCCATACCTCCTCAGAGCCGGGTTCCCTGGCACAGGCCACCAAGCCTGGCATGTTTTACATGGGTTCTTGGGATTGAACTCTGGTCCTCATGCTTACAAGGCAAGTACTTGACCCACTGATCTATCTCTCCAGAAGGGGTTCACTTTTCTATTCCCCCTATCTATCTTTGTCTCTCACCTATCACCTCCCACTATTGAGAAAGGGGTCCCCCAAACAAGCCAACACCAGGAAGGGAGAAAGAGAAGACGGGGTGGGGGGAGTCATTCAGATCCTCCTCCTCTGTTCAACCCGAGCCTGTTCACTGAACAAGAAGGCTTCAGCCTCCCTGAATTAGAACCAGAGAAACACATCAAGGGTTCCTAGATTTCTTTTCCCTCTGTCAAATCATAATTACCTTTCCTGTCCATATTCTTCCCATTTAAATATTTTTAAACATTTACACAACGTTTGGGGAACAAATATGGGCCAGCACACGCATGCTGGTGGTTCTGCGGTGATGTCTTGCGAGCACAGCCCGGGAACAGAATCGCCCCGTTGCACTTTTTGAAAGCAGCTGTCGCTCACCACTATACCCACCAACGCCTGTCACAC
Organism: Dipus sagitta; assembly: GCA_036346955.1. Taxonomy (NCBI): domain Eukaryota; kingdom Metazoa; phylum Chordata; class Mammalia; order Rodentia; family Dipodidae; genus Dipus; species Dipus sagitta. Next base: position 2,762,328 of record CM070771.1, read on the forward strand.
TTTTGTTCTGCGCTCTGCTCTGTTCTGCAACACACAGTTGTTATACTCTGGCTTGGCAGGCACAGCAGAACCAAAGGGATTATACACTTAGCATCTGGAAATATTCCACCATCATCTCAGAGCAAGCTCTAAGCCCCGCTCCTTCCCTCCTATGCCAAGCAGGTAAAACAAGACAGAGAGAAGGGTTCATTTATTTGCATGCCTGGAGCAGCCCCATCCGAGGAAGCCAGCGGGTTAATGGGAATCACATGTACTGAGAGAGGATGACTTATTCTGGAGGTGAAATCCACATGCAGTAGATAAGCAAAGAACACTTTTAACATCGTCGAGGGAAACATTCACATACTCAAATTCATGAATTCTATGCCAGCATATCATTTCTCAAGAAAGAAAAAAAAAAAAAACACAAGAGGATATAAACAGACAGGAAGTCAAACTGCCTTCTCAATATCTATGTTTGTTCCCATAGATTCATGCTACTCCCAGCCAGAGTCATAGATGTTTCTTTCTGCAAGCGGAAGAAGTTAATGCAGAGATGCATACCTGGAAAATTACCAAGAATAAAACGACTACTGTGTGCTCAGCCCTAAACAGGACATCTCATTCACCCCCTGCAAGGTTCGGGGAAGCCCTCGGGAGAGGGAGTGGAATGAAGGCTAGCACAGGAGGATGGGGAGGAGTGCTGTGGAATGCTGTCTTCTGGACATGGCATGGCTGTTATACTCGTGGATTCACAGCAGCCATGCGTTCCTGCACAAGACTGAGCCTGTCAATACTTCACCATGGCTGGGGAAGGGCTCCTAAGACCCCACCCTTCCCAGAGTAGCTGATGGCAGCTAATTGCTACGAGAGGGAGAGTCGTGTTCTTCAGTGGTGTAGGCACTGGAAACTTGCCCATGCTACTGTAAATACCCTCCCACCCATGCTCATGCAAGCAAGCCGTGAAAGCACTTAACTCAGTGGGCCAAAAAAAGGCACGAAGGTGGGATGAGGATTAGTGGGAAGAAGAAAGACTTTAGTAGGAAGGGGGAATAAAAGAGGGTAATTGGAGGCATAAGATAAAATATATATTACATATATGTGAGATAGATATAGATATGTATGTAAGAAAGTATCAAGGGTTAAAAGAAATAAAGTTAACCTGTAGCTCTAAAATGTAAAAAAGGGGTATAACTTAATGATGGTGACCAACAACCAAAAGAACAAACAAGAAATGGGCTCAAAGCCATCATAACCCCCACAGAGATGTCTGGATTACAGATTCATTTATTGTGTGTGCGTGTGTGTACACATGTATGTGCAAGCATGTGCACATGCATGTGGAGGACAGACAGAGGTCATCCTCAGGTGACACTCCTCAAGAACACTGTCTACCTTTTTATATATTTTATTTATTTACTTGGGGGATAGAGAGACAGCATGGGCACGCCAGGGCCTCCAGCCTCTGCAAACAAACTCCAGATGCATGCACTACCTTGTGCATCTGGCCTTACATGGATACTGGGGAATTGAACATGAGTCTTTAGGCTTTTCAGGCAAGCACCTTAACTGCTGAGCAATCTCTCCAGCTCCACTATACACATTTTGTTTAAGACAGAATCTCTCATTGGCCTGGAACTCATCAAGCAGGCTAAGCTGGATGGCCAGCAAGCCCCAGAAATCATCCGGTCTCTACCTCTCCAGCACTGGGAATACAAGCACCTGACATTTTTACATGGTTACTAGGGATCAAACTCAGGTCCTCATGCTTTCAAGCCAAGCACTTTACTGACTAAACTATTTCCCCAGCCCAAAATTCATTTATTTTTACATCTCATTCTACCATCTGTGATAATCTATAGTGTATGATTTCTTCTTAGAGAGGATTTCATCACAGAAATATTCCATGGGAGGACATTTCATTGTAAATTAAAACAGAGAGAAAATGCCAAGGACCTGTCTCCAATGCGAAATCCATTCGTTCTATGATGAGTCCTTTCCCAACTCAATTCAAATCCAGTTGACCCCCTGCCAATATGAAAATGGCAATAGCTTTACCAAACCTGGTGTCCGGCTCTCAGTTGTTCAAATAAATAGAATTAGTTTTTTTCTCTACTGTAGGAGAGCCAAGATTGTGCGATGCTTGTAAAATATGCACATGCAAGGCCAGGCCAAATGCACTTCATACCCTGCCCTGTTTGGGAGCTGATGGCTGTGCAGGCAAATCAGCTCAAGCTAGACAGTTCAGAGACCTGTAACCAGCCCTGCCTTTGCCATTTCCTGGCCTTGTGCATGAAGAAGCTCACTCTTGCTGCTTCTACCCAGCTGATGTGACAAGACGTGATGCTGCCCTGCTGTCAGCTCTTGTCGTGTTTTCCCTGTTGATGAAGGACGCCTCCTCTGTAAGCCAAGACTTTCCCTTCCATGAGCCCCTTCTGCCCAGTTGTTCTATCCCAGCAACAAGAAGGCAACTGCTACAATCCCTTCTTGCCCGACGGATGATGCAGGAAGAGACCAGAGCCTTGACATTCAGCCTTGGATTCCCATCGCTCAGGCTCCTCTTCCTCCCCTCTCTGCATCCTTTTCTGCTACCTAGACTTACTTGCACTTAATTTCCCCAGACCCAGATCCTCCCCCTTCCCTCTGAGCTGTTTTAATAGAGCACATTTTTTACACGTTGAATATGCATATGTGGTATGCATACATGTGCTTATCATGTTGAATGTGTATGTGTGGTATGCATACATGTGCTTATCTTCGAGGGAGCCCATGTATGCAAGTGTGTCACTTGTTTGTTTTCAAGACAGAGTCTCTTACTGAGTCCGGAGCTTACCTGTTCAGCTAGACTAGCTAGTCAGTTAGCTCCACAGTGTTGGGATTCCAGGAGGTGTATACTGCTACTGTGCCTGGTTTCCTCCTCCTCTTCCTCCTCCTCCTCCTTCTTCTTTTTTGAGGTAGGGTCTCACTCTAGCTCAGGCTGATGTAGAATTCACTATGTAGTCTAAGGTTGGCCTTGAACTCATGGTGATCCTCCTACCTCTGCATCCCAAGTGCTGGGATTAAAGGCATGCGCCACCACGCCTGGCTTTTGCATCCTGTGGTCTGTGGAGATTTTATCACTCTCACCTCCTCCTCCGTTGTCATACCTCATCTCTCCCACCTTGGCCTTTCCTTTCTGAGAATTCTTAAGCTAGGCCTGGTAACATAGGTCTATAATCCTAGCTACTCAGGAGGCTGAGGGAGGAGTATCACAAGTTGAAGCCCTGACAGCACTACACAGCAAGTTCAAGGCCAGCCTTAGAAACATTAATGAGCTCTGGTTTCTAAATAAAAACTTATAAATGGAAAATGACTCAATAGTAGTAGAGCACCTGCCTAGAATTCCCTATTGAGGGGGCTGAGGGAGTGGCTCAGTGGTAGAGAACCTGCCTAGAATTCCCTATTGAGGGGCTTGAGGCATGGCTTAGTGGTAGAGCATCTGCCTAGAATCTTCCAGTGAAGGTCTAGGGGTGTGGGTTAGTCATGGAGGGCTTGCCAACATGTGTATACCCTTAGGTTTAATCACCCAAATCCCTCCCCCACACATATACACATTGAAAAAGAAAAAGAGGGCTGGAGACATGGCTTAGCAGTTAAGACTCTTGCCTTCAAAGCCAAAGGACCCAGGTTTGATTCCCCAGGACCCATGTAAGCCAGATGTATAACGTGGTGCATGCATCTGGAGTTTGTTTGCAGTGGCTAGAGGCCCTCACATGTTCATCCTCTCTCTCTCTCTCTCTCTATTTCTCTCTCTCTCCCTACTTCTTTCTCTATCTCTCTCAAATAAACAAATAAAAATATTTTTTTAAAAAAAGAAATCTTCCAATCTCAAAATCGTTAGTCATATTTGCAGAGTCCTCCACAAAAAAATCATTAAAATAGTCACAGTTTCTAAGATGAGGAAAAGGATATTTTTGGCTACCCCTGTACTGCCAGCTACAGAGGCCATAACCATTCTCCTCTTTCAGCTACTGTTCCCCTCTGACCAGTATGCCTCAGTCTTCTTTATTGTCTCTTTATTCCCCACTGACTTTTATTTTATTTATTTATTTTTTAATATATATTTTTTAATTTTTTTGTTTGTTTATTTATTTATTTGAGAGTGACAGAGAGAAGGAGGCAGATAGAGAGAGAGAGAGAGAGAGAGAGAGAGAGAGAGAGAGAGAATGGGCGCGCCAGAGCTTCCAGCCTCTGTAAACGAACTCCAGATGCGTGCGCCCCCTTGTGCATCTGGCTAACGTGGGTCCTGGGGAGTCGAACCTCGAACCGGGGTCCTTAGGCTTCACAGGCAAGCGTTTAACCGCTAAGCCATCTCTCCAGCCCCCCACTGACTTTTAAATGTTGGTGTCCCCATAACGTCACTTGGATCCTATTTAAAAATGCTCAAACCACTTTGCCTGCATAATGGACTTTACCAGAGCTTCCAGTGGGTGAGCAGCCCCAAAGCATAGTGGAGAAGTACCGGTATTAAATCTGCAGTAAGTGCAGCTCTAGAGGGGCAATGGTTTTGTCCCTGTCTATCGCAATGGCCCAAGAGATTCGGTTCATTCTTGCAAGAGCAAACAATATGAACAGACAAAAAGAATCAAAGCAAATCTGCTTTTTGGGTGTGAATGTGATATGTCCCCCTCGCGAGATTGAACACTTAGTCCCCAGTCAGTGGAGCTGTTCTTGAAGGCTGTGGAACCTGTCGGAGGTGGAGCCCTCCTGGAGGAAGTGTGTGTATCACTGGAGGCCAGCCTTGAGGTTGTAAGTGCAGCTCTGTTCGCTGCCTTCTCTGCTTCCTCCCTGCTGGTGTGAGGCCGTGACACTGGCTTCCTGTTCCTGCCATGCTTTCCCTGCCACAATGGGCTCTACCCTCCAGACCTGTAAGCTGAAATAAACCCACTTTCTTCTCCATTTCCCTGCAATGAGAAAGTACCTGATATGCTGACTTTCTTGAAATGTAAATATTCCCATTTCCCCACATCTTGCTCTCTTCATACCTTCTCTTTGTCTCCATGAGACAAAAAGCGAATCTTCAAGCCTAACACACAGAAGAAAATATTACAAGATAATTATGTGAATGGCTACCCCTTTTATCATGTGAAACACAATATATGAGATATTTTATCATATTTAATCTCCATAATAAGCCAGTAACATGTTTTTTTATTAATATCAGATGAAGAAAGTGTGACCTTGGAGGTCAAGTATATTCATGGAATTGCCAAGTTCATATAGTCAGTAAGAGGCAGATTCAGTGTCGAGTGTGGGGGTGCATGCCTGTCATCCCAGCACACAGGAGATGGAGGCGGGAAAGTTCAAGGTCATCATTTGGCAACATAGCAAGTTTAAGGCCAGCCTAGGCTATGGGAAACCCTGTCTCACAAAACAAAAGGGGTAGGGTCAGAACATGAACTTGAACCGAGGTCTGTCTGATAGCCATATCCATTTGTTTTTTTTTTTAATTAATTTATTTATTTATTGGTTTTTCAAGGTAAGGTCTCACTGTGCCCAGGCTGACCTAGAATTCATTATATAGTCTCAGGGTGGCCTCGAACTCACAGCTATCCTCCTACCTTTGCCTTCCAAGTACTGGCAATTTCTCCTCCTCCTCCCCCTCCTTCTTTTTGCATATCCGTGTTATCTACACTGTACCTGGCATAAGAGAAAAGGCAGACACCCTAAGATAAAGAACAGATGAGAGGTGCTGTGGGGTGAGCCCCACATGGCCCTGGTACCTCCAGTCGGTGGTCAGGTGGCTCTTTATTAATATACATGACTCTCTTACTCTTAGACTTCATGTTAGTCATGGTTCCCTAGAGCACAGAACTGATAGAATGAGTATAAATTATAAAGGGGAATTACGAGTTATTACATTGGCTTGCACAATATGGGCTGGATCGTCCAACAAGAGCTGTTTGTAGAATGGAGGGTCTGAGGACCCAGTAGCTGCTCAGTTGACGAGGCTGGATGCCACAGCAGCTCCAATCTGGCATTGAAGGCCTGGAGGATTCCTGGAGAGACACTGCTTGTCAGTCCATGTTGAAGGCCACAGAAGGTGAGTTCCCATGTCCGTGAAGAATGGCAGCAACATGGCAGATGTATTCACGAGCAAGGACCAAAGGAGGTCAGACAAAAGCACCGCTTTCTCCCTGGCCCTCTTTACAACTGGACTGTCCACTCAGGGGGAAATAGTCCTCTCTCGGCTAATCCTTCCTAGAAATGACCTCATCGACCCTCTCAAGAGGTATGTCTCTTACTTAATTCCTGATCCCATCAAGGTGATGTTAGCTAACAGACTAGTTGAATTGATTCAGTGAGAGACTCTGTCTCAATAAATACGTTGGAGAGTATTGAAGAAGAACACTTGAGGTCAACCTCTGGCCTGCACATGCATATACACACAGGTACACTCATGCAACACATGAATATACATGCATCCCATATACACATGCATGCACACCACACAGAGCAAAAAAGAAAGGAAAAGAATAAGAAGACAGAAAAGGAAAGAAAGGAGGAAGCAAGAGAGGACAAGAAAAGAGAGAGGGGACACATCCTGTCCTCTGCTTTGTAATAACATTTTTTACTTATAATTTCATTAATTTAAAATTAATTTAGCATATTTAGTCATTAAGTGTGCCTCCTTTCTCACGGGGATTTCAGATCAAATTTCCATATGATTAATCTTGTTTACAAACTCAGTTAAAATTCCCTCAAGCATTTTGTACTATGTTTACAAATATTTCTGCATAAAAAAAAATTCAAGTACTTAAAGAGGAAGATTCGCAGATCTAACAAGAAAGGTCACTAGACCCTCGAGCAACTCACAAGACCCATCAATCAAACCTGCAAATGTAGTAATGCAGATTCCTAAACATTAGTGTGCGTCAGTTCTCTCCTACCTTCCCTTTCTTGCTTGCGGACTTCTCTTTTATCTTTGCCCTTTGTTGTAGTTCGATCATGGAATGTCCCCCGCAGACTCATGTGTATGACACTTGGTCCCCAGCTGGTCGGGATGTTTGAGAGATTGTGGAACTTTTAGGAAATGGAGGAACCATGTTGGAGGAAGTGTGTGACTGAGGGTTAAGCCTTGAGACTATATAGCCTAGCCCCACTTCCTGTTTCTCCTCAGCTTTCTGACTGTGGGATGCAATGTGACCAGCTGGCCCCCTGCCCCTGGCCCCGGACTGCAAGCCAGAAAAGACCCTTCCCTTTCTCAAACTTCTTCCTGTCAGGCATTCTGTCACCACAGTGAGTTAAGTAACTGACACATCTTTCCTCCTTCCCTTTCTTCTTCTCTCTCTTTTGTCCTCAAGTTCCTTCTTCTTTCCTTAGTCCACCCTTTCCCTTCCTTCCTTTCTGCCTTCCTCTCACCCTTTCTCCTTCCCTCCTTTCTTTATTTCTTCCTTTTCTACCGCCCTCTTTCTTTTTCTCTTTACTTTCCTTCTTTCCTCTTTCCTCTTTCCTTCCTTCTTTTCTTGGGTGAAGCAGCACTTTTTTGTGACATTTGTGCCTGATTTCCCCACATTTCATTTCAAATGATTGCTGTTTCTGGATATATATCTATCTCCATAGGTATTTTTCCAGATCAAACAAGTAAGGGCCAACCACATTGGCTGCAGATCCATCCATGAGTAAAAGACCCGGCAGAGCGCCTGCTGTGTCGCAGCAAGAAAAAGGTGGGAGGCCAGCTGTCTAGATAAAAGCAAATGACACAGTGCTGACCTTTCCTTGACCTTTGTGGGTGACATCACAAATAAACAAGATTTTCCACTCCATGTATATCACTCATGTCCTTCCAGGACCATGTTCCAGCTCTTAAAGCAGCATCTTTTTTGTTGTTGTTGTTTTGGTTTTGGTTTTTGAGGTAGGTTCTCGCTCTAGTCCAGGCTGACCTGAAATTCCTATGTAGTCTCAGGCTGGGGTCAAACTCACAATGAATCTCCTACCTCAGCCACCTGGAGGGCTAGGATTAAAAGTGTGCACCACCACACCCTGCAAAGTAGCATCCTTCTGAGGAAAAACGAGGTGATGCCACCACCCCTCACCACATGTGGCTTGTAACAGGTGCTCACTAAAAGAGATCACGCACTGAGGATAGCTGAGGTCAAGCTAGGGGATGGTTATGGTACGGGCTTAAGGCAGACACAAGCTCATTTTTATTAACTACACAACTTGGAGGAACAAAAAAGCTGACATATGTTTTACAAATCCTCTCTCCCCTTACAGCTCACTATAGCCCACAAGGTAAGCCATTTACCAACAGATGGGATACAGGAAATTTTCGGAACACATCTTTGGTTGCTATTTATATATACCACAGACTGCCTTATTTTGAAAGAATAAAGGCATAAGAGGCTGGGAAGATAGCTCAGTCAGCAAAGTGTTTGCCTTGAGAGCATGAGGACCTGAGTTTGATTTCAATAACCCATGTAAAAAAAAAACAAAAGCCAGATGGCACTTGTAATCAAAGTGCTGAGGAGGCAGAGACAGGAGGATCCCTGAGGTGCACTGGTCAACCAATCTAACCAATTTAACCAATTTGGCAAGCTCCCGGACAATGAGAGTCCCTATCTCAAAAAAAAAAAAAAAAAAAAAAAAAGGGTTGCTTGGTTTTCACTTGCCCTGCACATGCCCACTCACAATCTCCCAACCTCTGACACAAAAATAAAGGTAGCTGGGCATGGGGGCACACACCTTTAATCCCAGTACTCAGGAGGCAGAGGTAAGAGAATCATCATGAGGTTTGAGGCCACCCTGTGACTACATAGTGAATTCCAGGGCAGCCTGGGCTAGAATGAGTCCCTACCTTGAAAAAAACAAAAAGAAAATAAAAATTAAAAAAAATAAAACAAAGGCATATTTGGTTTATTTGCCTCATGGTTCCAGAGGCTAAGAATTAAGCTTATGGTGCAGGAATCCTTGAAAAGTACAGAGACCCTGGCCATGGAAGTATCAAGCAGAAAATAGAAGCTTTGTCCATTAGAAACAAGTCAGAGAGATGTATGCTATAGGTAGGTAATGGGTTCAATAGTATTAAGAGGGCTCCCTTTCTATTCCTCGGTGCCTTCTGTGATGATAACAGCTACACATCTTGTCTGTCCTGTCATGAGTGAAGCCTGGGATTATCCAAAAGCAGCCTAAAAATAGAACCTCCATGTGTTCCAGCTTCATCACCCCCTAGACATCCCCTTGAAGAAATCCAAGACAACACACCACAAAAACCCGTATACCCATGTCTACTGTGGCCCTACTCACAATCGCCATGGTGTGGGGTTTAGGCTAGGTGCCCACTCACAGATGAGTGCATAGAGAAAATGTGATTATATATGATATAGTATTATTCAGTGATAAAGAATAAAATTATGTCACTTTCGGAAATGCAGATGGAATTGGAGGTCGTTATATTAAGTTAAATAAGCAAGCCTCAGAAAGATTGTTTTCTTTGATATGTTGAAACTAATGTAAAAAAAAAAAAGACAAAATGGCCTAGAGAGATGGCTTAGCAGGTAATGTGCTTGCCTGTGAAGCCTAAGGATCCAGATTCAATTCCCCCGTACCCATGTAAGCCAGATGCACAAGGTGGCAAATACGTCTGGAGTTCATTTGCAGTGGCTGGAGGCCCTGGAATACCCATAGTCTCCCCCTTCTATTTGCTTTTCTATCTCTCTGCCTCTCTAAATGAATACATAAATAAACATTTTTTTAAAGCCATGAAAGTAGGGGGGAGAACAGGGAGCCCGTGGAAGGGCAGGTGGGATGGGAGGGCAAGGGGAGTATATGATATACATGTATGAAAATGTTACAGTGAAACCCGTCATTGTATACAGTGAATGCACACTAATTAAAAATAAAGAGGACCTGGCTACCAGGCACTGCATCGACTGATATGTCAAGATTACAGCTAATGGAGGAAACCCAGAGGAAATGAGTTCAGAAGAATTACTGGACCAGACCCTGAGGCCCAGCGCTGGCCATGGTAGCAACGTGTAGAGGAAACCCTGCTGCCCAGTGGCAGTTTCTGGTCTGCAATGTGAGAGAGTCAGAAAAGCACTCGAGGGACAGCAAACCTTATCATGCAGCGAGTGTCCCACAAACCAAACAACCGCTGTGAAAGCATCTGGCTCTATGTGTGTTCTGAGGACCTGAACTTGGGTCGTCAGGCCCGTTGGACCATTCTCCCAGCCCTTAGCAGGTTTATACATACATAGCTCCTCTGATCTCCACATCAACCCAGTGGCACCCAAAACTGAGGCCGGAAGGAGTGAACAACAAAGACACCTGCTAGAACCAGCTCTTCTGGGCTGCTCTGTGGTTTGCTCTCGCTGTCGTGTAGAACTCTCCAGCACCCAGGGAGACCGGGCCAAGTCTGTCAAGGGCTCTTGGGGAGTGGAAAGGAAAAACAAAAGCCCTCACAGAGCCAATTAGTGAGGTGAAATCCAACACCCAAGCCTCACCTTGAGGTCCTCTAGCTGAAGCTGAGAGCTTTGATCACAGTTACAAACTCAGAAAGATCATGGCTCTCACTTCGCTTTCCCGGTTTCCCCATAGGGAAAAAGCAAACGTGCTTAAAGAAGCGCAATATGTGTGTGTGTGTGTGTGTGTGTGTGTGTATATATATATATATATATGCCACTAATGGGATAAAATGGCCTGTAATGGGGGCATCATTTCTTTTGGAACCAAGTCCCCTAACAATAACAATGGTGTTGTCCTTCTGAGATGGAAGGTCGGTCCAACCCCAGCTGGTACGCTTCCTGGAGTGAGCAAAGCACCTGCAAGATACAGTCACTTCCCCAATTTGGATGCTTGCAGGGCTGGGGAGATGGCACAGTGGCTAAAACCCAAAGACTCCGGTATGCATCCCCAGAATCCACATACAGCTGGATGTAGGGGACCCCTATCTGTAACCACAGCATGTCTATGGCAAGATGAGGAACAGAGACAGGAGAAACACCAGAAGACTGTGATCCACCCAGCCTGGTGTACACAATAGTAAACAAGAGCCCCTACCTCAAACAACGTGGAAAGTGAGGACCCACACCCGTGGCTGTCTTCTGACCTCCATACATGGGCTATGATCATACGCACACACACACACACACACACACACACACACACACATCAAAAGAAAGGAAAACCCACTCGGTGCGACTTAGGAAGTCAGCACCACCCCTCCATGGAGGTGAGTGTTAGGCACTATAGCTCTGTGAAAAGAAGGTGTCGAGGTGAGGCTGAGAAGGAATAATTACAGATGGGAAGCAGAGCATCCGGGATCCTGACACAGGCGAGGCTTTCTCTACCAAGAGTACTTCGTACATGAAAGAACCTTTCCCAGCACCATTATCGAAACCGCTGTCACGGGAGCACCCCTGTTATTAAATGCTGCTCAGTTCCTCTGTCTGGAGGCATAATCAGACTTGCCAGACCTGGAGGGGAAGCTGTTCGGCAGCAAAGACAGAAAACACAGGGAGGCTCTGACTAGAAACACATCAGTGAAGTGTAAAAATGTGATTAGAGACCTGGGGAAGATGAGAGGAAGTGATGACTGCGGTAAGAGACTCTGGAAAGATTCCTGTGTGTGTGTGTGTGTGTGTGTGTGTGTGTGTGTGTGCATGCATGTGTGTGCGTGACTACAGAACGATTCCAGGTGTCATTTCTTGGCTGCCATCCACCGTTTTGTTGTAACAGGGTTTCTCACTGCAACTCACCAATAAGGCTAGACTCGTGGGACACATAGCCCCAAGGATCCATCTTTCTCTGCCTCCCCTGTGCAACACGTGCCCTGCTTTTAAAAATATATATGTGTAAGGGTTCTGGGTGTTGAACTCGGGTCCTCATGCTTCCAATGCAAACACTTTTCCAAGTGAGCCATCTCCCCATCTTTCTTTAGTTCTTGTGTGAATGAATCTGAGTATTTGTTTTTCAATCCACAGGAGTTGAGAGTCATGGGGAGAGAGGTGGAGAAGTTTCTAGAAAGGTGAGAAACATGGCAGGATGTGTAATCTTGGCCCACTGACTGCCTCTTTCAATGGGATAATTGGATCAGGACCACGGCTTGATAAACTAGGAAGCTATTGGCAACCTAATCGATCTGGCCTTTGACAGGTAGGTACATCTAAAACACAAATGACCACCAGACACCCTGCCATGGAGGCTGGAGAGGTCACCCAGTGTGTTAACGTACTTGCCACGCAAGCATGAGAACCTGAGTTGGGATCCCTGGCACTTATGTAAAAGTCAGATGTGGTAGCAATCACCTTTAATTCCAGCACTGGGGAGAGAGAGTCAAGCGCATTCCTGGGACTTGCTGGCTCTGTAGCTAGTCTAAATGAATTGGTGAACTCCAAGTTTAGTGAGATACCTTGTCTCAAAACAATATAGGGTGGGTAGTAACTGATAAGACCCAAAGTCGACATCCGGTCTCTACAATCACATACACACATATGCTCACACAATTCCACACACACATGCCCTCCCCCCCCCCATACACAAGACCTTGCTACCACTGGTGAACCCAGTTTAGGAATGGGAAGGTTAGATAGCTTTACAAGAGCCTAGCTGGTGTAGTGGTGCACGCCTGTAACCCTAGCACTCTGGAGGATGAGACAGGAGGAACTTGAATTAAAAACCAGCCAGGGCTACATACTAAGACCCTGTATCAAAAAAATAAATAAATAAAAATGGTGCTGGAGGGATGGCTTAGCGGTTAAGGTGTTTGCCTGCAAAGCCAAAGGACCCAGGTCCAATTCCCCAGGACCCACGTTAGCCAGATGCACAAGGGGACACATACGTCTGGAGTGCATTTTAAGTGGCTGAAGGTCCTGGCACGCCCATTCTCTCTCTCATGCTCTCTCTCTCCCTCTTTCTCTGTCAAATAAATAAATAAATAAATAAATGTTTTTTAAAAAATTGAAATAAAAATGAATTGAAACAGGCTTAAAAAGATCCAGGCATGTAAAGGCAGCTTCTAGGAGTATGAGTCTCCAACATCCATCCTGTTATTTATTAATTGCTGCTCAGTTCCTCTGGGCTTAGCATCTTGGAGCTGTGGTTAGCAGACCCGGGTGCACGTTGGAATCATTTGCGAGGTAAGCAGGGCTTTAATGACAAGTCAATATACATAATTCACTAGAAAGGCAGTGCTTCCAGAGGTGAGGCACCCCCTGGTCCTCCCATGTGGTGTTATTGTTTTGGGGGGTGTATAGAGTGTCTCTGTGTGTGGCATATACATGTATGTGTGCAGCTGCGCACACACATGTGGAGGACAGAGAAAGGCGTAGGGTTTCCTCTATTGCTTTTCCACCTTATTTCCTTGAGACACAGTCTCTCATTGAACCGGGAGCTTGTCAAGCAAGTTCTAGTGATCCTCCTGTCTCTACACCCCTCCCCAGCACCATGGTTACAGGTGTGTGCAGCCACATCCAGACTTTACATGGGTGCTTGGGATTCAACTCAGGTCCTCATGCTTACACAGCAAGCATTCTTGCCCACTGAGCTATCTTTCCAGCTCCTGAAATTCCCCTGATGGTTCTCGTGTCCAATCAGGTGGGAACGTACCTGAGAGGAACCAGTACTTAGTTCTAGCTCCTGGAAGTACCCATCCTCTCCTGATTCAGTTTTCAGTTCCACCCCAACCTTCAAGGTACAGCTTAAAGACACCTTTCCAGCAGCTCTGACAGAAACCTGTTACTGAGCCCTTGAGTGAGTGTAAGGAAATGAGCCAAGTGCTCCAGGGAATACAAACATGAATGGTACACTCTGCCCAGAGATAGACTTCTAAATGCAGCGAGGGAGGATGCCTGGTGTAGAGAGGACCTCCGTAAGTATCTATGAAAGAAAGGATGAAAGAATGGATTCAGGCATGACTTGATGTATTAGTGACTTTTCTCATTGCTGTGACCAAACACACAACGAGAAGCATTTCAGAGAGGAAGGGTTTATTTTGGCTCACAGTTGGTTATCGTGACAGGGAAACCATGACAGCAGGACTGTGAGGCAGCTGGTCACATTGTGTCCACAGTCAAAAAGCAGAGAGAGAGACAAGTATTCAGTATGCTCTCCCCTTTTTATTCATTCGGGGGACCCCAAACCTTTGAAAGGTGTCACATGCATTTAGGGTGGGTCTGTTCTCCTCTTTAGACCTTGCTGGAAACACCCTTGTAGGCAAATGCAGAGGTGTGTCTCCTAGGTGATTTTAAATCCAGTCAAGTTGGCATTGACGATTAACTACTACACCTGTCAGTCACAACCCAGCAAATTAAATGCATGGCAAACAAAGAAGCAGGTGCTATGCACAGAGGAAGGAATGATGAGAGGGGTGGGGGTGGAAGTGGAGGCAGTCTTATTAAGGTGGCAGCCTTTGGATCTGGTCTTGCAAGGTGGGTAGTAACAACATCTAACATTTGTTCAGAGCTTTAAGGATGAATAATTTACATTCATTGACTCATTTAATCTTTCAATCACTCCTTTTTTATTTATTTGAGAGCAACAGACAGACAGAGAGAGAAAGAGGCAGATAGAGAGAGAGAGAATGGGCATGCCAGGGCCTCCAGCCACTGCAAATGAACTCCAGTTGCCTGTGCCCCCTTGTGCATCTGGCTAACGTGGGTCCTGGGGAATAGAGCCTCGAACCGGGGTCCTTCGGCTTCACAGGCAAGCACTTAACCGCTAAGCCATCTCTCCAGCACTTTCAATCATTCTTGACCTGGGCATCAGTTGGTATTTCAATCCCTACTTTAGAGGAAGGAAAGGGCGAACGATTTAACTGTGGTTATGTAGCTGGGGAAGGAGGGATCCCGTGTCTCTTGTCTGAGATCCACTGTCCCTCCGTGATACTTCTCATGATGCAGAGGGCAGGGGTGTTCGTGAGACAGGAGAGTAGGGTGAAGAGTTAAGTCCAGAAAGCCTTTGCTGCAAAATTAGCATACAAGAAAAACTTATTGGTAAACTGGGAGGCTGGAACCCACCCACACCCACCTAAGGCTGATTAAAACTGGCTGAAGCCACTGTGACGGAAGCACTCTGAGGGGTCTGAGGGGACCTGAGGCTCATACCCATACTAAAACATACATGCCTGCACGGAGATTTTACATGCTAGTAATTTAATATGCAATGCATGAAGAATTGCCTGTAACAGAGAAAACAGACTGAGAAAACGCATGCTATGCAAAGCATCCAAAAAGCCCCTGAAATGTGATATAAAAGCCCCAACATTTGAACCTAGACTTCCTCTACATTCTGGCCAGTATCTTCTCTTGGAAGTGTATCTTTGACTAACAAATGCTCACTGTCCTCTTTAATAGTATGTGATTTTTTTTTTTTTTTTTGGATGCTGGTGGTATTTTGTTTCTTTGGGGGAGGGGGCTCTTTTGTTTCTTCCTTGCTGGACACTAAACTCAGAACCTTGAACACTCTAGACAGCTTTCTACCACTGAGCTACATCCCTAACCCTCTTCGTAATGCGTTTTAAGCTCTAATTTCTCAGTGATGTAATCTTTGATTGCCTTTTGATGTGATAAAAATTTTTGTAATACCATTTTTTATAGCAAGCGTGATTGATCAAAATTTGTTTTGAGTTATTGAGAGTTTAGGAAATGTGTATTTGAACATCACAACTTGTTAACGGTAATGTTATGCTTATCAAGCTATTTCCTTTGCTGCCTGTAAGATCTGGAGACATTTCTTATGCAAGGACTGATCTCAGATACCGTGACTTGATCACTCTGTGTAGTAGGGGAAAGGTATTTTTCTGCTGCCATACACCATTCAACACACTTCTGACACCAGATATGGGACAAGTCAGTTTCCTCACACTCTCACCTCACAACACAGCAGTGAGCACACCAGGTGGGCGTCTTCTAAGTCAACTCAACTCTGGTGCAATCTCCCTGACAGAGCGTTCGACTCCAAGATTGCACTCATGTCAGACACCAGTCCCATGTCCTAGGTTGTGACGTCCACATCTGACCAGCCAGCTGGAAATCAGGGCTCTAGTAATTGGCTACAGTGGCTCACACCTGGAGAAAATATTATTTACCTGTATCTATTTGTCAAAGAAGCTATTGCAAAGGCCATGAATGAGCACCCAAATAGAGAAGATGCATGGGGAGAGGTGTGTGGGAAAGAGGGTGGAGTTTCAAAAGCCCTCCCCAGATTGGTCAGTCTACAGGCACCCACAGGTTCAGCCATTCTCTGAAGATCAAAGGTAGAGTTAGGAGGTTAAACCCTCTTATCACATGACTTCTTAACCTTATGACAGGCCCCACCCTGAGACTGTAGGAAAACCCCAGCTAACAGCCATCTTATTAGCATACAAAACAACAAATCTCTTTGGAGTCTCAGGAGTTATGTGCCTCCTCAACCTTATCTTTTTATTTTTGCTTTTGTTTTGAGACATGGTCTTTGTTGCCCAGGTATTCAATTACTTTATATTAATTACTCTATCATTGCTGTGATCAAGTATCTGACAGAAAGCAGCTATTGCTGTCAGCTCCACCTTGGTGGGATGAACATCCAAATGAGACACTGTTTACAGGAGGAAGGGCTGATTTCGCCTTACAAAGCCATGGGAAGATCTCAGCAGTGGCAGAAGAAGCTGGCTCCCTTTCACAGATGGGAGCAGAGAGACACCACCAAACAGCCGGCACCACAAGCAAGAGCAAAACAGCAGGGAACTGCAACAAGCAGCCGGCGTCAAAACCTCTCTGCATACCCTTAGGCTGAAAATCAGATTCATGCCCAAACACCCCTTAGGGTTGTATCCTGGGTATGAAAAAGAGAGAGACAGAGAGAGAGAGAGAATAGAGAGAAAGAGAGAGAGAGAGAATTGGCCTGCCAGGGCCTCAGCCACTGAAATCGAACTCCAGACGCTTGTGCCACCTAGTGGGCATGTGTGGCCTTGCGCTTGCCTCACCTTTGTGTGTCTGGCTTATGTGGGATCTGGAGAGTAGAACATGGGTCCTTAGGCTTCGCAGGCAAGCGCCTTAACTGTTAAGCCATCTCTCCAGCCCCAAGTTACAAGTGTCAATAAAAAGCCTGAGTCTGTTGGGGGACACACATTCAAACTACCACAGCAATGCTAAGGAGGAAAAGTGTATTTTGGTCTATAGTTTAAGACAGGATACATCCATCTGACAGGGAAGGCATGGCAGCGTGGGTGTGAGGCAGCTGATCACATTGTGCCCATGGAGAGGTACATTGTCCTCACATTCAACCGACAGCATCTTCATATTTCATTATATTGCCCAGGCTGGCCTTGAACCTGCAATCCTTCTGCCTCAGCTTCCTAAGTACTTGTTTTTTGTTTTTGTTTTTGTTTTTGTCTTGTTTTTAATGGAGACTACATTGCACAGGCATGATGGATAGCATTGGCCATTGGTGATACCTTTCCAGCCCTTCTCTGAAGATCAAAGGTAGAGTCATGAGGTTAAACCCACTTATCACATGACTTCTTACCCTTATGATAGGCCCCACCCTGAGACTGTAGGAAAACCCAGTTAATAGCCAGATCATTCGCATACAAAAAACAAATCTCTTTGGAGTCTCAGGAGTTTTTGGTGTTGTGTGTCAACAAATAGAAAAATGGCAGGGGAAAAAAAAATATATATATATAACATTATAGATCATAATATCACAGTGACCTCATTTATCAATGTGTCAGGATTTCCTTGTTGCACTGTGGTGTGTTTCATGTCATTCTACAGGAAAGAAATTCCATTCTGCCCAGGAATAGATGGAAGGAATCAATCCTCTACTTGCTCATGCTCTCTCTCTCTCTCATTCTCTTGATCTGTGTATGTAAATACATATGTACATGGTGGGCATAAAGGCCAGGGGTTCACATCAGGTGTCTTCTTTGATCACTCCCCATTTTATTTACAGAACCAGGGTCTCTCATTTGAACTGAGAACTTGCCAATTCAGTTAGTCTAGCTAGCCAGCTTGCCCCTAGGAAACCTCCATCTCAGTCTCCCGGATGTCAGGATTATAAGAGGTATGCCATGCTCGCTCAGCATATGCGTGGGTGCTAGGGGATCCAAACTCTGGTCCTCACCTTTGGGTGGCAAGCACTTTATCCACTGAGATGTCTCCCCATCCCCCGTCCCTTTCTCTTTTTACTTCTTCTATGCTTGGATGAATTTCCCATAGACTAGGTTACAATTCATGCATTTCAAATTTTATTTCTCCTCAATTTCGTACTTGCTGGGTTTCTTAGTTACTTTTTACACCTCTGTGCGTAAATATCTGATATAAACAACTTAAGAAAGGAGTGATTTATTTTAGTTCATGGTTTCAGAAGGTTTAGTCCATGATGGCTTGGCCCCATGGGCTTGGGCAGAATATCCCAGCGGCAGGAGAAAGAGAGAGAGAGAGAGAGAGCACTCTTCATATGATGACAGATAGTAAGCAGAGAGGATGAAGGGACTGGGGAACCAAGTATGATATTCAAAATCTCATCCCCTCAGAACTACTTGCTGAAACTAGGCTATAACCTCCTCAAGTTCTAGAACCTTCTAAAACAGCACCACCAGCTGGAGATCTACTGTTCAACACATGAACCTCTAGGGACATTACATATCCAAAACATCGTACCGTCCATGTACCAGGAAAGGCAGATAGACTAAAATGACCCATGACAGTCAGTTTAAGGATGTCTCAACTCCTCTTTCAGATGCTAAAAAGCATGTTCATCATCCATCCATGATAGAAGTCAGAGTGAACAAAAACAATTACCTTAATCAATTATAGCTATGATAGCTTAAGCCCATGAATTTAGAAAAGGAAAAAAAAAACTGGCTGAAGAGATGGCTTAGTGGTTAAGGCACTTGTCTGCAAAGCCAAAGGATCCAGGTTCAATTCCCCAGGACCCATGAAAGCCAGATGCACATGGCACATGCATCTGGAGTTCGTTTGCAGTGACTGGATGCCCTGGCGTGCCCATTCGCTCTCTTTCTCCTCTCTCTCTCAAATAAATAAATAGATAAATAAATAAATAAATAAATATGATCATACAAACATATGTCCAGAGCTCACACAACTCCTTGGAAAGCAACCAAGGCAATAAAGGAATTTAATGTTTCAGCTTTGTTGGCCTCAAAGCAAACTCACCTCTGAAAACCTTGTACTGTGTTTTAGAAAACAGTATGCTAGCGGCTGAGACTACAACCTGGTTGGAAGAAGTGCTTGCCTAGCATGCATAAAGTCCTGGGTTCCATCTCCATACGGCATAAACCAGATATGGTAGTGCATGCCTGTATTCACAGCACTCAAGAGACAGAGCCAGGAGAGTCAGAAGTTCAAGTTCATCTTCAGTTCCATAGTGAGTTAGAGGCCAGCCTGACCAGTCAAAGAAGAGCAAGAGAGAGAGTGTCTGAGAGAGAAAGGAAGGAAAGAAAGAAGGAAGGAAGGAAGGGATTAAATGAATTGATGATTTCAAATTCTATTTATTTATTTTTAATTAAAAATATTTTATTTATTTATTTGAGAGAGAGAGACAGAGCCAGACAGAAAGAGAATGGGCACACCAGGGCCTGTAGCTACTCCAAACTCCAGACATATGCACCACCTCGTGCATCTGGCTTTACGTGGGCCCTAGGGAATTGAACCTGGGCCCTTTAGCTTTGCCAGCAAGCGCCTTAGCTGCTAAGCCATCTCTCCAGCCCTATTTTAAATTATTTTTATTTATTTATTTGATATATAGAAAGAGGCAGATAGAGAGAGGAGAGAGAGAGAATGGGCACACCAAGGCCTCCAGCCACTGCAAACAAATTCCAGAAGCATGTGCCACCTTGTGCATTTGGCTTACGTTGGTACTGAGGAATTGAACCTGTGTCCTTAGGCTTTGCAGGAAAGCTCCTTAACCACTAAGCAATCTCTCCAGCTGCTTTATTTATTATTTGAGAGAGAGAGAGAAAGAGGCAGAGAGAGAGAGAGAGAGAGAGAGAGAGAGAGAGAATGGGTACACCAGGGCCTCTAGTCCCTGCGAACAAACTCTAGATGCATGTGCCACCTTGTACATCTGGCTTACATGGGAACCGAGGAGTTGAACCTGGGTCCTTAGCCTTCGCAGACAAGTGCTTTAACCACTAAGCAATCTCTCTAGCCCCGAATGAATGCTTTTATTCTCTTACTGCAAAATCCTAGCTGGGATGTGAGAACACAGAACATTCCAATCAAGTGGCAGGGACCTGCCGAGCTGTCTCCTTCATTTATATCCCAAGTTGTCAGGTCCAGCTCAGAGTAACGCCTAGAACTGAGCACAGGGCATGGAGAGTAGACCTGTTGACTTGTTCATTTCAGACTATTTCCCTGTATTAATGCAAACTAAAGTTGTCTTGTTGTGTCTGTGCCTTTCCTTCTCTTGTTGGCAAACTTCTCGTGATGTTGATGCATGCTGAGCTTATTATAGTCAACTAAAACCTTTCAATTTTTCACACTTTGCTAAACCAGGCTGTAACTGAACAACTTAAGGTACAAATATACAACTCCACACTGATTCCAATTAAATTAAACTCCTTATTTTCATGCCCAGCCTCATGAGATGGAACAGCAACAAGAATGTGGCTACCCTTTCTTTAACATCTGTGTTGGTGACTCTCTCATTTTTGGGACAAAACACCTGATCAGAAGCAGCTCAGGGAAGAAAATAGTTTATTTTTGTCTTACACTTTCAGAGTACAGAATCTACTGTGCTGGGGAGAACATGAGAGGAAGAAGAAACTGGCATCACATTGTGACATCGGCAGGGAGGAAGTAGAGAAAAAGAGAGAGAGAGAATACAGCAAGTAGTCCAGGACTATAAAATCCAAGGCCCCAGCCCCAGTGACACACTTCCTTCAGCAAGGCTCCACCTCCTAAGGGTTCCACAACCTTCCATAGCATCCCTTCCACCTGAGGACTAAGGATTCAAACATATGAATCTATGAGAGGCATTACTTTCAAACCACCATAGCATCCAAGTCACTGATTCTAAACATCAAATGGGACTTTGCCCTGAGTGCATGTCAGGAACTCATTCCCCCTGAACTCTGATGTCTACTCATTCGCATCCCCCCTGAACTCCCCCTGATCGACTCTGATGTCAACTCATTCATCAACATCTTTGAATTCAGATGTTTGTTTTCTTTTGAAGCCATCTGATTATAACATCAAACCACACAAATTTAAGATATAAGGATACCATAGAACCCACACATCTTCCATATTCCAAAATCCAAGAGTTCAGAAAAAAAAAAAAATTACATGGGGCTTGAGAGATAGATAGCTTAGTTAGTAAAGTGCTTGCCTCACAAACATCCTCAGGACCCACATAAAATTGCTGGGCATACTGCTGTGTACTTGTGATCCCAGCACTTGGAAAGCAGAGACAGGTGGATCCCTGGAACTCAGTGGCCCACCTGTCTAGTTTACTTGGCAAGTTCCAGGCCAATGAGAGAATTTTTCCTCAAAGGAAAAAAATAAAAAAGGTTGAGAAGACTTCTGAGGCTACTTCTGGCTTCCAGACATGTGTACACACTTGTGCACATGCACACACATACACGTACACACATGCATAATACAAAAATTAGTTTGGGTGGGTATAGCTCAGTGGAAGAGTACACGCTTAGTTGGTTCAATCCCCAACACACACACACATGCGCACGCGCAACGAAAGGCTTTTTCTCAATTCCTTTTTCTGGTGAATTTCCCTTCTTTCTTTGTCTGCAACCTCAAGATGCTGGATCCTGCCGCCTCCCCTCCCCGCCACCCCAGCTGCTTCAGCATTGTCCAGCAACTCAAGGTTCTTTTTTTGTTTTTTCCAGGTAGGGTCTCGCTCTAGCCTAGGCTGACCTTGAAGGCACTATGTAGCCTCAGGGTGGCCTCAAACCTGGAACTCACAGTGATCCTCCTACCTCTGCCTCCCAAGTGCTAGGATTAAAGGCGTGCATCACCACGCCTGACTTTCAAGGTGCTTTAGCCGTTCACTAAACATGCATGATGCCTAAACACTCAGCAGGCCTTAGGTGTTGCATACCCACCTACATTTATCCCTTGGATAATATTTCCTCCCAGGAAAACAATTAGAATTTAATGAAATTTTTAGCAATTATAAATTCACAAGTCAATAGTAAATTTAAAAAACACAATTACAATGTACTTTCAGAATCAGCTCTTCTAGGATTTTTAAAGATGGGAGAAATATGTTTTTGTAAATCAAATGATCAATTCTAACAAAATTTGAAGTGGGGGTTGTGTGTTCTAAGAAAACTAGCTGGCTGTTTAGCAATCACTTTATCAGTATCATTTGTGTGTAAACACTGTGGTCTTATCTGTGATTCTTATCTAGTCATCAAAGCAGGCCAACTTGTTCTTGGCTAAGTGCTTGTCATGATTTCAACATTTTCACTCATGAGGGCTGGCCACCCTCCAAGATATTCCAATTAAGAGTTTATTATTCTGTCATACTTTTAAAGGGCTTTGTAGACACAGAGTTATATTCTATCTAGAGGATGTCTCCCAGACTATAGCTTCCCTGGGTGAGGGTTTTTTTTTTTTTTTTTTTGGTCATGTTTTTCTAATGAAAATAATCTATTGATCCTGTTTATAAGAGGAGCGCATAGTTGCAAATCATTACCTCCTGACAGTAACTAATTTGGAATCCTATCTGCTTCGCCACACTTCCTAATAGCAGATGAATAAATATCTACAATGCAGACTGTTCAGTCCTTTCTGGAGGATCGTATCTTTGGACAAGAGGGCAAAACATAACAAATACTTATCAAACAACAAAATAGATGTTGAGGGGCTGGGAGGTGGCTCAATCAGTAAAGCGCTTGCCGCATAAGCCTGAGCGTGGGCCTGAGCGAGACCTGTGTGAGGGCTGTGGACGCGTGATTCCAGACCTGTGTGAGGGCTGTGGACGCGTGATTCCAGACCTGTGTGAGGGCTGTGGACGCGTGATTCCAGACCTGTGTGAGGGCTGTGGACGCGTGATTCCAGACCTGTGTGAGGGCTGTGGACGCGTGATTCCAGACCTGTGTGAGGGCTGTGGACGCGTGATTCCAGACCTGTGTGAGGGCTGTGGACGCGTGATTCCAGACCTGTGTGAGGGCTGTGGACGCGTGATTCCAGACCTGTGTGAGGGCTGTGGACGCGTGATTCCAGACCTGTGTGAGGGCTGTGGACGCGTGATTCCAGTACCGGGGAGGTGGAAACTGAGGCGTCTGCAGGGCTCTCTGGCTGGCTCGTCTAACTGAAACCAGGGAGCTCCAGGCTCAGTGAGAGATCTTGTCTCAAGGAATAAGAATAAACATGTAAACACACACATACATACATACATATACACACCCAGACAAGTGCTCGCGTACATGCACACAGACACAAATATATACATGGACAGAAACAAAAACCAAATTAGATTCCTTCTGGGTCTTTGGCCTTAAGAAACTTAACAGGGATGAGAAGAAAACCCGGTGCCTATAAAGGACTTTTTGCAAGTTAATCTTATCCCCCACCTTGTAACAGTTAACATGTGACCCAGAGCAAGCCAGTGTGACTTCTGGCTTGTGTTTCTAGACTCAAGCAGATAAAACTAGTCTAATCCCATTCTTACCACAGATTACACAAAGAAAAGCTTTTTTTTTTTTTTCTCTCTCTCCCCAAGAGGAGTACTAAACAGCAGAGCAGAAAGGTCACCTAGACTTAGGAACTAAAGCAGATATTTTTCTATCAGTGGGAAAAGCATGTGACGGAAGGAGAAACAGAAAGACAAAGATTACACAACCTACAGTTTTTCAGTCCCACTGGGCCCATGTCCCCCAAGGGGCTGCTTTGATCCCGATGTGTTCCTCAGATCCTCAAAGCTTTCTTCCTATTGCAACGGCTCCCCTTTGCACTAGTGTTCCTTTGTGTTCTACACCTTGGAATGTAAAGATTCAAAAGAACCTTCTGTACTTGTGATGACTCATCTTCATTGCCAACTTGACTGGATCTAGAATTACCACAGAAACACACCTGGGGACTTCAGCTGTGGCTCAGCAATAGAGCACCTGCCTAGAATCCCCCAGTGAGGGGCTGGGGGCGTGGCTCAGTGGCAGAGCTCCTGCCTAGAATCCCCTAGTAAGGGGCTGGGGGCGTGGCTCAGTGGTAGAGCTCCTGCCTAGAATCCCCTAGTGAGGGGCTGGGGGTGTGTTTCAGTCGTAGAGCTCCTGCCTAGAATCCCCCAGTGAGGGGCTTGGGGTGTGGCTCAGTGGCAGAGCACCTGCCTAGAATCCCCCAGTGAGGGGCTGGGGGCGTGGCTCAGCGGCAGAGACTCCAACTGGAATCCTCCAGTGAGGGGCTGGAAATGTGTCTCAGCAATACAGTACCTGCTTAGGCTCCCTAAGTGAGGGGCTGAGGGCATGGCTCAGTGATAAAGTACTTCCCCTGCATACATGAGATTTTGGGTTCCATCCCTCGCATCATGACAAAAAACCAAATGATGTAGGTTACAATTTTTGCATCACCACTATTGTAAAGCACTTGGAACGTGTATATGAGAGAATCTGACACCATGTGGCCTAAAATAAGTACTAGTTCATTCTCAACTTAAACCATTGTTTTGGGAGGCAATTGCCATTATGTATCGATACATATTATTCTCATGGGTCTATCATACTTCTCTAGGTCAGAAACTTTGGCCTACTTTCATAGATTTCCCTAATGAATTACAGAGGTTCCCAGGAAATATTGATCAATTCATTGAAAGCCATATACTGAAGACTTTCATTAGCGCGTGCGCACACACACACACACACACACACATGCACACACACTAGAGGCACATGTTCCCATTCATCCAGATAAATAAATCATTCAACCTGTTCCCGTAATCTTTTCACAGAACCAGGAGAGTCAATTTCCAATTATCTGTGTCAGTGGGAAACAGGAATAGCCTGAGTAATGAAACCCACAAATAATCCATACATTTTAATTTTAGTAGTTGCTTCCCGGCCAGCGTGAAAATTTCCCACAGTGACTGTCTGTTCTTCCTGCTCCTCCTAGCTGTCCTGCAGAGGCAAACTTTAGCCAAAAGGTAGCTTCAGCAGAGAAAAGGAAAAGTCAGGGCTTGGAGGTACTATAGATGGGTTAATGAGTCTCTTTTCTTTGCATGTGTATGTGTACATGTGCAGGCATACGTGTGTGGGCATGTGAGTGCGTGGGCAAACGTGTTTAGAGGCCAGAGGACAACCTCAGGTGAGTCCTCAGGAACATCAACCCCCCCTCAGAGACAGAGTCACTTACTGGCCTGGAGATCACCAATTAGACTAGACTGGCTGTCCACAGAGTGCCAGGGATCCTCCCGTCTCCACTTCCCCAGTATAGAGATTACAGGTGTGAGTCTCCATGCCTAGCTTTTTATACAGGCTCTTGTAGTCAAACTCATATCCTCATGCTTGGGAGACATTTTACACACCATGTCATCTCCAGAGACTCTGGCTAATTAGCCTTTGAAGGATGAAGCCTGGCTGAGTCCTAGGACACTTTGCTTGGTGTAGGAACAAAGAACCAACTGAAACAATAGGGACTACAGTCCAACCCATAACAACACACCAGCCACAGGTGAGTCTTGGCTAAAGCAACCAACGGTGCCGTGGACTCCTCATTCTGAGACCCTGCAATAAAGACTCGTGGGACAAATGATGCATGAATTACTCTACACAGTGCCAAATGCACGGTATCCAATGACCAAATATAATTGATCTACTATGATCTGTAAAGACAGAGTGTATGTACATATCATATATATGTGTGTACAAAGCAATTACTGTACCTTTGAAATATTGGATGCCCTGAAAAAAAAATAGACCTAATTTGAGCACAATTCCACAAAGTAATTACTTAGCAGAATCTTATAAGCATATTTACTTGGGTCTTAATCATGGCAGGACTTTCCGGGGTTCTGTTTTGTTTTGTTGCAATGGGGTTCTCACTCTGTAGCCCAGGCTGGAAATCCTTCTGCCTCAGCCCCTCAAGTGCTGGGAGTCCAGGCATGAGCTACCATGCCTAGATTTCCTGTTATTTAAAATTTCTTTAATTGTGTTGCATGTAGTTGACAGATGCCTTTAATCC
Organism: Dipus sagitta; assembly: GCA_036346955.1. Lineage (NCBI taxonomy): Eukaryota > Metazoa > Chordata > Mammalia > Rodentia > Dipodidae > Dipus > Dipus sagitta. Next base: position 2,788,424 of record CM070771.1, read on the forward strand.
CAGCACTTGGGAGTCTGAGATAGAAGGATCACTGTGAGTACAAAACCAGCCTGAGACTCCATAGTGAATTCCAGGTCAACCTGGGCAAGAGAAAGACCCTACCTTGAAAATATATATTTAAATTTTCATTTCATAATTTAAAAATGAGTATTAAGGTATGAAGGTCTATCGTAGTGATAGATATCACTAAGGTATGTATATTGCTTTACTCAGATAAGTATCATTTGTGTGTGTGCCAAAGACATTCCTCCAGGCGTGGTGGCACACACTTATAATCCCTTCACTCAGGAGGCAGAGGCAGAGGCAGGATTATCACACACTTGAAGCCAGCCTGGGCTACACAGTGCGTCTGAGGATAGTCTGAACTACATAGTGAGACACTGTCCGTAAGAGAAAGAAGGAAACAAAGAAGGACGGAGGGAAAGAAAGAAGAAAAAGGCATATTTAAGGTTCTTTCTTCTAGCTTGTTAAAAAATACATGGGCATTACTGATAGCCACAGTCACCGTATCCCGCAGTCAAATACCAGAACTTGTGCCCCCTCTTACTACAACTTACCACCCATTAACCGACTTGTCCCCGTCCGTCTCTGCTCCCTACTCTTGCCCGCCTCCGGTAACGAGACTCTCAACGTTTTTAGATTTCACATATGAGTGAGATCATGTGGCAGGAAAGAAGGAAGGGAGGGAGGGAATTAATTGCTTCCAGGCAAAAGGGAAAATGTGAATGGAGGCAAGGTTTAGGGAGAAGCAAAACTCTGGATGGGATGTGTTGGGAGCAAAAGATGCTGAGGAGACACCAAGTTCAGAAGATGGCCTGGTATCAGACAACACTCGGGTTTTGTCCTAGAGGAAATACTGCACTGCATCTTCATATATATATTCACACATATGTAGGAAATATTATCTTATAATCAGAGTTTAAAATGACTCCAAAAAGGACTTGTATGCTGGAAGCAGAGTCAGTGTGAAGACCAATGGTAGACAAGAGGTCACAAGGACTAAAAATAACTTGGGAAGAGTCGGGAGAGAGCAGAGACATGGCCTGTGGGGTAGAAACCATGACATTTTGTGATTTAGTGGGTGCTTTTGTCTGGAGGCTGACAGGGGTATAGAGGACTGGAGTGTGTGGAGGAGGAGGTGAGGAGGACACAGTGGAGAAAGGAGATAGGGAACAAGGGACAGTTGGGAGAGAAGGAGGAAAGAGTGGGAGGAGAGGCAGAAGAAAGGGAAAGAGGAGGGAGAAAAGGAGGAGGGAGAAGAGGTATGGGAAGGAAAGGAGGAGAGAGGAGGAGGAGAGAGAAGATGGGGGAGAAGAAGAGGTATGGGAAGGAAAGGAGGAGGGAGAAGAAGGGGAGGAGAAGGAGGGAAGGAAGGAAGAGAAGGGGAGTGCAGGGGAAAGAAGGAGGGAGGAAGGAAGAAGAAGGGGAGTGCAGGGGAAAGAAGGAGGGAGGAAGGAAGAGAAGGGGAGTGCAGGGGAAAGAAGGAGGGGCAAGGGGGAGAGAGGGAGAAAGGGAAGGGGGAGAACAGGGGGAGGAGGGGAGAGGAAGGGCAGGAAGAAGATGAGAGGGGAAAACAGGAGTCAGAAAGGAAGAGGGAACACACTGGGATGGAGAAGGAGGGAGAAGAAAGAGGAGGGAGCAGGAGGAAGAGGGCTAGGAGGGAATGGGGGGACAGAAGTGGAAGAGAGGAGACGGGAGGAGAAGAGGAAGGAGGGGAAGGGCGAACAATAGCAGGAGAGGGATAGGAGGAGGGAGAAGGGACAAGGAGAAGAGGAGGAGTCTCATAAAGGTACTTACTATATCATGAGCATTCTTTTTTAAAATATTTTATTTATTTATTTGAGAGAGAGAGAAGCAGCTATATATAGAGAGAATGGGCATGCTAGGTCCTGTAGCCACTGCAAACGAAGTCTGGACACATACACCACCTTGACCATCTGGCTTATGTGGGTACTGGAGAATCAAACCTGGGTCCTTAGGCTTCACAGGCAAGTGCCTTAACCACTAAGCCATCTCTCCAGCCCCTATCCTGGGCATTCTTGTAAGAGCTTTACTCTACTATGTTATCCAGTCCTACATCTCAACTTTACACAAGGGCAAATGGAGGTACACGGTGAATTTAAATCAATTGTTCTAAGTCATAGACCTGGGATTGCAAACCAAGCTTTCAGTTAGCCGGGCATTCTGCCTCCCCAGGGCATGACCTTGAGGATAAGCAGCAGAGGAAAGCCACCAAAAATCAAAAGCAGGGCTGGAGAGATGGCTTAGCGGTTATGGAGCTTGCCTGTGGTGCCAAAGGACTCATGTTTGACTCTCCAGATCCCATGTAAGCCAGATGCACGAGGTCACACAAATGTAGAAGGTCACACATACACACAAGATGGCGCATGCCTCTAGAGTTCAATTTCAGTGGCTGGAGGCCCTAGTGCACCAATTCTCTCTCTCTCTCTCTGTCTCTTTCTCTCATCAAAAATTCCAAAAAAAAAAAAATCAAAAGTAGTCGTTCTTGGGCTGGAGAGATGGCTCAGCAGTTAAAGCATATGCATGCAAAGCCTAAGGACCCAGGTTCGATTCCCCAGGACCCACGTTAGCCAGATGCACAAGGGGGCGCATGTGTCTGGAGTTCGTTTGCAGCAGCTGGAGGCCCTGGCGCACCCTCTCTCTCTCTCTCTCTCTCTCTCTTTCTCTCTCTGTAATAAACAAATAAAAACAAATCTTTAAAAAAAAATAGTAGTGGTTCTTGCCACTACAGCATGGAGCATGGAGGAGAGGAGAGACCACAACAAGGTGACACACGCTACGGAAGGGACTGTGAACAACCCCTGCTGGATTGGCCATACTCAGGCTTCCCCGGGCGGTTTTGGGCTGAAGCTCCCAGATCAAGACTGAACGTTTCATCAGGCTAACTTAAGTCAATGTTCAGCAAACCAGGGCACCCACCTAAGCCCGGTTCTGTTACATCAGGGTCTTAGCATGATGTCGTTTTCTTACTGCTTTGGCCTAGCGTCCCAGCTCCCATTTTGGGTTCCCCTTCAGTTCTCCATTGGTGCCAACTAGATCTTGATTAAATTCGATGGAGAAGCTCCAGGGACCAGCTTCCTCTTCCCTCTCCTTCCAGCGAACCCTTCGAAGGTGCCAGCTGGCAAACCCTCTCCTTGGCACTCGTCTCAAGCTCCAAGACACTGGCTCAGCATGAGCTCTCTGGCTGTGTTGTGGCTTGAATATGACATCTCCACCACAGGCTCATATATTGAATACTTGATCCCTGGCTGCTCGTGCTGCTTTGGAAGGCTGTGAAAACATCAGAGGGTGGAGCCTCGCTGGAGGAAGTAGGTCCCTGGAGCTCTATCTTGCCCTGGCTCCCTGCCCTCCTTTTCCCTGCTTCCTGTCCATGAGGAGATGCAGATAGTCCTCTTGACCTATCTTGAAGGCCACCATGATATTCTGTCCTGGCACATGGAGCCAAGCAACCTTGGATTGAATTCCCTGAAACCAGACACCAAAATAAATTCTTCCCTTCCTAAGTCGTCTCTGTCAGGTATTTAGTCACTGATAAAAGTCACTAATACATGGGGCTGGGGTGGACACATCAGTGAGTGAAGTGCTTGCTATGCAAGTGTGAAGACCCGAGTTTAGATCCCCAGCACCCACATAAAATGTCAGGCATTACGGTATATGCCTGTAATCCCAGCACAGGGGAGCCAGAGACAGGCAGATCCCTGTGACTTGCTGGCAAACTACTCTAATAAGATCACTGAGCTCTAGGTTCAAAGAGACACCCTGTCTCAACAAATACACCAGAGGGACTGGAGAGATGGCTCAGCGATTAAAGTACTTGCCTGCAAAGCCTTCTAGTCCCAGGACCCACATAAAGCCCTGATGCACAAAGTGGTGCGTGCATCTGGAGTGTGTTTGTAGTGGCATGAGGTCCTGGTGTGCCCATTCTCATTTCTCTCTCTCTCTCCCTCTCTCTCTCTTTCTCTCCTTGCAAATTAATTAATTATTAATTCTAAGAATACACTGGAGAGGGCTGGAGAGATGGCTTAGCGGTTAAGCGCTTGCCTGTGAAGCCTAATGACCCCAGTTCGAGGCTTGATTCCCCAGGACCCACGTAAGCCAGATGCACAAGGGGGCGCACGCATCTGGAGTTCATTTGAAGCGACTGGAGGCCCTGGCGCCCCAATCTCTGTCTCTCTCTATCTGCCTCTTTCTCTCTCTCTGTCTGTCGCTGTCAAATAAATAAATAAATAAATACACTGAAAAGCAACCAAGGAAGACACCCAATGTTGACCTCTGGCCTCCACCTTCATGGGCATGCCCACACACACACACAATCCAAAAAAACAGACAAGCAAACAAACAAACAAAAAAAAAACCAACGCACATTGCCCGCCCTAATCACGTTCTAACTGGAGGTAACCATATCCTATTGGCTGCTGCCCAGTGCTCTGCTTCTGTATCCTTTCCTGATAGGTTCACAGATCTGCAGCCCTTCCAGCACCGATGATGATGGACGAACTCTAACGCAGTACCTGGAGTTAGGTCAGCTTTCATGTGCTGGGTCCTGATCCCATCAACTCTCAGCCATCCCACCCCTCCCCCGTGTTGGCAAAGACCCTCAGATCTCCGGATAAAGTTATGCCACAGCCAGGGGAAGGAAGGACGAGTCAACAGTCAGCGCTGGCAGCCCGGGAGGAGGAGGGGCAGCCCTGGCAGAAGTGGAGTAGCTGGAGGGTGCGGAGTCATTTTGTTTCCTTTCTTCTGGGTGGGCGAGATCCACTCCACAGCGTCGCCCCTCATGGTGTGCGCAGGCAGCTGTGCCCATCAAGCCATCTGCAGCGCACGATGCCAAGGGACTCACGCAGGGTGTGCATCTGCTGGGGGGCGGGGAGACAGGCTTCAGGGTGACTCAGGGCCACTGCGGGGCAGCGCTGCTCCTGCTAGCCTTGCCTTTCCCACTGAGCCAATTTGCAGCTGCCCAAAGCCCACGGGGTGCTGATCTGCGGCCCCGCGTGGGTTGTTTGCACTCACTAATCGGGACCGGGTGTCATCAAAAGTAGCCCTGATCTCCATAGCTCAGTTCCACGTCTGCGTGAAATTCTTCCTGGATTTCCACAAGGACTGATGACCCGAGACACTAGTGATCCTAAGGAAGGGTGGTCTATTATCGCCTTCCTCCTACATCCTCTGCTTTTCTGCTCTTGAAAGCTCATTTTAGAGGTTGGAGTAGGGAAACACAGCTACCTACAGACACATGTTATTAGTCAGGGTTCTCTAGAGGCACAGAACTGATCAAATGCATATGCATTATACAGGAAGTGTATTAGATTATAGGCGAAGCAGTCCAACAATGGCTGGCTGTAGACTGGAGAGTCTGAGAACTCCGTAGCTGCTCAGTCCACGAGGCAGGCTGCCTCAGAAGTCCTAAACTGACCCTGAAGGCCTGGAGGATTCCTGGATAGCCTCCGGTCTTCGGTCCTCATAGGAAGGCTGAGGAGGCTGAGTTCGGATGTCCGTGAAGGATGGCAGCATCAGGGCAGATGCACATGCCAGCAAGGGGCAAGGGCAGCCGGGCAGAAAGACACAGCTGTTTCCTGGAAGCCTTATGTGTAGGGTTGTCCACTCTGGAGGAGGGTCTTCCCCCCTTAATTAATTCTTCCTGGAAGCGCCTTCACAGACCCACGCAGAAGACATCTCTTACATGATTCCTGACCTGATCTTGACCAAGGAGAACCAGCGGGCAGACTCATAAAGGGACATACCCGGATCAGTGAGGGAGGTAGGGGGACACCCACCTCGCCAGCCAGAGCAGCTGAATCCCACCTGGTGATCAGTAGAGTGACAGATGATAAAGCCAGATCACCTTCACACCCATGCTTTTGACTCTTAACGCAGGCTTCACTGTGGATGTCACCCCTGCAGGAGAATCTTCCCTGATATACCATTGCATCCGTCGAGGCTAACGGATTAGGGACCCCTTCCACCTGCTTCCATAAAACACAACGTGTTGGGGCGGGAAAGACGGCTCTGCAGCTAAAGGCGCTTGCGTGCAAGCCAGCCGGTGTATTCTTAATCCTCTTCAGCACTCACGTGAAGCCGGACACTGAGCGGCAAGTGCTTCTGCAATCCCTGTGGTACACGTGTGGTAAACCGAGGCAGAGACAAGAAGACTCTAGAAACTCACAGCAACCGCAGCAACAACGCCATAGAGAGCCTGTCTCAAGGTGGAAAGACAGGAGAAACATCTCGAGGTTGTCCTCTGACCTCCACATGGGTGTGACACACATACGTCCATAAACCCATACACAAAATACATACAGACCCAAACAGATAAAATTTATAAAAATGGTACGCTGATTATTGCACACTGCATTTATTTTCTCTTTTCATGTATTGATTTATATATATATATATATTTTGTTTATTTTTATTTATTTATTTGAGAGTGACAGACAGAGAAAGAGGCAGAGAGAGAGAGAGAATGGGCGTTCCAGGGCTTCCAGCCACTGCAAAAGAACTCCAGACACGTGTGCCCCCTTGTGCATCTGGCTAAAGTGGGTCCTGGGGAATCGAGACTCAAACCAGGGTCCTTAGGCTTCACAGGCAAGTGCTTAACTGCTAAGCCATCTCTCCAGCCATTTTTTTGTTGTTGTTGTTTGTTTGTTTTTGAGACTAGGTCTCATGTAGCCCAGGCTGACCACAAACTATGTAGCTGAGGCTGGTCTTGAGCTTCCGGAACCTCTCAACTCCACCACCTCCCTGGTGCTGAGGTTATACGCATGCACCACTGTGCCTGGCTTCCATGTGGAGTTTGTTGTGTTTGCTCCGCTTTGTTTTGAGACAGAATCTTTTCTTTTTTTTGAAATCAAATATGACTTTAATTCCTTCTTAAAAGGACATGATCTGCCTTTAATCCCAGCACTCGGGAGGCAGAGATAGGATTGCTGTGAGTTCAAGGCCAGCCTGAGACTACATAGTGAATTCTAGGTTAGCCTGGGATAGAGCAAAACCTTACCTCAAAAAAGGGACATTAGTCATATAATCTGTACCTAGGCTTTTGTGGCCCCTTTTTTGTTGTTTTTATTTGATATTTTTATTTATTTATTAGCGCGCGAGAGAGATAGATAATGGGTGCACCAGGGCCTCCAGCCACTGCAAATGAACTCCAGATGCGTGCATCACCTAGTGCATCTGACTTTACGTGGGTCCTGGGGAACTGAACCCGGGTCCTTAGGCCTTGCCCGCAAGTACCTTAACTGCCAAGCCATCTCTCCAGCCCTTTCTCTGTTGTTTTATTGACAATTTTCATATGTAAACATAATGTATTCTCATCATAATCACTTCCCATTACCTTCGTTTGTCCCTCCTCCCCCATCCTCCTTCCACAGAACTTTTCTTTTGGGGGGGTGGAATTTTTCACCCTCCTCCCTCATCCATGACAAAATGTTGGTGGTCCCAATATTGTGTAGGTCGTGTGTAGTAATGACAGCTGCTGTGAGGTTATGAATGTAACAGGTCATTTTATGTCTGGAAGACAGTGCCCCACTGTCTCTGTTCTCTGGCTCTTACATTCTTTCTGCCTTCTCTTCCACAGTGCTCCGTGAGCCCTGGAGGGCATGATAGAGATGTGAAACAGGATCATATCCTGCAGCTCGGACTGGCCTTAAACTCTCTAAGTAGCTCAGGCTGGCCTTATCCTCACAGCAATCCTCCCCGCTTAGGGCTCTGAAGTGTTGGGGTTACAGGTGTGAACCACCGTAATCCAGTTTTCTGGTTTTGTTTTCACTGCTTTGGTCTTAGACTGGTTTGGTCTGGTTTGGCTGGCTTTTGTTGAGGCAGGGTGTTGTGTGGCCCAGGCTGGCCATGAACTCCATATGTAGCTGTAGACGGCCTTAAATTTCAGAACCTCCTATCTGCATCTCCTAAGTGCTGGGATTACAGGTGTGCACCAGCACGTCGGCTTTATTTATCTTGTTACCTTTCTGAGCCTTCTCTGAAGGCAGTGACAGCGTCCTTAGCATCTTTTCACCCTGTGTGCAGCAGACAGCACTGACGGAGAGGAGGCATCCGAGCATGTGTGGGTGGGTTGGTAGAAACTTGTGGGAGTACGGCGTGTATTTTGGAAAACCTAATAAGGGCTCCAGGCATTTTTGACAGGATGGAGTGATGAACAGGGTTTAACGAGCTAAAATTTAATTGGAACAAATGTAAGGTTCTGCCCTTGGGTCCAAAAGACACAGATGTGGGAAGAAGAGCCACGTGATGTTGCCATTTACCTGAAAAGCCCTGAGAGTTCTATCGTCAGCAAACTCAGCACAGGTCAGTAGTGTGATTTGACTGCCAAAATAAATAAGTAAATAAGAAACAACCACAATCTTAGCTCACACTGAAAAGGCAATTTTTAGAATCTGCAAGGAGGCATCTGTAGTCCAGAGGGGCTGTGATGTACTTCTGAGTTCCTCCTAAGCTTCACATTTTGGGGGCCAGACCTAAAAAGGGGCTGAGGAGGAGGCAGGGGGATAGAATGAAAAAGGAAAGAGCTTCACTTGCAAGCATAAGGACCTGTGTTCAATTCCTAGAACCCACGTAAAACAAAACCGAGGTATGGTGTGGACGTCTGTAATCCCCACGCTGAGGAGGCAGAGACAGGCAGATCTCTGGGGCTCACTGGCCAGCTACTCTAGCATGCCTGGTGAGTTCCAGGCTAGTGAGAGATGCTGACTTAAAAAAAAAAAAAAGGCATATAGGTGGAGACTGGAGAGATGGCTTAGCACTTAAAGTGCTTCCTGCAAAGCCAAAGGACCCAGGTTTGATTCCCCAGAACCCACACAAGGCACACACACAAAGTGGTAGATGCATCTGGAGTTTGTTTGCAGTGGCTGGAGGGCCTGATGCACCCTTTCTCTGTCTCACTCAGCCTTTTTTTTCTCTCTCTCAAATTAAAAAAAAAAAATGTAGATGGAGCCTGAGAGGAGCAACACCAGAGATTGTCCTCTAGTTTCCACACACACACACACACACAAACACATGCACACACAGATAGACACACATATACATTCAAAGAAAAGGCTTGAGGAAACAGAATATGGTAAAAGCAGCAAAGTCAAATGAGAAGCAAGGGGAGAACGGGAGTCTGTTTAGTCTTCAGAAATCATTTGAGTCCTTGCTACTTATCCCCAGACGTGTGAAGATCATTTAATACAGTTAAAGGAAAATGCTACATAACATTGAGATAGACTTCATTATCTAATGTATTTCAAACTACAATAGAATCATCTCAAAATGCACAGAGTTGTCTCACAGGATCTACTGCAGTCATCTTCTCGTTGCTGGGGCAAAGCAAATAACCAAAGGCTGCTGATGGGAGGAAAATTTTTATTTTGGGTTACAGTTTCGAGGGAAGCTTCATGATGGCAGGGGGCAGCATGGCATGAGCAGAGGCTGGTCATCACTTCTGCCACAGCGGGTAGAAACAGCAGCAGGAGAGTGAGCTGGATTCTGGCAACGGGGGTCTGGCTATAACACCTTTTAAGGCTGCCCCTAACAGCACACCTCCTCCAAGACTTACTTAACCTTCCAAATTTCCATCAGCTGAGGACCAAGCATTCAGAATGCAGGAATTTATGGGGGACATCTGATTCTAACCACCATAGCATCAAGTCAGGATTCATTCCAGGAATACCTGTTGGATACCAAAATTTGCCCCTCACTGGGGGATTCTAGGCAGGAGCTCTTCCACTGAGCCACACCCTGAGCCCCTCACTGGGAGATTCTAGGCAGGAGCTCTACCACTGAGCTACATTTCTTATCCATTGCTAGGGAGTCGAGGCAGCCTCTCTGCCTACTTAAAGGCCTATGATGGTTAACTTCATTAGATTAAGGAATATCTATGACATTAATGAAATGCACTTACAGGTATGTCTGTTGAAGGTGTTTCCCAGAGAGGTTTAACTGAGGAGGGAATACCCATCCTCAATGTGGGTCTGTACCATTCCATGGGCTGGGGTCTCAGACTGAATAAAAAGGGAAAAAGAATGTTGGAGAGATGGCTTAGCGGTTAAGGTGCTTGCCTGCAAAGCTTAAGGACCCGGGTTCAATTCCCCAGTACCCACGTAAGCCAGATGCACAAGGTGGCACTGTTGAGCCCTCTCTCTCTCTTAAATAAATAAATAAACATAAAAGAGAAAAGGAGAAAGGAAAGCTGAGCACCAACACTTCTTTCTCCTCATAGTCAGTTTCCTGACTATGGATGCAATGTTATCAGCCATCTTACACTCCTGCTGCTGCCATGCCTACCGCACCATGATGGGCTGCATCTCCTCACACTGTGAGCCAAACAAAGCTTTGCTCTACTAAGTTGCTTCATGTAAAGTATCTGGTGATAGAACGGAGGAAAGGAACTGGTACAAGGTGACAGGGGACTGATTTTCTCTTCCTCAGCCCAGGCCCTTTACACAGTCATTTCTGCACCCTCCTGTGAATGATTCCTGCACAGCGGCTGCCCCTATAATGCTCAGGTATTCATATTTATTGAAAAGGCCAGTCACCCTCTGCCCATGGGCATGGTGGCATTTGGAGGATTTCAGGAAGGCAGGAGCCAATGCCTGTGTCCCTACAAAATCATTGTATCTTCCTTTAAAAATCTCTCTGGAACCAGGGGAAAAACAACACTAGCCCCAAAACATGTGTCCCTCAAATCTCTCTGACTTATACAAGGATTGCACCTTAAAAGCTAAGCATTTGAAGTTTCCCCAGGCTCTGTTCTCCAAGCAATGGAAGCTTCAAATAGCATGGTCTGTGGGAGGTGGGGGGGGGTGCAAAGCTGAGGATCAAGGGAGGGCGGGCAGGGTGGGAGGCACGGAATGCGTGAGGGTACCCTGTCAGAAGCAGAATGATTTCATAAACACTAGCTGCTATTTGCAAAAACATCTCAGGAAAGGGAATATTGTTCAAATGTGGAGTGTGTTGGTGGGGGGTGTCTCCGCTAATGCTGTCTACAAAATCCTAAATAGCAGTATGCAAAGAAATCTCTCTCCAACCCAGTTATTTTTTGAGAGGAAACCCAGTGGAGTGGATGGAATGGTAGAGTAAGAATTGAAATAACTGAGCAATCTCTCTCTCTCTCTCTCTCTCTTTCCTCTGTCCCTCCCTCCATCCTTCTCTCATCGCATCTCACTGAGTAATCCAAGCTATCCTATCATTTACAGCCCTCCTACTGGGCTTTCCCTATACTGGGATTGAAGGCATTTGCTGCCACCAGCAAGAATTGGGGTCCTTATTGAGATCTTCCAGTTCCCAGATGAGCACATGAGGACACATCAGTTGATAGCTTTATACCTCTGGTTCCATAGCCTATAAGAAATAAGCCAAGGGCTGCAGAGATGGCTAGTGGGTAAGGTGCTGGCCACACAAGCATGAGGACCCAAGTTCAGATCTGCAAAGCCCATGTAAAAATGTTGAGCGTAGTGGTATGCTCCTAACAAGGAGATGGAGACATGAGGACACCTAAGGCAAGCTGGCTAGCTAGACTAACTGAAGTGGTGAACTCTAGATGCAATGAGAGACCCTGTCTCAAAAAAAAAAAAAATGTGGAGCACATGAACTAAAGTTCCAGAAAGGTGCCGCCTCTGCTACCCTACTTCCAACAAGGCTGAATGGGCCGATATACCTTCTGTGATCACAGAGAGATGCAAGGTCACAAGAACAAAATCAAATTACCTTGGGCTACCTTTAGGCCCCTGTGATGGTTTCATTCAGGTGTTCCCCCCCCCCCCCGCCATAAACTTAGGTGTTCTGAATGCTAGGTTCTCAAGGTGATGGAGATTTGGGAATCAATGCCTCCTGCAGGGAGTGTATTGTTGGGGGCGGGCTTATGGGTGTTAGAGCCAATTTCCACATTCCAGTGTTGGGCACACTCTCCTATTACTATGGTCCACCTTATGTTAGCCAGGCGGGTGATGTCCACCCTCTACTCATGCCATCATTTTCCCCTGCCATCGTGGAGCTTCCCCTCAAGCCTGTAAGCCAAAATAAACCTCTTTTTCCCACAAGCTGCTCTTATTTGGGTGATTTCTACCAGCAATGAGAACCTGACTGCAACAGGCCCCTAGTAGCCATTATTGCCCACCTCTGTCCTCTGTATCTGAACTAACATCCTGGTGGCTATCAGTTGGTCAGGTGTGATCCTTTTTAGAATGTAAGAATAGATCCCAGCTTCCACCAACCCAAGGGCCAAGAATGTCACCAGATAGCATCTGAAGTCTATGGTGGAAATTCATCTGCTCTGTTTAACCCAGCTATCTGATGGTCAGCCACTGTATTTGAAAAGTGGCTTGATTTATGACTTTCTTCTGTTCTGAACCTGTAAAGCCTTCATAAAATTGTGAACATGTTGGAACATACAATTGAGGTAACCTAAATCTATGTTCCTGGGCCATAGCCACTCATATTTGGCTCCAGTAATAAACTATAAACTATCCAGCAATAAATTATCTCTTATCCCCTTTGAGGTGAGAGCAGTGTCTTTAATGTTGACAAGAGAGACTAAGGAGACATCCAACATTGACCTCTGTTCTCCACACACCTGCACACAAGGGCACCACACACACAAAGACATGCATATGCCCTGACTACACATTACATACACAGGCAAAAATTGAAAAAGCAGTCAAAACACCCACTCTGCCCACATGGCACAGATTTCATACCCAGTTTATAGATGGTGGTGGTAAGGGACAAAGGAACTATGTAACTGATATAAAAGTATTTTGAAAGGAAGCAGTGACTGTACACATAAAATAGACAAATACCATTATGTCTGTCTTATGAAGCAAGGGGAGGTGTCATTTATTTACTTTAATAGAACCCGAGTTTTTTTCCACTCAATTAAATTTTTTAAATGTTTCTAGATTTACTTCTGGCTGACTCTTCAGGCATTTCAAAACAGTGAGGAAAACACAATGAAGAAGTGAGGGAAATGAAAGACAACAGATAAACATGCTTCCCGTGTAACCTTGTGGGCTGTTTTGGGTGAAGTCCATCCTTGACTGATTTCCTACCAGCTTGATCTGTCAATCACTGAAAGGGGAAAGTTGAAGTCTGTAATTGTGGGTTTATCTATTTCCTCCTGCAGTTATCTTTGTCTTGTATATTATGATAGGTGATTAGGGATATACCCATCTAGACATTTAGTATTATTGTATCTTTTTGAAGGACTGAATTCTTTTTCATAACACAGTATCTCTCTCTCTCTCTCTCTCTCTGTGTGTGTGTGTGTGTGTGTGTGTAAGTAAGGGCACACTAATGCCACAGAGCATGTGTGAAGGTCAGAGGTCAACTTAGGTGTCAGTCCTTGCTTTCCACCTGGCATGAGGCAGGGTCTCTCAGTGTTCACCGCTGTGTTCACCACACTAGCTGGCCCTTGAATTTCTGGAGTATCCTCCTGTCTCCACCTCCTTCCTCACTGTTGGACCACTGTGCTCATAGATGCTTGTGCTCCAGCATTCAGCTTTATGAGGCTTCTAAGGATCAGAACCCAGGTACTCATGCTTGTGGAGCAAGCGCCTTATCCACTAAGCCAGTTCCCCATCCCTACCACTCCCTCTTTATTCTCGGCAACATTCCTTGTTCTGAAGTCTTCTTTGTCTGAAATTCACACCACCACTCAAGATCTCTTTGGGAAAGTTATGGCATGGTGTGTTGTTCTCCATCCCTGTGATGGATAATCTTGATTGTGAGCTTGACACCTCTGAACCAGGAGCCAAATTAAATCTTTGGCCCCTTAAGTTGTATATGTCATGTATCTTGGTGACAGGAAAAACTAGGGCTGGAGAGATTGCTCAGTGGTTAAGGCACTTGCATGCAAAACCTAACTACCTGGGTTCAATTCCCCAGTTCCAACGTAAAGCCAGATGCACAAAGCGGCACATACATCTGGAGTTCATTTGCAGTGGCCAGTGGCCCTAGCATGCCCATTCTCTCTTTCTCTCTCTCTATATATATATGTATATGTGTGTGTGTGTGTGTGCATATTTGAATCTCTCTGCTTGCAAATAAATAAATATATATATTTTTTAAAAAGGAAAATTAACTAATACCATGACTTTATTTTTTACTTATGTGATTCTTTATATTTCAAATAGATTTTGGTAGGCAACATATCACTGAATTTTTGTTCTTAATCTACTCTGACAAATTATTTTAAATTTGTATATTTTGATCACTCACATCAGGAGTGATTACTGATTCAATTGGATTAATGTCTGCTGTGCTCATAGCTATTTTCTACTGATTGCATTTGTTCTCTTATTCCTTCTTCTTTTCCTGCCTTCCTTAGTGCTCATTAAATTGCATTTGCTTGGGCCTCTCTTTTTTTCATCTGATTTAATTTGTTTTTTTGAAAACAAGGCCTTAGCTAGAAAGATGGCTTAGTGTTTAAGGCACTTGAGTGCAAACCCTAAGGACCCATGCTCAACTCTCCGGGCCCCATGTAAGCCAGACACACAACATGAGGCAAGCGCTCAAGGTAGCACATGCACACAAGGTGTTCCATGCATTTGGAGTTTGATTCCAGTGGCTGGAGGCCCTGCTGTGATTTTTTTTTTCTCTCTCTCACTCTCTTTCATAAAAATAATTACAACAAAAAACCTTAAGGTCTCGCTGTGTAGCCCTGCGGGACCTGGAACTCACTATGTAGATGAGGCTGGCTGCAGGCTTAGGGCCATCCTCCTACTCATGTGCAAGAAGTAGATTTCACAAGCTCACCTTCCAAATGTAAACTCTAATCTTATCCACCCAACAGCTCATCAGAATTAACCACTTTGTCAAAAAAAGTATTAATCAGCCGAGCATGGTGGCACACGCCTTTAATCCCAGCACTTGGGGGGCAGAGGTAGGAAGATCGCCAGGAAGATTGCCATGAGTTTGAAGCCACCCTGAGACTCCATAGTGAATTCCAGGTCAGCCTGTGCTAGAGTGAGACCCTACCTCAAAAAAACAAAAAACAAAAAATTATTAATCAATGATTCAATTATAATATGTACTCTAATGACACTCATATTGGTTATTTTTCTTATTCCTGTGACAAATACCTAACGAAAACATCTTAAGGAAGGAAGGGTTTATTTCAGCTCATGGTTCAAGGGGACACAGTCCATCATGGCGGGGAAGGCAGTGCAGGAGCGTGAGGCAGCTGGTGACATTGCATCTTTAGTCAGGAAGCAGAGAGAGATGAATGCTGGCGCTCAGCTAGTGTTCTCCTTTTTAGTTTTTATTTATTTATTTTGATTTTTTGAGGTAGGGTCTTGCTGTAGCCCAGGCTGACCTGAAATTCACTATGTGGTCTCAGGGTGGCCTCGAACTCATGGCAATCCTCCTACGTCTGCCTCCCCAGTGCTGGGATCAAAGGCACACCCAGCTGCGTTCTCCTTTTTATTATTAAGTGCGGAGTTGGACTTGCCACCTCAATTAACCTAATCCAGAAATGCCCTCACAGACATACTCAGAGGTTGGTTTCCAGTGTGATTCTAAATCCCATCAAGTTGACAAGATTAACAATCATAACAATTATGCAAACTATTTATTCGCTTAAAAAAGATTTCAATCATAACAACTGTGCAAACAATTCGCTTAAAAAAATATTTCAGCTTTCTCCACATTCTGCCTATCTGAAAGCTTACCTACTGCCTATTACCATACACCATGGACTGACTGTTTCTCTAGCTGGAAAGTACAGCCGTATAGGACCACAGAGACCATGTGCCTCATCCAAGAAAGATTAAATTTATGAGCTGGGCTTGGTGGCGCACGCCTTTAACCCCTAGGATCGACATGAGTTCAAGGCCACCCTGAAACTACAGGGTGAATTCCAGGTCAGCCTGGGCTAGAGTGAGACCCTACCTGGAAAACAAACAAAAAAAAAGATTAAATTATGTTCAGTGGCACCTCGAGATGAGTGTATTTTATACTGCCTCTCACATCTATGAAATTTGATGGCTCACAGGAGGCACAAGTAACTCTCTTATTGTCATTCATTCACAAATGAAATAAAAACAAACAGGCAAGCAGACAAACCAACAAACAAATTATACACACCATATAACCCCAGCATATGCAAAATGTGATTGGATGATTGCTTGTTCCGTGAAGTCTAAGAGAGAAATCAAAGAGTGAGATATACGGGAGCAGTTGCCTTCTGGCTGCTGGGACAAAATGCACAACCAAAAGCAGCTGGTGGGAGGAAAGGGTTTATTTCATCCCAGAGCTTCTTCATCGTGCTGGGAAAACATGGCAGGTACAGACAGCAGGACATCTCACCCTGTCTTCATCGTCTGCGTGGAAGTAACCTATCTACTGGGCTTAGAGCCAGGCTGTGTTACCCCGAAGTTCACCCCTGGCAAAACACTGCCTCCAGCAAGGCTCCACCTCCCAAAGGCCCCACAACTGTCCCCAGATTGCCACCAGCTTAGGACCAAGTATCCAGAACACATGAGGTCTGGAGGGACATTTCACATTCTCACCACTACACGCATAAAGGTATTTCAGCTCTACTGTGGTGGATTCTCAAGGCACTGGCTGTCAATATTGTGAGGTGGGCTGCGTGGGGGGGGGGGGAGTGCACAACTTATAATTTCAGCACTAGGAAGACGGTATCAGGAATACTACCAGAAGCTCAAGGTCTATGTAGTGAGTTCCAGGCCAGCCTAGACTATAGAATGAAACCCTGTTCCAAAAAAAGACTAAAATAATAAAATTAAATTAAAAAGTGAGGGAAGTTTTATAGCAAAAAGGAAAGTGATAAGAATTTAATGGGGATGCAGAAAAGTCTGGTATGTCTAGAATATATGGGTAGAAAAATGCCAGAAAAGGTGCTGGAAGACTAAATCACCAGAGCCTGCAATATGCTTTCCTCTAAACAATCAACTGTCAGCGAAAGTTTTGAGCATAAGAGTGACCTGATATGATACACTTTAGGAAAATCCTTCTAGAAGCACTGAGGAAGGAATACTAAGGTAATGGGGGAGGAATAAAAACACAGACATAAGCTTAAAGCTACTCCCTATGTTCAAACAAGAAATAAGGAATAAATAATGACAACCAGTAACAGGCATATGGTTTCAACAAATATGCTATTGTTTGAAGGAGGGGTGTGACTTTGTGTGATAGAGTGCTTACCTAGAATCCCCAGTGAAGGACTGGAGGCATGGACCAGCTGTAGAAAACTTGCCTAAGAATTCTCATAGTGAGGGCTGGGGACATGGCATAGTAGTACAGTATTTGCCTTGAATCTCTCAGTAAGGGGCTGGGGTATGGCTCAGAGACAGAGCACCTGTCTAGAATCCCCCAGGAAGGGGCTGGAGGTGGGGCTCAGAGGTAGAATACTTACCCAGAATCCCTCAGTGAAAAACTGATGTCCTGGCTCAGAGGTAGACTGCCTGCCGGCAATGCCCCAGTGAGGGGCTGGGGGCATGGCTCAGCAGCAGACTTGCCTTAATTACAAAACCATATCCCCGGCCCAAGTGCTGTTCTTACCTTCACATCATGGAAGAAGATAGATCCTATGTCTCTTGTCTCTCTCCCTTCTTATAAAAACACTAATCCATCTAAGAGGCACATCTCACGACCTCAATAGTTCCCAAAGGCCCCGCCTCCAAATGTGGTCATGGGCAATATGTAAGTACTGGGGGATGCACACAATCATTCACTGCATGACAAGACCTCTCCTTTAACCCTAAGCTTGATTGGATCCTGCCCAACCTTGCCCAAGTCTTGTTTGACCTGTCTCTGAGATCAGCATCCTAGATGTCTGCCCAGTGGCCCAAAACATGTAGAACCAAAGCTCTGTCACTTACCCAACTCTAAGACATGTCACTGTCCAGAGGTCCCTGTTGCAAACCTGTAGTCCCTGTGTTGGGGCGTCTTTGGAAAATGAATGCACTTAGGTCCAGACTCTCCTCGGGTCCCTTGGACTTTTCACTGGATCGGCATGTTCTCCTTTCCCTGTGGCCAAACTCATGCAACCAGCTCTATAGTTGGGTTAATTCATTCCACTCCCTTCCCCTCCATAGTCTCCACTGCTTCTCTCTCTACTTTGCTGAAGAGTCAGTTTTGCTGTGTTCACCCACTCAAGTCCATGTTAAATGCCCCTATTATATGCAAAGCCTGGCCCAGGATTTAGGGCTGAATAAGTAGACATGCTTTAGAGATGACACCAACATTGTTTGGAAACGAAACTAGAGTGCACGCCACAGGCCTTTATTAATGACAGAACATGCGCATGCTGCACCCGCCAATAACTTTTCAGATGGCTGTGGGAACTGGGTCAGCATACTAACCCAACAAAAGTATTAAAAACAACAAAAAAAGCAGTTCTTCAAATGAGCATTGTATGAAGCAAAAATGAGTCAAAAGTCAAACCCACAGCCAGGCGTGGTGGTGCACGCCTTTAATCCCAGCACTCGGGAGGCAGAGGTAGGAGGATCACTGTGAATTCAAGGCCATCCTGAGACTACATAGTGAATTCCAGGTCAGCCTGAGCTATAGTGAGACCCTACCTCAAAAAAACACTAAAAAAACAAACAAACAAATAAAAAAAGTCAAACCCAGAGTCTAGGGAGATAGTGCAGTTGGCAAAGTGCTTGCCTTGTAAGCATGAGGACCTGAGTTCAATTCCCAGAGGCATTTTGAAATGATGGGTGTAGGGGTGCATCTGTGTAATCCATGTGCTGGAGAGGTGGAAACAGAAGAGTCCCTGAGCTCAGAGGAAGAAGAAGAAGAAGAAGAAGAAGAAGAAGAAGAAGAAGAGAGGAGGAGGAGGAGGAGGAGGAGGAGGAGGAGGAGGAGGAGGAGGAGGAGGAGGAGGAGGAGGAGGAGGAGGAGGAGGAGGAGGAGGAGGAGGAGGAGGAGGAGGAGGAGGAGGAGGAGGAGGAGGAGAGGAGGAGGAGAAGGCAGAGTGGAAAGAGGAGGAAGAAGAAAAAGAAAGATGCCCCCACATACATGTTCATGGGCACACCCTCCCCCACACACATGTACCTGCCACACACCAACATGTACATACATCCAAAAAGACCATGACTGACTCCGACCTCCGTAGCGGCTCCCAGCTCACACGCAACATCTCCTGGGCGGTGTCCAGCTTGCCAGCCCCCCGGCTGGGCAGTCAGCGCACCTGCAGGAGACAGCTCTCTCGGAAGGCGGGGGCTGGTGAGGGGTTCGCAGCATCAAAGAGCTCTTCACATGCTCAGCTTTCAGAGCTACTGGGTCTTATCTAAAGAGCCATGTGCTTGGAGCTAAGCTGATGGATTCTCGAGGAACCCCGAGATGTGGACAAGGGCGCTGACAGGCTTTACAAACCTTACGTGCTATTTTCATTCTTCTTTCCTTCTCTCCTGAGAAAAGTGGGAGTTAAAAGGTTTATAAGGGAATGAGCCCTTCCTTTCTTCCATGGGCACCCTCCAGGACTCTAAGGAAGTCCTCATCCGCATCTGTAGCTCAGGATACAGATTACATGGGTGAAAGGAACCAGCCTGCAGGCTAACCTCCGTGGAAAATAGGCATTTTCTCTGAACACTGTGACCAGACTTTGACCATAAATCATATTCCTACTTTCTTTTTCGAAAAATATTTTTATTTATTTGAGAGAGAGAGAGGAGAGAGAGGCAGACAGAAAGAGGGAATGGGTAGTCCGGGGCCTTTAGCCACTGCAAACAAATTCCAGACACATGTGCCACCTTATACCTCCAGCTTATGTAGGTACCGGTGAATGGAACCTGGGTCCTAGGCTTGGCAGGCCAACTCCTCAACCACTAAGTCATCTCTCCAGCCCATATCCCTGCTTTCTAATCCCATAAGCAATATCTACTGCCTCCTACTTGTCTGGAAAATTCTACACAGGTATTTGGTACTCTATTGTATCAGTTACTTCTCTGATTGATATGACAAAATACCTGACAAGAAGTAACATAAGTGGGGAAGGGCTTATGTTGACTCATAGTTTAAGAAGTGATGGAGAGATGGCTTAGTGGTTAAGACACTTGCCTGAAAAGCCTAAGAACTCATGTTTGAATCTCCAGGTCCCACATAACCCAGACGCACAGTGACACAAGCATGCAGTGTCACACATGTGCCACAATGGGATGCACACGTGTGGAGTTTGAGTGCAGTGGCTGAAGGTCCTGGCATGCCCATTCCCCCTGTTTTTCTCAAATAAATTTTTTAAAAAGTGATATAATTTACCATGGCAGGGAAGGCATGGTGGTAGGACCATAAGATAACTGGTCTCCTTGCATCCACAGTCTGGACAAAGAGCTTCTTTCTCTTTTCATTGAGCATGGGACACGAGTCCATGAGATGGTGCTGCCCATGATGAAGGTGGACCTTCCTACCTCAATTAACCCAATGTAGAAACTCCAGATATTTGTCTCCTAGGTGAATCCAGATCATGCCAAAGCTGACAATCAATATTAACTACCACACCTACTAAATCAACATGCTTACCCTGTGCCTCTGGGAGCTGGATTTGTCTTAGAATGTTACTTAAGATAACTAGATCTCTCTGCTTGCTGTGCCGGCCAGGAAAAGTACCATGTTACATGTGTCTATGCCCACTCCTAGAAAAGCCAGGCAAAATATGGCACAGTGCAGGTCTCTGAATTGTACCCTCTCTAAAAGGTATGCTACTCTGGCACAATGTTAAAAAGTTAGAAAGAGAAAATCTCCTTTATTAAAAAATCCAATGGGAATCCCCCAACTATAACAGTAAGTCACAGTGGGCTTGGTAACACTGGCCTGTCATTCCGGCTCTTGGGAAGCAGAGGCAGGAGGATCAGGTCTTCAAGGTTACCCTTAGCTACATAGTAAGACTGAGGTCCCCTACACAAGATCTTGTCTCACAAAAAAGCGGGGGAGGCAACAACAACAAAAAACTAAGTCGCATCACTCTACCAGAGATGTTTGATTCTCTGCTTTACAGATGGAGGGAGGGACATAAGTATTAGTTACTTGGGAGATGCTGTGACAAAAAAATACTTTTGAGAAAAGCAGCATAAGGGAGGCAAGATTAATTTTAGCTCACTGTTTCAGAGAGATTTCCATTCATTATGGTGGAAAGGGCATGAATGGAGGAACATTCACCCAGTACAGAGACTAGGAAACAGCGAAAGCAGGCTGGAACCAGGAGTGGATTTAACCTTTAAAGGCTGACACCCTAGTGGCCTATTTCTTCTAACAAGGCCCCTACCTTCCTAAAGGATCCATTGCCTTGGGCTCAGAACATGAGCTTATGGGAGTATTACATAACTTTTCCCGGGAACAACATGAACAAATCATCTATTCACTCCAGATAGGTAGGGTCCCAGCAATAGATCAGTTAAACAATTCCACCCAAGTCTGGCTTCGTGAGCCAGTTAAGTCCATTGCTGTAACTTACTGAGCATAGGTAAGGGGTTACTTACAGGAGCACGGGTGACTCCAAGACAGAATCACTGTAAAGTCATGCCATGCCCCCCTCCCCCACCAGTGGGTGACAACATACAAAAGCTGCAGCCCTGGGGCTCCCTAAGTGGCTGGCAGGCAGCTCAGCCAGTTTGGTACTCTCCCCTCTCCCCGCAATTGTGACTGCTTCCATAACCTTGAGGAGGAGCTTATGCATTTCAGGAGACCTGTGTGTTGGATACTGGCTGAATCTTGTAAGTTTATTTTACTCGCCGAGGCTTAAGGAGCCTCCCTCCAGGAGAAGATGTTCCCATTCCGTTACACAACGGGGGTAATAGCAGAGTCAAACCACTGTACGACGGAGACACAGATTTTTCTGGTCTTGCCTGGGTGTCACATAGCAACACATTGGAGTAGACAATTTTCTCCTCTTTTCCCATTCTTGACCCCTCAGCCACACAGGACAGAAACTCTCAGGACCTTGTCTTGGATTTCAGCTGGTATGTGCCTGAGCTCTTCAGAGGGCTTGCGCGATCCCCATACGGAGCCCTCAGAGGACCTGGGATGAAAAGTATTATGTTAAGAATGAGCATTTTTTTCTTCTCATTAGATTGTCCACTTTTTTTTTTCTTTTTTCCTTTCAGCACGATCCTCATCTCAGTCATTTCTTTTCCCTTCCAGACCCCGGGAGCCAGAAATAAACACATGCAGTCTTCACGTTGATGTAAATAACCTTCGACTTGATTGAACCCATCTGCTGGGGCTGTTGGTTGAAATCATATAGCTCTGGGGTTTTTAGCTGCTGCCTTACTTGAGAACATTTGTTTTGCTCCTTCAAAGAGATCCCTCACTGCAGAAGCCCCGTGTCCCTTTTTTCTGGCGTCTGCAGGGGTGGGGTGCCTAGCCATTTTCTCACGAACAACCACTTTCTTTCTCTTCTTTTCTCTTCCTCATTGCCCCTGAAGCCTCTTCCTGCTGCCCAGCCCGAGACATCATTTTGTCTGGGATTTTAGATTTGAAGACAGCCAGCCAAGGAAGGTAAGTTGTAGGCATAGTCCATGGTACCCCCAAATCCCCAACCCAGCTCCTAGGCAGTTAAAGTACCCTGCTTTCAGATCTCTATTGGGACTCCATATCCTCTGCTAATAATAGTAACACTAGCAGCTAAATGTACAGGACACTTGTTATGCAAGCTATTATTTTAGACATTTCCAAATGTTTGTTTTCACTTGTTTTTTTTTTAATCTTTGTGTGTATGGTATGGGTGAGATATATGTGTGTGTTGTATGTGCATGTATATATGTGCAGAAGCCAGAGGAATATGTCAGATGTGCTCTTCTGTCATTCTTCAGACAGTCTCTCACCAAACCTAGAACTCCCCATTTTTTAAGTGAGACTAGCTTACTAGCAAGTCCTAGTGATCCTCCTGCCTCTGCCCCCCTCAGAACCGGAGTTGCAGACATGGGTAGACATGCCCAGCTTTTTACGTGGGTGCTGGGGATCAAAGTTAGGTCCTCATGTGTGTGTAACAAGAAGCCCTCTTACCTACTGAGTTCTCTCCCTAGTCTTTTCATCTGTTTTTGTTTGTTTGTTTTATTTTGTTTTAAGACAGAATTTCTATGTAGCCAGACTGGTCTTTAATTTGCTATGTAGCCCAGGCGGGCCTTGAACTCATGATCTTCCTGCCTTAGTCTCACAAGTTCTGGAATTGCCACCATGCCACAAAGCACCCTGCTTTGAAACTTTTATTTTATTTCAGCTTTAAAACAGCCTCAAAAAACTGAGGCATGGACAATGACGAAGTCATCTTCCATTACCTAGCTATTGTGAATAGAGCGGCAATAAACATGATTGAGCAAGTATCTCTAAGGTAGTGAGATGAGTCCTTAGGATATATGCTTAGGAGTACTAAAGCTGGGTCATATGGTAGATCTATTTTTAGCTGTCTCAGGAACCTCCACACTGATTTCCACAATGGCTTGACCAGATTGCATTCCCACCAACAGTGTAGAAGGGTTCCTCTTTTTCCACATCCTCACCAGCATTTATGGTCATTTGTTTTCATGATGGTACCCAATCTGACAGGAGTGAGATGGAATCTCAATGTAGTTTCAATCTGCATTTCCCCAGTGACTAGGGATGTAGAACATTTTTTTAGGTGTTTATATGCCACCTGTATTTCTTCTTTTGAGAACTCTCTATTTAGTTCCATAGCCCATTTTTTAATTGGGTTGTTTGATTTCTTGTTACTTAGTTTTTTTGAGTTCTTTGTATATCCTAGCTATTAATCCTCTGTCAGATATATAGCTGGCAAAGATTTTCTCCCGTTCTGTAGGTTGTCTCTTTGCTCTATTCACAGTGTCCTTTGCCATACAAAAGCTTTGTAATTTCATGAGGCCCCAGTGGTTGATCTGTGGTCTTATTTTCTGAGCAACTGGGGTTATATTCAGAAAATCTTTGCCACTATCAATATGTTGAAGGGTTTCCCCTACTTTTTCCTCTAGCAGTTTCAGAGTTTCAGGTCTGATATTAAGGTCTTTGATCCATTTGAACTTAATTCTTGTGCACGGAGAGAGACAAGAATCTATTTTCATCCTTCTACAGATACATATCCAGTTTTCCCAGCACCATTTGGTGAAGAGGCTGTCTTTTCTCCAATGAGTATTTTTGGTATTTTTGTTAAAGATCAGGTGGCCATAGCTACCCAGACTTACATCCGGGTCCTCTATTCTGTTCCATTGATCTATATCTGTTTTTGTGCCAGTACCATGCTGTTTTTGTTATTATGGCTCTGCAATATAGGTTAAAATCAGGTATGGTGATACCACTAGCCTTATTTTTGTTGCTCAAAATTGTTTTAGATATTTGAGGGGTTTTGTGCTTCAAAATGACTGTCAATGTCAACTGAATTGATTGAGAATCACCTCGGAGATTAGTGAAGCACATCTGTCTTGGTGTTTTCAGGGGACAATTAGATCATGCGGGTTGTGACCTAGTCCATGGTTTAATCCATTGATGAATTCACAGTCTGAAGGCTGTGGGCAGACAGGGGAAACTGTAGAAGTTGGAGCTTGATTAGAAGAAGTGGGGCCCAGTCAGGGTTGGAGCATGCCCCTGAAGGACATATCTGCCCTGGTCCCTTCTTTGCTTCACATGGCTTTCTGATTGCCATGAGCTGAACAACTCTTCCACTACACTCTCCCCACCATGCTGGATGAAACCTCTGAAACAATGAGCAAAATAAATCTTCCTTTAAGTGTGCCTGCTAGGTGTCATGGACACAGGGATGCAAAATTAAACTAATATGGGCACTGTTCCCAATCATGTCCAATCTGGCCTTCCTGTATCTACTATAAGTAAACAAACTTAGGTCTTCTCTTCTGATCCAATTTTCTCAAAGTGTTTATTTATGTCCTTGAATGTAGAACCCCGGAGTCGGCCTGCCCAGTAGACTTCAGACTCCTTGAAATTGGTGTCTGTATTAGTCAGGGTTCTCTAGAGAAACAGAATGGATATGAATTACAAAGGGAACTTATTAGATTGGCTTACATAATAAAGGCTGGACAGTCGAACAGTGGCTATCTGCAGGCTGGAGAGTCTGAGAACCCTGTAGCTGGTCAATCCACTAGGCCAGATGCCTCCACAGTCCCAATCTGGCATGGAAGGCCTGAAGGATTCCTGGGGAGCCACTGGTCTTCAGTCCATGTTGGAAGGCTGATGAGGCTGGGTTCCAGGGCCCAAGGATAGCAGCAATGGAGTAGACAGATGAAATAGCAAGTATAAGGCAGCCAGTCAAAAAGGCACTGTGGGGCTGGAGAGATGGCTTAGTGCCTAAGGCACTTGCTTGCAAGCCTGATGGCCCATGTTTGAATCCCCAGTGCCCACGAAAAGCTAGATGCATAAAGAGGCGCATGTGTCTGGAGTTGGTTTGCAGTGGCTAGAGGCCCTGGTGTGCCCTTTCTCTCTCTCTCTCTCTCTCTCTCTCTCCTTCTTCCCCTCCCTCTCTCTCTCTCTCTTCCTCCCTCTCCCTGTCCTTCTCTCCCTCTCCCTTACTCTCCCTTACTCCCTCTTTCTCTCTCTTGCAAAGAATACTAAAAAAAAAAAAAAAAAAAAAATTAAAGGCCCTGTGTTTTCCTAGAGCCTCTTTATATATAGTCCATCAGGGGCAGACCACTCCAGGGGAGTGTCTTCCTCTCTCAGTTAATCCTTCCTAGAAATGCCCTCACTACCCAAGAGGCACATCTCTTGCTGATCAAGCTGACAGTAGAATTTAACCATCACAATCCCCTTCTCATTCTCTTCTACTTCTACTGTTATCCGGCATCTAACATCACACTGTCCCATGGACCAGGGTTTGGGGAAGCTGATCTGAGATGAGGAAAAAGAAAGTGAGGAGACAGGCATGCTCATAGTCCTTAAGAGTCCTGACTATGCTGGGGGAGAAAAGCCATCAGCCACCTTGTCCATCAATGAACCCTGCAAGCTGCACAACTGACCAGCCTGGCAAGATGTGCCCCCTGGTGCAATAGTGACATGTCTGTCGTGGGGTAATCATAATCATAATCTCATTGGATTTGAGGTCCACTTCATGGGAAGGAATTTATGTGTGCCACCAAAAAAAACCTAGTCAGGAACCCATGATTCAGCTGGGCATGGTGGCACACACCGTTAATCCCAGCACTCAGGAGACAGAGGTAGGAGAATCGTCATGAGTTCGAGGCTACCCTGAGACTACATAGTGAATCCCAGTCAGCCTGGGCTAGAGCAAGACCCTACTTCGAAAATAAAATAAATAAAACCTATGACTGGGCAGGCCATAAGCCCCAGCACAGGGGGGAGAAGTTACTACTGCTGTTTGACTAAATGGAAACATTATGCCCACATATTGATAACGCTGCTCTCACTTTTGGTTAGAGAAGCTTCTCTTTTCAGATGGTAGGAACTACTGGGGAGACTCGAAAAGAAAACTGGTCAAAATGCTGAGAAGTGACAGCTAAGTGTTCAGCCCTGAGACATTTCTATCATCCTCTCTCCAAGGCTCAAGGACCATTGAGGAAGAGGTGGCAGGAAGAATATAGAAGCGGCAAGGATAGGTAAGAGTGCTTTGGAATGCTGCCTTCCACACACGAAGTATCAGGTGCACTCATGACCTCACAGGGGCTGTCATTGCCTGCACAGTATTGGGCCCATCAACATGTTGTCATGGATGATGGAGGAGGCCCAAACAAAGGCATCAAAGTAGAAGAGGGACAAGTTGCAATAAAGAGGGGTTTTGGTGGAGTGGGTAAGGGGAAGGAAGGACAAAGGAAGGTGATGGGAGAGCATTACGAAAGCGCTAAAACGACACAAAACAAAAGCCCAGGCCAGAAGTCAGAGGTAGAGCACAAATGGAGCCTAACATATAATAGGAACCACGTGCTTTCCCCTCGGTTCTGTCCCAGCAAGAAAGAGGAGCGAGCAGGCCAGTCGCCACAGCTGGTGGCAGAGGCTGTCATTCAAACCCAAGGCCTTGCCTTGCCAGTTCCTGCTCTGGAAGGACTACACTGTCTTTCCTGCTGAGGATTTCATGTAAAGCATCATCCTGATTTAGCAGGAGGCTGCATTATGGAGCGGCGAGTGAGGGAACTGAGAGATATCGATGGACTAAACAAAAACAAAAAAAAAATTGAGGTCTGGGAGGAATCAAGACTCCTTTCTACACTTTGAACTTGAATGACTAAGAAAATGCCTTTATTGTGAGAACAGGCTGGGAGGTAGGGAACCCCAGAGGCCAAGTCTCCTGCCCCTAGATAGTTTTTGAGCCAACATCAACCCTGCAGCCATATGCTAGAGAAAGCCCGGAACATAAATGCCAAGGTTAGCCAGTGCTGGCAAGTCCATGCCAAGAACCACAAAAGCCTCATTTTATTTAAAACACAGGGTTTGGCAGATTTCCCTACCTGGACAGAGACAAGCCCATTACCTCATCTTGCGAACCGCAGTATAGCCTCTGTTTGGGGGGTTTCTATGAGCAAGGCTTCCTGGCCAATGATGTGACCAGCCTATCAGTCAGCCCTCTCATGGGCCCGTGAACCAAGCAGCAGAGGCCAGAATCCCCAGTAAGCACCCATGGGATATTTTCACATGGGACCAAGTCCCAAAGCCAAGCCAGTTTCTGTACCACGGGAGGCGGGGACTTATTGCTTTGCATGTTTTAATTAAAATCAGATTGCTATCAATCCCCCCAAGTCTATTGGGGGGAGTGTATTTTCACTTCCAATCACCCCTTTTAATATTCCCCTGTTGCCCATTAAAATCCTTTGGAGTTTCGGTTTATGGTTTGAGTTTTTGCAGATAATTAGCTGGAAAAATGGCTTGGCGAGGGAAACAGGTATATATATTTTCTCCACTTGGTCGGGAGCATGAGGGGAAGCCATCCCCTGGCTGTCTTGGCTCATCTCTATTCCAGAAAGGTAAACAGTAAGTTCATTGGAAGGCACATTCGTTTAGATCCTCTGATTGTTGCCATGAAAAGCAGGTTTCTGAAGAGCCTGTTATAAAGCCATTTGGCTCTTTCCTCCGTCACCAGCCACATCCAAGGTACTTAGTCGTCTCACTTAACCTGCTCCCTGTCACCTCAGCCTGTCTGCTACCATGGCCTTTTAGAAGTCACTGGATCATGGAGGCTCTGACGTCAGCAGTGGATTAATCCACTGATGGAATCTTAGTTGGATGGCATTTTGGGGGGAGGTATCGTTGGGATATATATACAGACACAGGCTATTTTATATACGTGGGTTGTGATATATTGTGGGTCCTGGGGAATTGAGCCTCGAACCGGGGTCCTTAGGCTTCACAGGCAAGCACTTAACCACTAAGCCATCTCTCCAGCCCTCATCCTCTTCTTTTAAAACAGAGTAGCTTATTTCAATCACACCTAGACATTCTTGTCTGGTCTAGGTTGAATGATCCTTGCTGCGTTCCACAGGTTTACAAAACTCTTCCATGGAGATATGACAGAGACCCATCTGGGTTGTTTGCAGATTTTTGCTCTTAGAAAAATGCCTGCAACGAGTGACCCTCTGTACTAACTATGATAGTTGATCTTAATTGTCCACTTTATTGGATTGAGACACTCTAGGAGATCGGTGAAGCACACCTCTGGGTGTGACCATGCTGGTGTATTTTGTGTGTTTTTTGTTTGTTTCTTCTTTGTTTTTTTCAAGGTAGAGTCTCCCTTTAGCCCAGGCTGACCTGGAATTTACTATGTAGCCTCAGGCTGCCCTCGAACTCACAGTGATACTCCTACCCCTGCTTTCTCAGTGCTGGGATTAATGGCGTGCACTACCACGCCTAGCTTGATGTTTTTGGTACAGGAATTTGAGGTGCTTTTGAGAGCTCCAGAGTCTTATCTACGCTCTTTGATGGGCAATGACTGAGGATCTAGCATCCTGGAAACTCAATGGTCACACAAAGTTTGCACTCTGGATTCTTGGCATGTGAATCTTGACCAATGAAGTCCACAGACCAGAGGATAAGATTTAGAAAGATGGTATTATAGGGAGATCTTGGAATTTTGGAACAGGAGAACTTAGAACTTAAGAGGAGAGAAATGCAGGGCTCCTGCCCAACTGGCCAGGAGAGGAGTTCCTGAACAGTGGGAAAGCCCACCTAGAGATCCAGATTGGGATCTTTTATGGAACTGGTTAGTCCAGACCCAGTGCCCGGATTCTAGACAGGGGATCAGGCTTTCTGGGAAAGGGCAATCTTTGGAGACATCTTAACCCTTCAGGAAGAGTGTAACCTTCTCAGAAGGGAGGGATTATTTCTCTTAGGAAAGAGGAAGTAGAACTACTCTAGGACAAAAGAGAAAAGAAAAGGTCAGACCCCCTCAGACAATGCTGTCCTCTAGCAAGGTAAAATGACCCAGATTCTCCCCCTACAGATTCAAAGACATTCCTCACTTCAGTTATGGGGGGACCCTGTTACCCCTACACTGCCTCATCTTCATAGCAAATCCTGAAGGCTTTGACCTAATCAATGAGTCAATCCTTCAGGGGGTTCATAATACCGTGGCATTACTGGGATGTAGTTAAAAAGTAGGAGGTAGTGCTAAACTGGAGGAAGCGGAAGTAGGTCACTGGGGGCTTGTCCTTGAAGATGATACCTTCCCCTGGCCTCTTCCTGCTTCCTTTATCTACTGCCTGTCCACTAAGAAATGAAAACCAAGGCAGGAGGATCACAGTGAGTTGGAGGCCAGCCTGAGACAACACAGTGAATTCCAGATGAGCCTGGGCTAGAGCGAGACCCTGCCTCAAAACAACAACAACAACAAAAAGAAGTGAAAAACAGTTTCTGCCACACACTCCAGCCATGGTGATTTTCAGCCCAAGTGCATGGGGCCAAGCATCCGTCCGTATACCTTGCTGAAGCCATGAGCCAACATAAATAATTCCTCCTCTTGTTTCTTTCAGGTATTAGTTCACAACAAAGAGAAAAATAACACACAGGATCTGGAGTGAATCTATATGCCAAGAAGTTTGAGAATTCCTCATCTAGATTTTTTTTTAAAGCAACTGTGTGTTAAAAGACTTAAATTTGGGGCTTAGAATGTAGCTCAGGGGGTAGAGTGCCTGCACAGCACGCAGAAAGTCCTGAGTTCTGTCCCCAGCACCGAGTAAACCAAGCGTGGCGGAGCACACCTGTAACCCCAGCACTTGGGAGGTGAAGGCAAGACACTCAGAGATTCAAGGCCATCCTTGGCTATATAGCAATTTCCAGAGAAAGAGAGAAACAGAAGGGGGAAGGGGGGGTGGAGAAGGAGAGAGAGAGAGAAAGAAACTAAGAGCTAAGAGACATCTAACTCCCAGCTCTGTCCTGAGCATACTCCTCATAAAATCTGGGTAATAAGAGTTTCTGCCACACGGACTTATGGAAAGTGTTAAATAACCTAACATATGTAAATGTTTAAATCGAGCCTGAGCACATTGGAGAAGGTGTGATTGTTGTTGTTATGAGTCTTCAAATTTCTTATTTAGTTGCCTGCTTCATTTCCTCAGCTATTCTTATTGCCTCGGGATGTTGGAACAACAAAGCTTGACTATTATAGTGAAATTGCTTAAAATAGCTATAATCCCTGAAAATTCAGAATAAAAGCATTTTGCTGGTATCACCATGAGCACAGAGCGGCCCATTAAGATAACCAGGCATCTTAAGATGGTGTGACTTGTCTCTATGGCACCTATAGAGGCTTTTTCAGACTCGCTCAAATCTGTCATGACCTGTCAATTCACTCGAGTCGCTAATTTAATTGATTTCTTATTTTCTGCTAAATTGACAGACTGAGTAAATTGACGGCATTGACTGACTGTTTTGATATTGTTTCGACCCAGCTTGAGTGTAGCTAATCGTGAAGAGGAAATAATTGTTATTGACATCGGTGCGATGAGCAAAGTCACCCTTAGCACGGGGCTGACAGAGGAGCCCTGGGGTCCTGATCACGGAAGCAGCCTCATGCCTCGCCAGGCTGAGGTTCAGCAAGCAACCCTGCCCAGCCTACTCAGCTGTGTCACTGCGGTGACCGAAAGAAGAAGATTGGGAAAAATAATTTTGTAAAGAACCAATCAAGGCTTGCACAGAGAGCTCCGTTAGGAAAGCACTTGCCATGTGAGCATGACGCGCTGAACTCAATCCTCAGAGCCCCGTAAACACACTGGGGCATGGTGATGCACACTTGCAAGCCTGGCCCTGGTCAGGCAGAGACAGGAGGTTCTCTGAGCGCACTGGCCAGCCATCCGAGCCTCCTTGACTGGCGAATTCCAGGCCAATGAGGAGATCCTGTCTCAGAAGTGGACAGTGTTTTTGAGGATGGCACCCGAGGTGGTCCCCTGGCTTTCTCACACATGACTGAACCCTCCCCCCAAACACACACACACACACTCAAACACATATAAGCATGCACATGTACATGCATAGCACATGCATACATACATTAAGAAGGGAACTATAAGGGCTGGAGAGCTGGCTTAGTAGTTAAGGTGTTTGCCTGCAAAACCAAAGGACCCAGGTTCAATTCCCCAAGGCCCACATACGCCAGATGCACAAGGTGGCACATGCATCTGGAGTTTGTTTGCAGTGGCTGGAGGCCCTAGTGTCCCATTCTCTCTCTCTCTCTCTCTCTCTCTCTCTCTCTCTTAAATAAATAAATAAGTAATAAATTAAAAAAAGGAAAATAATCTACCTGAGCAATACACTACTGGAATGACTCTGTGTGCTCAATTCTGAGTATACAGAAGAACCAACACAGTGGAGAGATTCTATGACTAGGTACTTACCATGGTACATTGAATAAAGCCCTCAGGGACCTCGTCTTCCTAATCCCTGGAACACGTGGTCCTAACTCTATGTGGCTAAAGAGACGCTAAGCAGTGATGAAGGTTAGGGGACTTGTTTTAGATTATTTGGGAGGAGCCAATGTGATCAAAAATGTCCTTAAAAGACTGAGGGCGGGGGTGGGTGGGTTGGAGGGAAATTGGATTACAAAAGAAGAGAAAGAGACATGAGGCTGGAAGCAAGAGGTTGGAATGATATATGGAAGGGATCGCAAGCCAATCTAAGGAAGCCGACTCCAGAAGTTGGGGAAAGTAAGGAAATCCTCCCATCAGCCAATAAATTTAAGTTGCCGAATCTGTGGTAGTATTTACAGCAAATGGGAAATGTATATGCCTCCTACCTGACGTCTTCCAGTGTCACCCATGGTGTGGAAACACTTTGGGCTTGGTGGGCACGCTGACTGGCTGGAATGGGAAGAGATCCTATCTCCTGTTTCCACTTCAAACAGAGAAGTTCTGTTGTATTTGCGTTTGCATTTGTGTGTGTGTGTGTGTGTGTGATATTGTGTATGTGTGTTTATATATGTGAGGGCTGTGTGCACGTGCCATGGAGTTAGAGTAGAGGTCAGAGGACAGCGTTGGGTGGCATCCCTCACCTTCCGCCTCGCTTGGGGCAGGGTACCCCATTGGTCCCTGCTGCACTTGTGAAGCTAGCCGACTTAGCCTCTGGGTGACTCTCCTGTCTTCCAGCTCCTTTCTCACCTTAGGTGTGCTGAAATTGCAGACGCACAGTATAATCTCTGGCTTTACATGGGTTCTGGAGAGCCAAACTCAGGTACTCACATTTGCAAGGTCAAGCTTTACGTACAGAACCATCTCCCCAGCTCAGAGAAGTTCAGTTTTAAATTGGGATTCCATGTGACACTTCATGGGAAGGGGACGATCTGAAACAGAGGGTTAACTTGATGGGATTTAGAATCGTCATGTAAATAAATCTCTGAGCATGTCTGTGAGACATTTCCTAGGTTACTTGAAGTGGAAAGAGTCACCCTAGCAGTGGGCAGTACCACCCCATGGGCTGGATGTCCTGGACTACATAAAAATGAGAAGGCTAGCTGGATACAAGCATGCATGTGTCTCTCTGCCTTCTGACTGTGGACTGAATGTGTCAGCTGCTTCAAGATCCTGCTGCCATGCCTGCACTACCATGGTCTATAAGCCAAAATAAACCTTTCAAAACCAAAATAAATAAATTAATAAATAAATTAAATTAAATTAAAATTTTGCCAGGCGTGGTGGTGCACGCCTTTCATCCCAGCACTCGGGAGGCAGAGGTAGGAGGATCGCCGTGAGTTCGAGGCCACCCTGAGAGTCCATAGTGAATTCCAGGTCAGCCTGGGCTAGAGACAGACCCTACCTTGAAAAAACAAAAACCAAATAAATAAATAACTGAAATAAACCTTTCCTTCCTTCCTTCCTTAAGTGGCTTCGGGTCAAATATTTGGTCACAACAATGAGAAAGTAACTAATGAACAGAGAAAGTTGATATTCCTGCCTCCAACACACAGGAAATACCAAGCACATTGCATGACCACAGAAAAAAAGTTAATAAAGATGGCATAGTAGTGGTTGTGTTACTGGTGATCGTTGCCTCTTTGAACTCCCCCACTGATTGATAAACTACAGCTCACTGCAGATGAAATGACTTGTCCACTGTCATCTGGCTCCTAGCAAAACCAGGGTTACAACCCAGGTCTTTATGAGCCTAGTATTTTTATAATGCAACACGGGGTCTTCCCCCTAAATAGTAAATGATAGCATCTGATTGTGCCTCCTTTAATAAATTGGTTGCCCAAAAGCTATTCCTATGCTGTGCCTTTCACTGTGGTGGCATTACTACCAACTTCCAGGGAAAGCTGACCACTCGACGAGCCCTGTGCATTATCCAGCATCTTCCTGGGCCATGAGGTGACCAGGTGACATTATACCAGGCTCGCTAGCTGGTTGCTTCTGGTCCTTTCCACACCAGGCAGACAGAGGACGGATGCCACGGAGCAGGCCGTCGCGGAGATGGCAGGATGGGAAGGGGAGACGGTGTAGGGACAGTGTGGAGATGATAGGAGCAGCTGTCAGCTCATTAAAGGCACCCTGATAAAATCTGGGCCACACCAGGTCCAGCCATCTGTCATCTGCAAACCGCAGCTGCCTGCCAATGATCCTGTCCTCAAACAGCAGCAGCAGAGTGAGTGGCATCTCCTGGGGCTGGGGGCCACGCCCCTTGCTGCTCAGTCACTTGCTTTCATGCCTCAGTGAGGAGGTGTTCTGTGGGCCGAGCCCCAGCATGGAGGGGAACGAGGGTTCTCAGTCTGCCCAGTGCTCTCCTGTACCCGCACTCCAGGGAAATGTGGAGGAAGGAAAACACGCATAGCGGGGCCATAGTGCCCTGTGTCCTGCATGCCTTAAAACTCTCACTGTCTCTATGTGACCAAAGGCCCAGACCTTATCTCTTTATTATTTATTCATTTGAGAGAGAGAAAGAGGCAGAGAGAGAGAGGGAGAATGGGCGCGCCAGGGCCTACAGCCACTGCAAATGAACTACAGATGGATGCGCCACCTTGTGCATCTGGCTAACATGGGTCTTGGGGAATTGAACCAAGGTCCTTTGGTTTTGCAGGCAAGCGCCTTAACCGCTAAGCCATCTCTCCATCCCCACAGACCTTATCTCAATAAAGCTGGGCATTCGAGAATTCCAATGTCTTGGTCCTTACTGTCTTTTCCAAAGATGCTTTGCGTTCTGCCACTGAAGCACACACCACCCACACCACACTCCCAAATACCATTCTGGAGGCTGGGAAGATGGTTCAGTAAACTTGCCTCACACAGCATGAGAATTGAACTTTGATCACCAGGCTGCTTGTAAAAAAAAAAAAAAAAAAAAAAAAAATGCAGGGCATGGCTGGAAAGACGGAAATAGAAGGATCCCTGAGGCTTACTGGCTAGCTAGTCTAGCCTAATTAGAGAGCTCCAGGCCTATGAGAGACCCTGTCCTGAAAAGAAGTGAGTGGACTGCTGGGATGGCTCTGTGAGTAAAAGGACTTGCTGCAAATGCATGGCCTCCTGAGTTTGGATCCCCAGAACCAATTGTGAAGCTAGACCCACTAGTGTGCATCTGTAACTCCAGTGCACCTACAGTGAGGTGGAGACAGGAGGATTGCCAGAAGCCAGCAGGCCAGCTATCCTGCCTGGAGTGGCTAATAATAAGAAACTCTGCCTCAGACAAGGTAGAAGGCAAAGACTGACTCCAGAGTTGGTCCTCCAACCTCTTCATACATACTGTGTCATGCACACAACCATATGCACAAACACACACACATTTAAGCATCCATCCAGGTATGCAAGCTTATAATACCAACCCCCGGGGAGCCTGGGGCAGAAACATCACAGGTTTGAGACCAGCCTGGGCTATATAGAATAGCCTTATCTCTCATTTAAAAATTGGGGGAGATGGCTCAGTGGCTAAAACACTTGCTTCACAAGCATGAGGACCAGAGTTCACATCCCCCGGCATCCACGTAGGTGTCAGGCAGGAGGGGCAGCATGTGCCTGTAATCCCAGCACTCTAGAGGTAGGGGACGGGACAGATCCCTGGGACACGCTGGCTAGTAAGAGTAGCTGAACAAGTGAGCTCTGGGTGCAAGGGAGAAACCCTGCCTCAGCCAGTAAAGAGAAGAGTGATCAAGGAAGACACGGGACATCAACTTCCGGCCTCCACATGCACACTCATGCACCTGCTCACATGTGTACCCACACACACATACATGTGAGCACGCCACACACATGTACACATGAGAATAATGAATAAATAAACAAAATAAAAGTGAAAAAACAATTCAGCAACAAAGCATTGAGTTTTGCCCTCCACCAGGAACCCAGAGGACAGACACTCTCTACTGCTGATTAAGGGCTAATCTCTCTGCTTTAACAGCCGGTGAAGCACACAGCATGTTTGACATCCTCATCTATAAATTAAGGAGTCCAACCAGGCTATGAGCTTGAGGTGAGTCTAGTGAGCAGCCTCATGCCGGGCCAAGATTTTCCTCTGAAAACAGCTCTGGGTCTGCTCCAACATGGAGATAAATTGGAGACAGAGGCCCTGAAGTTCAATGCCAATGAGAATAGCTGCAATATTTTTAGTTGGAAATAGCCCACCAGAGCCATAAAATCTCAATGAAGAAGTCAAACCTAGAAGGTCTGGTTTTAAGCAATGTGACGCCCTGGCAAAGTCTCCAAGGGAAAGCTGAGGATGAAATACCAGCCCGTGTTAGTAAATGAGTTGTCTTGCTATAAATGACTGTCAGAAGAAAGAAGTTGAGAAGGCAGAAAAAAGTCGTAACGTATATCATGGTCAGGGCTATGATCCCAGCCTCCCCAGAGGCTGAGGCAGGAGGATCACAAGTTCAAGGCCTGCCTGGGCTACAAAGAGATCAAGGCCAGCCTAGACAATCAAGCTATTACAAACGAAAAGAGCTGGGGATGTGGCTCAGTGTAAGAGCACCTGCCTAATGTTCCCCAGTGAGATACTAGGGAAGAGCCTTAGGTGGAGCGCTTCCCTGTCATGTGTGAGACTGTAGGTTCAATTACCAATCTCTATCCAGAGATAGAGAAAAAGAGAGAGGGGGGGGGGGGACAGGAACTCACAAGAGCTGGCAGTGACCTATTCTGGGATGGAGGCCAGATGAAGAACTGAGTGTCTGCTAATTACCCTGAAATGAGGCTATTGAATGCCCTTCTGTATTCCATAGTGAAACCACAAAAGTCAAATGAGGTCAAGTTTGCACTAATGCCTTCAAGAGCCATAATAGCAGGAGACTGACGGGAGGGGTGCTGAATGAGATATCCCGGGGATGTTAAGTTAGACAGGTTGCTGAAATGGATTATCTGCTACTTGAGAAATAAGCCTAATGAATGTGGCTCCTAGGACTTATCTTGCATACGTCGGTCACAAAGGAGCTTCCTTTCTCCCTGCCTCTCCTGCCCTTCCCAGCCTTGGGAAAACCAACAGTGCATCTGTCAAGCCAACCACAGACACCAAGGACATGCCTCCTTGACAAACTGCTTCTTACGGCCCTCGTGACAGCTGTAATCACTTGTCACTGATTATAAGAGTCAAACATTTTGGAATGACATACATTCAAGGTTATTCATCACCATAATGTTTAAACCCCCCCTCCCCCCAAAAAAACAAAAGGATTGAAAATAGCTCAAATGTTCATTTAAGCAAATTACAATCGCTCTAAAGAATGGAAGGATTCTTAACTCTAGGCAGTTCTGAAATACATTACTGAGTGAAAAGCAGCAGGCACAATGTGGAGCATAGATTACTACACGTGGAAGAAAGGAAATGTGGAGGGCTGGGGAGATGGATCAGTGATTAAAAGCACTCCGAAGCCTGCTGACCAGAGAAGTCCACAACACCCATATGAAGACAGACACAAAATGGCACACTTCTCTGGGATCACAACACACCCATGGCTCTGGGAGGTGAGGAAGGGGAACCCCGAAACTGGTTGGGCCAGAGACACCAGCCTTCCCAGCAGCAGACAACAGCAAGGGAGACACCATCTCTAACAAGATAGAAGGAATGGATAACATCCCAAGGTTGTCACTAACCTCCACATGTGTGCCATGACACACGCACGCCCATGTACACACACACACATACACACACACACACACAAACATTTTTTTTCAAGGTATGTTCTTGCTCTAGCTCCGGCTGTCCTAGAATTCACTATGTAGTCTCAGGGTGGCCTCGAACTCATGGCAATCCTCCTACCTCTGCCTTTCAAGTGCTGGGATTAAAGGCATGTGCCACCACGCCAGGCTGCAATTTTGAAAAAGAAAAGAAAGGGTAGATGTAGGTATGGGCTCTTTTTGTTCAGCTATGTGTAGAATATACCCATGAAGCAAGTAATAGGTAGTAAATGGAGGATAACTTCCAGGAAAGAGATAAATGAATATATAAATGAATGAGAGACAAAAATGGAAAATAGGCTTTTCATTACACGTTCTTGGTTTTGGTCTTTTGGTTTTGTTCTCACAAGAATGCAGTACCTTGAATAATGAAATTCGATATAAGGGCAATACAAAATACATTAAACATGCTTGTTATAGAAAGACTTCAAAATACAGCAAGATGAGGCTGGGTGTGGTGGTACATGTCTTTAATACCAGCACTAAGGAGGCAGAGGTAGGAAGATCCCTGGGAGTTCAAGGACGGCCTGAGACTACATAGTGTATTCTAGCACAGCCTAGGCTACAGTGAGATCCTACATCAAACAAACAAACAAAAAAACTCAGCAAAACGTACAGAAGAAATCAATAAACTTCCATAGACTCAGAACCAGAATGAACTTTTGTTGATGGGGGAGGGGGGGTTGAGACAGAGTATTGCTTTGTAGCTCAAGCTGTTCTCAAACTCACAATCCTCCTGCCTCAGTCTTCCAAGCACATGGATTACAATGCACCACCGGACCAGCTCCAGAATTAGCCATTATTAATACTTGATGTATTCCTTCACATTTGTTTTCACTTCATGTTTTATAAGAACACATACAATCATAAGCATTTTCCCACATCACGAACACACTACTGAAGGATCATTTAATGAATGACTTCTGTCCTTTCAATGAATGCACTATAGTTTGGTACCCTTGGACATTTAAGGAGTTACCAATATTTTGTTATCATTTTTAGACATTGGTTATTGTCTATCTCTAATTCTATACTAAAGTTGAATTCACCCAAAGTAGATTTACTGGATTATTTATTTTTTCAGTTTCTTGATGCACATGGCCAGATTCCCTCCCAAAATACCATGATAATTTATGCTCCTACTGTGGTGGTTTGATTCAGGTGTCCCCCATAAACTTAGGTGTTCTGAATGCTGGGTTCCCAGCTGGTGGAGATTTGGGAATTAATGCCTCCTGGAGGGAGTGTATTATTGGGGCGGGTTTATGGGTATTATAGCCACTTTTCCCATGCCAGTGTTTGGCATACTCTCCTGTTGCTATGGTCTACCTTATGTTGGCCAGGGGGTGATGCCCACCCTCTGCTCATGCCTTTGTTTTCCCTGCTATCGTGGAGCTTCCCCTCCAGTCTGTAAACCAAAATAAACCTCTTTTTCCCCACAAGCTGCTCTTGGTCAGGCGATTTCTGCCAGCAATGGGAACCTGACTGCAACACGTACCAACTGCATATTTTCATAGACCCCTTTTGAATCTAGGTCAGCATGCCACAGAGATACCTATATGCCCACATTTATTGCAAGCCAATTACCACAGACAGGACATGGAGTCAGCCTAGATGCCCATCCACAGATGAATGGATAGAATAAGTGTGGTATATAAATACAACAGAATCTTGTTTAGCCATAAAGAGGAAATGAATATGTCATTTGCAGGAAAATGGGTGGAATTGGAGATCTTCATGCTAAGTGAGTAACCAGAGTCAGAAAGAGAAAAAAGTGAGCTGGAGAGATACAGTTCATACAGTATTTGCCTAACAAGCATGAGAACCTGAGTTCGGCCTTCAGAATCCATGTAAAAGTGCCAGGCATGGTGACATTTGTCCAAAACTTCAGCACTGGGGAAGCAGAGACAGGAGAATTGCTGAGGCCTACTGATCCAACAGTCTAACCTAATTGGTGAACTCCAGGCCAATACATGACCCTGTCTCAAATGACATGCCTTAGGACAACACCAGATATACATCCTCCACACACACACATGCACATGCACACCATACACACACGTATGAACACATACACACACACACACACACAAAATACAAATGCCTGGCTGGAGAGATGGCTTAGCAGTTCAGGCATTTGCCTGCAGAGCCTAAGGATCCAGGTTCGATTCCCCACTACCCACGTAAAGCCAAATGCACAAGGTGGTGCATGTGCCTGCTGTTTGTTTGCAGTGGCAGGAGGTCCTAGTGCGCCCATTCTCTCTCTCTCTCCCAATCTGTCTCTTTCTCTCACTCTCTCCTTCATAAATAAATAAACAAATAATAAATAATAAAACAAATGCCTTTTCTTTCATATAGGGTATCTAGATTTATATACATTTATATTTCTGTACACATGCACATAAAGCATAAAAGGGACTGGACTGAGGGGAGAGGGTAGAATATGATAAGAAAATGTGGTGGATGAATTGAGCA
The DNA here is from genome assembly GCA_036346955.1 of Dipus sagitta. Classification (NCBI taxonomy): domain Eukaryota; kingdom Metazoa; phylum Chordata; class Mammalia; order Rodentia; family Dipodidae; genus Dipus; species Dipus sagitta. Next base: position 2,828,389 of record CM070771.1, read on the forward strand.
AAACACATAAAATACATGTATGAAGATGTCATCATGAAGCCCATTAAACAAATCCTCCTTACCCTATACAGAGCTACTTTGACATTACGAGAGAATGTCTAGAAGTTTTACCCGTTCTCCAGCTTTCAACTTGAAACCTTTCAACGGGAAGCTTGGAGAAAATGCAGGTATAACATGTCTTGGTGAAAGCACTTTTTCTGGATCCTTGAGAAAATTGTACAAAACCGACAGATACTAAAAGCAGCAACATCACAAGGACTAGCACTGCTCCAAGTGTTCTTGGACCTCGGTAAAGAGCACCCAGTCAGGGAAGCCGATCTGTACCACCAACACTGAAGCAGCCTCTCGGAAAGTCGCTGGCCTTTCCAGATAAGGACTCTTTGAGCTGGCTTTTAAAAGTTCACTTACAAGGGAGGAAATATCAGGATGACTTCAGCTTTCTCCACTGTGACATCCAACCAACATAAGAAGACATGGAAGAAATCCTGGAAATCCTCAAGGATTTAAAGGCAGAAATAAGAATTTTCAGTATACTCAAATTGCCCTTCAGGTACATTCTCAGACCACCCTGGTGGATGGGTAGATACCTGAAACCCAAGTAACACTGGACCCTATTGTTATGGTGAAGGTATGTGGTGTTCCCCACAGACTCATGTGTGCGAACACGTGGTCCCCAGCTGCTGGCACTCTTTGGGAAGGTTGTGGAAATGTTAGGAGGTGGAGCGTCACTGGAGGTTACTCACTGAGAGGGCTGGCTTTGAGGTTTCATAGCCTGGCCCCACTTCCTGTCCTGTCTCTGCTTCTTGGTGGATTGAGACATGAACAAGCTGCCACAAGCCAAGCTGCTTCCACTGCCGTGCCCCGCCCGCCATGATGGACTGTTTCCTCTCAAACCGTGAGCCAAAATAACTCCTTCCTCTCTCAACTTGCTTCTTTCAGGCATTCTGTCACGGCAACGAGAAACGTTTCTTTTAAATATTTATTTTTACTTACTTATTTGCAAGCACAGACAGAGAGAAATGAGTGTGCCAGGACCTCCAGCCACTGTGAAATACAGATGCATGAGCCACTTTGTGCATCCAGCTTTACGTGGGTACTGGGGAATCAAACCTGGGTCATTAGACTACCCGCAAGTACCTTAACTGCTGAGCCATCTCTTCCTTCCAGAGAAAAGTTTTTACCTTTATGCAATACCCATGGTAAAATTTAACTTGTAGATTTGATGCATCAATAACTAATAATAAAATAAAATAGAACAATTATAGCAATATACATGTTGTAATAAAAATTGGATAAAAGCAACTCCATATTATTAAAGTAAATATTATTATACAATTCAATATAATAATCATGACATGAATTATTTATTTCTGTATTTTTCCATGTAATACTTTTCGACTATGACTGACCAAAGTAACTGAAACTATAGGGGAAAAAAAACACAGATAAGAAGGGATTGTTATGTAATGACTATGAATAAAAAGTTTTTCACAGTTAGGTCTGAGAAGATATCTCGGTGGTTAAAGCACTTGCCTCACAAGCATAAGGCCCTGAGTTCAATTCCTAGAACACATGTTTAAAAAAAAATCGGGCTGGAGAGAGGGCTTAGCAGTTAAGACACATGCTGTGATGCCTAAGGACCCAGGTTCTGTACCCCAGGTCCCACGTGAGCCAGATGCACATGGTGACGCATGCGTCTGGAGTGCATTTGCAGTGGCTGGAGTCCCTGGTATACCCATTCCCTCTCCCCCCCTCCCTCTTCCTCTTTCTGTGTCTAATAACTAAATAAAAATAAATCTTTTTTAAAAAAAAAATCAGACAAGGCAGCATGCACCTGTAATCTCAGCACAGGTGAGGCAGAGACAGGAGAATTTCTGGAGTGTGCTGGCCAACCAGTTTAGCCTAACTAGTGAGCTCCAGGCTAGTGAGAGACCCTGTCTCAAAAAGAGGCAGATGGGGCTGGAAGCCTGGGTTTGACAAAGATCAGGCCGTGTGTTCTGATAAATCCACCTTAGAGCAGTGCTGAGACAAGCGCAGATTCAGGTGCGTTACAGGCCCTGACAGCGTAAAACTGATGTGGCCGACAAACCAACAAACAGAATGAAAAGAGAAGGAAAGAGTGAAGGAGATCTAGTAACGTAATCTTACTGTTTGTCTCATCTGTGATAGATGAGACAGTGGCTGTGATTTAAAGGTGATAAAGTAACCAGGGTTTACTAGAAGTGATAGAAGCGCCTTGGCAGGCTGGTGGGGGGCGGGGAAGGTTCGGTGGAGAAGAGCACTTGCTGCACAAGCATGAGGACCTGAGTCTGATCCCCACACCTTGTAAAAAGCTGGGCATGGTCACACATACCTGGAAGGTACTGAGGTAGAGGTACACACAGTCTGACCAAAACAAAAAACAAAAAACAGGTCCAAGCTCTATTTCAAAGAAACACAGCAGAGGAGAAATAGAGGAGGACACACCCCCGACACACACACACTCTCTCTCTCCCTCTCTGTCTCTCTCTCTCTCTTCTGGCCTCCTCACACATGCACATGGGGCACACACATTTACATATACATGATACATACACACACACAACACTACCACATCAAAAAGAAAACAGGCTGGCATATTGACTCACACCTGTCATTCCAGCACTTGGGAGGCTGAGGCAGGACAATCTCAAGTTCAAGAATAGCCATAGCCTGGCCTATTAGAAAGACCTTATGTCAAAACAACAACCAAAGCAGAATGGTTGCTGTCGGCTCCAATTTTTAAATTAATATCTTGATTTGTTTAAATATTTTCATATACACGTACATTACACTTTTATATACATGTTACATCATGTTACCACATGGCCCTCCCTTATACTCTTCAGCCCCACTGTAGTTATTCTCATCACTTACCGATAGCCTCCCTTCCCCCCAGCAATCACTACCAGTCACTAGCCCCTCCAAGAGGAGTCACATCCATTAGAGAATGCTGACTGGCCCCATACGTGCATGCCTTGTGTAAATAACCACAGCTGTTGGAAGCTCATGAGTTCCATAGCACTCCTCCCCAGCCTCTAGGTCTTAAATTCTTTCCATGCCGTCTTCTGTGATGTCCCCTAAACTCTGGAGGGGGTGTGGGTACATGTCCCACACAGGGCCAGGTACTCATCAGTCACTCATTTTAAGATTATTCTATCATTCTTTAAAAAAAAAACTCATTTGCAAGCAGAGAGAAACAGAGAGAGAGAGAGAGAGAGAGAGAGAGAGAGAGAGAGAGAGAATGGGTGCCTCTAGCCACTGCAAATGAACTCCAGATGCATGTGCCACTTTGTGCATCTGGCTTGACGTGGGTACTGGGCGATCAAACCTGGGTCCTTAGGCTTTAGCAGGCAAGCGCCTTGACCGCTGAGCCACGTCTCCAGCCCAGTTATGATTCTTCTTATTGACCATCTTCTACTGTCAAAAAAAAAGAGGAGCTTTTCTTACATAGCTGATGTACTGATCTGTGAGTAGAAAGATAAATATTGCAGAGGCCGCTTGACCAAACATCCATTTAGCAATACAAGAAGATCTTCCCTAGGGTCTACATTCTCCCCAGCTGTGGAGTTTTGACCTGGTTTTCAGTACTAAAAAAATCAGTTCTCTCCTGTGGAATTGGCCTCAAATTCAACCATAGAGTAGTTGGCGATCCTCTAACAGTGACGCCACTATGGCAACAGAAGGCATGTCTTGCCTGGTGGGTCAGGGTGGCAGAATGCAGGGTTCTTCCCTGGGTGATACCCTTGTTGACTTTTCTCTGCCAGGGGCCTGCATAGCACCTGCCAGCACTGTGAAAACTAGCCAGCAGGAAGGGAGCTCCTGGCTCAGCTCCAACTTGATTTCTGTATGCCCTTCAACCCACAGGTATGCTGTCTGCAGCAGCAAGGTCTTGCCTATCCATTCGGATTGTCAGCCAAGAGCCATGACAATACTCTGTATTGTTTTAGGGAGCATGGAGGCTACCCTGTCATCTGCAAGAAAGATAATGTTGCTGGGCATGGTGGCTCACCCCTTTAATCCCAGCACTCGGGAGGCAGAGGTAGGTGGATCGCCGTGAGTTCGAGGCCACCCTGAGACTACATAGTGAATTCCAGGTCAGCCTGGGCTAGAGTGAGACCCTATCTCGGAAAAAAAAAAAAGGAAAGATAATGTTGTCTGCTGGGGGAACTAGAGAGAGGAAGAAGGAAGAAGGAAGAATAGAAACACATTACATTTATAAACAGCCCATGATGAGATCCATTAGATGCTATGTAAAGAAAAATGAAGAGATTATGTAAAGCTGTAACTAATTTTGTGAAGCAATACCTATTCTCCTAAATATCAAAGCCACAGAGAGAGGGAAAGAGAGCAAAGATTTCAAACTGAAATACTTTAAAACAAGCAAGTAACGACTGAGGAGTTGGCCCAGTAGTGCTTGCCCTACAACCACGAGAATCTGAGTTTGGACCCTCCCCAAAAACCTCTGTTAAAACTGAGCATGGCCGGGCGTGGTGGGGCACGCCTTTAATCCCAGCACTCGGGAGGCAGAGGTAGGAGGATCACCGTGAGCTCGTGGCCACCCTGAGACTACATAGTGAATTCCAGGTCAGCCTGGGCCAGAGTGAAACCCTACCTCGAAAAACAAAAAACAAAAAACAAAACAACAACAACAAAAAAAAAAACTGAGCATGGTGGGCTACGCTCTGCATTTATTACTGTCAACGATCACTAATAAATATTTCACTGTGCACTTCAGAAGTAGCACTGGGCCAGTCTCCCACGCACCAGTTGAGATGGTGGCCAATATTTGACATGGTGCAAAGTGAAATAAACAGGCAGTCCTGTGGACAGAGACACATCGGTCTTCTGCTCGGATGTCTCTTCCCTCGCACCCACAGATTTCACAGGTTTGCAGAGCAGTCAACTGCTCTACAACGTAGCAAACATAATACTCCTGTCCTCCCATTTCATTATCACCAGAGAGGGTGTCCGCATTAGAGGAGCGTGCGAAATGGGCAATTCACACATCTTCCAGAGCTTGCAACAAGGCTGGTCACCGCTGCTGCCACAACCGCTGTCTGTTTATGCGGCTGCTTCTTGGCCCTTCCAGGAACAGGACCAGCAGACATCTGGCAGCAGGAGATACATATAGGAACACGCAGGGGCCCATGCGCCGGTGTGCACACCCCCTGCGCCCCGCTCTCTAAAGAAATAGCTTGGTTTTAGAATGTCTCCTGGAGGGTCACGTGTTGGAAGCTGGGCCTCCGGTGTAGCAACGTTGAGGTGAGGAGGATCCTTTAAGATTTGAGGCTCATCTAGGGGGTAGCTCAGTGTAATACAGTGCTTACCTAGAATCCCCTAGTGAGGGCTACGGGGTGTGGCTCAGGGGGAGAGCATTTGCCTAGTCTGGACAAGGGCTTGAGATTCATCCTCAACACAACCTAAAAAAAAAAAAAAAAAAAAAGAATGGGGGCTGGAGAGATGATTCAGCAGTTAAAGACACTTGCTTGCAAAGCCTGATAGCTCTGGTTCGATTCCCTGGTACCCACATAAAACAGGTGCACAAAGTGACACATGCATCTGGAAGTTGTTTACAGTGGCAGGAGGCCCTGGCATACCCATACACACTCTCTCTCTTTCTGTCTGTCTCTCTCCCCCCCCCTCTCTCTCTGTCAAACAAATTTTAAAAATATATATTCTTCAAAAGGGTGGGGTCTAATGTGAGGTCATTAGGTCATGGATAGCATTACTCACGGACCAAATTAATGCTGGTCTCACAGAGTTCTCATGACAGTGAGTTGACATAAAAGAACAAGTTGGCCTCTGACTCTTTCCCTGGCTTTCTTTCACATGAAATGATCTCTCTGCCTCTCTTGGGCCCAGACCAGTAATGCCATCACATGCTAAGCCAGATAAGGGGCCCTCCACCAGAGACTAACTGGACCAATGGCTGCCCCATCTTAGACTTGGAGCCTCCAACTTTAATTAGTTGTAAAAATACCTAGCCTCGGGTATCACAGAAATTGTTACAGAAATGAAAATGGACCTTGAGAGCTTGTTTGGAGGTTCTAGCAGGGGAGCGCAGCTACTCATACACCCTTGACCAAACACCGGTCCTCCTTCGGGAGGGGCGCACACGGAGCGGTGAGGGAGGAAGGGGACACCCGCCTAGCCAGCCAGATCAGCCAAATCAACCCTGGAGATCAATGGGGTGACAGATGTCACAGCCAGAGCGCCCTCACATTAAAAAAGAAAAAGAAGATGGACTAAAACAGCTGGGAAATAGTCAAAATATCTTTTTTACTTGCTGGAAGCCTTCAAAAAGGCAATAAACATACTTGACTAACATAAGACCAGTCTTCTTCAATTTCTTCATTGTCAGACACACTCCTTCTGAAATGGAGTGGTATAAGGGTCTTCCATGTCTTTCTTGGGACACTTATAAACTTCAGACATGATGGATTAAGGCCCGCCATCACCTTAGCTCAGACAACCCTCAGACGCCCCTTTGTCCTGCTAAGCACTTGGCCTCTGCCATCTTCTGAGCCACTCTTTCCTTTAGCGGAGAGAACTGCAGAGTTCTGTGTCCATATTTAGGGTTTTTTTTTTTTTCAAAGTAGGGTCCAACTCTAGCCCAGGCTAACCTGGCACTCACCCAGGCTGGCCTTGAACTCACAGGGATCCTCTTACCTCTGCCTCCAAGTGCTGGGATTAAAGGCCACCACACCCAGCCTCTGTGTCCGTACTCCAAGCAGCCAGTTTTCTGTCGGTCCTGATCCCAGTGTGTGGCCGGTTTGTTAGAAATAGACTTCTTCCCGAGCGACACCTGTGGCCCAGGTTCCGGACATCAGACCTTGTGTGTGTACACTAGGCCCTGGCCCATTGTGTCTCTACTGGCTTCCTCACTCTCAAGGTCAAGTCTCTCATGATAAAAATCCAGCTCAGTGGCTCTGTGGGTAAAGTGCTTGCCATACAAGCATGAGGACTGAGTTTGAATCCTCAGAACCCACATAGAAATGCCATGCGAGGTGGTTACCTGTAATCCCAGAATTGGGGGTAGAGACAGGCAAATAGCTAGGGGAGCACTGGCTAGCTAGTCTAGCCAAATCAGTGAGCTCTGGGTTCATTCAGAGACCGTGTCTCAAAGACTAAGAGGAAGAGTGATGGAGGAAGATACCCAACATTAATTACTGCCACGCACACACATACACACACATCCACAAACATGTATACCATATACACATAGCAACATGAATGTGCACACACACACACACACACAAGAGAAATGGCTCAGAAGTTAAAAGCATTTGCTCACAACTGCCTGTCAGCCAGGGTTCAATTCCCCAGTAAACTTAAACCAGATGAACAAAGTGGTGCATGCAGCTGGAATTTGTTTTCAGCAACAAGAGGCCCTGGCACAGCCATACTTTGTCTCTATCTATCTCCCTTTCTGTCAAATAAATAGATAAAAATGACTTCAGCTCAAACTGTGAGCCTGCCTTCCTGCTTCAGCGCTACCTGCCGTCATCAGCCCAGTGATCTCCAGTGTCACCTGCCATTTCTCATCCGGGAGTTCGGTGATGATCCTGATTATGTCTTGTTGAGGTGCTCATTATTTGCCTGTCATTTGTCAACTTTGCGTGGTCCTGAGACAACACATTGCTCACTAAGTAGGATTTTTGGAATTCCACACCTCATCCATTCTTCCCCTACCATTGGACACTCTAGTCCTCTGGGGCAAAGACCATATAGGTGACAATGTTTTATTTATCCAGTTGTCTATAACAACTAGCCTTCAGAGGAGACCTCCAGGCAAGAAGTGTTGAACAAAGTCTCCACACCAGCCATGGTGGGCTGGTGTTCACAACTTGAGTTGGCAAGGTTGAAAGGGCTAGAAGGCTCAGACAGACCAAGAGAGTCACTCTGACCCTCAGGAAATCAAAAGACACACTTCCATCACAGAGCCCAGGTGAAGGTTTGGCTTTTCCTGTCTCTGTTACTATGAGAAATGATATGCCCAGTTCAAGTGCTATAGTCCCTTCTAGTAGCAACTCTAAATGGAATTCCTGTTCGCAGGGTCTGAAGCCTTCCACTTCAGAGCGGCTGAAGATGCTGTGATTGCAGGGCCCTGGGGTCTGAAAAGGGAGAAGACAGCCTCCATTCCCACCTTTCTGATTGTCTCCTGTCCTCTTCATCTCTCTCCCTCTCTTTCCTTCCCCTACACCCGAACTCTGGGGGTGGTACGCAGTGGAGATGTACCTTGTAACAAGCTCTCTGGCTGATTCCGAGGCACTCTCAAGTTGGAGAAGCCCTGGAGTGAAAGGCCAGCTCATTCTGAACACACCTCTCTTTCTCTCCAGCCATTTATTTCCTGCAGGACTCAGTGTAGGAAGGGTGGCATTTGAGTGCCAGGTGAGATTTAAACGCTGTGACAACTGGTATTTTTCTTCATTTCCAGTCCTGTCTGATTCCTGATTGCAATTTTACAACATGCCAATGGCCCCTCTGGAAGCAAGGAAAGTTTATTATTTATAATTTGTATTTAAATTATAGTAAGAACATTATTTTTAAATGCTGCTGGCATATTGATGCCACTGGCTGGTTTTTATTATCTAAGAAATCCTTATCTTAAGTTTACTTTTTATTTTTTGAGACAACGTCTTCTGTACTATAGCCCAGGCTGGCCTTGAAATTCATTATGTAGTATAGACTCGCCTCAAACCTACCATGTAGCCCAGGGTGAAATTATAATCACTTATGTACTCCAGGCTGGTCTTGAGCTCACTAAGTAGCCCAAACTGTCCTCAAACTCATCATGTAGCCCAGGCTAACCCTGAATTCATACAAATCCTCATGCCTCAATCTCCAAAATTGCTAAGATTACAGATGTGAGCCACCATGACCAGCCAAATTTTATTTTTTAGTTGACAGATAATAACCATGTATATTTATGGGATATGATGTGCTGCTTGGATCCAGTACAGTGAGTGCGTGATGTAAAATCAGCATATAATACTGTTATACAGATTGTATGCAGTCAGTGTACATCGATTATATACCTCAGCGTACGTTGGTACAATGCTCAAATGGGGCCAATTAGCATATTTTTGCTTCTAATATTTATCATTTCTTTGTGGCAAGGGCATATACATCTTTCAAATATATATATATACATATATATATATATATATATATATGTATATATATATATTTTTTTTTGGTTTTTCGAGGTTGGGTTTCACTCTAGCCCAGGCTGACCTGGAGTTCACTATGTAGTCTCAGGGTGGCCTCGAACTCACAGCGATCCTCCTACCTCTGCCTCCCGAGTGCTGGGATTAAAGGCGTGTGCCACCACGCCCGGCCCTCTTTCAAATATTTTGAAATGTATCTATATGTTATTAAGTATATCACTGTGATGCAATAGTTACTATGTAACTAGGCCATATCACCAAGCCATGTTGTGCACTCCATCCTCCTGTCTAACTGAATTTTGTACCCACTGATCTCTTTCCCCATCAAGCCCCCCTGTCTAACCAGAATTCATGCCTAATTCTGCATAAAAATGATGAAGATTGAATAGAAGGTAGAAAATTTAAGACTGCAACAACAACAACAACAAAAGCATAGGCCACATGAGAGGCACGGGCATCAGAGTGTCTCTTCAAGTAGCGTCTTATTTGAAATTTGATTTTTTTTTTCTTCCTTTCTTCTCTCCACGCCCCCCTCCTCCAAAGGGGGAAAAATTATGAAAAGACATGAGTATATTGTCTCCCAAATAAAGGTAAAGTGACAGCACTTTCAATGAAAGTCTCTGCATGATTGGAATTAAATGTCAAATACGATTTTCTGTTGGCAATTCAAAGTGTCGGTGTCAAAACCCAAGCTGACAGTGTGGCTACAGATTAGTATCTGTGTGAATGGCGGCGTCACACTGGGGGAAAGGTTTATGATTCCATAGATTAGCACAGCTCTCTTCACGCTACCACTTAAGAGATAATTTGTTCAAGCAGGAGCTGATTAGACTGTGGCTGCCCGTGAACGGGAGGTCCCCATCTCCTGAAGCTCTGCAGGGTGTTTGATGGTACAGCCTGCCCCCTGCGGGGGTCTACCGTCACCACTGGGTGACAGGCAGAAGGGCTGAGCAAGGCCACAGCTGCCGGCAGCCCGGCCTGTCACTAGCTACCAGCAATGCCGGCTCTCCATGTCTCAGGGAAAATGGAGTTCTTATTGATCGGCCAGATATGAAATGGCCTTCCAGGCTGGAGATTTGATTCATTTCATCTCCTTCCCACATGGGATGGAGGGAGGAGGGGCACTTCCTGTCAGGTCACTGAATCATGTTTTTGTTTTGTTTTGGTTTTGGTTTTGGTTTTTCGAGGTAGGGTCTCACTGTAGCCCAGGCTGACCTGGAATTCACTATGTAGTCTCAGGGTGGCCTCGAAATCATGGCGATCCTCCTATCTCTGCCTCCCAACTGTTGGGATTAAAAGCATGAGCCACCATGCCCAGCTCTGAATCATGTATTTGACTACTAGGTTTCTTCTAGGTCCATAAGAATTTTAAAAAAGAAAATGACAACCAGGACTCAGGTTCAAAAACTTGCCCAAGATCACAACGCTTGAGAGGTGGAGAGCGAGTTTATATTGTTTCAAATTCACAAAATGGAAAAGTCTATGTCAGGCAGTTTTGTCTCCAGTGTCCTGTGTGATCATAATAGTTTTTGAAAACAAGACTTTGAGGGTTGGGGAGATGTCTCAGTGGTTAAAGGTGCTTGTTTGAAAAACCAGACTTCCCAGGATCAATTCCCCAGTACCTATGTAAAGCCAGATACACAGTGGCACATGCATCTGGAGTTTAGTTGCAATGGAAGGGGGCCCTGGTGCACCCATTCTCTCTCTTTATCACCCTCTCTTCTCTCTCTCAAATAAATAAATAAATAAAGTGTTTTTAAAACGCTGATGCTTTGATAGGGCAAGGAAATTAAGAGTGTTCTGTAACTCAGTAAGTAGCTCATGGTAGAGCTTCTGCCTAGAATCCCCCAGTGAGGGGCTGGAGCGTGGCTCAGTGGTAGAGCTCCTGCCTAGAATCCCCCAGTGAGGGGCTGGGGGCGTGGCTCAGTGGTAGAGCTCCTGCCTAGAATCCCCCAGTGAGGGGCTGGGGGCGTGGCTCAGTGGTAGAGCTCCTGCCTAGAATCCCCCAGTGAGGGGCTGGGGATGTGGCTCAGTGGTAGAGCTCCTGCCTAGAATCCCCCACTGAGGGGCTTACAGTGTTGTTAGGTGGTAGAGCACTTACCTAGCAATACCTTGGATCCCATCTTCAGTCCTTTAAAAGAAAAGTGTTGGGGCTAGACAGATGGCTCTGCAGTTGAGTCGTTTCCTGCACACACATGAAGTCTTGAGGATACCTGAAACTGTCCAAGTTTGAATCTCCAGGATCCATGTACAAACAGCAGGGTGTGGTCACCTGCATCTGTAACCCCAGTCCTGTTGGAGAACGGAAACCAGGGAATCGCTGGGTCTCAAGAATGGCAAGCTCTGGAATCAGTAAGAGACTCAGATGCAAGGAAAGAGAGGCAGATGAGCCAGCCCACATGATGCCGCAGGTGAGCACACAGCGTGTTGCATCGGCAGTATAGGTGCATACAGCACACCTGCTGTGTACACACCACACCTGCTGTGTACACGCCACACCTGATGTGTACACGCCACACCTGCTGTGTACACGCCACACACTGGCTATGAATGTTAAGTAACTTATGTAAGCTACAATAAGCTCACAGCACTTAGAACTAGGTCTTCTAATTCCTGATTAAGGATTCTGTGCCCCAGACTGTGGCGTCTCCCTAAAATAAATATGCCTTCTAGGGAGGAATCAAAGGCCTGAAAACTCTGCTCCTCTCCTGGGTATTTGCTCGAGGGCCTCTAAGTCAGCACACCACAGAGACACCTGGCACACCCATGTTGGCTGCTGTTCCACTCAGGCAAGATATGGAATCAATAAGAAAAAGTCACACACACACACACGCGTGCACACACACACGTGAGTTTTATTCAGTCATAAAGAATAAAACTATGGGCTAGAGAGATGGCTTGGTGATTAAAGCACTTGTCCACAAAGCCAAAGGACCCGGGTTTGATTCCTCAGGACCTATGTAAGCCAGATGCACAAGGTAGCACATACATCTAGAGTTTGTTTGCAGTGTCGGGAGGCCCTGGTGTGCCTATTCTCTCTCTCTCTCTTTCTCTCCCCTTTCCCTCTCTCTCAAATAAATAAAAGTCTTTAAAAAAGAATAAAATTATGTCACTTGCAGGAAAATGAATGGAACCAGAGATCATCATGTTAAGCAAAATAAACCAGACTCGGAAAGACAAATGTCATGTTTTTATTTTATATATGGAACATAGGTTTTAAATATAAAAGAGCCAGGTATGGTGGCACATGCCTTTAATCCCAGCACTCAGGAGGCAGAGGTAGGAGGGTTGCTGTGAGTTCGAAGGCCAGCCTGAGACTACATAATGATAACCAGGTCAGCCTGAGCTAGAACAAGACCCTACCTTGGAAGACCAAAGAGACACACAAACTAACAATCAAACAAAGACACAACAGTAATAGAAAAGGGAACATTTTAGAAGAGGAAGGGGAACAGCAAGGGGGGGGGGGAAGAAAGGATAATGGGTGGGATGAATATGAACAAAGTACATGATAGACATGTATGAAAATGTCATAATGAAATCCATTATTTTACATAATTAATATTCACTAATTTAAAAAACGGTACTTCAACCGGGCGTGGCGGCGCACACCTTTAATCCCAGCACTCGGGAGGCAGAGGTAGGAGGATCGCCTCGAGTTCAAGGCTACCCTGAGACTCCGTAGTGAATTCCAGGCCAGCCTGAGCTACAGCGAGACCCTACCTCGGAAAACCAAAAGAGCAAAACAAACAAACAAACAAAAGAAAGTGTACTTCTGCCTTGGACACACCATGCTTGTGCAAAGTGATGGTCCATAACACTCAGATAATAAAATCAAAACTATGGATGCCTTGTGTCTTGACCAACCATATATTGTAACTGTCCTCCACAAGCCTGATTTAAGAGTTTCCCCTTGCAGAAGGCGTATTTGTTCTTTCCTTCTCCCTGGCCCCCCAACTTGTCCCTATAGCTGCGGACAGAGGAAAAACACAAAGGCATTCAGCTCGGTGCAACATTTAGGTTATTCAACCGCTCGGGGGTGTGAAAACCTAGAAAAGACAAAACATAAGGTGCTGTTCAGGCTCTTTGCTGGGTGAACTCCGGCATCCGGATGCATTAATGTGGTGCCATTTTCAACTGTCCTGTCCATCTCCATCCTTGTCTACATCAGAATTTTAATGTCTGCTTCCTTGTTTGAGTTATGGTAATTTATTGTAATCGTGGATTTTGACCTTTTCAGTATTTTGTATTTTTATTGGATAGCTGTTTCACCTCTCCCCTGGGGGGTTAGCCAGGCTGAAAATGAGGGAGAGGGGTAAGACCAACCAATCAAAATACAGAATATTTAAAAGGTCAACACACAAGAGCAAACTACTAATTTGGAAAACATAAATGCGGGAGGGATGAACACCCCAAACAGCATGGTGGTCACTGAGAGAGCAAGCAGTGGCCAAGAGATGGCCAAAGGATTGTTCCAAGCCCCACGACACAGAGACCAAGTGTGGTGGCACATGCCTATTGCCCCAGGACTTGGGAGGTAGAAGTAGGAGAATCAGAAGTTTAAGGGCATGCTCAGAATGGGTTGTAGGAGACCCTGTAGATAGATGATGATGATGTTGATGATGATAGATAGATGGATAGATAGATAGATAGATAGATAGATAGATAGATAGATAGATGATAGATAGATAGATAGATAGATGAATAGATGACAGATAGACATATTGATAGATAGATAGATAGATAGATAGATAGATAGATAGATAATGACAGATAGACAGACAGATAGATAGATGATAGATATATAGATGGATAGAAAGATGATTGATAGATAGATAATAGATAGATAGATAAATGGATAGAAACATGATTGATAGACAGATAGATGATAGATAATAGATAGATAATAGATATATAGATGGATAGAGAGGTAGATAGATGATTGATAGTTATATAGATAATAGAGAGATGATACATAGATAATGGATGGATGGATAGATAGATAGATAGATAGATAGATAGATAGATAGATAGATAGATAGATAGATAGATAGATGGACAGATGATAGAGATGACAGAAAAACTCACAACACAATGGCTATTTCAATCACTAAATATAAACCCATCATCAGGAATTCAACGAGGAGAGACAGCCAGTGCAAATGCCAGTAGAAACAGGTTTTCTACTTCCATCTCTGCCTCATGTAAGAGAGAACGGACCCAAAAGGTCCCGGCTCAGAGATGCCAGGGACTTTTAATATAATGTGCAATTTCCAAAAGTTGCAACAGAGGTACCATGTATACAGTCCTCTCCCTACAGGTAGACTATCTCCAGGGTCTAGAAGTGACCCCCATCTGTTTCTTCTTTGAAGCTCTCCAATGAACATACGTCCCTCATTGATTCTTTCCAGTGGAATGATATGAGTTAGTACAAGCTGGGCAAGGTTGCGTACAATTTAGTCTCAGCACTCAGACAGAGGATGTCAGAGGATTGCCGTAAAGATGAGGTCAGCCTTTATTAACAACACAAAATAACATGCACCAAAGGTCTATTTGTGTTTTTTGACCTTTATTTTCTTCAGCATGGGGGATCAAACAAGGACCTTGTGCATGTTAGGCAAGCACTCTACCACTGAGCTACACTGTCAGCATTTAATTGTTGAGACAAATTTTTTAATGCAGAATATTTTATATGGATAGAATTATATAACACGCAGACTTTCCTGACTAAATTTTTTAAATTAGTTTAGTATTTTGTGAGCCATTCACATGCAGCATGGATCAGTATGTCATTCTTTTTTCCCTTTTTCCATTTCTATTGTTTGGGGTTTGGTTTTGTACTAGGGACTAAATCTAAAACCTAAGACATGCTAAACAGTTCTCTACCACTGAGCCACACCCCCAGCCCCTCACTGGGGGATTCTAGGCAGGAGCTCTGCCACTGAGCCACGCCCCCAGCCCCTCACTGGGGGATTCTAGGCAGGAGTTCTACCACTGAGCCACACCCCCAGCCCCTCACTGGAAGAAACCTAAGCAAGCCTTCTACTGTGGAGCTACTTGACTGCTCTTTTAAAAAAATTTTTGAGAGGTCTTGAGAAACTACTCAAATTCACTTTGAACTCAGTCTGTAACCCAGGCATGTGCTACCACACCCAGCTTTGATCCTCTTTAATTTTCTGTTCTTAAGTTGATTTTTCAGTTATTACTTGCCAAGTCCTTATTTGTCAATGGACTTGAAAGCAATTCAAGCCATCTTTCCAGAACACTTCCATCCACTTCATGGAATCCTGGGCTGTTTGTGAAATCTGAGATTTCTGTTTGCTTTTGATTTACATTGTAAGGCATTAAAAAAATAACTGAAAATCATGTACAAACTGACCAAACATGAGTAGGATATGTTGATGTGAAACAGAATTAAGTCTACTTCCCAAGCTTGCTAGAGAAAATTTGATGAATCTTACTTTTTGATGTAAACTCTTAACTCCAGGGACTCAATAATGCAAAACTCAGTTCATGGACTCTAGACTTTCTGAAGAGCGAAACAGAATTTTTCAGTATAAAACACACATCATAAAGAGTATTGCTGGTCACTAACACTTTCTAGTCTGTATTGTGTCAATAGTAGTCCAACTATGTATGCCACAGGACAAGAAACATGCACACTTGAGATGCAGGGTGTGATGGGTGTGATACTCATTTTTCAACTTGGCTGCATCTAGAATCACCTAGGATGCCAACCTCTCGGCATATCTGTAAGGAAGTGTCTCTATTAGGTTGAGGTGGGAAGACCCACCTTAACTGTGGATGGCACCATGTCATGAGCTGGGGGTCTTAGACTGAATATGAAGGAGAAAGTGTGCTGAGCATTAGTGATCATCAGTCTCTGCTTCCTCACTGTAGACACAATGTGACCATCTGCCTCACACTCCTGCCGCCGTGATGGATTCTATCCCTTCAAACTATAAGCCAAAATTCTTCCATTAAGTTGTTTCTTGTTAAGTATTTTGTCACAGCAATGAGGAAAGTAACTAATACATACACTATCTTCCCAAAGTTATCCTGGATACGGCCGCCTTACATCTTCCTGGCCTAACTGGGCATCTTGATGCATGTGTGCGCAGGTGGACGTAGTTCTTCTCATCCCACAGCTCAACCAGCCACACCTTGCTGTACTTCATTATCTGCCCCCAAAGTCCTCTTGTCTAATCATCTTAGCCTGTGACCACTGTTTCCTGAAACCTACCCTCTGTGCTTCACATAATGACTTACAGGAAGGCTGGACCACTGACCTCTCAGCTGCCCAGGTGACAGGTATACCTTGGAACCTCTTTCCCTGGCCTCAAACAAACCCATCGTGCCTTATGAGTGGTTGCATTTTCCATGAATGCTATGGCATGAAGAAATTGAGGAGCATGGCTGTGGTTTGAACTGCTTCCTGGTCTGTCATGATGTGAACAGCCTCTGTCACATGATCCTGCCTCCAAGAGCTGAGATGCTCTGCCCTGCCTTCCCCACCAGGATGGACTGAATCCATGAGGCAAAATAAATCCTTTCTCTTTGAAGTTTCAGGCAGGTGACCCCCTGCTAAAATTCCTATGTTGAAAACTGCTCCCCAGTGTGATGGTATTTGGGGCTCTGGGAGGTACTAAGGTGGTGAGGATATGCTCCCCATGGGATAGATGCTTTTATAAGAATTCAGAGGACTAGGAGCCAGGCCGTAGGTGGAGCATCCCTTTAATCCCAGCACTCGGGAGGCAGAGGTAAGAGGATCGCTGTGAGTTCGAGGCCACCCTGAGACTACAGAGTGAATTCCAGGTCAGCCTGGGCTAGAGTGAGACCCTACCTCAGAAAGAAAAAAGAAAAGAATTCAGAGAACTAGTACCACTCCTGTTCTATGACACAAGAAAATGCCACCAGTGTACTGGGAAGAGAGAGCCTATGACAGAACTCAGCCATATTGGCATCTTGATCTTAGACACAAAGCCTCCAGGAGGAAGGGAAATAAGATCCTGATGTGGATAAGCCACCCAGTTTACAGTATTTCTTTTAGCAGCTCAAGCTAATTAGAGGAATTACCAGTGGAATTAACACAGCCACTTCTCAGTACAGCCCTTCAGGGCACGGCTCCTAGTGAGCAAAGGAGATTAAATTAAAAACAGAAAAGAACATTTTTTTTCCTATAGTGATGTTTCCAAAACTTAACCTTAAAAAAAAAAAGCGCAAAAGTGTTGAAATTTCTAATAAAAGTTGAATAATACGAAGGAGAATTGCCATGTGACCAGAAGCAGGTTTGTCGTGAAAATGGAGCCCGAGAGTGGCGTGCACAATTGCAGAGGGGAGAAAGTTATAAAATCAAGCTCAACAATAAGAAATGGGCTTCTAGGGCTGAGGACATGGGTCGGTGGATAAAACGCTCGCTGTGCAGGTGTGAGGACCTGAGTTCAAATCCCCAGTACTTACCCACCTAAAATGACTGGCATGGTGGTCTGGGCCTGTAATCCCAGCACTAGAGAGGCAGAGACAGGAGGATCTCTGGGGCTCACTGTCTAAGAAGTCTAGCTGAACCAGTGAGCTACAGTTTCAGTGAGAGACCCTGGCTCCAAGAACAAGATGGAAGAGGAACTGAGGAAGACACTCGATGCTGACCTCTGGCCTCCCCCACGCACATACGTATGCACATCTACACCACACACACACACACACACAAATGGAAACTGATTTCTAGGCAATGTCTGTCTAGGCTTTCCCAGGAGCTCTAATGAAGAGCTAATATGTAGTATTTACTCAGAGACAATGGTTCCAGAGTGAGGAGTGCTATTTAGTTACTATAGAGCACACATTATTTCTTGGAGCTACTAGTTCTCCTATGAGAAAAGCCATTCTTCTTTTTTCGATATCTGCCTAATTTTTGTAATCTCCCAGGCTATCATCAAATAACTTCCATTTATTTCAAAAGACATTTTATCCACCTTGAGGTTTTACCTGCTAAAGACCTGGGGCTGCCGTTAGAATGTGCACCAAATTACACACAGGGCTGACAGGTTGAGCCTCTTGTTCTCACACAAAAGTGGCTTAAACTATCATATTCTCCTCTGCAGACATTTGGCTAGCCTGTCATCAAAAGCAAAGTGCAAATCAGGAATCTTGTCTCTCAGGTGGTTCATGGAGGTTTTCCTCTTTTCTTCCAGGTGAAATCACTTGTGATTATCATTTCTTTACCTTGACTCCTGTGTGTAACAGATCATGAAGTGAACTTTTGTTCTAGAAATTTATTTTGTTGGCTAATTGGTCCTTCCAGGCTCAAAGATACCAAGCTTCACACCGAAGGGCCATTCTATTGATATTAATATAGCACCTTTCTCTAGAGAGAGCTTGGCATGTTCAAATATCAATGAATTAGTCACTAGGGGGCATTTTGTGGAATTAAAAAGTTGAATATTATGGAAAAATTTAAATCTGCAGCAGTTTTCTTTTTATAATAACGACCCAGAAAGAGCTTACGCCTGGTGATCTGACCAACCAAGAACTGGTATTACAATTATAAGAGGTTTCATACACAGAGTCTTGAGAAAAGCAAACAGACTAGGCTTTGCATCAGGTCATATGGGCAAATTGTTCCACAGTTAGGACAAATCAGGAGAGTAGAAAACACGCAGAAGTTTGTTCTATGTAATATGCCCCTGACTTTCTACTCCAAAATGTAGTCTATCCTACCAAGCCTGCATATCTACTTATCCATCCACCCTCCCACTTATCTGACTACCATTTCTCAATCTATCATTTGTGTATACAGCCATTCATCATGGATTTACCTGTTATCTCTCTATCTATACCATCTATCTATCCACATATCATCTATCACCCATCCACTATTCATCATCTATCTATCTATCCATCCATCTATCCATCACCCATTTATTTATTATCTATCTACCTATATGATCTATATCTGTCATCTATCAGTCTATAATTTGTCAATCTATATAATCTATCTGTCCATTTAACCATATCCATCTGCCCATTCCTATCATCTATTGATCTCTACATCATCTCATCATCTATCTACCTATCACCACCTCTCTCAGGCTCTTATCTTTTTTTTTTTTACACTTCTTTTTAAATGTTTTATTTTTTATTTTTATTTATTGACTTGAGAGAGAGAAAGAGAGAGAATGGGCATGCCAGGGCATCCAGCCACTGTAAACGAACTCCAGACACATGTGCCGCCTTGTGCATCTGGCTTACGTGGGTCCTGGGGAATTGAACTGAGGTCCTTTGGCTTTGCAGGCAAGTGTCTTAACCACTAAGCTATCTCTCCAGCCCTCGTGCTCTTATCTTATTGGACCCTGTTGGCTCTCACTGGACTTGGTCTCAAATGAACCCTGATTCCACGATCAAACACTGCTCTGTGCTGTTCTTATTACTGTTTGTATCCTCTCCCACCAAGCAGTTAGCTCTTGATAGAAGGGATGCTTATGTATGTGAAACCTGATGTCCAGACCTTCCCCACCCCCAATTCAGAGCCTAAACATGGGAGAAAATCAATGCTTTGTTACTCCATCTGTTTATTGTATTATTCATAAATTGTGAAGGACATGCTTTCTGAAAATGTGAGCGCCTAGAGTATATTTTTATTGCAATGGCCTGTTGCCTTTACTGTATAATTCTCCTGAGTCAAGGACTGCTTGGTTTCCCACTTTCTCATTTCTTATGTCTCCTATGGTTTCCCTCACTCACTTCCCTCTAAGTGTCATTAATATCTTTCTGTCTTTGAAACTCCCCACTTAGGGGCCTGGGGAGATAGCTCAGTGGGTAAAGTGCTTAACTTACAAGCATGGAGACCGTAGAAGTCACCTTCCCTTCTGTCTTCTCTTTATCCCTGCTGGGACAAAACACCTGACCAGAAGCAGCTTAGGGGAGGAAAGAGTTTATTAAAGGCTTATAGTGGTTTTTTAAAATATTTTATTATTTATTTATTTGACAGAGAGAAGAGGGAGACAGAGAGAGAGAGAATAAGCACTCCATCCACTTCAAACGAACTCCAGACGTGTGTGCCCCCTTTGTGCATCTGGTTAACGTGGGTCCTGGGGAATTGAACTTGGTTCCTTTGGCTGTGCAGGCAAATGCCTTAACCACTAAGCAATCCCTCCAGCCCTAAAGGATTATAGTTTTGAGGGGAAGTTCCATCACGGGAGGAAAAGCATGGCACTAGCTGACTGGCCTCTTGTAACATACCTGGCTGGAAGTAGTCTAAGTGCTGGGCTTGGAGCTGGGCTGACAAACCTCAAGGCCTGCCCTCAGTGACACACCTTCTCCAGCGAGGCTCCACCTCCCAAAGGCTCAACCAGATGGGGATCGAATATGGGGCTTAATCACAGACACATGAAGCCATGTGGGACATGTCACATTTAAACTACTACAGGGACTCAAGTTGGAGCTCCAGTATCTATGTAAAAATGCCAGGTGAATGTAATCCCAGGCCTGGGGAGGTAGAGACAGGAGGATTCCTGTGGCTCACTGGCCAGTTAGTCTAGCCAGTGGGACCCTATCTCAAAAACAGGTGGACAGTGTTCCTGAGGAGTGATAACACCCAAGATTGTCCCCTGGGCTCTACACAGCTATGCACACATATACAAACGCAGGAACACATGCACACCATGTCCTCCCTTAGACATCCCTGCACAAATAAAGAAGGGACACATTGATATGACATTTGATGTAAATTGTCCTAGCTGGATGGGACGGAAGAGAGAAGAGCCGCACATCAAAAGATAAGTGTTGGAGAGAAGACACCATTGATCTTGCTGCTCCTCACACCAAGGAGACCTGTATATCCTAGCTCTGTCTCCTTACCAAGAAGATGGGCCGGCATTGCTTATTTTGAAGGGATTATTGGGTAGTGTTCTGGGTTTCTGGGAAATGGTTTCACTAAGTTGTCCTAGCTAGCTTTGAACTCACTCTGTATTCCAAGGAGGCCTTGAACTTGTGATCCTTCTCCCTCAGCCTCTAAGTAGCTGAGGTGACAGTGCATGCCACCAGATCCAGGTCATCACAAGGTGCTACTGAGGGCTATATTTTACTTCTAACCTACATTAGAAATGAGAAGGGGAAGCCGGGCATGATGGCACATGACTTTAATCCCAGCACTCAGGAGGCAGAGGTAGGAGAATCACCAAAAGATGGCTAAGCGGTGAAAGCACTTGCCTGCAAAACCTAATGACATGGGTTTAATTCCCCACTACCCACATAAAGCCAGGTGAACAAAATGGCACATGTATCTGGAGTTTGTTTGTAGTGGATGGAGGCCCTGGTGTGCCCATTCTCACTCTCTCTCTCTCTCTCTCTCTCTCTCTCTCAATTTGCAAATACTAAATAAATAATTTTTTTAAAAAATGAGAAAGGAATGAGTTATATCTACATACTCAGGAAAGGCTATCTAGATAGAGGCTGGGAAGATGGCTGAGTGGGTAAGAGTGCTTGCCATGTAAGCTTGAGAAACCGAGTTCAATCCCCAGCACCCACGTAAGGTAGGTGTGGTTGCACATGCCTGTAACCCCAGCACTAAGTGGGACAGAGACAGGAGGATTGCTGGGACTCCCCAGTCAGCTAGTCTGACAGGAAAAAAAAAAATCACCTCCAGGTTCAGTGAGAGACTCTGAGAAAAGTGAGAGGACACTCAATATCTTCCTCTGGCCTACACATGTGTGTACACAGGGCACATGCATCTGGCATATACATGCACATACACTACTCACACACATATTGCACAGAATGCACACACACAAATAAATAAGTAAGTAAATAATATCTAGATAGTAAGGTGTCTAGCAATGTGGTGCCTCAGAAAAAATGGCATTCTGCTGCTAAACAGTCAGGTGATGGAAGAACCCTAAGTATATTGTAAATGCATTGCTACGCATATAAGGAATGTCCTGAAGGGTAAAGAAGACATTCTACAACATCAGACTTCTAAGAAAATGCTGAATTTGGGTTGCCTTGGGAAAATGCTGATTCAAAGAATATAGAATTTTGGAGATTAATAGTAAAACCTAAGGGAATCAGAGACTGTACTTGGTCTCCATGAAAGCTAGGGAGAAACGGAGAATTCTACACACAACAGACTGTCCTGAGGGCTATATTTTACTTGAATGAGAAGGCCCAGAAGTAAAAAGATATAAAGATATTAACAGCATATCTCATAGGCTATATTTAATATATAAACCAGCTTCTCTACAGCACATGGACTACTTATGAAAATACATATGCATTGCGGCACCAAAGTTCTCAGAATAGTTTCAAGATTGAGGTATCATTCAAATCCTCTTACCACAGGGCAATTAAAAGAAACTCAATTTAAAAATTTACTTTAGGGTTGAAGTTTTAGCTCAGTTTAGAACTCCTGCCTAGAATCCCCCAGTGAGGGACTGGGGGTGGCTCAGTGGAAGAGCTCCTGCCTAGAACCCCCCACTGAGGGGCTGGGGGTGTGGCTCAGTGGTAGAGCTCCTGCCTAGAATCCCCCACTGAGGGGCTGGGGTTGTGGCTCAGTGGTAGAGCTCCTGCCTAGAATACCCCAGTGAGGGGCTGGGGGTGTGGCTCAGTGGTAGAGCTCCTGCCTAGAATCCTCCAGTGAGGGGCTGGGGTTGTGGCTCAGTGGTAGAGCTCCTGCCTAGAATCCCCCAGTGAGGGGCTGGGAGCGTGGCTCAGTGGTAGAGTGCTTGCCCAACATGTGTGAAACCCTAAGTTCAATTCCTGTCCTGAATGTTTAGCTTCTTCCTAAGACGTTTGCCTCCAAGAAAAAGTGTTCACTTAGTAGTTGGACAAACAGACTTCAAAGATTTCTATATTTCACCTGGTTCTGGAGAATTCCCCAGACCTGCCCTTCACCATAAGGCAAGAGCTAAATGTCCCATAACTTTGTCTTCGTTTAACATCTGTAGTCTCTGGGACTCAGTAATTCAACTGACCTCTCAGAATGTAGGCATGTATGAGCTTATTGGGTTTTTTTTTTTTTAACTTTCATTGATTATGTGAGCATACACAGCCATGAGTTTCATTATGTCATTTGTGTACATACATGCCATTATACTTTTATGTGTGTATTCATGTGTGTATGTGTGCGCACGCCCATGCCATGGTGTATGTGTGGAGGTGAGCAGATAACCCTTGAGTGCTGATCCTTGCCTTCCACCTTGAGGTCGGGTCTTTTGTTTATTGCAGTGTAAGACAGGTGATCTGACCCACAAGCCACTGGGATTCTCCTGGATCCACCTCCCATCTTGCCCGTGGGTGCCCATGTAAATTACAGATACATTGCACCACAGCATGTGTCTTTATGTGTGCTCTAGGGTTCTGACCTCCAGTCATGAGGCTTGCCAGGCTTGTGCAACAAGCGCTTCTAGCCACTGAGCCATCTCCCCAGCCTACACGTTGTTCTTATCTGTGTCCCTCCCCCCACACCCCCTCCCCTAGTAAGCCTGCCCTTAGATAAAAGGACTTATGCTTCCCACGCACGCACGTGCAAGTTGCAAGCTAAGCCATTTATTTGCAGTTTCTCTACAGCGTCCTCACCTTCCATTCGTCTTCCCAGAGGTCCTTCCCGGCTTAGAAGATTGAAAACTATTTTTAAACTGATCCTTTTTCTCCCTGAATCACCACATCCCAGAACTGAAGCATTTTTCTGTTCATATAAACTCCTGAAATCCCTCTCTCTCCCTGCCGGTTCCCACCTCCCATGAGCAGACCTAATTTCTTCCGAAAGAAGATACCTTTTCTTCATCGTTGCTGTCGACTTCTTCCCTGGTCTCACTTCTGGGTGATTCACGTAGCTCTTTCCTGACTCAATCTGACAAATTACAGGCTGCTTGCATATAGAGCTCCTTTCCCCCACCCACTGCCACACCAGCTGATCTGCTCCTGGACACTTCAATCAGCTCCCAGTGTTTTAGCCTATCATCTATTATTTATAAAGAACGTGCCCTATGAATAGGAAAAAAACAGAAAGAGACAATAAAATGAAGTTTGAATCCATTAACACCCACTCAGTCCACAATCCAGATGCTAAAGGGATTTTATGCAAGAAATCTGTCCACTTTGAACTGAGCTTTTGCAAGAACTCAGCTCTCTACCCCCTTCTAAACCCAGATTCCCACTAATCGAACTAAATCTTTATGTCTCTGTCTCTCATTTTGGGTGTGCCTTGGGTTGGATCTGGAATTTCCTCCAGGATTCATGACTTGAGGGTTTGATCTCCAGTGAGATGTTCAGAGCTAGGGCTTTGGGAAGTGACTGGATCATGAGGGCTCTGACTTCATTGATGGGTTAATCAATTAATGGATTCATAATTGATTGGACTGTTGAGAGATGGAGGAAACCAGGAGAGGTGGGGGCCTGATAGAATTAAGTAGGTCAATTAAGTAGGTCAATGAAGACATGGTAGGTCCCAATCCTCTCTCTCTCTCTCTCTCTCTCTCTCTCTTTCTCTCTCTCCCTCTTCTTTTCCTTCTTCTTCCTCTCACCCTCCCTCTCTCTTTCCCTCTTCTTCCTTCACTCCCTGCCCCTTTCTCTCCAGCCCAGAATTTTATCTTAATTATTAACAACGTCCATTTCCCACTCAGAACTCTTGCAGTTTGGACCATGTTATGGTTTGGATATCAAGTGCCCCAAACGCTCGTGTGCCAAGGGTTTGAGCCCCAGCTGGTGGTGCTACTGAAAGGTGATTGGATCATGAGGGTACAAAGTTCACCCACAAGTTCACAGCTGAGTGGGCCATTAGGAACTGCACCTGGTTGGATTAAGTGAGTCACTGGGGATATGCCATTGAAGTTATATCTTCTCCCCAAGCCATTTCCTTCTCTCTCTTTCTTCCTCACCCTCTCTCTTCTTTCTGGCCATATGAGATACTCATAAAGTTATTCCTCACTGCAGGCCCACAGTAACTGCTCCAGGAACCCAGGACCAAAACCTCTGAAACTGGGGGCAGAAATAAGCCTTTCCTCCTTTGAAATTCTTCCAAAATTTTTGACAAACACAAGTCCACAAGAAACAGGATCCATGAGCCTTTACACAAGGGCCCCTCCACTTGATTTTTATTTTTATTTTTTTTGAGTCATGGTCTTATATATCCCAGGCTGGCCTCAAACTCAATAATTATCCAAGGATAGCCTTGAGCTCAACTCTCCTCCCAGGTGCTGGGATTACAGGCATACACTACCATGCCCAATCTCCACTGAGGTTTGTTTTCATGGTAGAGCTCCCCAGCCTATCTTACTATTTATACCCAGTCTCTGTGTGTGGCTGTCAATGCACATGTATGTAGATGTGCATGTACGTGTATGTGCACATGCACTTGGAAACCAGAAATCAACATTGGAGACCTTCTGAAGTCAATCTCACCTAACATCCTTTGAGGCATATAATTCACCATTTTGGCTAGACTAACCAACCATGAGGGATCCTCAGTATCTCTGCCTCCCCAGTGCTAGGATTACAAGGGTACATCACCCACATCCAGCATTTTATGTGGGTCCTGGGGACCTGAATTCAGGTTCCCATGCTTTCACAGCAAGCACATTACCCACTTAGCCATCACCCTATCTCCCAGTCTTTTGCTTACCTCACCATCTACCTCATATGGAATTCAATTTATTCAGCCACACCAGAATAAACCCAGGGCGAAAGGGCACTTGGATGTTTTTCCCTCATCTCCTGTGACCTTGAGTCTCTATTTCTTCAATCCCTAGCTTATCTCCTCCCCCTCCAAGTCTCAAACCATTTGAGATGAGATCATGTGGCCAGTGATTGGTCCAGTTCTTACACAAAGCATCAAACTGCAGAAATGATGGGCCATCCTTTCTCAGGAGTTCAAAGGAAACAGAAATGAGATTGCAACCACTCCAATCTGTCCAGATGATTGTGGGTGCTGGCAGTGATATGCTGCTGTTTTCTGATTTACAGGGTGATAAGTAGCAACAGGGTGAGGTCTGACAAGAGTGGGATAAACGTGTGCCCGAAGCTGTGTTCTCCCAGTGCAGTACTTGGATGGAGCCATCTGTACTGTGGGCTGACTGGATCTCAATGGCAACTGTTTGAACAAGGACAGAGAGTCCAGATTTGTTGACTTGTGTTGTCCTTGGGGAGGCAGAAGGAGGCAGGGTTCCATTTCCAGGACTTGCTATGGAAGGCTGTTTGCAAAGAAACACAAAACAGTCACTGGAGATGGGGTATGTTCATAGTTGAGGGTTAACTGCAACATATGCTATGACCTTCAAAGAGGTGTGGAGTCAAAGAGAGGGAGTTGTTATTATTATTACTATTATTATTATTATTATTTTAATCTAAGCACTCAAAAAAGAATTCTTCATCACTTATTATTAAAAACTAGCAGGAGGGTAGAGTGGATCAGCCAGTAAGAGTGCTTGGTGAGCAAGTGCCAAGACCTAAGTTCAATCCCCAGCACCCATATAAAAAGCAGGGCATGGCCATGCAAGCCTACAACCCCAGCACCAAGGAGGGTGGAGACAGGAAAATCACTGGGGATCCTGGGTCAGCCAGTGTAACTCAGCAAAATGTCCATCCACGTTTGTTCAGAGATAGACTTGGTCTCGGGGAAATACAGTGGAAGAGTGATGGAGAACACCCACTTCCTCTGGCCTCTGGCCTTGTGTGTGTGTGTGCGTGTGTGTGTGTGTGTGTGTACATACGTGCCCGTGTGTCAAGATACACATATGAGGGTCAGAGAACAACCTTGGATGTTGGTCCCGGCCTTTCACTTTGTTTCAGTCATGGTCTCGTTTGTTGTTTTCCACTGCAAACACCATCTCGTCGGCCTGTGAGCTTTGAGATCCAACTATCTGTACATCCCCTTGCGTAGGCCATTGGAATTGTAGACACATGAGCTACTTGTATCCCGTTTTATGTGGTGGATTCTGGGCATCCAAGCTCTAGTCATCAAGCTTGTCTGGCCACATTTTATGTTTATAATAGTGTCAGCTGAAGCCACTCATTCTTTCTTTTCTTTTTTTATTTACTAAAATATTTTACTTATTTATTTATGAGAGAGAGAAAGA
The DNA here is from genome assembly GCA_036346955.1 of Dipus sagitta. Lineage (NCBI taxonomy): Eukaryota > Metazoa > Chordata > Mammalia > Rodentia > Dipodidae > Dipus > Dipus sagitta. The sequence goes on from CM070771.1 coordinate 2,855,645, forward strand.
GGTAGATAGAGAGATTGAAAGAATGGGCGCACCAGGGCCTCCAGCCACTGTAAATGAACTCCAGACGCATGTGCCACCTTGTGCATCTGGCTTATGTGGGTCCTGCAGGCTTTGCAGGCAAGTGCCGTAACCGCTCAGCCCCACACTCACTCTTCTTGTCAGACACAGCACTTAGGTGACACTCAGCTAACGCTCCCTGTCTGTCACACACGGTGCGGTGACATCTCATCCCTCTTGGCCCTGGGATTTGGACCTGCATTTAGCCCAATGGACTTCTCTGGCTTATATTTGCCCTCCCTTTTCTTCTTGTTTATGTTTTTCATGACACTGATATTTTTTAATCACTCAACATACTAGACTCAAAGCTCTATGTGGCACATTACTGTAATAAACCCCTTTGTAAATATTCATGAAAATCACAGATTAAAAAGAAAAACATATATATGTCAAAAGGCAAAGCTCCATGGTACACCATGACACACTTCCCAGTGGATTACCTTGACTGTTAAACGAATCTCTTTCAAAAGAGACCTCTTTAGTCAGGAGTTATCCCACTCAGTTCTCCGTCTTCCTGACACACACCATGCTGACTTTCAGCTTTGTGGATGAGCCTAACCACACAAAACCGCCTCATGGAAACCCACGCTGGCAGGGAGTAGCTGCGGCTTCTTTTCCAGGTATTCCCACTTAAGCTAGCCCTTCAACCTTCCAGGAGGAAGTCTTGAATGTTTTTTTAATGGTAACCATTAATTTTTTATTTTTTTAATCTATTTAGTTATTTGAGACATAGAGAAAGAGAGAGAGAGAGAGAGAGAAAGGAGAGGAGAGAGAGAATGAGGCACACCAGGGCCTCTAGCTGCTACAAAGGAACTCCAGACACATGCACCACCTTGTGCATCTGGCTTATGTCTTAGGAACAAAACCTAAATCCTTTGGCTTTGCATTAACTGCTAAGCCATCTCTCCAGCCCTTGAATGCTTTTAGTGTGTATGATTTTTTAAAATAATTTATTTTTTTTTTGAGAGAGAGAGAGATACAGAAATAGGCTGGTAGAGAGAGAGAGAGAATGGGTGTACCAGGGCCTCCAGCCCCAGAAAACGAAACTCCAGACACATGTGCCCCCTTGTGCATCTGGCTTATGTGGGTCCTGGGGACTGGAACCTGGGTCCTTTGGCTTTGCAGGCAAGTACCTTAGCCACTAAGCCATCTCTCCAGCCCCGTGTGTATGATTTTTTTTTTTTTACACAGAGTGCAGTGGTTTAAATGTGAAGAGTCCCCCATAGCCTCATGTGTTTGTGATTAAGCTTCATACTCAATCCCCAGCTGGTGGAATCTTTGGGAGGTGAAGACTTGGATGGAGAAGGTGTGTCAGTGGGTGGGGGGTACTCTGAGCTTGATTAGTCCAGCCCTACTGGATGTTCATCGGCTAGCTCCACTCAGATTACTTCCTTCCCCAGCCGCTGTGACAAGATGTGGCAGACACTCAGCCATCTTTCCCATCCGTGATGAAGCTTCCCCGCCAAACTGTAAGCTTGCTGGGCATGATGGCGAATGTCTTTAATCCCAGCACTCAGAGGCAGAGGCAGGAGGATCTCTGTGATTTGGAGGTCAGCCTGAGACTACATAGTGAATTCCAGGTCAGCCTGGGCTTGAGCAAGACCCTACCTCAAAATAACAAAATTAACAACAACAACCCCCCCCCAAAAAAAAGGGTAAGCTTGAAATTAACCCTTTTCTTCCAATAAGCTACTTCAGGTTTGATGTTTTGAGCCACCAACAAGAAAGCAAATGCAGCCTAGAATGTCACTATGTAGTGTAGTCTAGCCGGAAACTCCCAACACGCCGGCCTCAGCCTCCCACTGCTGGGGTTACAGACTCACACTCCCACCCAGGCTTTGAATGCTTCTGAGTTGAGACGCCAGTTTCCTTCTGGGTGGGTCATTCAAGGCCCATTTGCTGGCCTCTGATGTTATCACCACGTCTGTTCTTCATAATTCACCAAGACAATCCTTCACAGTGGGGAGCTGCTGGGGTTTGAAAGTGAAATGTCTCTCAGAGGCGCGTGTGTTTGAACACTTGGTCTCCAGCTGGTGGGACTTAGACGGGAAGGCTGTGGAACCTCTGCTAGGCAGATCCTTACTAGAGGAAGTAGGTCACTGGCGGGTGGGCCTTGAGGTTTTATAACCTGACCCCACTTCCTGTTCACCCACCGAGCCCTCGATCTGGCCGCAATGAGACCAGCCGGCCCCCTGCCCCTGGTGCCATGCCTTCCCTGCCGTGGTGGGCTGTGAGCAGACACCAACCCTCCTTTCCTTAAGCTGCTTCTCGATCCGGTATTTGGTACCAGCAGCTAACAAAGAGCCCACATCTAATTTGATGGTGGGTTCTTTGTTTGTTTGTTTGTTTTTGTTAATTTATTTATTAGAGACAGAGAGAGGGAGAGAAAGAGAGAGGGAGAGGGAGAATGGGTGTGCCAGGGCCTCTAGCCACTGCAAACAAACTCCAGACGCCTGTGCCACATTGAGCTTACGTGGGACCTGGAGAATCGAACCTGGGTCCTTAACTTTGCAAGCAAGTGCCTTAACCACTAAGCCATCTCTCCAGCCTTTGTTTCTTTGGTTTTTCTTTTTTTTTTTTAATTTTTATTTATTTATTTGAGAGCAACAGACAGAGGGAGAAAGAGGCAGAGAGAGAGAGAGAATGGGTGCGCCAGGGCCTCCAGCCACTGCAAACGAACTCCAGACGCATGCGCCCCTTGTGCATCTGGATAACGTGGGTTCTGGGGAATCAAGCCTCGAACCGGGGTCGTTAGGCTTCACAAGCAAGCGCTAAACCACTAAGCCATCTCTCCAGCCCTCTTTGGTTTTTCTTTGATTTGTTTAGTTTTGTTTTGTTTTTAGTAAGATTGGGTACAACATTTTAATCTTAGAATACCACATGCATATGTTTCATGATCTGTAAAATTCTAGTTATCATTGCAGTACCCAGTTAGAGATGTTTGATAATTAAATAGTATGATCCACTAAATTAAAGAATTAGGGTCTAACATAAGAAAGTATTTTCAAATGGGCTGTTTTATTTTACAGCATAATATTACTATGTATCCTGGTACTACGTACACTGAAATCATGATCCTCCTATCTCAACCTCCCAAATACTGGGCATATGTGTGCCAGCACATACAGCCTTGCAAAACAGATTGCAGCAAACTTCAGTATCACTTCATTTCCTAATGAATGTCGCATCAGCATCTCTAGTTCAAGTGGCCTAAAAACCCAACTCAGGGCCTGGGAAGATAGCTCAGTCATTAAAGTACTTGCCTTACAAACATGGGACCAGAGTTTAATCCCCAGAGTCCATATTAAAACAAAAACAAACAACACAAAATGCACATGTACACACGCATAAGAACCCACGGGTGGTATGCACTTGTAGTCTCAGCACTGGGGAGGCAAAGAAAGGAACCTGGGCTAGAGATGGCTTAGCAGTTAAGGTGCTTCCCTACGAAGCCAAAGGACCCAGGTTTGATTCACCAGGATCCATGTAAGCCAGATGCACAAGGAGGCACATGCATCTGGAGTTCATTTGCAGCGGCTGGAGGCCCTGATGTGCCCATTCTCTCTCTCTCACTCTCTCTCTGTCTCTCTCTCATAAATAAATAAGAAAAAAAAAAAAGAAAGAAAGGTGAATTCCTGTTTAGCTTATATGGCAAGTTCCAAGCCAATAAGAGACCCTGTCTCAAAGGAGGTGAGTGGTTGTGGTGGTTTGATTCAGGTGTCCCCCATAAACTCAGGAGTTCCAAATGCTAGGTACCCAGCTGATGGAGATTTGGGAATTAATGTCTCCTGGAGGCAGTGTATTGTTGGGGGTGGGCTTATGGGTGTTATAGCCAGTTTCCCCATGCCAGTGTTTGGCATACTCTCCTGTTGCTATTGTCCACCTTATGTTGGCCAGGGGGTGATGTCCACCCTCTGCTCATGCCATCATTTGCCCTGCCACCGTGGAGTTTCCCCTCGAACCTGTAAGCCAAAATAAGTCCTCTTTTTCCCATGAGCTCCTCTTGGTTGGGTGATTTCTACCAGCAATGCGAACCAGACTGCAACCGTGGTGTTCCTGTGCAGGCTGTACTCTGGCCTCCACATCCTTTGTGCAGTGTAACTTAAAAGCCACAGAATCGTCCACAGAGTCATTGTGAAGATATCTAAGGGCAGCTCGCCTTCAGAAGTCTACACTCACATGTAGGTGTTTCCTGTTCCTAAGCATGCAATGGCCACACTTCAGTCTGAAGCATGTGCTCTTGAAACTCTGCTTAGTGAACTTACCAACTGTTTCACTCTGAAAACTTGTACCGGATTCCTTTTCTTGCAGATCCCACTTTTCCCGAGTGGATGTCTCTGGGGAGGGAAGAGGGGACAGGACCTCTCCCCAGTACCTCTTGTCACACTTGGGAGTTTTGTGGTGCTTGAGTGGAACCCCAAGGATAGGAGCCTGCTGGGCAAACACTCTGCCACTGAGCTGCTTCTTCTACCGTTGATGTTTGTGAGGCAGAGCCTCGCCGTGTGCTCAAGGCCCATCCGAAGACAGACACTCGGTAGCCCAGGCTGAAAGAGTCTCCCTACCTCAACCTCCCAGGTACCATGATCACAGACATACACCACTGCGCCCAGCTACAGTTTATGGTTTTTGTAGTGTTTGGGGGGGATGAAGGGAGCTGGGGGGAATTATTGGAGAAAAATCAACCTTCCCACGCTTTGAGTGATAATCCAAATATGATTCAAGGACCGGCCAAGTCAAGTTGCCACAAATTTGAAAGGATCTCTGTTTATGACCACAAATCCATATGAAGAGGGGGAGCCCACTGGCTTTTATTTGCAGCTTTAGAAATACAAGGAACCAAATACAAAGACGGTTTGAACCAGGAAGTGAGGGACACCCAGCTGACAGTCATTTTCCAAAGAGGTCTGTTTGCACATTTCTTGTGTGTTTCCTATCTTCCTAAGTTCTTAATTCACTGCCAAGTGTGACCCCAGAACAATGAGACCATTCAGCAGGAGGGAAAACTATCTTCCATGCTGTGAATGCCTCCACCTATACTCCAAGGCTCCTTGAATAAATAAACGCTGGAAAGTCAGTTCCGGGCTCCTCTTCTTTTGTTTTAGTAATAGCCAGGATGGACTCTCATCGATTGGATGGCAACGGCCGTGACATTCAAGCGACTACTATTTTACATGCAGTGTTGAGCCAAGTGCCTGCTTTATCTCGCTGTTCACATGACAAAGCAACCACTTATCAGTTACAACTGCAGCAGGAAAGGCTGACACGGCATCCTAGAGAGCCCGGCCTAATGGCATCTCAGCTGACGCATCTGGGGTCCACACTCGGAGATCGCCGTCTGAAATCACAGCAAAATGAGGAGCGGCCCTGCAGAAGGCTGTGGTTTAGCAGTACATTCTTTGTACGTGGGAGGTGATGTGGTCAATATGGATAAGTGTGCGACTACAAAATCATGACTCTGAGTTCCAAGGATGTTTCCGTGGACTTCACGTTGCTAGCAGAAAACACCCAACCAAGGGCAACTTGTAGGAGGAAAGGGTTTATTTGGGCTTATAGACTGGAGGGGAAGCTCCACAATGACAGGGGAAAACAATGGCATGAGCAGAGGGTGGACCTCACCTTCTTGCCAACATCATCAGGTGGACAATAACAGCAGGAGAGTGTGCCAAACACTGGCAAAGGGGAAGCTGGCTATAACACCCAAAATGCCCCCAATAATACCCTGTCTCCAGGAGGCTTTAATTCCCAAGTTGCCACCAGCTGGGGACCTAAGCATTGAGAGCACATAACTTTATGGAGAACACCTGAATCAAAATACCACAAAGGCTATAATGGGCTTGGGTGTGAAAATGTGAAATGTGCCCCAATAGGCTCATATGTTTGAACACTGGGTCCCCACCTGGTGATGCTGTTTGGGGAGGTTGTAGAACCTTTCACAAAGTGGAGCCCATGTAGAGGAAAGTGGGTTGATGTTGTAGTTAACCTTCTCATTGCTGGGACAACGCAGCAACCAAAAGCAGCTGATGGGAGTTGTCGCAGTTCGAATGAAATGTCCCCCAATAGATCCAGGAGTTTATTGAAGCTTGTAACTTATTAGATTTCCAGACGCCTGTCCTGAGGAGGTGTTTCCTAGCGTCCAGCCCTAAGGTATGTTTTGGGATGGATCTGGAATTCCAGCCCAAAGAATGCAGAGTGCTTGAGCTCTGCCTGGGGTTCCTGGAATGTGCTTGCTTATGACACTGGTGGCGGAATTTTCTCTCTGCATGGATCTGTAAAAGCGGGGGGGGGGTGGGGGTGGACATGACAGCTTCTTCTGCCATATGGGAAATCAAGCCCCTGGATGAATCTGTAAGCTTCAATAAATGCCATCCCTCCACTAAACTGTGCCTGGTTTGGAGGGTCGTGCCAACAGCATGAAGCTGACTGCTACAGGAGGGAAGTTTTTTTTTTTTTTTTTTTTTTTTTGTGGCTTACAGTCTCCAAGGGAAGCTTCATGATGGTAGGGGAAAGCATGGCATGAGCAGAGACTGGACGTGGCCTCTGCCACAGCAGACAGAAAACAGCAGCGGGAGAGTGAACGGAACTCTGGCAAGAGGGAACTGGCTGTAATGGTCCAAAGCTGGCCCCCAACAAAACACCTCCTCTAGCAAGGCTCCACCTCCCAAAGCGCCACCAGCTAAAGATCAAGTACCTAAAACAAATGAGTTTAGGGGATATCTGATCCAAACCACTACAATTAGTTAAAGAATGGGCCTTGAGGGTTATACTGAGCCTCTTTCCTGATTCATCACGACACGAAGAACCCCAGCTGCATGTCCTCCGCGCCATGCACTCAGTCATGTGTTTCCTGCATTGAAACCCTCTCAAATCAGGCCCCCTCCCCACCAAAAAAATCCTTCCTCCTTTAAGTTATTTATTTATTCATTTATTTGCAGAGAGAGAGAGACAGAGACAGAGAGAGGGAGATGGAGAATGGGCACGCTAGGGCCTCTAGCCACTGCAAACAAACTCCAGATGCAGGTACCATTAGGTACACCTGGCTTTATGTGGGTATGGGAAATCAAACCCTGGGATTTTAGGCTTTGCAAGCAAGTGCCTTAACCACTTGGCAATCTCTCCAGCCCTAGATTCTTTTTTTTTTTAATAATTGACTATTTACTTACTTGAAATCAGAGAGAGAGAATGAAGACAGAGAGACAGAATGGGCATGCCACTGCCAATAGCTGCTGCAAACTCCAGACGCATGTGCCAATTTGTGCATCTGGCTTTACATAGGTACTGAAGAATCAAGTCCATGTTGTTAGGCTTTGCAGGCAAGCACCTTAACTGCTGAGCCATTTCTTCAACCCCTTGAGTTCTTTCTTTCAGATATGTCATCACAATGACGAGAACGGCAACTAATACAAAGATATACTGTGGTTATTTCTAATGAACCAGAGAAAGTAAAAGGGAAGCCAGAATTAGTGACATGCCCTATCATCTCAGCCACTCAGTAAGCTGAGGCAGGAGGATGACAAGTCCAAGGTAAGCCTAGGTTACAGAGTGGTTCAATGCTAGCTTGGAAAACTTAGTGAATCCTCTCTCAAAAAAAATTAAAATAAATAAAGGGGACCTAGATTCCTGTAGGGAGGAGTTGGGGCATGACTCAGCAGTAGAGCCTAGAATCCCCCAGTGAGGTTGTTGGACCATGGATCAATAGTAGAGCACCTGCCTAGAATCCCCCAGTGAGGGGCTGGGGATGTGGCTCAGTGGCAGAGCTTCTGCCTAGAATCCCCCAGGGAGGGGCTGGGAGTGTGGCTCAGTGGTAGAGCTCCTGCCTAGAATCCCTCAGTGAGGGTCTGGGGCATGACTCAGTGGTAGAGCTCCTACCTAGAATCCCCCAGTGAGGGGCTGGGGATGTGGCTCAGTGGCAGAGCTCCTGTCTAGAATCCCCCAGGGAGGGGCTGGGGATGTGGCTCAGTGATAGAGCTCCTGTCTAGAATCCCCCAGTGAGGGGCTGGGAGTGTGGCTCAGTGGTAGAGCTCCTGCCTAGAATCCCTCAGTGAGGGTCTGGGGCATGACTCAGTGGTAGAGCTCCTACCTAGAATCCCCCCAGTAAGGGGCTGGGGCATGGTACAGCACTTGTCTATAATTCCCCAATGAGGAGCTAGAAGGAGGGAGTGAGGAAGGGAAGGAAGGAGGGAGAAAGGGAAGAAAGAGGGTTATAGCCTATATTTCTGGCCTAAGAATATACATAACAATGTCAGAACTCAAGTAGTAAGAGAGAAATGTTGATGTTGTAAAGCACAACATAAGTATCTACATTTGATTCCCAGTTTGGGCTGTGTTATACATCTTTTAAGCTCAATCAGAGGGAATAAGGGTGACTTTGGATTTTCTTCTGGGTTATTTTATGGAAATCCCAAGATAGATCGAAAGTGAATGCTCAGGTCAGAAGTAAAACTAATATTCCAGAAGCATGAGGGTTTAGGGATATAGAAAGGTCAACTTTGTATGGAAAGGTCAACGACTAAAAAGTCTGTGGCCAACTCACATTACTAATTCCTTCTAAGGTCTCTTCTGCATCGCTTAAGGAAAGCTAAGACTTTAGATGTCATGGTGTGATCCTACAGTCCCAGCATTGAGGACTGTAACATAGGAAGATAAGAAGTTTGAGACTAGCCTGGGTTGTAGAATCAGACTCTGTCTCAGAAGAAAAAACAAATGTTCCTACATTAGGCTTTAGTCTATTTATAGTCTAAGTTGAGTTGAGGTTTGATATGTAGAAACTCAAAGTACAGAGATAGCCCCAGGCTAATAATCTCCTACTTGTTTAATTTAATAAGACACACCTTTATCTCCATTTTCCCCACTTTTAAATCTTGCTGAATGCACATGAACACTTCAAGCACAGGCCAGGAAATGTAACAGTATGCAATCAATTTTTATGTCCTTTGTTGCAGAGCATCTATTGTGTACCCATGCTAAGGAATAATCCTTGTCATCAAAGACTTTACCATCTTTATATGATACTTTATAAGAAGCAGAAAACAGAACTTTTAATACTTTCACATGGCAATTCAAGAAACTCTCCAATCAGGGAATGTGACTCAGTGGTAGAGCACTTGCCTAGAATCCCCCAGTGAGGGGCTGGGAGTGTGGCTCAGTGGGAGAGCACCTGCCTAGAATCCCCCAGTGAGGAGCTGGGAGTGTGGCTCAGTGGGAGAGCACCTGCCTAGAATCCCCCACTGAGGGGCTGGAGGTGTGGCTCAGTGGTAGAGCACTTGCCTAGAATCCCCCAGTGAGGGGTTGGGGGCGTGGCTCAGTGGTAGAGCTCCTGCCTAGAATCCCCCAGTGAGGGGCTGGGAGTGTGGCTCAGTGGGAGAGCACCTGCCTAGAATCCCCCACTGAGGGGCTGGAGGTGTGGCTCAGTGGTAGAGCACTTGCCTAGAATCCCCCAGTGAGGGGTTGGGGGCGTGGCTCAGTGGTAGAGCACTTGCCTAGAATCCCCCAGTGACAGGCTGGTAGCATGGCTCAGGGGTTAGGGGTAGGGAGGTGTCAAGAATCCCAAGCTAATATATTACTGACAGCTTCAAAGGAGAGTTACTGCAGTAAAACGGTTGGAGTAAAGAGATGGGACCAACGCTCCTGAGTATGCTCCACTTGGAAAACCTCAGGCATTTTGGAAATGACTACTTCGTACGAGAAAGCCAAATAGAAAACTCCATTTGCTTCTACACAATAGAATCCTTCAGGTTGAATGAAGCCAGATATCTGAGTGGATTAATTGTTATTTATGACAGCATTCTGAACCATGAAGCATGGGTGGTCTCCCATCACTAAGTCGTAACTAGATAAATTGTGCAAGAGTAATCAACAAATAAATGGAATGTGCCTCCCTGCCAAGGATATGCCACTGTCATCTTCCACCACAGTCATCAATTAAAGGATTAAATAATGAATGAACTGGCAGAGTTCAACTACATCAGACTCCGTGTTGAAGCACAGAACCATAAATACACTGTGTGCATTCATACACACGCACACACACACACACACACACACACACACACACACACACACATTTTCCTGCTATACTCATGCATATTCTGGCCTGTGGGTTTTTCTCGACATTTGTGGGCTTTTTAAATTCAGTTCAGTAGTGTATTAGTTACTTAGTTGTTGCTGTAACAAAATACTGGACAGGAGCTGGGCACAGTGGCTCACGCTTTTAATCCCAGCACTCAGGAGGCAGAGGTAGAGGGATCACTGTGAGTCTGAGGCCACTCTGAGACTACACAGTGAATCCCAGGTCAGCCGGGGCTAGAGGGAGACCCTACCTCGAAAAAAAAAATTTACTAGACAGAAGCAACCTAAGATAGAAAGGGTCTACTTTGGCTCATGGTTTAAGGGGGTCCCACCCATCAAGGCAAAGAAGGCATGGTGGCAGGAGTGTGAGGCAGATGGTCACATTATATCTTCAGTCAGGAAACAGAGACACAAATGCTGATGCTCAACTTACTTTCTCCTTCTTGTTTAGTTCACCCAGGACCCCAAGCCCATGGTATGGTGCTGCCCACATTCAGGATGGGTCTTCCTTCCTCAGTTAAACTTCTCTGGAACAGTCTCACAGATACGTATATAGAGGTGATTCCATGGTGATTCTAAAACCAGTCAAGTTGGCAATGAGGATTAACCATCACAAGTTAACTTACTAAAACTCATGAAGAGAAACACGTTCACATTGGAGTGAAGTGGCTTCAGTCTTTTAGAAAAGGAAAGTCCAGGTAACCTTTATTTTTCAGAAATATTTATTTGCAAGCAGAGAGGTCCAGAGAGAGAGAGAGAGAGAGAGAGAGAGTATGGGCATGCCAGGGCCTCTAGCCACTGTAAACAAACTCCAGATGCATGCACTGCTTTGTGCATCTCGGCTTTATGTGGGTACTGTGTATCAAGCCCTGGTTGTTAGACTTTGCAGCCAAGAGCCTTTAACAGCTGAGCCATTTCTCCAGTCCTTACCTGGATATTGACTATTGCCTAGAGTAAGGCCAGGGAAGGCAGACGTGAACTCAAAATATCAGGCTCGTGAGTATTGGTGGTACAAACCTCTAACCCCAGCACTCTAGATGGAGAGGTAGAAGGACCGTGAGTTCAAAGGCCAGCCTAAGCTGCATAGTGAGTATCAGGCCAACCTGGGCTACATAGAAATAACCTGTCAAAACAAAGTCAGGCGAGGAGAAGGGCATTCTCTTTTGCATAGGCACAGTGAAAGACAACAGCCCTCGGGACTTCTAGCTGCCTGAGAACCCCCCCCACCCCCGCCTAGAGGCGCATGTTTTTCAAGGCTAAAAGGACTCGTGAGGTCAGGAAAGACACAGGCAGAGACATGGTGTCCATCTCCAGTGAATCCTGAGAGGTTGTTAAAGGTATTGATTCATCAGAAGAGCCACTGAAATTTACAGCCCATTACAATGGAGCCGGCTCTGTGCCAAATGCTTTCCCCACATTAACTCATTGAAGCCTCCCGGTTGCCCCCATGATGGAGCTACACTGAAGCCTCACAGCCAAAAGCCACAGTGATTAACCTGATCTTTTAAAACAGAGGCCTGCCAGGCGTGGTGCCACACACCTATAGTGCCAGCCCTTGAGAGGTACAGGCAGGAAGATCATGAATGCCAGGTCAACCTGGGCCACATAGCAAGACCTGTCTCAAATAACACCCCCTCCCCCAAATGAAAAATAAAACATGAAACCTGGCTCGCAGGAAGGTTAAATGACTTACAAAATACCACACAGCTGGCATGAGGGGTAAAGTTGAGTTTTCAATCAGACCGACAGATTCCGGAGCCCAATTCATGTTGTAGCCACATGCCTAGCTTCGTTTATTTTTTTTTTTAACATTCTTAAAACTGTAGAGATTCATTTTATAGAGGAAAATACCCATTATCATCTTCCCCATGAACTTTCCTTTAAGTCCATAATGAAAACCAGACTAAGTATTTGCAGACACACACAGAGAGAGAGAGAGAGAGAGAGAGAGAAGCATTCAAGTATGCAAGCATGAAAACATACATGCCTACATTTAGTTAAAAAAAAAAAAAAGAGGAGGGGAATTGGGCTGAAGGGATGGCTTAGTGGTTAAGGCGTTTGTCTGCAAAGCCAAAGGATCCAGGTTTGATTCCCCAGGACCCACGTAAGCCAGCTGCACAAGGGGGCGCATGCGTCTGGAGTTCGTCCGTAGTGGCTGGAGGCCCTGGCATGCCCATTCTCTCTCTCTCTCTCTCTTTCTGTCAAATAAATAAATAAAATATTTTTTAAAAAAGAGGAGGGGGAGAGGAGAGGAAAAAAGTATGAATGTACCAACGTATTAATGCACTGATGAGGTCAGGGCCCTCAGTGATCCCACGGCTTCCCAAAAGTCCCTCTTCTGAACACTGCTTTCAGGATATGCATTTCACCCATGAGCCTTCCAGAGAGAGACATTTCAGATTCAAATTGTCGCACAGCCCAACCTCTCTGCCCTGCACCAGGACAGAACAAACGGTCCACTTCCTGTCCTCTGCTGGCCTTCCTGCTGCGAAGCACTCCCCTGAGGCAATAGGTCCCTCTGGTTTGCTCTTGTTGGTAGTGTTGGCTGAGGGTGGCCCTGGGGCAGAGATGGGTTCTGGAACATCTTCAGAATGAGCAAAAGCCCAAGACCAAGCCTGTTGCCTAAAGCTCCTTGCAGAACTTGGCCTTGGCCTTCGGAAGGCATCTGGAAACCTTTCCTGTGCCTCCCAGTTCCCATCTGCAAACTCGTGGAAGTTTCCCTTGCAGAGGCTATGCTTTCCTGTGTCGTTTTATGAAGACCAGAGCCTCCTTTTCACATCTCCAAATAAACGTCCTGCTCTCCCAAACACTAACCCTGACGTCAAATGGCTTAGTGCAAAGCCAAAGGACCTAGGGTCAACTCCCCAGGACCCACGTAAGCCAGATGCACAAGGGGGCGCACGTGTCTGGAGTTCGTTTCCAGCAGCTGGAGACCCCAGCACACCCATTCTCTCTCTCTCTTTCACTCTTTCAAATCAATAAATACTAAAATATTTTTTTTTTAAAAAAAGGCTTAGTGGTTAAGGAGCTTGGCTGCAAAGCCAAAGGACCCAGGTTCAATTCCCCAGTACCCACATAGGCCAGATGCACAAGGGCGCACATGCATCTGGAGTTTGTTCGCAGTGGCTAGAAGCCCTGGCACGCCCATTCTCTCTCTGCCTATCTCCTCTCTATCTTTGCTTGCAAATAAATAAATTTAATTTAATTTAACAAAAGAACACGCCTTTAATCCCAGCACTCGGGAGACAGAGGTAGGAGAATTACCTTGAGTTCAAGGCCACCCTGAGTCTACGTAGTGAATTCCAGGTCAGCCTGGGCCAGAGTGAAACCCTACCTCGAAAAACCAATAATAATAATAATAATAAAGCACTACAGAGAGTAGAAACTATGCCACTCAGAAAAATGCACCCTGGACATGACATGCATGTATGAACAGAAGATAATGAAATCCTTCATTTGTACAGTGAATATGCACTAAGTAAATAAAATGACAAGAATGGCCACAACTTTTTAATGTTGGCATGTGTTCTGGTTAATAGTTAAAAACCACTTCGCCCCCAGGATGAGAGAACAGCTGTATGGGTGCAGTGTTTGCCTCGTAAGCATAAAGACCTGATTTAAATCCCCAGAAAACACGTGAAAACGCCAGGTGTGGTGACGCACGCCTGCAATCCCAGCACTAGGGAAGCAGAGACAGGAGGAGCTCGCCGGCTCACTGGCTACTTAGCCGAGCTGTTTTAGCAAACTCCAGGCCAATGAGAGACCCTACTTCAGAAAAGGTGGATGAGGGGCCGGGAAGATGGCTCAGTGGTTAAAGGTCACTTGCCAGCCTGAGTTTGATTCCCCTTCCGACACTCACATAAAGACAGACAAAAAGTGTCACTAATCCCAAGGCACCGTTGTTAATAAGAGGATGTTGGGAGAATCTGGAAGCCAGAAAGGTGTATATGTTGTAGGGGGCAGGGCAGGGGAGACCCTGTCTCAAGCAGGACGGGATGAGAGGATAAACACCGTGAGGCTGTCCTCAAGTCTCCATATGTGCACTATGGCACACACATGCCCATGCACACCACACATGCATGTGTGCATGCGCATACATGCGTGCATACACACACACATGATAAAATAGAAAGATACTCAAGGTTGTCCTCTGGTCTCCACATCCATGCACACACATGTTCCCATAACCCCCACCACCACCACACACACACATAAACACGCACACCCACACACACATAGAAAAAAACTAAAAACTAATACGATAATGGGAAGAGCTCTTGAACGTTGGTGTTTGCCCTGGTTAATAATGCCGCATTAAATAACACCCCCAGTACTTACAATGACATCCACTCATGATTTGTGAGTCAGGAATCTGGTTTAGGCATAGGGGGACAATTGTCAGTTGGAGCCTCTCACAGAATGGCAGTCAAATGTCACTGCAAGTGCTGCAGTTATGTGGGGGCTCAAGTGGCCTGGCTGTCCTCCACGCTCGCACAGAAGCTGGTACCTGATGCCGCTGACAGCTGGCCGCTCGACGGTGCTTGAGCCCACGGCCTCTGCAGAGTGGTCGGGACCTCTACGCAAAGACTGTCTCTTCTAGAATAAGTGTTCCAAGGTAGAGGCTAGTGGCTCTGATGACCGAGCTACGACAATCACTCAGCATCACTTCTGTCTTACTCTAGTAACTGGATCATCCAAAGACCCACCAGCTCCCGTCTTTCCAATGGAGAGGTGTCAAATAAGTTTGAACTACTCTAATCGCTGCCTTAAGATTATATCCAGATGGAAGCTGAAAAATTTCAAGGAGGATTACAAAACTTTTGTCACAGTCCCAAAAATGGGCAGAATGGAGGCTGTGTGGAGCTCAGTGGTAGAGCCCCTGCCTAGAATCCCCCAGTGAGGGGCTGGGGGCATGGCTCAGTGGTAGAGCCCCTGCCTAGAATCCCCCAGTGAGGGGCTGGGGGTGTGGCTCAGTGGCAGAGCTCCTGCCTAGAATCCCCCAGTGAGGGGCTGGGGTGTGGCTCAGTGGTAGAGCTCCTGCCTAGAATCCCCCAGTGAGGGGCTGGGGGCGTGGCTCAGTGGTAGAGCTCCTGCCTAGAATCCCCCAGTGAGGGGCTGGGGTGTGGCTCAGTGGTAGAGCTCCTGCCTAGGATCCCCTAGTGAGGGGCTGGGGGCTTGGCTCAGTGGTAGAGCTCCTACCTAGCATGTACAAGGCCCTGAGTTCCATTCCAGTACCATTAAAATAAATATAGTAAGTAACTGAAAGAATTTGAATTCAAAACCAATTCCGTGCTTTTGCAAAACAAGTAGTCCCTTAATTTTATCAAGATTTCCCGGTATCTAGAGCAATTTTGCCTTCTTTGTCCTGTTAACCAAAGGGGAGGAGCTGTGCATGAACTGTCTCCATGGTTGTTAGGCCTTTGCTTTCTTGTTTGCTTGTTTTTCCTTTTTTTTTTTTCTTTTTTTTTTTTTTTTTAGCAGCTATAACCTGGCTACCCCTCTGATTTAGTTCTAAATTGGTAACCAAATCCTGCCACTTCCACCTCCGTGTCCCCACCAACCAAGGCTGTAGAACAGAGAACCGAGGAGTTAATGTCACCATGCAAAGAACTCCCCAACTTGTCACCATTAAGTAGTACTGTCTTCCCAAAAGCTGACGCCATACTGTTGTTTTTTCCCTAAAAGAAATGGACAGTTCATTAAATTACAATCTCTACCACGGTCAATAAATCTAAACATTGAGAGGGTAAAGGGCCATTTAGTATGATCTTGATAATCGTCGTGTTTTCTTTGTTTCACACGAGTGTGGTACTGTGGTATGAGTGTGTGTATGCATATGTACAGTATACACACATGTCTGCATAAGTCTGTGTGCTCTGTGTACACAAGCGCAAGGGTCAGAGAAGGATGCTGGATCTCTTCTATGGTTCTTCTGCCTTATTTCTTTGAGATTGCTGGTTGAACCTGAAGCTTGCTGTTTTTCAGTTAGATTACGTTAAACCAGTGAGCCCTAGAGATAGTTCTCTTTATGTCCCCTCAGCACTGGGGTTACAGGTATAGAGAACCATGCCTGGCATTTTATGTGGGCACTGGAGATAGAATCCAGGTCCTCATGCTTGCTCGGTAAGCACTCATCCCCGTGGAGCCAGCTCCTAGCCCCTTGGGTTTCTTATTTATTTGTTTGTTTAAGAGGGGATTTACTATATACGCCAGGCTGGTCTGGAACTCACTATGCAGCCCAGGATGGTTACAAACTTCTGAGCTTCCTGCCTCAGCCACCAGGATGCATGAGCCACCACATGCATGTCTTTGACTATCAACTTGGTTTGCTTGAGAGACACACATAGGGCATTAGTGAATCACATGGTGATGGGGGCAGAGAGTTCATGAGGGTTCTGGCCTATGGATATATCCCTTGATGGAATCATTGGTTAATGGCATTGTTGAGAGGTGGTGAAAAGTAGAAGGTGGGCCTATTTGGAGGAAACAGATCCCTGGGACATGTCCTGAGGGGATCTATTTTGTCCTGTCTATTTCCTGTATGGTCCCTCTGCTTCTTGGATGCACAGATGTAAACTGGTCTGCACCACCTTGCCCTTTCCACCATAATGGACTGATAGCTCTGAAACCATGAGCTAAAATGAATCAGTCCTCTCTTAAACTACCCTTAGGTAATATTGTGGTTTGAACGTGAAATGTACCCCCATAGGCCCATTGTTTGAACATTTGCCCCCCCCCCCAGCTGGTTGTACTATTGGGGAAGGCTATGGAACCTTTAGGAGGTGGAATCTTGTTGGAGGTAGTAGGCCACTGGAAGTAGGCCTTGTGGTCTTATAGTCTGGCTCCGCTTCCTATTCCCTGTCTGTTTCCTGACTGTGGATGCAATGTGGCCAGCCGGCCTCCTGCTCCTGCTGCCATGATGGGCTGTAGCTCCTGAAACTGCAAGTCAAGATAAACCTCTCCTCTAAGCTGCTTCCTTGTTGCTGTTCTTGTTGTTGAGAACTCTAATCTATAAACATTTTGCAAACTGATCATATTTCCACCTGGTTATACTCATATGTCCCCTCTCTTCCACCCCCATTCCACTGAGACGGCCCCCACCGTGGAATTATTGGTAATCACAGTAGAGCCACGATGCTTCAGTCATTCTCTGTAGGGGAAAACAATGCCTCACAGAACACCTTTGTACCCTGACTCTCTTATATTCTTTCCATCCCCCACTGCTGCAATGCTCCCTGAGCCTCGGAGGGCGCATTATAAGCCTTCTTTAGTGTTGAGCTGATTTTCTGCCTTGATGAGCTTTTGAGTCTCCTCAGTGTCTGCCACCATAACCCCGGAGGAGGCTCTCAGGCTGGCAGTGAGAGCAGCACTCATATTTAATCCACCTCTTCCTCTGCAATGCCTCCTGGGCCCTGGAAGATGTGATCGATACGATTTCTCTGTGCTAGGCAGTGGGCTTTCTTTTCTTGTCATACTGACAGGTCTTGGGACTCTCTGATATTTGCTGCTATCTACAAAAAGCAGATTCTTTAGCCAAGACTGACAGCAGCAAGGATCAAAGAGGATAAGCAGACATTTAGAAGACTTTTTTTAATATCTTTAATTTTTTTAATGAGAGAGAAAGAGAGTGAAAATGAGAGAGATAGAGAATTGGCATGCCAGCCTCCCTTTTTCAGTCAAAGAACAATGGAAGTTTCCACCTAGGGTCTATGACCTTCCAAGCCATCTTGGTTCTCAGTGCCAAGGATGAATCTGTTCCCACTGAGAGGGTCTCGTATCCAATCGGAGAACAGTTGGTTACCCCCATAGTGTATGTGCCATTATTGCCCCAGTGGGTACGTCTTGCCTGGCGGGTTGGTTTTGTAGCTTGCAGGATCTACTGCTTGTTCACAGCAGCTTGCATAGCACTTTCCAGCATCATGTGCGGGCAGCCAGCAGGGAGCTGGCTCCCATCTTAGTTCCAGCGTGATCTCTCCATGTCTTGTGACAGCACTTGAACTGCTTCTTGTCAGGCATTTTGTCACAGCAATGAGCAAAGTAACCAATACAGATATTTCGATCACAGTTCCATAAAGGTAACCAATACACTCAGACACTTCCAATTGCTCATTGCTGTTCTGAAGACACTTAAGAGATATTCCCTGCTCATCCACACAGAATGTGAACAGCCATTGTGGGTATCAAACACGAACACCTACATAATGCGGCTGCCTGCTGGAAAGAGCTCTTGGTTCTAAATGGTACTTCTGGCAGTCATAAGAGGCTATAGACTTAATTACATTCTGTTCACGGCCACGGAATGCTTTGGCTGAGTGGCTCCTGTGGCCAAATTATTTCCCTTCGTGAGGAAACGTCCACACTCTCCAGTGCTCAAAAATACTGTCTCTGGGCCTGGGGAGATGGTTCAGAAGTGCCTGCTTGCAAAGCCTGCAGGTCTGGTTTCAATTTCCCAGCCACCCACTTAAAGCAAAACAGGCATTTAGTTGGAGAACTTGGTGCACCCATGGCGCCCCTGCGTGCATACACACACACACACACACACACACACAATCACATGCAAATAAACAAACAAATAAATAAATAATACTCTCACCTCCAAGAGCACAGGCTGGTGACACTGAATGAACTAACTCTTCTGCACTGGGCTAAGCACTGGTGGTCTGGGTTCATGTCAGCTCAAGAGTCTCAAACTCTTCCAGCCTCAGGAATTTAACCATCAGATGTATATTATTTGTTTGGTTTATTGATTGATTGATTTGAGGGAGGAAGGGAGAGAAAGAGGCAGAGAAAGAGAGAGAGAGAAAGAGACGGAAGGGAGGGAGAGAGAATGGACATGCCAGGGTATTCAGCTACTGCAAAGGTACCCCAGATAAATGTGCCACCTTGCCTATCTGGCTTACATGGGAATTGAGGAATCGAACCTGGGTCCTTAGGCTTCACAGGAAAATGCCTTAACCACTTAACTGTCTCTCCAGCTCAGGTGTATGTAGTTTTTAAACACTATCATCATTTGGCTTGTTGGGCGGGCGATCATGCTACATGGAACTAGGCAGGATCATGCCCTTTGCACATCATCCCAAACCTGCTGAGCATCTGATAAATAATAGCTACCATGATCCCAGAAATCACTAGACAGTTTCAGGGTAGTGATGAAACTCAGACTGTGAGGAAAAAGGAATGTGTTAAGAGTACAGATTTGGGGCTGGAGAGATTGCTCAGTAGTTAAGGCACTTGCCTGCAAAGCCTAAGGACTAGGGTTCAATTCCCCAGTGCACATATAAAGCCAGATGCACAAAGTGGCACATGCATCTGGAGTTTGTTTATAGTGACTAGAGGCCCTGGTATGACTCTTAACTCTCTATCTGCCTCTTTCTCTCTCTCAAATAGTGAGGTAGAAAAGACCACTTGCTAAGTGCTGAATTATAGTAGGTGCTGTTGAGACAAATAGAGATTGCCCTTGGCAACCTTACCACATAGCTGACTGCCATGAACCCGCATAGCTAACTGCCACGTGTGCTACTGTGAAGCCCCTGCTCACCCCTCCTTGCTGCTAGAGTATAAAATGAAAGTGCAGGGTGAGCTCAAGGCCAGAGGTTTTTTTCTTTGAGAGTAATCCCAGCTCTGGTCCCCTGGTAAATAAACTCCTCTCCTCCATTCTCATTGGTGTTGAAATAATCATTCCAGAGAAGTTGCCGCAACACAAGTTTAAAAAGAAAAGAAAAGAAAAGAAAAAAGGGTAGATTGGTATGATTGTTCAAAATTCAAATCAGGGCTAGGGAGGTATCCCAGTCCGCAAAGTGCTTGTCTCAAAAGCCTGAGAACCTCAGTTTGATCCCCCAGAACCCATATAAACAAGCCAAGCATAGGGGCTGAGGAGCTAGCTCAGTGGATAAAACACCATCATCACTGAGCTTGCAAAGCAACTTTGAGTACCCGAGTTCATATCCCCAGAAGCTGTGACAAGTTTCTGTAATCCCAGTGTTCCTATGACAAGAAGAGAGACAGAAACCCGAGGATTTCCAGGAAGCTCGGTAATGGAGCAGGGAACAACAACATGAGGCCTATGCTTCAAAGCAAGGTGGAAGGGACAACTGACTTGAGATAAATAAACAAACAAACAAACAAATAATAAGCCTCAGGTATTATCCTCAGGAATGCCATCCACCTCTTTTTTTAACCCAGGTCTCTCTTTGGCCTGGAGCTCGCCAATTAGGTCAGACCGGCTGAGCAGCGAGCTCCAGGGCCCCACTTACGTGCGTCTCCCCAGTGCTGACGTTACACGCATGTGCCACATGCAGACTTTCCACACAGGTCCTGGGTATTGAATTCCGGTCCTCGTGCCTGTCTTCCAGCCCCAATGTCTAATCGCTTCGATAGAAGCAGTTACAGAAATCAAGAAGCAACATTAATTGAGCAGCTGTATGTGCAAAGGACGGTGTGGTCACTTTCACAGGCTTGGTGCCGTCGATGTGATGTCACAGAACTGGAATGCCTGTCCCTACTTGTTGAAAGGAAAGAAGCAAAGGATGAGAGCTTAGTGTAAGCAAGGTTGGGGTGCCAGGGGGTGAGTTGTGAACTGACTCTACTCCATCTTCCAGTGCAGTTTCAGGTGAGACTAGCGTGTACTGACAAGCATGGGCAGACACTGGCTTCCGCAATGAGGAAACATAGACGTGTCAAAAGGTTTTTTTTGAGGGTCTGAGGAGACGGCTCAGTGGATAACGTGCTTGCCCCTCACGCTTGAGGGCCTGAGTTCAGATCCCCAACACCTATGTAAAAGCTAGGGGTGGTGACAAACCTGTGACCTCAGCGCTGGGGAGGGGGAGGCAGGAGGCTCTCCATGACTTACTACCTAGCTTATCTGGTTGAATCAGTGAGGTCTAGGGTTAGAGAGAGACCCTGACTCAAAAAAAAAAAAAATAAGGTGAAGGGGGCTGGAGAGATGGCTTAGTGGTTAAGGTGCTTGCCTGCAAAGCCAAAGGACCCAGGTTCAATCCCCCAGGACCCACTTAATCCACATGCACAAGGGGGTGCATGCATCTGGAGTTCATTTGCAGTGGATGGAGGCCCATTCTCTCTCTCTCTCTCTCTCTCTCTCTCCCTGCCTATTTCTCTCTCTCTCTCTCTCTCTCTCTCTCTCTCTCTCTCTCTGTCAAATAAATAAAGAAAAAAATTTTAAAAGGTGATGAAGCAATTGAGGAAGACACCCAATATCAACCTCTGCTTTCACATGCATGCACACGCAGGTGCATGCGTACCCAAACATACATGCACCTGCACACATTCATGTACACAACACACACACATGCATGTGCAAGGGAAAGGTTCCCAGAACCAGAATACCTGGAAGAATGAGGAAGGAGGATCACACGTTGCAGGCCAGCCTGGGCTACAATCGCCAAATTCCAGTATGTGATTCCAACTCATTTCCCTACAGAAAAGCAGAAATATTAGACCTCGACTTTGAATTCTTTAGTCTCCTGACTTTTGGCATTTTCTTTGTCTGAAATGTTAACTTTCATGCTTCCATTCAAATGTATTAAAAAGTTATTCAAGAGCCAGGAGTGGTGCTTCTAACCCTTGGGAGGCTAAGGCAGGAGGATCGTGAGGCCTGAGGAGAGCAGCCGGGTGTGGTGGCTCACACTTTTGATCCCAGCACTCGGGAGGCAGAGGTAGGTGGATCACCATGAGTTCAAGGCCACCCTGAGACCACATAGTGAATTCCAGGTCAGCCTGGACTAGAGTTAGACTCTACCACACACACACACAAAAAAAGCAACAGAGAGATGGCTCAGGGGTTAAAGGTGCTGCTTGTAAGCCTGCCAGCCAGAGTTCAGATCCCCAGGACCCACAAAATGCCAGACACAAAATGGTGGACTTATCTGTAATCCCAAAGCACCTATAGCAAGGGGGACAGTGGATTCAGGAGAATCCTGAAGCTATCCTGGCATTCACGGTGGCAAAACAAGAGAGACTTGCTCTCAAACAACATGGAAGGAAGACACCAACATCCCAAGGTTGTCCTCTGACCTCTACATTTGCACCATAGCACACACGTGCCCACGCACACATGCATGTGCATGCACATAGACACACACGAATTAAAGTAAGTTGTACAATCTTATCAAGAATTTTATTCTCATAAGAAATCACAGCCCAAAACAGAGGTGGTGGTAAGTTAAGAAGAAGAACAGGCAATTGTACAAGGGATTTTGACAAGTGGAAAACTGTGTACAAATTTCTCTCCCAGATCTTAACTTGCACATCATAAAATGGACCCTAATGTAGCCCTTGAATAATGAAAACTAGGTCACAGGAATGATATAGAAGTGACCTAAAAACACCCGTGTCTTTTCTGCCACACTGAGAAGCCGGTGGCGATTTTCTGTTTCAATTAAGTGGCATTATTCAGGCGTTCTGTTTAGAACTGCGGTTCATCCCATCAGCTGTAGCTGAACATTCTGTCCCCTGTACCTAAAGCACATGGCAGTGTTTAGACATACTTCTCATCCAGCCCCATATATGGAATCAATCTGGAATTATTTTTTAAAGAGGATTCAAGTTTAGCATAGCATGGGAAATGCCTGTGTCAGGAATTCAATGGCATGTTAGCACACTATGTCAAAACAACTGTACAAGAAAAACACTTCCCGGGCTGGAGAGATGGCTT
Organism: Dipus sagitta; assembly: GCA_036346955.1. Taxonomy (NCBI): domain Eukaryota; kingdom Metazoa; phylum Chordata; class Mammalia; order Rodentia; family Dipodidae; genus Dipus; species Dipus sagitta. Next base: position 2,878,437 of record CM070771.1, read on the forward strand.
AGCAGTTAAGGCACTTGCCTGCGAAGCCGAAGGATCCAGGTTCAATTCCCCAGGACCCACGTAAGCCAGATGCACAAGGTGGTGCATGTGTCTGGATTTCGTTTGCAGTGGTTGGATGCCCTGGCGCACCCATTCTTTCTCTCTCTCCCTTTCTCTGCCTCTTTCTCTCAAATAAATAAAAATAAAACTTAGAAAAGACAAAACACTTTCCATCATACCATAGAAGAATAGTAACACACAAACCACAAAACTCTCCCGGAGTGGAGTGTTGGAACTACTCACCTGAAAAGATTTTCAGAATAATATTTTGATCAGTTTACTGGTAGTAATTGTTTTTCCCTTTCCTGTGTGAAAGGCTAGAGACATTAGCATTCTGGATTAGCTCTGAAAACTTTTTCTTTTTTTGAGACAGGGTCTGGCTATGTAGCCCAGGCTGGCCTTGAACTTACCATCTTCCTATCTCAGCCTTCTGAGTACTGGGATAAGAGGCAGGTATCACTGTGCCTAGCTACACATTTTGACTTTACAGAAACGCTCAGTGGCCCACTGAGAGAAGAGAGAGAAAAAAAACTTGTTTTCCCATTGCTTTTCCCTTCTTCTTTTACCTTCTCCCCTTTTGGGGAGCTAATGCACCGTGAAATTTAAAGCAAGGTGCCTAACTTCAGACCTAAGCTCAGATTTCAAAGTCTGGGCTCCTTCCTAAGGACCTTCCTTCTTTCCTCCTATGCCCCATGCTGTCTCTCGCTTGCACTGCTTGTGACTCCTGGAACAAGTCCTTTCAAGGAAAGCATGCATTCCATGTCGCAAAATGAAGAAAGTGCAAAATAAGACCCCAAATTAAAAACTGCACATTTGGGGAGTTGGAGAAATGGCTTAGTGGTTAAGGCACTTGCCTGCCAAGCCAAAGAACCCAGGTTCAGTTCCCCAGGACCCACATAAGCCAGATGCGCAAGGAGGCACACGCATCTGGAGTTCATTTGCAGTGGCTGGTAGCCCTGGCACGCTGTTTCTTTCTTTCTTTCTTTCTTTCTCTCTCTCTGTCTCTCTCTCTCCAAACAAAGAAAATAAGTAAAGTATTTTAAATTTTTTCACATTTTGAAAATGTTATAGGGGTCAAAGGCGAACAGAAAACTCCACTGAGAGTTGGCAATGAGGAAAGGTGCCTGAACGTGAGATGACCCACAGCCCAGCCAGGAGTTTAGGGACGAGGGGTTGGACTGGTGGAACTCTCTGTCTTGCTTCTAGACGGTTTTAGCTTTCCATATCCATGTTAGATCTTTCAGTCTATTACGGTTGGAATCTGAACTGTCTTCCACGGCTGAGGTGTGGAAAGCTTGTTTTCCCATCAGGTGGCGCTGTTTGGAGAGGCTGTGGGACCTTTAAGAAGAGGTGGAATTTTGGAGGCAAGGGTGGGCCTTTGAGCACTTTACCCTGCCCAGCTTCCTGCAGCGTCCTGGATCCAGATGTGAGGAGCCCTGCCACACACTCCCAGCTCCACAAATCCATCGTGCCTTCCCCATTGGGATGGATTGAAACGTCTCAAACGGTGAGCCACAATCAGTCTTTCCTTCTCCAAGCTATTTTCACCAGGAAAGGTATCAGTGAGCTTCTGGTTCCTGAGACAAAATACCTGACAAAAATCAGTTTAAGGCAGAAGGAGTTTTTATTTCAGCATACAGTTCCAGTTTACAGTCCTTCATGGTGGGGAAGGCTTGATGGCAGGAGCTTGAATCAGAGCCGGTCACATTCAGCCCACTGACATGAAGAAGAGAGTTGATGAATGCCACAGCTCTCTGCCAGCTTTTTATAAAAAGTCCAGGACCCCAGACCACTGAATGGTACCGCCCACAGTTAAGGTGGGTCTTCACACCTCAGTTAACCTAATCCAGAGCATCTCCCACAGGTTTACCCAGAGGCTAACCTGGTCTACATAATCCCTCCTCGGTGATTTCAGGGCCTGTCAGGTTGATAATACCAGCCACCACGGGGGCCTGGGGAGATGACTCAGTGGGTAAAGACACTTGCTTGCAAAGCCTAACTGCCCAGATTTAACTCCCCAGTACCCTATGTAATGACGGATGCACAAGGTGGCACAGATATCTGGAGTTTGTTTGCAGTGGCAAGAGGCTCTGGCATACCTATTCTCTCTCTCTCTCTCTCTCTTCTTGCAAATGAGTAAATAAAATTAAAAAGAAAATAGCCATCACAAAAATTTTGTTACAGCAATGTTAAAGTAACTAATACACCACCTTTTGGATCGAACAATGAGATGACTAGAAAGAAACATAATTTCAGCTCCTTAAAGTTATGTGTATTTTGGGTGTTTGGGCTATGATTTTTTTTTCTTCCTGCTTCTTTAAGTAGGTTGTCCCAATTTCATTCCCAATACATTCTTTTTCTGACCCACTTCGAGTCTCCCAACCACTCTTCAATGTTTTGACATTTATTGCTAATAAACATAATAATACTTAATCTAGTGAAAGTTAGCAGTACAGTTTGAAGGTTTTATGTGCATTATTTTTACTAGGATTTATGACACTTTCTCCTCTAAGAAAAGGATAAATAAATAAAAGCACTTATTCAAATTTATATATCCTACTCAAATTCCAACATTTCTGAATAGGAAAAAGAACAGGGACACTTAGCCAAGATTAGCTTAAGTAGAAAACCAAAACTTTACTTATGGGGCTCTAAAGAAGAATGTTAGCATTTAAGGATTGTGTCCACACATGAAATTCAGAGTGAGTAAACAGAGGAATTACCTCCACACCAAAAGCCTTCTGGGTTTACCTGTTCCCAGAAATCCTCAGGTAACAAAAGCAAGAGGGGGAGGAGGGACTGTGGTCTCAATTATATCCTAATAATTGTCTCAATTTTCTGCTTCCTTTAGAGTGTGAAGATCCTGGCTAAAAGTCTGAGAAAAAAAAAAAAAAAGGCTGAAAAGGTTTCCCAGACGTGAAATAGATTTTACAAAAGAAACTTCTGGCAAGTTTAAAGGAACTAAATCAGAAACATATGGAGTATGCTTCCCTCAAAATACCCAGGGGTTTGAAAGCCCAGAAAACACATAAAAAGTAAAAGGAAACTGTTTTTACAAAGCTGAGTTGATGGCAGAGACTGCATGCTGTCACAGAAAGCCTAGCCCAGTTGTGCAAAGCAGGAGGGGGACAGAGCCATGGGGAGGCAGCCCACGGGCGTCTTCCCCTCCAGCTCAGGGCCATGTGGAGTCCTCCCTCCTGAGAGTGATGGGATGAATGTCGCCTGTCCTTCACCTATGGGTGTGGCTGAGAAACCCAGAACACATGACTCTGGCCCCTCTGCAACCATCCATATTCAGTGAGTGTGAAGGTGGCCCATCTCTGCTCTTGAAGACCTCCGGTGCCAAACAATAGGGCTGGTGGCAATTGCTCATTTACTGAACGTAGCACAAGCCCCTTGGGGAAGGGTAAGAGAGAAATGAACAATTGTATGCCAACACAGAAAGTGGATGATAGGCTCCAAGTTGGACAGCCTTTGAAGATTCCCGAGTCTTTTCTTTTTTAAAATATTATTTATTTATTTAACAGACACGGAAAGAGAATGGGCACACCAGAGTCTCCAGCCACTGCAAATGAACTCCAGACACATGCGCCACCATGTGCATCTGGCTTTATGTGGGGTACTGGAGAATAGAACCTGGGTCCTTAGGCTTTGCAGACAAGCGCCTAAACCTCTAAGCCATCTCTCCAGCCCTCTCCCCACCAAGTTTCTTCTTGTACCCTGTGCGGGAATTCTGACTACAAGACCAAATAGTGGGAGGGAAATTCTTAAAGAAGCTCCAATGGAAAAACAGAAGATCTGATCTGACAGAGCAACACACCCAGATTGCAGACTTATCAATGGATATACACAAAATGTGCACACATACCCATTTCAAGAAGAAAATAAATTTAATATTCCATATGTGATATTAAGAGATAGGGTCAGGGGGCTGGGGAGATGGGCTAAAGGCACTTGCTTGGAAAGTCTACCAGCCCAACATCTATAGGCCCAGGTTCAATGCCCCAGGCATGCACATAAAGCTGGCCAGGCATTCTTTTGCGACAGTAAGAGACCCGGACACACACGTTCTTCCCTACATACACATGCACAAATAAATAAATAAAAATGTTAAAGTTTAAAGGGAGAGAGAGAAAGATAGGATCAGATAGGGCCTTTGAGAAGTAATTAGGGCTCTACCCTCATGAATGGATTGGCTCATTCATGAAGTTGACAGATTAATATGGGTGTTACAGCGTGGATAGCATCTTGCCCCCCGCAAAGGCTATGCATTGGGAGCTGATCTCCAGCTAATGACACTATGTTGGGAATTTCTGGAAACTTTAGGAGATGGGCTGTACCTGGAGGAAGTTGGTCTCCATGATTGTGTCCTTGGGTGTATGAGTGTTTGTTGTCCCTGACTCTCTCTCTCTCTCTCTCTCTCCTCTCTTTCCTTCTCTCTCTCTTTTTCCTTCCTGTCCAGCCAGAAGTGGAGTGCAGCCTCTATTACATATGCTGCTGCCGCCGTGATGCTCTTCCCAAGTGCATTGAACCAAGTAACTGAGGGCTGAACTCTCTGAAACCATGAGCCAAAATACCTCTTTCCTCCTTCGTATCATTTCTGTCAGGCGTTTTGACACAGCAGTTATAACACTGGCTAATACAGCGGGCTCATGGATTACCTCCAGGGTTTAGTCTCACCACACTCACTACCCTCCCGTCAGCCACTCAGCAGCTGTCTGTCGTCGCCCGTCGTATGCACACTATAAACACTATCTTCCCATAGTCACTCAGCAGACACCTCAGTCATCAGATCCATGGCTGTCCAGCATATCTACACTCGATAGACCGCCTTCCTGTTAGTCACTCGATAACGATTGTCATTATCAGATCGATTGCTGTCCAGCATCTCCACAGACACTATCCATATGCACTACCCCCTCACCTGTTCACTCTGTAGCTGTCCCAGTTATCAGATCAAATGCCATGGTGTGACAGTGCCAATGCCCAAGTGGCCACAAAACGTTAAGAGTAATGATTTGGACAACGTAGATATTCCAGAGAGATTCCTTCAGGAATCATCTCACATCACCACGGGAAAGATGAGGGCCATCCATGTCCTGAGAGGCAGCGTCCTCACAATGATTACAGTACGTTGTCATAATGGTTCTATTTAATTATTAGTGGCTTTTGCTAATCTTCTGTTGTGCCTAATGTATTAAAAACTCTGTCATACATATGGGTCACAGTAAGAAATTTTCACGTGAGCGTTCAGTACCATCGTGGTGCCCAGCACCCACCAGGAGTCCTACAATATATCCTCCGTGGATACAGACTGGCACACTGCTGTACGCGGTGAGGGGCATGCAGAGTGTGGCAGAAATACAGGAGAAGGAGCAGCAGGCTGAATGAATGGAGTGCTGGCTTCTTGCTTCTTGCTTCTTGTGTGAATGACATTGGGTTGCTGAGGCCTGAAGGGAATAAAGGAACCTGGTGATAATAAAAGTGGGGATTGGTGGCTTTCAAGGCAGAAGGAAATCCCCCTGGGGGAAGACACAAAGAAGAAGGATGGAATACCATTAGGTATCTGAAGGTCATTCCGGGAAGACTGTGGGAGACAGAAAGCAGTCAGCTGGTTTGATTCTCCATTTGTTTCAAAACAAAAATCTCACCCTGTAGCCAAGGCTGGGAACCCAAGACCTTCTTGCCTTAACCTCCCACCTCCCAAGTACTAGGACTATGGGGCGGGGGGGACCACCACACCCAGCAAAAGAAAAAAGGGAAAAAAAACCTTAACATTATGAAGAGCAAACAGAAAAGGGCATTGTAATCTAAAATAGTACGATAGCATGTAAGAACAGGAAAGCCTAGAATGAGAACGAACTGATAATATCTCTTAAGTGAGCTGGCAAAAGAGTAGAACTGAGGGCTGAAGAGGTGTCTCAGTGGTTAAGGCACTTGCCTGCAAAGCCTAACAACCTGGGGTCGGTTCCTTAGTACCCACTTAACACCAGATGCACAGAGTAGTGCATGAATCTGGAGTTTGCAGTGGCAAGAGGCCCTGGCATGCCCAGTCATTCTGTCTCTCTCTCTCTCTCTCCTTTCAAATAAATAAATATTTTTTTAAAAAAGTAGTCGGGTCTGGTGGCACACACCTTTAATCCCAGCACTCAGGAGGTAGAGGTAGGAGGATCACCTTTAGTTCAAGGCCACCCTGAGACTACATAGTGAATTCCATGTCAACCTGGGCTAGAGCAAAACCCTACCTTGAAAACAACAAAAAACAAAAATAAAAAAGGAGGCCGGGCATGGTGGCGCACACCTTTATTCCAGCACTTAGAAGCAAAGGTAGGAGGACTGCCATGAGTTCGAGGCCACCCTGAAACTACATAGTGTATTTCAGGTCAGCCTGGGCTAAAGTGAGACCCTACCTCGAAAAATCAAAAATATAAAAAATAAAATAACAAAGAAGCAAAAATGAGAACAAGCAAGGAAGGGGAAATCTAACTGACTTACATAGCTATAGCTTGTTTTTATTCATTTTATTTTTAATTATTTATTTTGGTTTTAGTTTTTTTGAGACAGGGTCTTCATGATTCTCCTGGCTCAGTCTCCCAACTATTGTGATTACAAGTGTGTGTCACCACTTCTGGCTTTGTTTAATGAAGACCTGGGGAGATGGTTCAGTAGGTAAGAGGGATTGCCGCAAAAGCACGAGGGCCTGAGAGGGTCTGACTTTGCCCTGAGTTCAATTCCCAGCACCCACGTAAATGGCTGCATGTGGCCATGCATACCTGTAACCCCAGTCCTACAGGAAGCACAGACTGGAGAGTTGCTGGGGCTCACTGGTCAGCCAATCTGGCAAAAACAAAACAAAAAGACAGTTCTTAGTTCAGTAAAAGACTCTGTTTCAAGGAAACACATGGCTGATAGAAAAGAGAAAGACACCCAAGTTCTCCCCTGGCCTCCACATGTATGTGCATAAGGCACACATCTGCACACACACTTGCATACACCACCACATAAACTACATATACACACACACATGCAAAAATAAAATTGGATTATATGGATGTGGAGATAACTCGGTGGTCAAAGGCTTGCTCCGATGAGCCTACTGACAAGAATTTGGAACCCCAGAACCTGTGCAAAGTCGGACACAGTGGCACACGTGTCTGTAATTCCAACACAGCTGTGGCAATGGAAGGCAGAGTCAGGAGACTCTGGAAGCTTGCAGGCCAGCTAGTCTGGCATTCACAGTGGCATAAACAGCAAGAGAGAGCCTGTCTCAAAAAAAAGGTAGAAAGTGAACGCTGATACTTCAAGGCTCTCCTCTGATCTCTGCATGTTGTAGAGAATGCACACCAACACACACACACACACACACACACCTACTATTACTAATAATAACAATGATTGTAAAATTTGGATTATTTGTTGAGCATGCTTATATAGGCCCTCACTACTCCTCTCCCTCAGACGGAGTCTTCCCTGCGATTCCCAGGGAGCCGTAGTGAGTGCAATGACACTCCCAGGTCATATTTGCAGATTCACTCTAGTGCAAGCTCAGCAGACAAGTCCAAGGTCATGTTCAGAATGCCATTCCTTCACAAACCCTTACAGTGGTGTTTCCTGAGGCAGGGCCTGTCCAGGGCACTCAGAACACAGAAGTGAGAGGCAAACCTAACTTGTGCAACTGCTGAAGCTGAGAGCCATGGGAAACCCACGTTCCACACCCAGAGACTAAACGATTGATTACACTCCTACAAGTACTGCCATTCCAGTGTGTTCTTGGAATGTCTATACTGAAACAAATATTTGTTTTATACATATATGAATAATTTTTTAAGTTACATAAGTACTATGTATACTATCAAGGTACATGAATTCTACTAGACTTTGTATCTTTCATTTAAAAAAAAATACTTTGAAGAGTCAGGCATGGTGGTATATTCCTAAAATCCCAACACTTGGGAGACTGAGGCAGGAGGATTGCAAATTGAAGGCCAGCCTGGACTACATAGAATGACCCTAGCTCAAAAATAGATAAGATGAGTGTGTGTACTTATCCTCGTGGGCAATTGGAAGGTGGAGGCAGAATGATCGGGAGTTCAAGGTCATCCTTAGCTACAAAGTGAGTTCAAGTTCAGCCTGGGATACTTGAGCACCTACTTCAAAACTCCAAGAAAGCAAAAAGGAGAAAGAGAGAGAGAGAGAGAAATACAGCGAGAGAGAAAGGAAGAAAAGAAGGAAGGAAGGAAGGAAGGAAGGAAGGAAGGAAGGAAGGAAGGAAGGAAGGGAGGGAAGGAAAAAGGTTGGAGAGAGAGGGAGGGAAAAAGGGGAGAAAGAGAAGAAAGGATGGAAGAGAAGAAAAGAGGGAGGGAAAGTGAAGGGGAGAGAAAAAAGAAGGGGAAGGAAAGAAGAAGATATGTAAGTCAATATTTTTTTTTCAAGGTAGGGTCTCACTCTGGTCCAGGCTGACCTGGAATTCACTATGTAGTCTCAGGGTGGCCTCGAACTCATGGCTGATCCTCCTACCTCTGCCTCCCGAGTGCTGGGATTAAAGGCTGTGCGCCACCACGCCCAGCTTAAGTCAATATTTTTAAAGATGTAACGTGAAGGTTTTCAGTAGCATTTCATTTTGCATATAAGCAAGCATAAAAATACATCTCCAGAAATGAAATATGCATTTGTGATTTTGGAAAACTGCTGAATTACCCTCCATATGTGTTGTTCCAATTCTCTTGGTCCATAGTAGCTGCCATGCAGTTCCCAGCCTATCCCATCACCATATCAAGCTCCCGATCTTTGCCTAGCCACTACATTTAAAAGAAAAATGACAGCTCATTTGCATTTTCATTCCTATTGTGAGTGCAAAATATGCTCAAATGGGATTAAAGACCTATTTAGCTAAAAGCCTTGTTCACTGCTACCAGACACAATCTCTTTAAAAGACAAGGATGGCAGTCTCCAGATAGGGGGTGGGGCGGGGGGGGACAACAACAACAACAAAAAAAAAACCTTGTACCAGCAGGCAGCATCAATCTGTCGTCAAGCACGACTGGGAAGCAATTGACTGTGCTTCCACCTATAAACTGAGTATTTAGACATAGCTTTCTGGACCACAGCAGAGAATTCTCAGAGAAGAAAACCAAAACGATGCCATTGCTTGCTCTGTGCCAGGCACCAGCTCTGTATACACTCTCATCCAATTCCCTCAATATTTCCAATCCATGAGGCTCTGGGAGATTGAGTGTTTGCCCAAACTTGTATAGATTAAAGGTGGTGGGTCTGGAGAGATGGCTCAGCAGTTAAGTCACTTGCCTGCAAAGCCTAATGACCCAGGTTCAATTTTCCAGTACCCTCGTAAAGCCAGATGCGCAGAATGGTGCATGCACCTGGAGTTCATTTGTAGCAGCTAGAGGCCCCTGGCACATCCATTCCTTCTATTTCTCTCTGCTTGCAAATAGATAAAAAGAATTTTCTTAAATCGCAAAGGGAGCTGGGGTATAGCTCAAGCAGTAGAGTGCTTGCCTTGTGTTCATGAGACCTTGTTTGATTCCCAGCCCCTGGGAGATGGAGAAGAAGGATAGGAGGTTCAAGGTCATGCTGGACTACATAGCAAGGCTAAGCCAGGATATATGAGATCTTGTCTTCAAAAAGAAAATTATTTTCAAAATGTATACAGGAAAAGTAAGCCCTTTAGAAATGTCCGATGATCAGAATTGAGCTTATAGCTGGGAGTGTGGCCCAGCTGGCAGAGTGATACACGCATGAGACCCTGGGTTCTATCCCCAGGACTGTACAATCCGGGCATGACTACAGAATGCGATTCTGTAATCCTGGCACTCACGAGGTAGACTATGGAAGATCAGAAGCTGCAGGTTATCCTTAACTACATAGGGAGTTTGAGGCCATCCTGACATACATGAGACCCTCTCTCAAAAACAAGCCTGAGCTACATGAGACCCTGTCTCCAAAAAAAAAAAAAAAATTGAGAGTCATCAAAATCTCCTTCACACATTCAACCTCTTCTATTGCTCTAGTTCAGTCTCACCTCATAGGTTCTGTCTGGGATCACATGATCACACGTCACATACTTGTAATCCCAATGCTGAGGAGGCAGAGACAGGAAGATCTCTAGGACTCACTGGCCAGATAATCTAGCTTACTTGATAAGCTCCAGGCCAATGAAAGATACTGTCTTAAAAAACAGGTGGACAGTGTTTCTGAGCCTAACACCTGAGGTTGTCCTCTGACCTCCACACACATGTGAGCCCATAGACAAGCAAACACACACACACACACACACACACACACACACAGCAAAAAAAGAAAAATTAAAAAAAAAAAGAAAAGCTGGATGTGGTATCTTATGTCTTTAATCCCAGCACTTAGAATGCTGAGGTAGAAGGACTGTCCTGAGTTCAAGGTCAGCCTGGGCTAGAATGAGACGTTACTTCAAAACAACAACAACAACAAAAAAAAAATTAGAAAGTTTCCTAACAATTTGACTGGGTAATTTTATGTCCTGTTGAGTCTAATAACAAAAAAAAATATTGGTGCTTGTAAAAAAGTTTATGAAAGCTAATAAAGTGAAGGTGTGTTTTGACAGGTGACAAGTGTTCACACCACAGTGGCCATAGTGGTTTGGGACAAGGAAGCTCAGGCTTCACGTTACATAGTGAGGGATGTCCAAGGGCCCCTCCGTACCCAGCAGTACACGATGGAGGGCACCTTCGTGGTGAAGTGTTACCAAAGTATTACCACCATATGCCACAATTCCTTCTATAAAGGGTGCTGGGAAACGGTGCCACACACAATGGTCATTATCACATAACTGTTGCCATTGGGAGTTGTACTAAAAATGTGCAAAATAGCTTCTTTAGCAATAAACTTCTTTTTTTGCCATTTCAAGGTTGGGCGGCGGGGAGGCAGAGCAAAAGCCTTGGAGAAAATAATTGGGGAATTATGTCACATACTACAGAGATCTGTATCCAAAACATTGAGGCAGCCAAGTTCTAAATAGCTGTCAGGAATTCCTTGGGATATGCTACGTGAAATAAACCAGACACAAAAGGACAAGTCTGTGATCCTACGTGCAGGGGTAGGAGACCAGGGAACTAGGGAACTGTCGTTCACTGGGTACAGGTTTTTCTATTTGGGGAGATGAAAAAGTTCTAGAAAATGTATGATGGGGATACTTAGACAAACATTGTGAAGGTACCTAATTTACACATATTTTACCTGCAAAAGAAATGAGATTTTTTTTTTTTTTACAAGTATTAAGTACTGATTGCTTATTTAAAAAAGAGAAATCAGAGCCAGGCGTGGTGGTGCACACCTTTAATCCCAGCCCTTGGGAGGCAGAGGTAGGAGGATCACCTTGTGTTCGAAGCCACCCTGAGACTACATAGTGAAGTCCAGGTCAGCCTGAGCTAGAGTAAGACCCTACCTCGAAAAACCAAAAAAAAAAAGAAAAAGAAAGAAAAAGAAAAGAAAAGAAATCAGAAACTGGGTTGGGGAGATGGCTCAGTCAGTAAAGTGCTTGTTTCACAAGCATGAGGGCCTGGGTTCAGGCAAAATGCTGGATATAGTGATGGGTGTCCGTAATGCCATGGTGTGTGGGAGGGCAGAGACAGGCAGCTCCTTGGAGCACACTGGACAGTTAGTCTTGCCTAATTCATGACCTCCATGTCAATGAGAGATTGTGTCTTAAAAAGAGGTGCATATCTCCCATACCTGAGCAACAATACCCAAGGCTGTCCTCTGTCCCCAGTACACGTGTGCACCCACACATACTCACATAAGAACATGTACACACACACACATGCACCCACATGACGCTGTGTTTGATTCCTAGCACCATATAAACCAGCCATAGTGCCACATGCCTGTAATCCCAGAACTGGGAAGGTGAAAGCAGGAGGATAAGAAGTTCAAGGTCACCCCCAGCTACATAGGGAGTTTGAGGCAAGTCTAGGCTACATGATATCCTGTCAAAAAAAAAAAGAAGAAGGAAAGAAAGAAAGAAAAAACACGAAGCCAGACATGGCAGCACATGTCTATAATCCCAGCACTCTAGAATCTGAGGCAGGGAGATGGTAAGTTCAAGGCCAGGGTGGACTACATAGTGAGACCCTGTCTCCAAAAAAAAAAAAAAAAAAAAACTCTACATCAGTCATTCCATCTGGATGTAGTTATACTGCACTTGTAAATCAAAAATGTGCCTTTTGCTGTTGGGAGAAGCCTAGGAGGTAAAACTTTGCATTGTATAAAAATAAAAAGCCATCACGGGATTTTGACCACTGTTAAAACCGCAGCCTCTCCGTGTTGTGTGATGCTCCGGGGTGATCACTGACATCCTACTGGATCTTCCTCGCTGCTGTGCAGACTCCTCCCTGACCACCGTGGCTGACTCTGCAGACACATTTGGCCGGGTGAGAGCTGTTCTCCACACAGTGATGACTGGAGCCACGCAAATCTAGTTTTCATTTAGGATATGTAAATGGAAGTTCCCTTTCATAGAGCCCCCCGCACAGACTCTCAACTAACTTCTCCAAACATTTCATTGATGTTTTTAATTTCATTTTTATTTTAGTTTTGACAAGTTCATAATGTATTTCAGTCACCTCAAATAAACCCCATTATGTTCCCTTATCTCCCTCCTGCTCCCACGCAGCCCCTTCATCGAGTCACCCTCTTACTTTCACCTTTGCGTATGGGTGTGACCCACTACATTTTGATTTTTATAGACAATTTTGTATATGTATATATTGTAGTTTGATCCTAATCTCCTTCTGTTACCTTCGCATCTTCACTCTCTGGCCCCCTTCCACTTCCTTTTTCTTTCCAACTAGTCCCTATTCAACTTTGATATATGTATATATATATATACATATATATATATATATATATATATTTCCTAATAAACTCAAACTCACTGAGCTTAATTAGAGTTGCCTGCATGAGCATGAGTGGGGGGTTATTTAGCAGAGTGCATGCACCGTAACAGTGGCTACACCACAGAAGAAAAGGTCTCCCACTCCCCAAGCAGCCACTAACTCCTCAAGGAGAGATGGGGGCCTCCTGCCCTCCTCTGTCATCCATGATGGAAAGCTGATGGGCCCAATATTGTGCAGGCCATGAGAGCCTCTGTGAGTTTAATCAGGGTCGCCTGCACCAGCATGAGTGGGGGCTGTTTACATGGACAAGTTACCCGTGGTTACACCACTGGAAAAAATAAGCGTCTTGACCTCCTCAGCAACTGGTACCTTCCAATAGCGTCTCAGGGAGGGGCGGGGCCTCCCATTACACACTTGCATTTGTCTTTTGTTTTTCTTTTTTAATATTATTTATTTATTTGAGAGAGGGAGGGAGGAAGGAAGAGGCAGAGAGAAAGAGAGAATGGGCGCGCCAGGGCCTCCAGCCACTGCAAACAAACTCCAGACACATGTGCCCCCTTGTGTATCTGGCTTACATGGGTCCTGGGGAATTGAACCGGGGTCCTTAGGCTTTGCAGGCAAATGCCTTAACTACTAAGCCATTTCCCCAGCCCTGCGTTTGTCCTTCTACTTCTCTGCGGAACTTGAACTTGAGTGTGGAGGCAGACATTATGGGTAACTTCACAGAATCTGTCACCTCTGAGGTTTGAGCTAGGACAGAAAGGATAAGGAAAAAGGACCCTCAAAGGGAAATCACTTCCATAAGTAGAAGGCAAGTCACAAATCCTGATGGCATAAGGCAGTGTGGGATCTTGACACTTAGAGTCATGGCATGGACCTTATAGGAGGTATTTTTTTCACAGTTCTGTGACATAATGCCCAAAGCAACAAGGGAGGAGAGGTTTATTTGGGCTCACGGTTTCAGATGGTTCAGCGTAACCTGGCGGCAAAGCATGATGGAGCCCACGCCGGTGGAGCGTGGGTGGAGAGTCCTCACGCAGCAGAGGATCAGGAAGCAGAGGGCAGCCAGATGCAGGCAGTTGTAACCTTCACCATCCTGCCTGGTAGTGACCCACTTCCTTCTAAAGGTTCCACAGCCTTCAAAGTTGTGCTACAGACTGGGGACTGAGTGCTCCAAATACAAGCCTCTGAGAACATTCCAGATTCCAACCATGGAGGGCAGTGGCAGGAAGTGTTTGAGAGGTCTCTAGAGGCCAGGACCACACAAAACATTGTATCGAAAGCAAACATAGGCCTAAGGAGATGACTGAGCTGGCAAAGTGCCTGCCCGGCAAGCATAAGGACCTGCTGCGTTCAGTCCCCAGCACCCATATGAAATACCAGGCAAAGTGCCACGTGCTTGCAAGCCCACACTGGAGGGTACACAGAGGAGAACCCCTGGGGGTCACTGGGAAAACTTGACAGTCTAATTAGTCAATCCTAGAACCAATGAGAGAGCCTGTCTAGAAAAGAAAAGGTGGGTGGCATTGCTAAGGAATGACACCAGAGGTTGTCCTCTGGCCTCTACATGCATGTGATATCACACATGCACATGCAACCATGTGTGCACACAGACACATAAACGCCACACACAAGAAAGTGAACCTAACTCTGCTGACCTTCTCTGTGGCCTCTCCATCAAGGATTTTAAATCACAATAATAAGCTCTTACATACATATGTCAACTTAAACATCAACTGATCCAGTCTTCTCACTTCAAAAGCCAGTCAAAGACTTACAGGGAGGGGAAGGAATTTTCCCTGGGGCCCTCCTCACTTATTACATCATGTTATGCAATAACATAACATGCAATAAAAAGAAAGAAAGAAAGAAAGAAAGAAAGAAAGAAAGAAAGAAAGAAAGAAAGAAAGGAAGGAAGGAAGGAAGAAAGAAAGAGAAACTCCACACACAGTCTCCACTGAGAGTTAACCATATCAAAGAGACTTTGACATGAGGGGGTGAGGGTGCTCTAAGGCACCTGCTCTAGGACACCCCTCTTGACAGCAAGCCCGAAGGAAGAAAATGTCATTTGCAGAAGGACTAGATCACACCAGGATTTAGTGAGGAAAAATAAACACCTTTCAGAGACAAGCCTGGCACTGCCTATGAGTCATCCATCTCAAGTGTGTGTGTGTGTGTGTGTGTGTGTGTGTGTGTGTGTGTACCAAACCCCAGAATGTGCTCACAGTACTTAACATCCTCATATCCCTAACTAGCCCTGGGATGAACAATTAGCCTTAGTCAACATCAAGCACAAAATGTCAAGTACAAGTGCGTAATATCCAACCTCTGGAGTCCAAAGGGTCATTTTCATCTTTGTGTTTGCATGTTTATTTTTGCCTCAGCTACTTGAATGTGAGAAACTTCTGCTAACTACACCCAGATAAAGGACAGGATGAAGCATGGCCTGGGATCTAGATGGAGCAAGATTTTCATGACAGCAGTTCACACAGAAAGTGGGACTCCCAGCTACTCGGGATGCTGAGACAGGGGAAATGAAAGATTGAGGCCTGCCAGAACTACAGAGAGAATTCAAGGCCAACATGATCAAATTTAGAGAGACCCTATCTCTACGGGAAAAGTAAAAAGTAAAAAGGAGACTAGGGATGTAGCTCAAAGGCAGAGAGATTGTCAACAATACACCATTGAGGGGCTGAGGGTGTGGCTCAATGGAAGAGCACCTGCCTGGAATCATCCAATGAGAGGCTGGGCATGAATCAATGGAAGAGTGCTTGCCTAGAATCCCCCCCATTGAGGGGCTGGGGGTGTGGCTCAGTGGTAGAGCTCCTGCCTAGAATCCCCCATTGAGGGGCTGGGGGTGTGGCTCAGTGGTAGAGCTCCTGCCTAGAATCCCCCAGTGAGGAGCTGGGGGCATGGCTCAGTGGTAGAGCTCCTGCCTAGAATCCCCCACTGAGGGGCTGGGGGTGTGGCTCAGTGGTAGAGCTCCTGCCTAGAATCCCCCATTGAGGGGCTGGGGGTGTGGCTCAGTGGTAGAGCTCCTGCCTAGAATCCTCCAGTGAGGGGATGGGGGTGTGGCTCAGTGGTAGAGCTCCTGCCTAGAATCCTCCAGTGACATGCTGGGGGTGTGGCTCAGTGGTAGAGCACCTGCCTAGAATCCCCCAGTGAGGGGCTGGGGACAGCTCAGTGGTGGAGCTGCTGCCTGAAATCCCCCAGTAAGGGCCTGGGGTATGGCCCAGCAGTAGAGTGTCTATCTAGCATGTGAGAGGTCTGTGAATTAATCTCCACCTGGGCAAAAAGAAAACAATATTACTTTATGTTTCTGATCTCTGTAAAAATCTGTAAACTTTCCTCCTGATTCTAGGCACCAAGTATATTTGTGTGTTCTCTCTTCCCCCATCATGCCTTTGTGGGAGTGTGTTTGCAAAACAATAGGCACCATAATCCTCTATTGTAAACCCAGGTCCATGTTGACAGTGACTGGGCTTTGCCATGAGGCTTGTTTCAAGAAATGCCCCATGATAAAAATATGATAGCTGGCTAGAGGGATGGCTTAGTGGCTGAGTGCTTGCTTGCAAGCCTTGATGGCCTGGGTTCCTTTCCTCAGTACCCACAGAAAGCCAGATACACAGTGTCACATGCTTCTGGAGTTCAGCTGCAGTGTCAAGAGGCCATGGTGTGTGTCTGTCTGTCTGTCTGTCTCTCTCTCTCTCTCTCTTTCCACTTGCAAATAAATATTTTTTTAATGTTATAACTGAAAACTGATAAGTGAAACTGATAACAGAAAACTGAACACTATGGGTGTCCTGAAGTCTTTCCCTCTTATTTATCTTGATATTCTGTAACCGCCACCATCTGATGGAGCTAGGGCAAGCCAGAGAGCCACATGGTCAAGTCACTGCCTGGAATCCCATCGCTTGTGAGGGTGAGACAAGAGGATCATGAGTTCAAGCCAGTGTGAAATACACAGCATGACCCTATCTCATAAAAAAAAAAAGAAAAGAAAAAGAGGGAGAAAATGATTTATCATATATCATTTAGATCCATCATTCAAGAACCAAACTTAAATTTTTTACATTCCCCCTGTAACAAAACACTTCTTTTGGAAACATGAAGGTTTTCAGTTCTTCCCTCTGATTTCTTTTCTTTAAAAAGAAATAATATTTTATTTTATTTATTTATTTGAGAGAGAGAGATGGGCATGCCAGGCAGCCTTCTGCCACATGCAAATGAACTCCAAGATATCATTGACCGCCACCTTGTGCCATCTGGCTTACGAGGACCCTGGGGGATCAAACCTGGGTCCTTTTGCTTGTGTGCACCCACACATACTCACATAAGAACATGTACACACACACACATGCACCCACATGACGCTGTGTTTGATTCCTAGCACCATATAAACCAGCCATAGTGCCACATGCCTGTAATCCCAGAACTGGGAAGGTGAAAGCGGGAGGATAAGAAGTTCAAGGTCACCCCCAGCTACATAGGGAGTTTGAGGCAAGTCTAGGCTACATGATATCCTGTCAAAAAAAAAAAAAGAAGGAAAGAAAGAAAGAAAAAACACGAAGCCAGACATGGCAGCACATGTCTATAATCCCAGCACTCTAGAATCTGAGGCAGGGAGATGGTAAGTTCAAGGCCAGGGTGGACTACATAGTGAGACCCTGTCTCCAAAAAAAAAAAAAAAAAACTCTACATCAGTCATCCCATCTGGATGTAGTTATACTGCACTTGTAAATCAAAAATGTGCCTTTTGCTGTTGGGAAAAGCCTAGGAGGTAAAATTCTGCATTGTGCAAAAATTAAAAACTTAAAAGCCATCACGGGATTTTGACCACTGTCAAAACCGCAGCCTGTCCGTGTTGTGTAATGCTCCGGGGTGATCACTGACATCCTACTGGATCTTCCTCGCTGCTGTGCGGACTCCTCCCTGACCACCGTGGCTGACTCTGCAGACACATTTGGCCGGGTGAGAGCTGTTCTCCACACAGTGATGACTGGAGCCACGCAAATCTAGTTTTCATTTAGGATATGTAAATGGAAGTTCCCTTTCATAGAGCCCCCCGCACAGACTCTCAACTAACTTCTCCAAACATTTCATTGATGTTTTTAATTTCATTTTTATTTTAGTTTTGACAAGTTCATAATGTATTTCAGTCACCTCAAATAAACCCCATTATGTTCCCTTATCTCCCTCCTGCTCCCACGCAGCCCCTTCATCGAGTCACCCTCTTACCTTTGCGTATGGGTGTGACCCACTACATTTTGATTTTTATAGACAATTTTGTATATGTATATATTGTAGTTTGATCCTAATCTCCTTCTGTTACCTTCGCATCTTCACTCTCTGGCCCCCTTCCACTTCCTTTTTCTTTCCAACTAGTCCCTATTCAACTTTGATATATGTATATATATATATATATATATATACATATATATATATATATTTCCTAATAAACTCAAACTCACTGAGCTTAATTAGAGTTGCCTGCATGAGCATGAGTGGGGGGTTATTTAGCAGAGTGCATGCACCGTAACAGTGGCTACACCACAGAAGAAAAGGTCTCCCACTCCCCAAGCAGCCACTAACTCCTCAAGGAGAGATGGGGGCCTCCTGCCCTCCTCTGTCATCCATGACGGAAAGCTGATGGGCCCAATATTGTGCAGGCCATGAGAGCCTCTGTGAGTTTAATCAGGGTCGCCTGCACCAACACGAGTGGGGGCTGTTTACGAGAACATGGACAAGTTACCCGTGGTTACACCACTGGAAAAAATAAGTGTCTTGACCTCCTCAGCAACTGGTACCTTCCAATAGCGTCTCAGGGAGGGGCGGGGCCTCCCATTACACACTTGCATTTGTCTTTTGTTTTTCTTTTTTAATATTATTTATTTATTTGAGAGAGGGAGGGAGGAAGGAAGAGGCAGAGAGAAAGAGAGAATGGGCGCGCCAGGGCCTCCAGCCACTGCAAACAAACTCCAGACACATGTGCCCCCTTGTGTATCTGGCTTACATGGGTCCTGGGGAATTGAACCGGGGTCCTTAGGCTTTGCAGGCAAATGCCTTAACTACTAAGCCATTTCCCCAGCCCTGCGTTTGTCCTTCTACTTCTCTGCGGAACTTGAACTTGAGTGTGGAGGCAGACGTTATGGGTAACTTCACAGAATCTGTCACCTCTGAGGTTTGAGCTAGGACAGAAAGGATAAGGAAAAAGGACCCTCAAAGGGAAATCACTTCCATAAGTAGAAGGCAAGTCACAAATCCTGATGGCATAAGGCAGTGTGGGATCTTGACACTTAGAGTCATAGCATGGACCTTATAGGAGGTATTTTTTTCACAGTTCTGTGACATAATGCCCAAAGCAACAAGGGAGGAGAGGTTTATTTGGGCTCACGGTTTCAGAGGGTTCAGCGTAACCTGGCGGCAAAGCATGATGGAGCCCACGCCGGTGGAGCGTGGGTGGAGAGTCCTCACGCAGCAGAGGATCAGGAAGCAGAGGGCAGCCAGATGCAGGCAGTTGTAACCTTCAACATCCTGCCTGGTAGTGACCCACTTCCTTCTAAAGGTTCCACAGCCTTCAAAGTTGTGCTACAGACTGGGGACTGAGTGCTCCAAATACAAGCCTCTGAGAACATTCCAGATTCCAACCATGGAGGGCAGTGGCAGGAAGTGTTTGAGAGGTCTCTAGAGGCCAGGACCACACAAAACATTGTATCGAAAGCAAACATAGGCCTAAGGAGATGACTGAGCTGGCAAAGTTCCTGCCCGGCAAGCATAAGGACCTGCTGCGTTCAGTCCCCAGCACCCATATGAAATACCAGGCAAAGTGCCACGTGCTTGCAAGCCCACACTGGAGGGTACACAGAGGAGAACCCCTGGGGGTCACTGGGAAAACTTGACAGTCTAATTAGTCAATCCTAGAACCAATGAGAGAGCCTGTCTAGAAAAGAAAAGGTGGGTGGCATTGCTAAGGAATGACACCAGAGGTTGTCCTCTGGCCTCTACATGCATGTGATATCACACATGCACATGCAACCATGTGTGCACACAGACACATAAACACCACACACAAGAAAGTGAACCTAACTCTGCTGACCTTCTCTGTGGCCTCTCCATCAAGGATTTTAAATCACAATAATAAGCTCTTACATACATATGTCAACTTAAACATCAACTGATCCAGTCTTCTCACTTCAAAAGCCAGTCAAAGACTTACAGGGAGGGGAAGGAATTTTCCCTGGGGCCCTCCTCACTTATTACATCATGTTATGCAATAACATAACATGCAATAAAAAGAAAGAAAGAAAGAAAGAAAGAAAGAAAGAAAGAAAGAAAGAAAGAAAGAAAGGAAGAAGGAAGGAAGAAAGAAAGAGAAACTCCACACACAGTCTCCACTGAGAGTTAACCATATCAAAGAGACTTTGACATGAGGGGGTGAGGGTGCTCTAAGGCACCTGCTCTAGGACACCCCTCTTGACAGCAAGCCCGAAGGAAGAAAATGTCATTTGCAGAAGACTAGATCACACCAGGATTTAGTGAGGAAAAATAAACACCTTTCAGAGACAAGCCTGGCACTGCCTATGAGTCATCCATCTCAAGTGTGTGTGTGTGTGTGTGTGTGTGTGTGTGTGTGTGTGTGTACCAAACCCCAGAATGTGCTCACAGTACTTAACATCCTCATATCCCTAACTAGCCCTGGGATGAACAATTAGCCTTAGTCAACATCAAGCACAAAATGTCAAGTACAAGTGCGTAATATCCAACCTCTGGAGTCCAAAGGGTCATTTTCATCTTTGTGTTTGCATGTTTATTTTTGCCTCAGCTACTTGAATGTGAGAAACTTCTGCTAACTACACCCAGATAAAGGACAGGATGAAGCATGGCCTGGGATCTAGATGGAGCAAGATTTTCATGACAGCAGTTCACACAGAAAGTGGGACTCCCAGCTACTCGGGATGCTGAGACAGGGGAAATGAAAGATTGAGGCCTGCCAGAACTACAGAGAGAATTCAAGGCCAACATGATCAAATTTAGAGAGACCCTATCTCTACGGGAAAAGTAAAAAGTAAAAAGGAGACTAGGGATGTAGCTCAAAGGCAGAGAGATTGTCAACAATACACCATTGAGGGGCTGAGGGTGTGGCTCAATGGAAGAGCACCTGCCTGGAATCATCCAATGAGAGGCTGGGCATGAATCAATGGAAGAGTGCTTGCCTAGAATCCCCCCCATTGAGGGGCTGGGGGTGTGGCTCAGTGGTAGAGCTCCTGCCTAGAATCCCCCATTGAGGGGCTGGGGGTGTGGCTCAGTGGTAGAGCTCCTGCCTAGAATCCCCCAGTGAGGAGCTGGGGGCATGGCTCAGTGGTAGAGCTCCTGCCTAGAATCCCCCACTGAGGGGCTGGGGGTGTGGCTCAGTGGTAGAGCTCCTGCCTAGAATCCCCCATTGAGGGGCTGGGGGTGTGGCTCAGTGGTAGAGCTCCTGCCTAGAATCCTCCAGTGAGGGGCTGGGGGTGTGGCTCAGTGGTAGAGCTCCTGCCTAGAATCCTCCAGTGACATGCTGGGGGTGTGGCTCAGTGGTAGAGCTCCTGCCTAGAATCCCCCAGTTAGGGACTGGGGGTATGGCTCAGTGGTAGAGCACCTGCCTAGAATCCCCCAGTGAGGGGCTGGGGTATGGCCCAGCAGTAGAGTGTCTATCTAGCATGTGAGAGGTCTGTGAATTAATCTCCACCTGGGCAAAAAGAAAACAATATTACTTTATGTTTCTGATCTCTGTAAGAATCTGTAAACTTTCCTCCTGATTCTAGGCACCAAGTATATTTGTGTGTTCTCTCTTCCCCCATCATGCCTTTGTGGGAGTGTGTTTGCAAAACAATAGGCACCATAATCCTCTATTGTAAACCCAGGTCCATGTTGACAGTGACTGGGCTTTGCCATGAGGCTTGTTTCAAGAAATGCCCCATGATAAAAATATGATAGCTGGCTAGAGGGATTGCTTAGTGGCTGAGTGCTTGCTTGCAAGCCTTGATGGCCTGGGTTCCTTTCCTCAGTACCCACAGAAAGCCAGATACACAGTGTCACACGCTTCTGGAGTTCAGCTGCAGTGTCAAGAGGCCATGGTGTGTGTGTCTGTCTGTCTGTCTGTCTGTCTCTCTCTCTTTCCACTTGCAAATAAATATTTTTTTAATGTTATAACTGAAAACTGATAACTGAAACTGATAACAGAAAACTGAACACTATGGGTGTCCTGAAGTCTTTCCCTCTTATTTATCTTGATATTCTGTAACCTGCCACCATCTGATGGAGCTAGGGCAAGCCAGAGAGCCACATGGTCAAGTCACTGCCTGGAATCCCATCGCTTGTGAGGGTGAGACAAGAGGATCATGAGTTCAAGCCAGTGTGAAATACACAGCATGACCCTATCTCATAAAAAAAAAAAGAAAAGAAAAAGAGGAGAAAATGATTTTATCATATATCATTTAGATCCCTCAATTCAAGAACCAAACTTAAATTTATTACATTCCCCATGTAACAAAACACTTCTTTTGGAAACATGAAGGTTTCAGTTCTTCCCTCTGATTTCTTTTCTTTAAAAAGAAATAATATTTTATTTTTATTTATTTATTTGAGAGAGAGAGAATGGGCATGCCAGGGCCTTCAGCCACTGCAAATGAACTCCAAGATACATGCGCCACCTTGTGCATCTGGCTTACGAGGACCCTGGGGGATCAAACCTGGGTCCTTTTGCTTTGCAGGCAAGCACCTTAACCACTAAGCCATCTTTCCAGTGCCTCTGCTTTCTTTTCTATGTACAGTGAGTCACTGCATCCCATAAATTTGACCTCCTAAATCCCTTCTCTCTTCTTTATTCTCATTGCTGCTACCCCAAAGAAACCTCATATGCTAGCTTTTCTTTTATTTTGTTTGAGACAGGGTCTCCCCATGTGGCCTTCTCCATTCTGGAACTCTCCATTCTCTTGTTCAGCCTCCTCAGTGCTGGAATCTCAGGTTATCCCAGCAACATTTGGTTTTTCAACAAACTCCCTCTGTCTGTGGGACGCTGTCTGCATGCATTAACATATCCTGCACTACCCTCTTGTTCGCTGTAACTATCAGTCTTCTGTCATGCCCTGTATCATGCTGAGAGTTCTTCTAGCATACTGGGCTTCTTCATGCCCCAGGGCCTTTGTACTAGTGCTTTACACAGACACAATGTCTTCCTTCCTTGTTCCTTTTCTGTGTTCTATTCATCCAAGGACTCCACTCAGAAGTCATGCCCTGTGTAGAATGTACTTTCCCAACAATCAGTCAACCCTTTTCCTCCAGGACATGACTGTGCATTGTGCCTGTTTTTAAAATATTTTTATTTGTTTATTTGAGAGAGAAAAAGAGGCAAAGAGGAGAGAGAGAGAGAATGGGTGTGCCAGGGCCTCCAGCCGCTGCAAATGAACTCCAGATGTATGTGCCACCTTGTGCATCTGGCTTACATGGGTCCTGGAGAATCGAGCCAGGACCCTTTGGCTTTGTAGGCAAGCGCCTTAACCACTAAGCCCTCTCTCCAGCCCCACGTTGTGCCTTTTTTGAATGTGGCAGTTATCCCACTGTATGATATTGATCTGCTAGTATTTCTCTTGTGTGTGTGTGTGTGTGTGTGTGTGGTGTGTATATGTGTGATGTACACATATATGTGTGTATATGCCTATGTGTATGTGTGGGTCACATGTGTGCCCACAGAGGCCAGAAGTCAACATTGGGCGGCGTCCTCCATCACTGTCCACATCGTCATTGTGTGTGCGTGTATGTGAGTGTTCATGTGTGTGAGTATGGGCACATGTGTGCAACAGCTCGTGTGTGGAGGCCACGGGGTGTCAGTCCTTACTCCCCACCTTCTTTGAGGTAGGGTCTCTCATTCTCTTTGTTGCTCACTGCTACATGGCCCGGGCTAGCTGGTCTGAAACCTTCAGAGAAAGGGCCTCTCTTCTTACCGTAGACACACTGAGATTACAGACACCTGCTGGAGCATCCGGCGTTCCGTGGAGTCTGGGGATCTGAACTCAGGTCTTCACGATTTCCTAGTTCAGTAAGCACTTTGCCCATTGCCCTAGCCTTGGTCTACTAATGTTTCTACCTCTTCCACCAAGACTATCCTCTTCTAACTTTCTGGTTTTGTTTTGGTATTGTCTGGTCTTTAATATGTTCAGTTAGTTTGGGGGTGGGAGGGTGTTTTGTTTTGATTTATTTATTTATTTATTTATTTTGGTTTTTTTTTTTTTCGAGGTAGGGTCTCACTCTAGCCCAGGCTGACCTGGAATTCACTATGCAGTCTCAGGGTGGCCTCGAGCTCACACGGTGATCCTCCTACCTCTGCCTCCCGAGTGCTGGGATTAAAGGCGTGCGCCACCACGCCCGGCTTGATTTATTTTTTGAGACAGGGTTCATATACAGTGCGAGGCTGGCCTGGAACTCACTGTATAACCCAGGCTGGCCTCAAACTCAAGATGCCTCAGCTTCCTGAGATTACAGGTATGTTGTAGATAGTGTTGAGTGAGAATTCAAAACAAGTGGTGTTCTGAATGAAAGCATGATGTCTTTCCCTTTTGCCTTGCAATTTAGAATTTTCTTGGATCTATCATTAATAAGTTTCTTTATTTTATATATAATTTAACAGCTTACACCCCTTTATCTTCTTGCCCTGGCTCCTGTTACCCTTGGGGGGGGGGGAGCTCCTCCGTGGTGTTGTGGTATTCATTGTAGGGAATGAAGGCCTCAGGCCTCAGTCAGTCCCTGTGGGTAGAGGGACCATGTCTCAGGGCATACCTACCAACTCTGTGGCTCTTACAATCTGTCTGACCCCCCCCCCTCTCCCACAATGCTCCCTGAGCCATGGCAAGCCAGTTGGCAGTCTGAATTAGTGCTGAATTCTCTGTAGCCTCCGGATTTCTGCTTTGATAGGTTTTGATTGGTCACTGTATCTGTCACCATCACCCTGGAGCTGGTTGTCAGGGTAGCAGTAAGAGCAGTGTTCATGTTGCCTCTTCCTCTGCAATTTCTCCTGGGCCCTGGCAGATGTGGTAGAGGTAGCAATTCTTCTGGTGGCCATTCAGCTATGTTCTTGTCTTATCAGTGGATCTTGGCTCTCTTCCATTTTCTCCACCATCTGTAAGATAAAACAGATTCTCCAACCAAGAGTGAGAGTAGCTTGTGTTAAAAGGGGATATACAAAGTTCTTAATGTAGCATCCAAGTGTGGTGGTGCAGGCCTATGCTCTCAGCAATGGGGAAGTTGAGGTGAGGAGGATCTAAAATTTGAGCCTAGGGCTGGGGAGACGCTATAACTGGATGCTAAGTGAACAGGTATCTGTAATCCCAATGTATCCAGAGCAGTGGGAGACAGAGCACAGAGAATCTCCAAGCTCATAGGGCACCTAGTCTGCCCTTCACAGCAACAAATCAAGATACACTGTGTCTCAAACAAAGGTGGGAGGAGAAAACAAACACTCGGAGGTTCTCCTCTGTCTTCCACACCTGTGCACACAAATAGACACACACACACCCCACATGCAAAATTTAAAAAAAAATTTAAAAAAACTTTTTTAAAGAGTTTGGAGCTAGTCTGGGCTACAGAGCAAGTTCTACACAAGCCTGAGCTACGTAGCAAAATGATGATGATGATGATAAACAGTGTAAGTAATGTAAATAAGTTCATTTCACAGAATTTTGAACATTTGCCAATACAAAGTACACAAGGGGGTAAAGACTCTGTAAAGCCTTTAGACTTAAGGTTTTGGTTTGGAGACGCTTGTTATTCACACCCTGCAGGTTGCGAGGGTTGGTTCTGTAGAGCAGGGCACCTGGTCAGTGAGGAGAAGGAAGTCCTAAGCACGGGAGCTCCCCAAGTAAACCCTCGCCTTTGAATAACGACCTGGCAAAGGAGCGGCTATGAAGACAAGCACTAGATTCCAAGTTCACAAAATGCATAAAACCATGCAAGAGCACCACATCGAGTATCCTAAATCCATTCCCCAGCAGGTGATGCACTTGTCAGAACTCAAACATCAGCAACGAGGGATTAAACTCTGCTGTTTTTGCTATGCCAGGGATGGAACCCAGGGCTACGACTATCCCACCGAGCCATCTCGCAGCCCTTCACTGGGGGAGGGTGGGGGCTGAGTCTTAAATGTCCATACCCAGAGATGGCAGAAATTTTTTTAAAAAGACAGTGATCCTTCAATTCTGGAGCCACAGCTCCAAACACAAGTAATAACAACAGACTTCTTATTAAATGTTAAAATCAAGAATATTATTCAGGCATCTTTGAACTTTGTGTTATCGATACATATCTGAAAAATGCATCGTAAGTCAATCCATTCCTAATCAAGATTCAGGATAACCGGCAGAGGTGGAGTCCCATGCCAGGAGCTAGGGAAGCAGTAGGGAAAATGACATTTCAAGAACTCAGCCCACTCACAGTGGCTACCATCGTGAACGGGAATAACAAATGCTGGTGCGGAGCCAGGGGGAGAGGGGCTCTCATTCACAGCTGGTAGGAATGTAAGTTAGTGCAGCCACTATGCAAAATGGGTTCCACAAAAACCAAAACTAGGATAACCACGTGATCCAGCTAGGTTACCGCTGGGTATGTATTCCTGAAGGTCCCAAGTCAGAAGGCCACAGAAACACCTGCACATCCATGTTTACTGCTGCACTATTAACAGTAGCCAAGATATGAAATCAGCCTAGATGGCTATCAGCAGATGAATGGTGTGGTGGTTTGATTCAGGTGTCCCCCATAAACTTAGGTATTCTGAATGCTAGTCTCCCCAGCTGACGGAGATTTTGGAATTAACACCTCCTGGAGGCAGTGTATTGTTGGGGGCGGGCTAATGGGTGTTTGGCACACCCTCCTGTTGCTATTGTCCACCTGATGTTGGCCAGGGGGTGATGTCCACCCTCTGCTCATGCCATCATTTTCCCTGCCATCATGGAGCTTCCCCTCGAGTCTTTAACCCAAAATAAACTTCTTTCTTCCCACAAGCCTCTCTTGGTTGGGTGATTTCTACCAGCAATGCGAATTTGACTGCAATAGTAATGTTAGTACCGAGAGTGGGGTCATTTGCTGCTAGACACCTGACTGTGTAGCTTTGGCCTTTTGGAGATGATTTTCAAGAGGAATGTGAAAGGATTTGAAACCTTGGCCTAAGAGATGCCTTGCAATGCTGTAAGTGCAGCTTGATGGACTATTCTGGTCAGAGTTGAAAGACCTGAATGCATTAACAACCATGAACTGTGAGGTTTGGCTTATGAGGGTGAGAAAGAGCTTTGCTTGGACTGGACTAGCAGTTTGTATGAGAATCTTGCTGTTATGCCCATGTCCTGAGTACTTGTGCAGGGTTGCTTTGCATAGAAATGAACTGGTATGAGCAGAGGGATATGGCACAGAAAAAAAAAAAAAATCTTTAGGTGAACTGCTGCCCGTTCAACTGCAATTGAGAGATTACAACCTTTGAGATTGGGCCAGCTCAGCTGCACTGGGGCAACAGGAAGAATGTAGACTTTTTTGAAGGGGCCTGAGTGCTCAAGGAGTGTCCTGTTCTTCAAAGTCTGCTTTATCCCCCTCTGGATTAACAAACTGGCACCCTAATTAGTAATGTAGAGTATAAGAAATGCAGAAAAGAGAGGGTTATTGAGCTTGAAACTCAGTCTTGTGTTTTGGAAATGGCCATGAGCAGTGTGAAGCAGGTTTGCTGGTTGCCTGCATGGAGACCCCATTGGGCCATGAGGATGAGCCGTGGGTTGCAGTAGAGACCTAGTGGAGTTGCCGGGACCACAAGATGGCTGCTAAGGAAAGCTGCCGGCCCCGATGCGGTTTTCCAGGACTGTGAGTAGCCTAGCTGGAGGGGTGGAATTGGAACTCCAGAGACTTGTTGCTGGTTAGAATTATTGGACTTGGAGATTTGTCACTGGCTAGAGTTGTTGAACTTGGAGTTAGAGAATTTGATGTTTGCCATGTTTAAATCTTGTCTTGGTTGAATATTTCTTTGTTATGCCCAATGCCATCTTTTGCAGTGTGTTTATTCTGTGCCATTATGGGCTTTGGGGGGAGGATTTTCTTTTTTTTTTTTTTTTGGTGTTATGGCTCAGTTAAAAGACCTTGGACTATGGGGATGTTTGAATATCATTAGGATTGATAAAAACTATGGGGACTCTTGAAGTCCTACTGAATGCATTGCATTTTATATCATGTATGGATATCAGTTTATGGGAGCCAGAGGTGGAATGTGGTTGTTTGACTCAGGTGTGCCCCATAAACTTAGGTATTCTGAATGCTAGTCTCCCTGGCTGTTGGCAATTGGAAATTAAAGCCTACTGAAGGCAGAGTATTGTTGGGGGAGGGCTTATGGGTGTTATAGCCAGCTTCCCCTTGCCAGTGTTTGGCACACTCTTTTGTTCCTATTGTCCATCTGATGCTGGCCAAAGGCTGATGTCCACCCTCTGCTCATGCCATCGTTTCCCCCTGCCATCCTGGAGTGTCCCCTCAAGTCTATAAGCCAAAATAAACCCTTTTTTTTTTTTTCTCAAAAGCTGCTCTTGGTCAGGTGATTTCTGCCAGCAATGTGAACCTGACGGCAACAACTGGATAAAGTAAATTTAGACTATGTACACAACAGAGTTTTATCGGTCATGAGGAAGAGTGAAATGATGCAATACACAGGAAAATGCATCGAGCTGGACGTCATTCTGTTACGTGAAATAAGCCTGACTCACAAAGACAAATGGTGTATGTTTTCTCTCATATGGGGAATCTTGGAGGGAAGGGCATGAAAGAGAAAGTGGGGATGGGGGATTGAGGAGATGGCTCACTGGATAAAGTGCTTGCTGTGCCAAGTGTGAGAAGCTGAGGTTGGACCCCCCAGAACCCACATAAAGCAGCTGAATACAGCACAAGGTCCTGCAATCCCAGAATGCCCAGGGTGAGAAGGGAGGCAGAGACAGGGAAATCCCCTAGAGGCTCATGGGCCAGCTAGCTTGGAGAACGGGAGACCCTGCCTCAAACAAGGAGGAAGGTGTGGGCTAGCACCCACAGGTTGTCCTCTGACCTCCACAGGCACGCTGTGGCACATGCACGCCTACGCTCACACATATGAACATGCACACACTGCAACAACAAAAGCATGTGAGGGTGGCTCTATTAGGAGAAGGGGAGAAGGAGAAATGGTGGGAAGGGTAACAGAAGGGACGAATACGATCAAAGTGCATTATATGTAGTATGGAAAGGCTGTAATGAAATCCCTTACTCTGTACATTTAAAATACACTAGTAGGTGCTGAGAAGATGCTTGCAAAGCCTGCTGCCCTGGGTTCAATTCCCTAGACACCCATGTAAACTGGTTGCAAAAGCAGAGTAGGAGTCTGGTGTTTGTTTACAGCAACAAGAGGACCTGGTGCATCCATGCACATGCATGCACTCACACATGCATGCAAATAAATAAATAAGTTTAAAGAAAAAAAACAGTCCAGCATGGTGATGCACACCTTTAATTCCAGCACTTAGGAAGCAGAGATAAGAGGATCACGATGAGTTCAAGGCCACCCTGAGACTACATCATGAATTCCAGGTCAGCCTGGGCTACAGTGAGGCCCTACCTTGAAAAACCAAAATAAAATAACATACACAAAATTGTTAAGCTGTTTTAGGAAAGGTCAGAGGTGAAGAAAAGGTTATGGGGAAATTAGTAGCCCTTGTAGGGAACATGTGAAAGTGAGAGAAAGAACTCACAGGCTTCAACTTTATCATCTGTCATTCTGGAGAAAATCTTGACAGTGGAAATGTATAAGGATTTCTTCAAAATTCTAAGTCAAAGATGCAAGAAGAGCCTGGTTTGGCAGACTGCTTGCCTAGCATACCCAAAGCCCTAGGTTCCATCCCCAACACCATTTAAGCCAGATGTGGTGATACACATCTGTGAGCCCAGCACAAGGCAGGTGGAAGCAGATCTGGGGGGTCAAAGTCATTATCCGTGACATAGTGAGTTCAAGGCCTGCCTGGGATACCTGTCTCAAGTATATATATTTATCAAGAGTCAAGAAAATTTGCCTCAAATATCCAGCCACTTCCATTGTTCTAACTCAGTCCCCACCTTGCAGGCCCTGTCTGAGATCATGTGTGCTACCCAATGAACCCATCCCAGAAGATGTGGCCCCAAAGTCTTATCCACTTTGACCTCAAAAGTCTCTACAGATTATCTTAGCTAGTCCCCTTGCTACCAGTGGTCTCTGGGTGTTTCCAGGTTCTTGACCTCCTGTTTAAAGAATTGGAAAAGACTACAGAAAAAAGTCAAGCAGTAATGGGACTGGACAGATGGGTCAACAGTTAAAGGCGCTTTATTGGAAAGCTTGATGGCCTGGGTTTGATTCCCCAGTGCCCATGTAAAGCCAGATGAGCAAAATGGCCCATGTGTCTGGAGTTTGTTTGCAGCAGCAGGAGTCCCTGATGCTCCCATTCTCATTCTCTCTCTCTCTCTGTCTCTCTGTCTCTCTCTCTCTCTCTCTCTCTCTGTCTCTCTCCTGTTCCTCAAATAAATAAACATTTAAAAAAAACAGCAAGGGCTTGAGAGATGGCTCAGTGGTAAGACAACATCGGTTCGATTCCCCAGTACCCACATAAAGCCAAATGTGCAAAGTGAAACATGCATCTGGGGTCCGTTTGCCATAGCTAGAGACCTGGTATGGCCATTCTCTCCCCCACCCCACCCCTGGATGCTTGTAAATAAATAAAGAAATGAATAAAATAATGGAAAAAGTAAATCAGCAAGAAACTTTATTTAAAATAAAGCAAACATACAAGTTTGGGAGCCACTGCCAAGAGAGGCAGTGGGCCACCTGAGCGGGAAAGTATTAAAGGTATCAGAAAATGGCTTGGGGTTTTCTCTTGATGGGATGTTTGGGGAAGAGGGAGTTGGTTACCAGGGGCCGAAGTTTAGATGGTTCTCTATTTTGATTGACAGACTTGAGTTATCTGCTACACATGTTCCTTCCCATAATACAGCTGATTTAATCACATGTATGCCCAAATATGCATATGCATAAGGTGGTAAATCAGGTCTTTCTCCCTAAAGATTCACTTGGAAGACCCAGTTTGCTTTACTGTGCATGTACCCAGAACCAGCCCAGTCTTGAGGGCTCCCTATCTCCTGATCTCAGATATATCTTAGGATATATTTGAATAGAAATGTCACACAAACAGTAGAGTAACTAATGGTCACTAGGGAATGAGAAACTTATTCCATTATCCCATTTTTTTAAAATATTTGTTTTATTTTATTTATTTGAGAGAGAGGCAGAAAGAGAGGCAAAAGAACTCTAGAAGCATGCACCAGGTTGTGCATCTGGCTTACATGGGTACTGGAGAATCAAATCTGGGTGGGGAATCAAACTTGAGTCCTTAGGCTATGTAGCCAAGCACCTTAACCTCTAAGCCAGGTCTCCACCCTCCCCCCACTATCCCATTGTTTGAAATGGACTATGCATGCAGTTTGACACAGATGCAGGTCCTGTGTTGCCAATAAGTTGCTAGGTGCATAACAAGGAAAGGCATGTGCTTACTGCCCAAGCTAGGCAGAGTCCCAAGGAGGTTAAGTTCTTCCCTGTGCTTTCCAGCCTCTCCCTGGTGTTCTTGAAGCTGTATTTGAATGAGATCCCCACATTTGTAGCAGGTTTCTGGAAAACATTAAGAAACTCTACATACACTCTAGCTCCCATCTCACTCTCATTCTTTCTAACACTTAAGAAAATTAAGAAGAACTGATGAGTATATAGCATATTGGCACATCAAAGTCCCTTAAGGAAAATATTTGACTATTTCCCATCTATTTTCCTCTCCTGTTCTTTATGCTTCTCAATGAGAAGAAAGGTAGAGCTTACATTTTATGTCAACACAAAAGACCTCCATTTGTGTGCATTACTTATTAAAGTATTCAGCAGTTCAATGTCAAGGTATGTATTATACATACTTTTTTTCCCCTAGGCCATTATCAGCTTTCTTATAACACTATTATTCTTCAGCCCAACTAATACTCCTGTCACAAATCTAGCAACAAGCATGGAAAATGTCAAACAGTAGGGAAGAAACCTAACTATTCTCCTAGCTGCACAAAAAGCTGGCTTGTCTTTTATGGGGAAAAAAATAGCATAATTCCTCAACAAACACCAACGGATGTTTTATCAGGGGACTGACAAGAGGAATCGTTTATTTGTTTGCCTCAGCACACCTGAGTCCTTCTCCTCTCAACAAGTTTCCTTTCTTCTCTTGCCAATATACTTAATAAAATAGGGCCTGGGTTGTTATCATTTCGCCCTCTCTCCAGGAGATATCCAACTTGGAACATGACAGATAGCAGCCTCCAGAGTCCTCCAGGACTATCTGCGGAGTCCTGTGATAAGATTTAAGGAGTACTAAAAGGGCTTCTCTAGAGAAAAATATTTTTCCAACATGTTTTCCAGGGTGTCTGGAATTACAACCTATGCTTTTAAGGCATTCAGAACCTCTGTTAAAATGCAAATATGGATGGCTCAACGGTCAAAGTGCTTGTCTTGTAAACACGAGGACCTGAGTTCAATACCTATCACCCACATAAAAAGGTGGCATGCATCTGCAATCCCAGCACTGAGGAGGCAGCAACAGGAAGATCTCTACGGCTTACTGGCTAGCTAGTCTATATGAATTGGTGAGCTTTAGATTCAGTGAATGGTCCTGTCTCAAAGAATAAGATGGATGCCAGGCATGGTGGTGCATGCCGTTAGACCCAGCACTAAGGAGGAGGAGATAGGAGGATCGCTACAAGCCTGGGGCAACAGAGTGAGTTCCAGGTTACTTTGAGCTACAGTGAACCTCTGCCTTGAAAACAAACAAAATAATGAGATGGAGAGCAATTAAGGAAGGCACCCAATGTCAACCTCTGACCTCTGCACGTACAGAAACATGCATGCAGACCCTCACACACATGTGTACTTGTTCACATATGAACATACATACATGCACACACACATGCAATAACAATAATAATAAAGAGATGAAAAACCATGTCCAACCTTGTCTATTTTTCCAGCTTGGTCACTGTGGTAATAAT
Organism: Dipus sagitta; assembly: GCA_036346955.1. Classification (NCBI taxonomy): domain Eukaryota; kingdom Metazoa; phylum Chordata; class Mammalia; order Rodentia; family Dipodidae; genus Dipus; species Dipus sagitta. Next base: position 2,911,478 of record CM070771.1, read on the forward strand.
ACTTAGAACTCTGATGCTCTAACATCTTTTGAAATTTTTATTTTTGACAATTTCACACATGTATATAATCTATTTTGATCATATTCATCCTCCACTGCTCTCTCTTATCCCACTCCCACTAAATCCTTTCTTCTTGCTTCCTTGAGGAGCTATTGGCAGCTAATGGAGGAGGAGACGTTTTCTTCAGTAGTGTAGTCATGGGTAAGTGGCCCATACTCATGCAAGCAGCCTTAATTTAACTCAGTCAGTCATCAAATAAAAAGAGATGCTCCAATTCTTCACTCATGTGATGAGGATGTTGATAAGGCCTCCCTCTTATAGCTCTTGTAGAGATCCAAAGAATAAATTTAAAAAAAAAAACACTGAGGAGAACCCCTCTTTCAATTTTAATGACCTGATATCTTTTGAAATTGTCTTCACACCCGACTCTAAGATTGAATCTCCCCACGCCGCCCTTGAACCTTCCTCCTCTCCCAGCCCTCGTCTATCTACTTCCTCTCACTCACGAGGTTCTTTTATTATTGTTATTTTTATTGTTTTAAATATTTTTCTTTTATTTATTTGAGAGAGAGAATGGGCATGCCAGGGCCTCCAGCCACTGCATTCAAATTCGAGATGCATGCAACCCCTTGTGTGGATGTGCCACATTGCGCGCTTGCATCACTGTGCGTCTGGCTTACGTGGGACCTGGAGATCCAAGTATGAATTCTTGGGCTTCACAGGCAAGCGCCTCAACTGCTAAGCCACCTCTCCAGCCCACTCACTGGGTTCTCACAGCACACAATCCCCACATTACAACCTGCTGCCCTCTTATCTAACTCTTGGAATTGTTCCTCTGGTGCTTGAATCCACAGTGATCATTGCATAGTAATATGTTGCACATTGTATGTTAATAATATACATGCCCTAATTCTTCACATGTGTGCCTTTGCACTACTCCCCAGCTCTACTTAGCCAACGGGATATACTTCTCTCACACCTTCAAAGGAGATAGTGCAATGTTAGACATAGAATAGGAATTCACTAGGTCCTTGGGTACAGAAATAGAGTCTTATCTTTGGAAAATGCCAGCCATTTTGGTGCTTCTGGGAACTGGATATAAGTGGGAGAATGCTTCAGAAGTGAGCTATCTATATAACTCTGCAAGTAAGCCTCAGCAGGTGGGCCTATGCTGTCCTAAGAGTATATTGTCATGCATTTGAAAATCTATCCAAGACATCCCCTGACTTATTCAAGACTGAAAATCATAGCTTCAGGACTGGGATGTCGCTCAGTCAGAGTGTTTGTCTAGCATGCACAAAGCCCTAGGAACCATCTCCAGCACTGCATACACCAGGCACGGTGATGCCTACTTGTAATCCCAGCTCTCTGGAAGTGGAAGCCAGGAGGATCATGAGTTCAAGATCATCCTTGGCTACATAGGGAATTTGAGACCAGTCTGGGCTATAACTTCAGCCTGATCCTAACGTCCCCTGAGGCTAGCTGAGGGGTTGCTAAACAAATGAGATGTTCCATGCTTCTCTGATTGTAAGAGGACAATTGTCCAACAGAGCTCACTATATGGCTCTGGATAGAGCCCCGTAAAGAAATTCTACGGGCTTGAGAGTCAGGGGTGATGGCGCACGCCTTTAATCCTAGCACGTGGGAGGCAGAGGTAGGGGTATCACCGTGAGTTCGAGGCCACCCTGAGATTACATAGTGAATTCCAGGTCAGCCTGGGCTAGAGTGAGACCCTACCTTGAAAAACTAATGTGTATATATTAGAGCTGGGAGTGGTGGTGCACGCCTTTATTCCCAGCACTGGGGCCACTCTGAGACTACATAGTGAATTCCAGATCAGCCTGCACCAGAGTGAGACCCTACCTCAAAAAACCAAATATATATATGTGTGTGTGTGTGTGTGTGTGTGTGTGTGTGTATGAGCTCTGCCTCAAAAAATAAGGTGAACAAAAATAATGATAATAAGGTGAATGACTGAGGAAGTCACCTGATGTTGTCCTTTGGTTTCCATGTATGCGCGCACACACACGCACACACAGGCACGTATACCAACACACACACCTCTGAACATGCATACACACATACTCAAAAAATTAATTAATTAAAAATTCAGTCAGGGGAGGCTGGAGGGATGGCTTAGCGGTTAAGGCATTTGCCTGCAAAGCCAAAGGACCCAGGTTCATTTCCCCAGGACCCACATTAGCCAGATGCACAAGGGGGCACACACGTCCGGAGTACATCTGCAGTGGCTGGAGGCCCTGGTATGTCCATTCTCTCTCTCTCTCTCTCTCTCTCTCTCTCTCTCTCTCTCTCTCTCTCTCTTCCTCTTACTCTGTCATATAAATAAATAATAAAATATTTTTAAAAATTCAGTCAGGGGCTGGAGAGATGGCTTAGCAGTTAAGAGCCTTGTTTGTAAAGCCAAATGACCCAGGTTTGAGTCCCTAGTACCCACGTAAAGCCAGATGCACTAGGTGGCGCATGTGTCTGGAGATCATTTGCGGTGACTAGACACCTTGGAACGCCCCTTCTCTCTCTCTCTCTCTTTCTCTCTCTCTCTATCCCTCCCTTTCTCTCAAATAAATAAATAAAATGTTTAAAAAAAAAAACTCAGTCAGTACTCTTCTATTATATCGGGACAAAAGAAGGAAGACAGCATAGCAACATAAACTCTTCCCATTGGCCATTGTCTACTCTCAGGCCCATAGCCTGCCTCCCCTACCACAGAACCCTGACCCCTGCAATGACATATATCAGGTTCCTTTGCCAACTGGCTTCTGGTACATTGCTGCCAAAGAAAGGCACTGGTGAGAGATTACAGGGAATCCTAGTCACTAAATTATCCCTCCCGGTTGCTTCCTCAGCCCCCTACCCCATCTCTGCCCTTTGTGACTTCGCACCTGGGATGAGCATTTGGGTCCCCCCAGGTTCTAGTAGCCTCCCCCACCCCTGCAGCTCAGCCCCTCCAGCTGTGTGTGGGTGGGAAGTGGCAGATTGCCTCTGTTACTCATCTCTGAGATGACTCACCAGCCCTTTAGGCTTCACAGCTCTTCCCCTATCTGCCAACTGGCTTCCTGCATCTGAATTTCTTCTGTCGAACGAGATGCTGTGGGTTTTGCCTTTGTCTGGGCTGGTCCTCTGCGGCTGACTGTGTACTGATAATGCATCAGCTTTTCTCCCCACCTCTTTATTCAGCCTTTCAGAATCCTATTCAGACTAGGATAATCCAAAGCCTCCCATCTAAACGTAGACTGAAAAGGAGTTTAAGAGCTGGACAGGTGACAGGTTGCTTAGTGGTTAAGGCGTTTGCCTACAAAGCCAACGGATCCAGGTTCGACTCTCCAGGACCCACATAAGCCAGATGCACAAGGTGGTGCATGCATCTGGAGTTCGTTTGCCATGGTTGAAGACCCTAGTGTGCCCATTCTCTCTCTCTGTTTCTCTCTCTCTCTCTCTCTTTTTCTCTTTCAAATAAATAATGAAATATTTTTTTAAAAAGGAGTTCAAAAACATTCAAAATAAGGTGGTCATTAAAGCTAAGACCTGAAATAAGTTCTAAAGCATAAAGCAACAATAATGACTCAGTTGGAATACTAGTTTTTTTAAATTTTTATTTGTGTGTACCTATGTAGGTATATACATAGTTGTATGTTGTGAGAGAGAGAGAGAGAGAGACTGTACATGCATGTGTGTCACTATGAGCATGTGTGGAGGCCAGAGAACAACTTTAAGGGTCCATCCTTAGGTTCCTCTCAATCTCACTTGGCTGTTGTTCTTTTGGCTGCAGTCACTCACTCACTCACGGAGAACTTCCAGAAAACTCTCTTATCTCCACTTTCCACTCACCATCTTCATGCTGAGATCACTGAAGCTCGCCATGGCTTCTGGCTTTTCATGGGGGTCTGAGGATCAAACTCCGGTGCGCTAGCTTGGGCGTCAAGTGCCTGCCACCTAACATCTAACCATCTCTCCAGCCCCCAAATGCTGGTTTTTGATAAGACAACTAAAATAAACAAACCTCTGGCAAATATAATTAAGGGAACATTTCAATTAGAAATAAGAAAAGTGGTAAGATGCTTCAGAGAAAGTGAATTTTTTTTCACCCAAATCCAAAGAGAATGTTGTAGGTTCATAAACTAGAATTCTCAATAAAATGAGTAATTTCTAGAATGATATATGTTATGAAAAAGTATCCAGGAAATATGAATCAAAACTGAATAACCATGGAAGAAATTCAGAAAACTGTTCAGTAATAACTCAAACATTGCTGTTAGTCCCAATGTTACCATTAGGGCAATTTTTATATTTTTAAGAAACCTGGGCTAGAGAAATGGCTTACAGTTAAGGTGCTTGCCTGCAAAGCCAAAGGACCCAGGTTCCATTCCCCAGTACCCACGTAAGCCAGATTCACAAGGTAGCACATGTGTCTGGAGTTCGTTTACAGTGGCTAAAGGCCCTGGCGCATCCATTCTCTCCCTCTCTTTCTCTCTTTCTCTCTTCTCTCTCTCTCTCTCTCTTTCTCTTTCTCTCTGTCTCATAAATAAAATAAAATAATTTTTTTAAAAAGAAAGAAACCTATGTCAAGCATGGTGGTGCACACCTATAACCCCAGCACTTGGGAGCTGGAAGCAGGAATATCAGGAGTTCAAGGTCATCCTGGGCAGCATAGGGAGTTCAAGGCTAGCCTGGGTTACATTAGAGCCTACCTCAAAACACCAAAGGGAAGAAGGAGAAAGAAGAGGGTGGGAAAAGGGGACACGAGGAAGAAGAGAAGGAAGAGGAGGGAAAAAACAAGTAAGTGAAACATAGTGGTACTCCTCTGTGATCCCAAAGCTCAGGGGAGAATGAGAGAGAGAGAGAGAGAGAGAGTTACCTCTGTGTCTGCCAGAAAAGGATGAACTACTTCCAAAAGGGTGATGAAAATAAAACAGGAAAAGCTTAAAGAAACCCCTCACCTCCAAAACAGAACATGCGTTATTGTACTGCTCCTGGATTTTAGGGTCATGAGTCTGGTATATGTTTTCACTGTTTTGTTGTAAATAATTTTATGGATACATAAATTTCTTTTTCTAATTTTTCATTATTTAATATTTGAGAGAGATAGAGGCAGACAGAAAGAGAGAGAGAATGGGCCTGCCAAGGCCTCCAGCCACTGCAAATGAACTCCAGATACATATGCCACCTTGTGCATCTGGCTAATGTGGGTCCTGGGGAATCAAACCTAGGTCCTTGGGCTTTGCAGGCAAGTGTCTTAACCACTGAACCATCTCTCCAGTCCCATAATTTTCTTTAGAGAAGAACAGGTCTTGTTGTGTTGCCTTGGTTACTCTTTAACACCTGGGCTTAAGTGATCCTCCTGGCTCAGCCCCCTACCCCAAGTAGCTAGGATTATAGGTGCAAAATAATGGGTATATAAACAGATATAATTGTTTTTTAAAAAATTAATTATTCATTTGAGAGAAAGAAAGAGAGAAAGAGGCACAGAGAGAGAGAGAGAATGGGCACATTAGGACCTCTAGCCACTGCAAATGAACTCCAGATGCATCCACCTTGTGTATCTGGCTTATGTGAATACTGGGGAATCGAACCTGGGTTTTTAGGCTTCACAGACATGAGCCTTAATGGCTAAGCCAGCTCTCCAGCCCAAGATATAATTCTTTTTAAAATATTTTTACTAATTTATTTGAGCAAGACAGAGAGAAAAAGGCAAATAAAGGGAGAGTATGGGTGTCCCAGGGCCTCCTACCACTGCAAACATGCATGCACCATTTTGTGCATCTGGCTTTATGTGGGTGCTGGGGAACTGAACTCAGGCTGCCAGGCTTTTCAGTCAAGTGCCTTTAACCACTGAGCCAACTACCCCTTCAGCCCCAAAAGATATAATTCATGGTGGTTCCTACTTATAATCCCAGTACTCAGGAGGCCGAAGCCGAAGAACCACTATGAGTTTGAGGCAAGCCTAAGCTAAAGAGTGAGTTGTAAGTTCCAGGTCTTCATTCTGGACCACAGTGAGTGAGATCTTTCCTCCAAGAACAAACGCGTGTGCGTGTGTGTGTGTGTGTGTGTGTGTTAAAATGTTTGAGATCTGGGGATGTAGCTTGATTATAAGGGTGCTAGTGTGCAAGAAGCCCTGGGTTCCATCCCCAGCACTGCATAAAACAGACTTATTGGTAGTACATGCCTTGTAATTCCAGCACTCAGGAAGTGGAGGCAGTTGGGATCAGAAGTTCAAGGTCATTCTCGGTTACATTGAAAGTTCAAGGTCAGCCTGGGTTACATGAGACCTGTCTCAAAAAATAAATAAGTCTCACTGGGCGTGGTGGCGCACGCCTTTAATCCCAGCACTCAGGAGGCAGAGGTAGGAGGATCACCGAGAGTTCAAGGCCACCCTTAGAGTACATAGTGAATTCCAGGTCAGCCTGAGCTAGAGTGAGACCCTACCTCAAAAAACCAAAATAAACAAATAAATATTATAAAAATTAAAAAGGGATTTGGGGACATGGCTGGTGGATAATAGTGCTTGCTATGCCAAGACTGAGGACCTGAGTTCAATCCCAGCATCTACATGCCTACCTATAACCCCTGCACTGAGGGTAAAAAAGACAGGAGGATTACCTAGGACCCTGGTCAGCCAGTCTAGGTGAAAAGCAAGGAGCTCCATGGTTAGTGAGACATGTGTCTTGGGAGATAAGAGGGAAGAGCAATACAGGAAGGTATGCACACAGGGCATGCGAGCGTGCATGCATGTGTGTGTGTGTGTGTGTGTGTGTGTGTAAAATATTTTGGTCTAGGATTGTATATATACCATATTGATAGATATAGATACACCATTTCATGAATGAATGTCATCCCTAGGCAGGATCCACCATGTTTCGTGTATGTGCTCCTAACGTAAGCACAAGGGGGGACAGTAACTTTACAAGTTGAAAGACATCACAGAGGACCATTTGCACATTAGAAGAGTGAATGGCCACTTGACACAGCTACTTTGTGCTACTAGAATCAAAGGGAAAATCGTCTGAGAAAGCATTCACAGCCGATGGGCCAAAGGATTCATGTCTGTGATCTATAAACAATTCACGCCCATCAATACAGAAAAAGAAGAAAAAAAGCCACAATCTGTAATGTGTGAGCTGGCAGAGAATTGGGCAGCCCGTGAAGAAAACAGATAAGATGAGTAACGGAGCATGTGTGGCTCTAGCTAAACACGGTGACCCACGCCTTTCATCTGAGGACTGGGGAGACAGACACCAACATGCCACAGAAGCTGACCTGACAGAGCCAGGGGAGGATAGTGAAATCGACCATCATTAGGCCTAGATGCGGCCACATCTACAAATGAGGGGCGAGTGGTGAACAATCAGAGGGAAGGGGTTTAGATGTGGGAATGACCTAATGGGGCACTATAGTGGTCAACTCCATTGGAGTGAAAGAAACCCAGGAGACGAGAAAAGCCACCCTCTGTGTAGATCCATGAGGGAGTTTGTAGGGAGTATTATTTAAGGGAGGAGGGCCCATTCAATAGGCTGGAATAAAAGGGGAAGAAGGAAGTCACTAACACAGGCACTTGCTCTCTCTCTGCTTCCTGGTCACCCTAAGGTGAGAAGCCTTCCCCACACACTCCCACCACCATGATGTTCTGCCTTGCCATGGACCCAGCCCATCATGGGGTGAAAACGCTGAAACCCTGGGCCTAAATAAATCCTCCCTCCTTTAGGATACTTTCTCAGATATTTGGTTCCTGGGACTAATGCTAACCAGCACAGGTATCCTAAGAATTTTCTGCTCACGCCCAAGTCGTGGTTGGAAGGTTGCTCCACGTGCACTGTCGGGGACAAACAGGCATCCGTGTTGCCAACAGAGAGAGATGTAGCTGCTCTGAGCTGAGCTTGAAACGTGAACAACTGTCCACGTGACTCAGAAATATACAGTTACTGTATAAGCTCCAATAAAAGAAGTGACAAGTCCGTGAGGGATATAAATGCCAAGGAGAAGCAGCAGGTGACACAGAGCCTAACACAACCAGAGGCTGAATCCCACGTGTAGACTCATAGGAGATACCTACTCCAACTCAAATGGCAAACAGCCGTCAGGTGTAATGTGTCCGACACGGGGCTCCGGGGGGTCTGACCTCGCCTGCTCCGCTCATCGTCTCCCCACTCAGCACAGGCAACAGGGAAGGAGTTACTCATTCTTCCAAGGTTTCAACTAGTCGCTTTGCACTTCTCTTCTTGTGTGTGTGGTTGCACATGCGTGTGCATGCATACGGAGGCCAGAAGTGGACAAGGGTCTTCTTCATCGGCCCTCCACCTTATTCTTTGAGACAGGGTCTCTCACTGAACGTGAGAGCTCAGAGATTCAGCTGGACTGCCTTGCCAGCAAACTCCAGGAATCCTTCTGTCTACCTTCCCAGTGCTGGAACAGTGAATCATACCTGACATTTCTACATGGGTGTTGGGGATCTGAACTTGGGTCCTCATGTTTCTTTGACAAGCACTTTACCCACTGAACCATCTCCCCAACCCCAGACACCTCTATCTTTCTCATATCCTATTGCTCCACCTTCAAAACATGCCCACATCCTTCCTGTATCACCATCACTACCACCCTGGTAGCCTCAGACAGGAGCAATGTTTCTTGTCTGTCTTCTTGTTTCAGCTCCTAACAAAAATACATGACAAGAAGCAACTTAAGAGAGGAAGGTTTTGTTTGGGCTTACAGTCCGAGGGGATAGCGTCCCTCGTAGAGCGGAAGGCTCTCTGGCAGGTGGTTCCGTGGTGGTGAAAGGATGCTTCTGGGACTCCCCGCCTGCTCCCAACTTGGCAAGACAGAAGCAGAGAGCAGACAGGAAGTGAGGACAGGCTATGTAGCCCTCAAGACCTGCCACCAGTGAGCCACTTCCTCCAGCAAGGCTCCACCTCTTAAAGGTGCCACAACTTTCCCAATTAGTGCCACCAGCTGGTGATCAAGTGTTCAAACACAAGGAGGACATTTCATATTCACGCAACAGCACCGATTTATTCTCTTCTCAACCAACACAGTCTACAAGGGATTGTCATGAAACCTAAGTGAGAAAAATAAACTCATAAGAAGCAAAGTCTATGAAAGTGTTGAAGTGGTGGGAGGCCCAGGCCACCCTGATCTACATAGTGAAATTCTGCCTCAGAAACAAAACGTATGTATCTGTGCACTGAAAACGTGCCGTTTATTGTATGTCACTTTTGTCTCAATAAAGCCATGTTCAAAATCCTTTTTTTTTCTTTTTGAGAAAGGAGCTCGTGTAGCCCAGGCTGGTCTCAAACTTGTTATGTAGCCAAGGATGACCTTGTACTTCTGATCTTCCTGCCTCTATTTTCTAAACGCTAAGACCACAAGCATGTGCAATAGTGCCCATCACAAATGCTTGATTCAATTTTAAAAACTAAGTTGAATCAGGGACTAGGGACATAGCTCAGTCGTGCAGAGCAGTCATGAGGCTTTCATTCCCAGCATCGAAAAAAAATATTGTTTAAAAAAAGCTTAAACAGGATTAGGTTATATCCTTTCTCTGCTCCAAACCCTCCATGGGCTTTCCATCTCATATAGAATTGAAGCCAAAATCTTACCAGCTATGGTGGCATATGCTTGTAATTCCAGCACTTGGGAGGTGGAAACAGTAAGATCAGGAGTTCGAGGTCATCCTTAGCTACATAGGAAGTTTGAGACCCACCTGGGCTACATAAGAAAAGGAGAGATGGCCTAGTGGGTACAGCGTATGCTGTGCAAGTATAAGAAGCTAATTTTGGATCCTCATCACCCACATAAAAGCTGAGTGTGGTGGCGCAGACTTGTAATCCCAGAGCTGAGGAGGTGGAGATGTCAGGTCCCAGGAGTTTGCCGGCTAACTAGTCTACCCGCATTGGTGAGCTCTGGGTTCAGGGTGAGATACTGTCTCAAAAAAAAAGAGGAATGCACCCAATGTCAACCTCTAACCCCCACACGCATGTGCGCATGTATGCATATGAACCTGCAAACACAAATGCACTCGCACACACACAAACATGCACACACACACCATACACATACATGTGCAAAATAACTAGAAGCAAAAGTCTTTGGAACGACCTACAAGAGGAGGGCTTCATGACTCACACCTGGAATCCAAGCACTTGGGAAGCAGAGGCAGGGGGATAGCTGCAAGTCAAGACCAACCTTATCTATATAGCAAGTTCTAGACCACAGATGGGGCTACCTAGAAAGAGCCTTTCTTAAAAATAAATAAATAAATAAATAAATAAATACAGGGCTGGAGAGATGGCTTAGCAGTTAAGGCATTTGCCTGTGAAGCCTAAGGACCCAGGTTCAATTCTCCAGGTCCCACATAAGCCAGATGCCCAAGGTGACACATGCATCTGGAGTTCATTTGCAGTGGCTGAGGTCCCTGGTGTGCCCATTTTCTCTCTCTCTCTCTCTCTCTCTCTCTCTCTGTTTCAAATAAAAATAAATAAAATTAATTTAAAAATATATACATTTACCCTGGGCTAGAGCAAAACCCTACCTTGAAAAGCCAAAGGGAAAAAAATACATAACAACTGCCCTATAATCCTCGTATGAGCTCATTCTGAGGCCAACACGCATTTTGCTATTTCTCAGACACGCGGGTGCGCTCTGGGACACCTACACATGCTGTCCACTCCTGTCCAGAAAGCTTTCCCTGCAGTCACTTCATGGCTTTGCTTCCTCGCCTCTCTCATGTCTGTGCTCAACTGTCACCTTCTCCGTGGGGCCTCCCGTGACGTGGAATTTTAAACTTGGGACAACTCCCCTCTCCCTAAGTTTCCATCCTGCCTCTCTGCTTTTTCTTTTTTTTTTTTAATTTTTTTTCTTCATTTTTTGTTTATTTATTTGAGAGCGACAGACACAGAGAAAGGGGCAGATAGAGAGAGAGAGGGAATGGGCACGCCAGGGCTTCCAGCCACTGCAAAAGGAACTCCAGATGCGTGCGCCCCCTTGTGCATCTGGCTAACGTGGGTCCTGGGGAATCGAGCCTCGAACTGGGGTCCTTAGGCTTCACAGGCAAGCGCTTAACCGCTAAGCCATATCTCCAGCCCATGCTTTTTCTACATAGATAACATGTAATATATTTTAATCTATCATATTTTACTTGCTAATTCTTTGTCTGTGTCTCTCTACACCAGAATCCGGCTCAGAAAGATGAGGCATGCTTTAGTCCTTGGTTCAGTAAATATATGCTCAGCATCTATCCTAATGCCTGTGACAAAGAAGGTGCATGATAAATATTTGTTGAATATATGAATGAGGAAGGGTAGGAAGAAGAGAGGAAGGGATGAAAGGAAAGGAAGGAGGTAGGGAGGAAGGAAGAAAGGGAGGGAGGGAGGAAAGAATGGATGAAGGAAAGGAGGGAGGGAAGAAAGGAAGGAGGAAAGGAAGAAGGAAGTATGGGAAGAAGGAAGGGAGGAAAGGAAGGAATAAAGGAGAGAAGAAGGGAGGAAGGAATGGAGGAAGGAAGAAAGGAAGGGCCTCTGACCTTAGCATTAGTCAGAGAGGAAAGGAAGGAAGAAAGGAGGGAAGAAGAGAGGAAGGAAAGGAAGGAGGGGTAGAGGGAGGAAGAAAGGAAGGACCTATGACCTTAACAGCCAAGTATACGCATCCTTCATGAGGACACCTCAACTGTGTTAGCATTAGTCAAAGTTCTCTAGGGGAGCAGAACCAATAGAGTGAATGTATATATATCTCAAAGGAGATTTATTAGTGATGGCTGGGCAGTTCAACAGTAACTGTCTGCAGGCTGGAGAGTCTGAAAACCTGGTAGCTGCTCAGTCCCTCTGGCACCGAAGGCCTGGAGGATTCGTGGAGAGCCGCTGGTCTTCAGTCCATGTTGGAAGGCTGAAGTTGCTGGGCTCCTATGTCAGCAAAGGGAGGCAACAACAGGAAAGATGCTCGCACCAGCAAGTAGTGAAGGTGGATAGGCACAAAGACTGCTTTTTCCTGGGACCTCATTATGTATAGGCTGCTCCTAGATGGTCTTCCCCCCGCACTTGATACTTCCTGGAAGGGCTCTCACAGACCCACCCAAGAGGCAAGTTTTTTACTTGATCCCTGATTCAATCAAGTTGACCACTGGGATTGACCCCAACTTCGACTGTGTAGCTGGACTTTGGATGCTGTGTTATGTTGCCGTGTTTTGCTTTGTTTTATTTGGTTTTGTTTTGAGATGGGGGGGTGGTGTCACTATGTAGCCCAGGTTGGCCTTGAACTCTCGATTGTCTTGCCTCCTCTGCTTTCCAAGTGCTGAGATGGCAGGAGTCACCCTCCACATCTGGCTTTCACAGCCACACTTCGTATCAAGCCTTATGGTTTAAAAACTCTTCACACATACTTGATCCTTTTCAGTCTCACACCGGTGCCCCAGTGCCCCATACAATGCCATCATGAATTCCCTTTCCCTGTACAAGTGGGGGGCTCAAAAAGGTTCACTTCAGATCATGCTGGCCACAAATGGCAGAGCCAGCATTTAAGCTAATAATTTGTGAGCAGTCACCATTCCCCACTCTGCCGCCCAGAGCACTTGAAAATTTCCTCTCGTTTCCTCCATCATGGCATTGCAGACAGGTTTTCCAACAGTTCAACAGCTAATCCTCATGCTAGAAATTTCCATTTGTCACGCCCAAAACTTGATGTTTTAGAAGGCTGCCCTTCTGGTTTTTAAGTGGAAATGGATGACAATTGTGTACAAGAGGTCAGCGACCACATACCCTCCCCGGACTCTCTCCCTCTACCTAGAGGCCAAAAGAGAGCTCAGATGCCCACGTGGAGCAGAAAGATATTAATCCAGCCTTGCCTGGCCCAGCAGCCTGGCACTCAGAGTCTGATGCTCGGCTTAGCTGCCAGGGTGCACAAAAGAGGGTAGGCAGCTGGAGTCATCCATGCGTGGAGTGCACTGTCCCCTATGTCCCCTCAACACTCGAGGTGGCCTAATGTCTCTGAGCATCCAGAAAAGAACACAAACTAACAGGTTTTTATGAGGGCTGTAACCCAATTGACAAAGGCGTGCTCTCAGCCTGGAAATGTCCCTGCACTGAACCAGTTGCCTTGCCAACAAGCCACATGTTTCCACTCTGCAGAATCCAATTTCTGAGCAGTGTGACAGTGACGAGTCCAAGAGATGCGATACACAATTCCAAGGTGCCTTTGAACATTTGCTGAATCGTGAAGAACAATCCCCCCCCACCCCGTGTGATCTTAGCAATATGGAAACACGGGTCAGGTAGCTAGATGTATTCATGCCCAGGTTATACAGTAGCCCTCACACCCCCATCCTTAGGAGTCCTACAGGTGACAGAAAGGCCAGGATGAAGCCCCAACCCTTACCATCACCCTTATCAGATGGACCCATGCGCACACAGTCTTGTTTCATTATGTCATTGAGATCAGATCTCATTATGTAAGCCTGGGCAAGCTTCAAACTTACTTCATAGGCCAGGCTTGCCTGGAACTCAAAATCCTCTTGTCTCACTCTCCCAAGTACTGGGGTGACAGGCATTGCACCAATGAGCCTGGTTGTGTGGATCTACTCTTTTGATGTTTAGATGTATTTTATTTATTATTTATTTATTTATTTATTTATGAAAGAGAGAGAGAGAAAATGGGCACGCCAGGGCCTCCAGCCACTGCAAATGAACTCCAGTTGCATGTGCCACCTTGTGCACCTGGCTTATTTGGGTACTAGAAAAATCAAACCTGGGTCCTTAGGCTTTGCAGGCAAATGCCTTAACCACTAAGCCATCACATCAGCCCTAAATGTATTTTATTTAATTCTTACAATGATAAGTAGGTGGGCTTAAGATCTCATTTCAGGGCTGGGGAGATGGTTCAGTGGGTAAAGTGCTTCCTGTGGAAGCATGAGGACCTGAGTTCAGATCCCCCAATGTCTACATTTAAAACCCAGTATGGCGGTGTGTCCCTGTAATTCCAGTGTTGGGAAGGCAGAGAGGAGGGTCCCAAGGGCTTTACTGACTACATGATCTAGCTGAATCAATGAGCCCCAGGGTCAACACGAGACCCTGTCTCAGAAAATAAAGTAGAGGGCTGGAGAGATGGCTCAGCAATTAAGGAACTTGCTTGCATTGCCTAATGGCCTGAGTTTGATTCCCCAGGACCCACGTAAAGCCAGATGCACAAAGTGGCTCATGCATCTGGGATTTGTTTGTAGTGGCTAGAGGCCCTGGCATGCCTATTCTCTCTCTTGTCTCTCTCCCTCTATCTTTACCTCTGTGTTTGCATATAAATAAATATTTAAAAAATAAGGTGGAATGTGACTGAGGAAGATAGTAGACATTCATTGATTTTTGAGCATCACATGCACACACACACACATGCACTCACATACATATGAACACACATATGCACATGAAACACTCATATACACACACAAACATATCTCATTTCAGCCTGCCATGGTGGTGGCTAGAGGATCAGAAGTTTAAGGGCAGCCTTGGCTACATAGAGAGCTCTAGACCAGCCTGAGCTATATGAGACTTTGCCTCAAAGAAAAACACAAGAGAACAAATAAAAATCTAATCTCATTACTCTTAAAGAAACAGAGACCCAAAGTCACACAGCTTAAGAAAGGTAGAATCGGGATTTGAACCTAGGCTTCCTACACCAGAGTCTACTCTCTTAAGCAATCTGGCCTAAGAACATTCCCCCAAATCCATTAAAGTATAAAACTATGATCCCAGCTCTTGGAAGGCTAAGGCAAGAGGATCATCACAAGCTTGAAGTCAGCTTGGGATATTGTTTGCGACCCTGTCTCAAAACAAGCAAACAAACCAAAAAACCTGGGAGATTGTTCTAGTCATCTTGAGCGCAAAACAAAACACCCCCTAACTCTGTGAAACACCCATATTTTCTACTCGTGGATGGTCGGGGAGGGGTGATCAGGGATTTGGACCAGATACAGCAGCTCACTTCAGCTCGACACGGCAACAGCCAGAAAGGCTGCGAGACTGAGTGATTCAACAGCAGGCCACCAACGGCATCTGACAGCAGCCGCGCATATCTGGTAGATGTTGCCAGAGACCTACGAGGATCTCACATAAGTCTACCTACTAGAACATCTGTGGTATCCGCAACATTTGGTCTGGAATCCCTTTCAGCATGGGACATGTCCCGTGAGGCAGAAAATAGAAGCTGCCAGTATCTTAAATAAATCCCCAGCCGGGCGTGGTGGCTCACGCCTTTAATCCCAGCACTCGGGAGGCAGAGGTAGGAGGATCGCCATGAGTTCAAGGTCACCCTGTGACTACGTAGTGAATTCCAGGTCAGCCTGGGCCAGAATGAGACCCTACCTCAAAAAATAAAATAAAATAAAATAAAATAAATAATAAATCCCCAACCCACAGTGGCCCAACATCACTTCTGCCATTTTCTTTTCTTTTCTTTTTCTTTTATAGAGCCTCAGTAGCTCAGGCTGACCTGAAGCTCACTATGTAGCCAAAGATGATCCCTTGAACTGCTGACCCTCCGGCATCCAACGCCAGAATGCTGGGCTCCAGCTGTGTACCAGCACAGCAGTCCTCTACCATCTGAGCTACGTACACAGCCCCACTTCTACCATTGCCTGTGGATCAAACAGTTACACAGTCCAGAATCAGTAGCAGGAAGTAAGACCCTCCAGATCTCAAAGAATTTGGGGGCACGAGTGTGTATGTTCAGTATATACAAAGTACCTATGACGACTGCTTCTTGTGTGTATGTGTGCAGACCAGAAGACAACGTCGGGTGTAGTTCCTCAGAAGCCATCCAGGTTTTTTGTTGTTGTTGATTTTTTGTTCACCAATTAATCTAGACTGGCTGACAAGTGAACCCTAGAGATCTGTATATCTCTTTTTTTTTTTTTTTTTTTTTTTTTGGTTTTTCGAGGTAGGGTCTTACTCTAGCCCAGGCTGACCTGGAATTCACTATGGAGTCTCAGGGTGGCCTCGAACTCATGGTGATCCTCCTACCTCTGCCTCCCGAGTGCTGGGATTAAAGGCGTGCGCCACCACGCCCGGCATGAGATCTGTATATCTCAACCTCTCAGAACTGGGATTACAAGTGTGTGCCCTCATGGTTTTTTTTTAAATTTTTAAAAAATATTTTATTTATTTATTTATTTGAGGGGTGGGGAGAGAGAGAGAGAGGATGGGAACACAATGGCCTCTAGCCACGGCAAACAAATTCCAGACGCGTGTACTGCCTTGTGCATCTGGTTTACGTGGGTAGTGGGGAATCAACCCTGGGTCCTTAGCCTCCGCAGGCAAGTGCCTTAACCACTAAGCCATCTCTCAAGCCCCTCATCGTGGGTTTTTACATGTGTCGTGAGGCTCAAGCTCAGGTCCTCATGGTTGCAAGGCAAGCGCTTTTCTGACTGAGCCATCTCCCCAGCGCCAGGGGTGCTATCTTTTTTTTTTTTTTTAAATAGTCAATGAGATCATTTAGTACATCTTCTTCAAAGTCTACCTGATGAACTGAAGCTCAGAGAAGTCAAATAATTTCCATGAGACAACAATGATTTGTAAAGCTGTCGGTGGCAGGGCAGAACACGCATGCCTTTGTGCCCCCTCCGATATAGTTTCTCACCCAGCTGTACTCACAATCCCCTGAAGAACTCTTAAAAAAAAATGTGCTGGTGGCAGGTTTCTAACTACAGAGGGTCCAATTTTATTTTGTGTATGACCTGAGCATACAGACATTTAAAAGCTCCCCCAGTGGCTCTAAAGTATAGGAGTATAAGAATCATGCTCTATGCAACATCCTATGATGGCCCCACATGGGCGACATCTACCACTGTTTTACTGTCTCAACGTTCACAGCCACCCCAGCCTGCCATGGGACGGCCCCAGTAATAACAGACGGCCAACGCCTCTACTTGGCATTTGGCCTTTGTCCGTGTCCTTCTTCATGCACATCTGGTCTACCCAGCTCCCATTCCCTCCCTGTCTTTTAAAAAGGTGCTCTTGGGCTGGAGAGATGGCTTAGCGGTTAAGCGCTTGCCTGTGAAGCCTAAGAACCCTGGTTGGAGGCTCGATTCCCCAGGACCCACATTAGCCAGATGCACAAGGGGGCGCACGTGTCTGGAGTTCATTTGCAATGGCTGGAGGGCCTGGCGCGCCCATTCTCTCTCTCTGTCTATCTGCCTCTTTCTCTCTCTGTCTGTCGCTCTCAAATAAATTTTTTAAAAAAAGGTGCTCCTCAAAAGCAACTTTCAGCCACCATGTGAGATGTTCTACCATACTCTCCTCACTGCTAGGGACGGAAACCTTTGAAACAGTGTGCAAAATAAATCCTTCTCTCTGGTACGCTTTGTCAGCTATGAGGCATGTTCAAATACTTGGCCATTGCTTTGAACAAATACCTGACTAGAAGCAACTTATGGGAGGAACAAGAGTTTAACTTGACTTAACCGTTCCAGAGGGTAGGGTCTAACAAGGAAGGGAGGCAGGGCAGGAGCAGAAACCTGGTGATGCATTGTCCCATCAGCAGAGGTGAAGTAGAGAGAGAAAGAACAGCAA
Source organism: Dipus sagitta (assembly GCA_036346955.1). Classification (NCBI taxonomy): domain Eukaryota; kingdom Metazoa; phylum Chordata; class Mammalia; order Rodentia; family Dipodidae; genus Dipus; species Dipus sagitta. Next base: position 2,929,033 of record CM070771.1, read on the forward strand.
ACAGGGTCAGTCTCTAACACCCCAGAGCCCATTCCCCGGAGGTAAACTTCCTCCTCAGAACAGTCCCTTCTCCTAGGGTTCTGCAACCTTCCCAGGTAGCATCACTTTACTAGGAATCAAATATTCAAACCCATGAGCCTATGGGAAGTGTTACATTCAAGCCACCATTTTCCACTCCTGGCCCCCATGGGTGTTATGGCCACCTCATGATGCAAGATGTCTTCAGTGCAACTTCAAACATCCCCGTAGACTGTATCAGTCCCAACAATGTTCAAAAGTACAAAGTCTCGTGTGAGACTCAAGACAATCACTTACCAGTGTGCCCTGTAAAATAAAAATCCGGAGACTATATATTGAATTCCAGGTCAGCCTGGGCTGGAGTGAGATCCTACCTTGAAAAACCAAAAACATAAATAAATAAATAAATAAATAAATAAATAAAACCACAAATTACATACTACCCAACATATAATGGCACAGAATAAACATTCCCATTCTAAAAAGAGAGGAATGGGAGCGTGGTAAGGAAAGACTGAACCAAAGGAATATTAAAACCCAGAAAGAAAACTTGCAGCTCCACATTTGGTTTATCTGGGACTAATGGTGGAATCATATGGGCTCCAAAAGACTTGGGTAGTTCCTCCCCTCCAGCTGTGTTGCCTGTAGCTTTTCTAGTGGGCCAGACCAGCCCTGAGTCCTCAGATTTTCTTGGCACATGTCCCGTGGTTGAGGCATTTCTAACATCCTGATGTCTCTATAGCAACTTAGGGCTCCCCATAGTTTCACACAGTGGCCTCACAGGGCCTCCTGGCAGGGACTCTGACTCTGCCTCAGCATCTCTCTGGAACTGTGGTGCAATGTCCATAATATCCTTCATCTCGCATCTTTCATTCTTCTAAAGCCAGTAACACATAGGTGACTCTGCCAAGCCCTGCTGTCAGATCTGGTTGAAGCCTCTTCCCCCCCCACCCACCCACCCACCTTCCAGGGAACACAGCTGTGGCAACCTCTGTGTGCTCACCCTGGGGAGCAGAGAGACCTCCCTCAGCATTCTTCCTTCAGGCTTTTTCCTTTCTACAGAATTTGCATTTTTATTTGCCTGAGCTTTCAATAGGTTAGGTTTTTCCCTCAGGACATCTTTCCCATTGTCCCAGTGCAGAGAAGTTGATTTATTTTTAATGGTGGCGATCTCTAACAATTAGAGCTGAAGTGTCTGCAGTCTTTGGGCATGGGGTTTTTAATTTCTTCACATGTTTACCTTCCAAAGTTCACATTTTTCATATCTTTTGGCTCTGCATTTTACTGTCTTTCATCAGGACAGATTAAAGAAGCTACACCCCAGATCCAATGTTATTCTGCCTTGAAACTTTCTCAGCCAAAAACATTAGTCTATTACCTTTAAATTTAACTTTGCTCAAGTTCTCAGGACATGACATGATGTAGCTAGATTCTTTTCCAGAATATCACATGAACTGTCTTGAGCCCAGTTCCCAATAGAGTCCATATTCCCCTCTGAAACACTATGAGCCAAGCCTCCACTGTCTGTATCTCTCTCTGCTTTCTGGTCTTTCAAACTCTCATCAGAATGGGCCAAGGCTCCTTTGGTCCAAAGTTCCAAATCCTTCCATATTCCTCTCACTAATAAGTTCCAAAAGACTAAGAACCACAGAGCCAGGCTTATTGCAGTTAACATACCACTCCCAATTTTCTGTATCAGTTACTTTCTCATTGCTGGGGGGAAAAAAATATCCAGCCAAAAGCAAATTATGTAAAGAAAAGGGTTTAATTTGGCTGACAGCTCCAGAGGGTAGAGTCCATTATGGTGGGGGAAAACATGACAGGATGGGGAAGCCACACCATGTTGTCAATCATCAGGAAGGAGAGAGAGAGTAGCAAGTGGAGCTAAACTACAAAACCTTAAGGCTCACCCCCAGTGACGCTTCCTTCAACTAGACTCCACCTCCTAAAGGTTCCACAACCTTGCCAAACAGTACCACTGGCTTGAAATTAGATGCTAACACACACGAGTCTCCACAGTCATGAACTACCAAGTTCCTAAAACTCAGTCCGCCTTTGGTATCTCTCAAAGTTAAAGCCCCAAAGGATAGGGGCTTCTGTTCAGCCTGACTCGGCTGCCCCAGATGAACGCTAACTTCAGTCATAATATTTGCTGTCCAGCTTCAAGTATGTTTTCCTACCTCTCACTGGGCATGTTTGTCCATTCTCCATTACTGTAACAAAATGCCTGAAGTTGGGTACTCTATACAGAAAAGAGGTTCATTTAACTCATGATTCTGGAAATCCAGCAGTGTGCTACTGCTGTGACACAGGATAATCATAACTTCAATGACAGACAGGGCTTCATAGTGAAACTTTGTCACAGAAACACACACACACACACACACACACACACACACACACAGCTTATTACTTGTAAAGATGGCAGGTGAATACGGGGGAGACCCAAGACTCGGCAGAATGGCAAGAAGAGAAAGTTGAGTGCCTAGCACAAGATGAGTCATCTCTGTCACACCTAAAGGGCCCAGGAAGCACGCCAGAGGAAAAGGCCAATGAAGCAGGAGAGCTGCTCCCACTGCTCTCCAGAGAACCTCCTCCAGGGACAGGATGGAAGACACTGAGGAGACACAAAACTCATCGAAACAGAACATAAGAGGCTTCCAGGAGCTCAACACCAAAGTAGGCTTCTAACATGCCCTCCAAGGCTCAGAGAACATTACAGAAAGTGGGGTGGAAAGAATACAAGAGTCACTGTGGGGAATGGTGTACCAGAGGCAATGCACACATAGCCCCACAGAGATTACCAATATCACATTGAAGGGGGCTCTTGGAAGAATGGGGGTCGAGGAGAGGGGACATAAGAGGATAATCTGATGGGAATATGATCAATTTGTAATATGTTCATGTATTAAAGTTCCCAACTAAAAAACAATAACTAGATTATAACTTTGTAAGTATGAGGTTTGAGGAAAGGAATTTGTATTATTAAAGAACCCCCAGGTGATTAAAAAAAAAAAAACAGGGCTGGAGAGATAGCTCAGCAGTTGAGGAGCTTGCCTGCAAAGCCTAATGACCTGGGTTTGATTCCCCAGTACCCACATAAAGCCAGATGCACAAGGTAGCACATGCATCTGGAGTTAGTTTGCACTGGTTAGAGGCCCTGGCATGCTCATTCTCTCTCAATCTGCTTGCAAATAAATTTAAAAAATATATTTAAAAAAAGAAAAGAAAAAAGTGGGCTGGAGAGATGGCTTAATAGTTAAGGTGCTTGCCTGCAAAGTCAAAGAAACCAGGTCTGATTCCCCAGGACCCACATAAACCAGATGCACAAGGTGGCACATGTGTCTGGTGTTCATTTGCAGTAGCTGGAAGCCTTGGAATGCCCATATTTTCTCTCTCTCTCTCTCTCTCTCTCTCTCATCTTTCTTTCTCCCTCTCAAATAAATGAAAATAAAATATTTAAAAAAGCAAAAAGAAATTATGTATTAAAGTTTGAGGTCGTTGTTCAATTTAATTGGGGAAATAACATCAATGAGATTATTTTATGAACTAATTGGCTAGTTGTAGCATACACCATACTTCCTAACAAACTGGTCAAAAACCCTAGCCTAAGCAATTATCTTTAGTATGTCTACTAAACAAGATTCTTGGGCTGAAGAAATCGCTCAGTGGGTAGTGTTTACCATGCCTGCATGAGGACCTGAGTTCAGATCCTTAACACCCACATGAAATGCTGGGCATGATAATGCACACCTGTAATCCCAGGGCTGGGGAGGTGGAGGGAGAGGATCTAAGAGACATTCTGCCCAACTAGCCAAGATGAATTGGTGGGTTCTGGGCTCACTAAAAGGCTTCATCTCAAAAAATAAGGTCGAGATTGACCAAATAAGACCCTTGAAGTCAACCAGTGGCCCCATGTATGCACACACCCACACACAAGTCACACACACACACACACACCAGAAACACATACCCATGCAAAAAATAAAGTACAAGCCTCATGAAGGAAAAATTTACAACTAGAGAAAGAGTCCTTGTGATATTGTTATTAACAAGATTCAATGATTTTTATTAGGTTAGAAGAAGTCTCTATGGTTTTATCATGTATATTCCAGAGAGTGGTTTTACAAAACATACTTATTCTATACACAAAAAAATGGAGTTTTCCTAAACTTTCTATGCAATTATTGTAAATATTCCAAAGGAACTCTTTATGAAGGTTAATTATGCTGTTCTCTCCATGCTTGTGTATGTCTGAAATTTTCCATAAGGTTAATATGGAGAATAGAGATGAGGGAGGGAGGAGAGGAGAGGAGGAAGGAAACAAGGAAGTAAGAAAAGAAGGATAGGGAAAGATGAAGGAAGTAAGGGAGGAAGAGGGGAATAAGGAGGGGGAAAATGTTGATAACCTCAGGACATTCCATGGAGGTAGAAAACTCTATATACAGCAACACAAACAACATCCCCTTTGATGGCAAAGAAAAAAGATAAGCTGGGCTCTTCCTGTAGTCTCACTTAGCGGTAGTCAACTTGGACTTCTGTGACCCCCAAAACGTGGGGGAGGGGGATTCCCTCCCACCAGCAAGTGATCCAGTCTGCAGCAGACATCTACTCTGAGTTCTAGAATGCAAATGGATTCTGAAATGATCTGCTAAGCTCAATCCCCACTCCAGATACCCACCCCAGGCCCCAGATTGAAATCATAAAGCAACCTTAACAACGCATTTGCCAACAGCTCTATGCTTATCATTTTGTGGGCCTGGTCTCTGAACCCTGGAACATCCATCCATTGGTGTGACTATCCTTCAGGGTCACCAGGAACAAATCTACTAAGTCTTAAACATAACCGTTTGTGGATTTTTATTTATTTGCAAGCAGAGAAAGACAGAGAGAGAGAGAGAGAGAGAGAGAGAGAGAGACAAAGAAAGAAAAAAGAAGAGAGGGAGGAAGGAAGGTGATTCCAGGGCCTTTAGCCACTGCAAACAAACTCCACATGCATGCACCACTTTGTGCAGCTGGCTTTACGTGGGTACTGGGGAATCCAGCCCTTGAATTTAAAAAAAGAAAAAAGCCATCATGCAATCCCCGGCAAGCCCTCCCTTCTCCAGGCCCTTCATCCCCAGGTTCTTTAGCCATTTCTCATCTGGGACAGGATTATGAATCCCCTTCCCACCTGACCTCCTTCTCGCCTTGGGATTTGACAAGAAACTGAGACTATTGATAAGTGGGGAAGCTTTCATCCTGCCCCCGGAGGCTTTCTCGGGATGACGCATGCTCTCTGAGTACTAATCACTGTTGTCAATCTCTCTGGCGTTCTGAAGGGTACTACTATTTCACCAAATAATCTAGTCCCCTCCCCTCCCCCCCCCCCGGCCCAAGAGACTCTGTGTTTAGAGAAACTGTTGTATTCTCCACCCAAGGGAAACCCAAGTGTTCTGAAGTGAGTGACCATTACTCTGCCACATGGTCTTTCCCAAAGGCTGACTCTGGATGCACCAGCTAAATGGAGAATGGAGGTAAATAACATGCACTTTCTGCAGTTCTGCAAGCCTCACTACTAGTAGCAAGGAGAATTTGTTCTTACTTTTTGTAAGAGAAAGAGAGAGAGAGAGAGAGAGAGAGGAAGGTGCCAGAGCCTTCAACCTCTGCAAACAAACTCCATATGCATGTGCCACCTTGTGCATCTGGCTTAATTGGGTTCTGGGGAACCAAACCTGGGTCCTTTGGCTTTGCAGGCAGCCATCTTAACTGCTAAGCCATCTCTATAGCCTGTTAAGGACCATCTTTGTCAAGATAGGATGGATTTCTGGGCACAGTGGAGCACACCTTTAATCCCAGTACTTGGGAGGCAGAAGTAGGGGGATTGCCATGAGTTCAAGGCTACTCTGAGACTATATAGTCAGCCTGGGATACAGCAAGACCCTACCTTGAAAAACAAAAATAATAATAATAGGATGGATGATGGCTCCTTATCTGGAAGACGTGCTTTCTAGGTCTCTAAAGGCAGGGCCAACTCTTTGCTGCATGAGCTGTGGCCCAACATAAACCTCCTCTGCTGACTTGGTTCATGTGTGTTCCCAAAGGGTTCCTTAGTGGGGTGATAGTCAAAGGTGGTGGTGGGGCTGAGGAGATGGCTCTGTGGGTATAAGGCTTGCTGTGCAAGCCTGAGGACCAGAGTTTGATCCCCAGCACCCATGCAAAAACACAGGTGTGCACTTATAATCCCAGTGCTAAGGAGGTGAAAACAGGCCAGCCAGACTAGCCTGCCTGGTGAGTTCCAGGCCAATAAGAGAACCTGTTGCACACACACACACACACACACACACACACACACACACAAAAAAAAGACAGCTAGGGTCTTAGAAACAACACCAAAGACTGACTTCTCCTCTCCACATGCAAGTGCTCTCACGTGGTCACAGGCATCTGCACATGCATGAGCACACACGCACATACAATAAATGCAAACACATTAAAAAATGGTTGCAGGGCTATGAAGATGGTCATGTATACCAGGCAAGTACAAAGACCCAAGTTTGGATCTCCAGCATCCACATAAAAGCCAGGTGTAGGCACACTTGTGATGTCAGAGCCGGAGAGGTAGAAACTGGACAGCCCTTAAGGCTTTCTGACCAGCCAGACTACCTGAATCAGTGAGCTCTATGTTCAGTGAGAGACAAAAAAAAAAATTAATAAGATGAAGAGTTGAAGAATAATAACTGACGCTGACCTCTGCCCTCCACACACATGTGCACAAGTGCTTCATGCACGCATGCACCTATGTATCTACAAATATGCTTACACCTATGCACACACACCACACACACATGCAAAACCAAGGTGGTGGCACCTTTACGAGGTGTGTCTACTGGGAGAGAATTACGTCACTGGGAATCTTGCTCTTGGAAGGAATTAATGTTGGCCATATGGACGGAGATCACTCCTCTGATATTGGGTTATCATTACGTGAGACCACAATGCATGCTTGGTCTCTTCTGCGCACACCTTTTTCTCTTTCTGCTTCTCTACCTTGTTGTGACTCAGCCAAGGGGGTCTGTGATAATTAATCTCATCAACATGACCAGAATTAGAATCACTCTGAAGACAGATCGCTGGACATGTGCATGAGGGATTTTCTAGATTAAGTTAACTGAGGTGAGAGGACCCACCCTAACTGGGGTCAACACTATTCCATGGATGTCCTAGACTGAATAAAAAGGAAAAAGGAGTGGGCTGGCTAGTTGTGGTGGAGGTAGGAGGATCACTGTGAGTTCAAGGGCACCTGGAGACTACATAGTGAATTCCAGGTCAGCCCGAGTTAAAGTGAGACACTATCTGAAAAAAAAGAAAAGAAAAAGTAAGAGAAAAGAAAAAGAAAGGAAGCTGGGTTTGAGCATTCGTGGCTCTCTGCTTCCTGACTGTGGATGCAGTGTAACGAGCTGCCTTGGGCTCCTGTGGCTATGGCTTTTCCTGCCCGGATGGACTGTGTGCCCTGGAGCTGTATGCTGAAATAAGGTCCTCATTCCTTAAGTTGCTTTTGTCGGTGTTTGGTCACACTAATACAGACCCTGTTTCACTTTTAGCCATCAAAACTGCAAACTAAATAAATCTCTTTTTTAAATGCATGTTGGGCTAAAAAGATGTCTTAGTGGTTAAGGCTCTTGCCTGCAAAGTCTAAGGACCCAGGTTCGATTCCCCATTACCCACTTAAGCTACATGTACAAGGTGGTGCATGCATCTGGAGTTGGTTTGTAGTGGCTGGAGGCCCTGGTGTGCCCATTCTCTCTCTCTCTCTCTCTCTCTCTCTCTCTGTCTCAAATAAATAAATAAATAAATATTTTTAAGTGCATGTAGATGTGTACATGTGTGTGTGTGTAGGCGTGCATGTGTGTGCAGTTGTATGTACACATGTGTGAGAACTCAGTCCTCCTGTGTCCATTGACCCGGCCCTGGGATTACAGACACATGCTCCATACCTGACATTTTTATGTGGGTTCTGGGGGTTGAACTCAGGTCCTTATGCTTGCAAGACAAGCACTTCACTGACTGAACTATTCCCCCAGCCCCCATATTTTCTTTATAAAGCTCCCAGCCTCTGCCATTTTGTTACAGCAAACATAATAGACTGTGAAGTATGTACCAAAAATGTAGGATATCTGCATCTTACAAACTGCGCCCATCTCTTCTGATGCTGCTGAAAGCAGTCACTCCTTCATACACCACGAACACATTCTTATTCCAACACAGCAAGAGAAATACGACATGCAGGGGAAAAGTAACACATCTCACAGCCTGGACTGGGAGGTTTAAGGTGAGCATTAAACTCTGGAATTTTCCCAGCATCCTGCAGACCAGAAACTCCAGGGGTACCACTCTGACTTTCTGAATCTCTCAAAAGCAGTCTCTCCATCTCATTCAGAAAATCCTATGGGGATGGTCTGAAAATAAATGGGTGTTTGATTGGCCCAGTATTGGGTCTATTTCAAGGTATTTCCCCTCCTGAGCAGAGAGATTGCATGGCCTGAAATAAAAGGGAAAGTGTGTATGAAAGCCCCGGTTATTCGGAGGAGCGACTAAGAAAGTCTCCAGCAAGCCTTCAGCACTGGAACTAAATACCCATGTTTAAAGCTGGCCCCAGCCTTTCAGGAAGCAGTTGGTCGTGCCACACTAAAGCTCATTCTAGTTTTAAAGAGAAATATTTAACTTGGAGGAACAGACCCCATGCCGTCTCCAAGATAAACTTTCCTAGCTCTCTCAGGCCAATTTCAACGGTGAGGGCAGCTCCGTGTAAGTGAGAGTTCATTTTTGAGAGCCAAGCTGTGAATTATGCTACAGGCCGCGCCGAGCAGTTGGTCTTTTTACTGATGAAGGAAGAAGTCTGAATATGACAGAGACGTGGAAGGAGGAGCCAGGGACATTGGAGGGGGATTATCACAGAAGGTCAGACTAATTAAACCGAGAGAAGTCACCAGAGAGCTAGAGCGCCCACTCAGACCATCTTTAAATACTCTGATACATTCGGGGGGGGGGTGATTAAGACAAAAAAAAATAGGGCTGAAGGTCTATTTCCTTCTGCCTAGAAGGACAACCATCAACCAAATAAATCTCACTATTGGTTTAAACCTAGGTGGGAAGGGAGGGCTTGAAACTGCTGCCAGTTCCTAGTTGTTCTGTGGAATCAGGGACAGAGAGAGTGAGGAGAGGTAAGATCTAGTATCACTGGGCTTGGTCGTTGCAGACCTACTATATGCTTGCCATCGCCTGGTGCCGATGATGAAACAAACAAGATGTGTTCCGTGTGTCCGAGAAGCTTGCTGATAATTATTTGGGTGAGTTAGTCGATGATATGCTAATGGACTAGCAGAGTGATTAGAAGATTGAAAGGAAGTTAGGGAGATGTCTCGGTGGGTAAAGTATCTGCTGCGTAAGTAGGAGGAGCCCGAGTGCGCATGTACAAGCCGGCTGTGGACGTGAATGCCTGTCATCCCAGTCACTGGGATGTGGAGACACAGGGCTCTCTGAGGCTCACCCGCCCAATCACTGAGCTGTGGGTTCAGTGAGAGACTGAAAAAACAAATTCTTAATCCCATAAATTGCTTTTGTCAGGTGATCACAGCGATGAGGAGAATGAACTCATACAGGAGGCAGCATGAGAGCAAGCCCTTAAGAATAACTAAGAAGTGGGCTGGAGAGATGGCTTAGTGGTTAAGCGCTTGCCTGTGAAGCCTAAGGACCACAGTTTGAGGCTCGATTCCCCAGGACCCACGTTAGCCAGATGCACAAGGGGACGCATGCGTCTGCAGTTCGTTTGCAGTGGCTGGAAGCCCTGGCACACCCATTCTCTCTCTCTCTCTCTCTGTTGCGTTCAAATAAATAAATAAAAATAAACAAAAATAAAAGAATCACTAAGAAGTCAGGTGAGCGAGACTGAGGCCAGAGCACACACAAAGATCAGGAGGTGTGAAGCCATGCTCCTCCTTGAAGGGTCTGAGGGCACAGACAGAGGATGACATAGAACGCATGCTGGAGAAGGCTGGATAAATTTGATAAGTTGTGCAATTTGCCAACAGGTCCTGAAAGTCATTGATTGTCATGCAAAAGCACTTAGGATTCACCTTGCATGTGATGGGGGAGCCATGAAAGCTTTTTTAAAAAAGAAAATGTTTGTTTTTATTTATTTATTTGAGAAAGAGGCAGAGACAGAGAGAGAGAATGGGCATACCAGGGCCTCCAGCCACTGCAAATGAACTCCAGATGCATGTGCCACCTTGTGCATCTGGCTTACGTGGGTACTGGGGAATCAAGCCTCAAACCGGGTTCCTTAGGCTTCACAGACAAGTGTTTAACCACTAAGCCATCTCTCTAGCCCAGCCATGAAAGCTTTTAAAAGGTGACATGCTCCAAAATGTAGGTGAGTGAGGTCACACAGCTACATATGGAGAAGGACCTCTTTCCCAAAGGTGCTAATCAAAAATGCCAGGGTGGCGGCTCCAAGCACAGATTCCTTCTGGCCTCAGACTGCATTTTTCCTGAGGAGAGATGTCAACTAATGTCTATGCACCCCAGACGGGGCGCCCACAACATACTAAAGAAACAATTCCACCCAATTTAGTCAGTGACTTTATTAGGGTTACTTATAAGAGCATGGAGGACTGAAATGCAGTTGTATCACTGAAAAGCCCACCCCAGCATGGGTGACAGCCCATAAACAGCTCAGCCAATGAAAGAGCCTCCTCTCCCCAGACTATATATATATATAGTTACTGCTTATATAACCCTGGGGAGGGGCCTTCAGAGTCTTGTAATTTTCAGGAGCTTCCTGAGCCTTGTAAAATTTATTTGCTTTCTAATTCTTTTGGGGGGGGTGGGTAGGGGGAGGTAGAGTCTCACTCTGGCCCAGGCTGACCTTGGAATTCACTATGCATCTCAGGGTGGCCTCGAACTCTTGGTGATCCTCCTACCTCTGCCTCCTGAGAGCTGGGATTAAAGGTATGCACCACCATGCCCAGCTCTAATTCTTTTTTTTTTAATGTTTATTTATTTATTTATTATTTATTTATTTATTATTTGAGAGAGAGATACAGAGAGAAAATTGGCACACCAGGGTCTCTAGCCATGACAAATGAACCCCAGTCACATGTGCCACCATCTGCATCTGGCTTACATGGGTTCTGGAGAATTGAACCTGGGTTCTTAAGCTTTGCAGGCAAATGCCTTAACTGCTAAGCTGTATCTCCAGCCCTACTTGTTAATTTTAAAGGGACTCCCTCTGGAGGGGAATGCTTCCATTTGGAGGAAATAGCTATGCAATGCCTGTTCAGTCTCACAATGAGGGCTCTGCTGAACAAGCAATTATTGAGAACCTATTGAGTGTGCCCAGCACCGCGCTGCCTGCAGTCAGACCTATGAGAGTGTCCTGAAGCTTGCTTGTTCCAGGTCACAAGAGCCAGGCCTGCATCTCTCTCTCTCTCTCTCTCTCTCTAGCTTTGGTGCCATCCCACTAATAACCTGAAACTGGCCGCGATGGGAGGTTTCATACCATAGAAATCTGCAAATGTTATAAGCCAGGGTGTTTTTATCTTTTCCAAGAGGCCATTTAGCGTCTTACCGGCAAACCACTTGAAAAGACTCAGCCCTCCACGAGAGAGGGAGAGCATTTCCTCAAAGGGCTCATGCCAATGCATGGGAAACGGTGCCGGAACAATGCCACGTATGATTTGACACTCCCTGAAAGGGAAGGAGTCGGGAGGTGTGAGAGGCAGGGGGGTACAGGAGAGGTTCCAAGAGCAACGACTCAGGACACCTCATTGTCTCAGACTCCTTTCCTGGTCCCATATTCAACCCCTCTCACACAAGCTGAGGTTACACAATTAAGCACTGGTTATCATGAGTACTGAGCTCCTACTACAGCTCCCAGAGGAGAAAGAGACCTTAAAACCAAGCAGGGGTGTCAGTGAACTGTAGAGACAATGCAGCCCAAACCCCCTCCCTTGATCTGTCCATGAAATGTGGCATTGGCTTCTGAAGACCTCAAAGCTATTGACTGCTGTGATGGTTCATCGTGATTGTCAACTTGAGTGCATTAAGACATATTTAGGGCTGGAGAGATGGCTTAGCAGTTTAAGGCACTTGCCTGCAAAGCCAAAGGACCTCCTTTCAATTCTCCATGATCCACATAAGCCAGATGTACCAGGGGACGCATGCATCTGGAGTTTGTTTGCAGTGGCAGGGAACCCTGGCACTCTCTCTGTCTCTCTCTCTCTCTCTCTGTCTCTCTCTCTCTCTCTGTCTCTCTCTCTCTCTCTGTCTCTCTCTCTCTCTGTCTCTCTCTGTCTCTGTCTCTCTCTCCCTCTCTCAAATAAATATTTAAAACAAAACAAAACAAAAGGAAATATTTAGACCAGACATAGGGGCTCACACCTGACCTGCAGTGCAAGCATTTAGGATTGTGAGGCAAGTGGATTACCATGAATTTAAATCCAGATGGGGCTACAGAGTGGGATCCTAGCTCCAAAATGGGGGAGAGAGGCTAGGTAGAAATGGCCCAGTCAGCAAAGTGTGGGTCATACAAACATGAGAAACTGAGTTTGTTTTCCCAGGACCCATGCAAAGGATGACTATGGCTATACACACCTGTGGTCCCAGAGATGGGGAGGCAGAGACAGGAGGATCCCTGGGGCTCTGTGGCCAGACAGCCTCGCCTAGTCAGTGAGCTCCAGGCCAATGAACTATCCTGTCACAAAAAAGGTGAATGAGAGCAGGGCGTGGTGGCACACGTCTTTAATCCCAGCACTCGGGAGGCAGAGGTAGGAGGATCGCCATGAGTTCAAAGCCACTCTGAGACTACTCTGGCCCAGGGTGACCTGGAGTTAACTATGTCATCTGAGGTGACAGCCACTCACTAACTCCTGCCCTCCCCTAGCCGCACTTGAGTGCACATGGCCTTAGCAGGTGCTGGAGTATGCGGGAGGCGGGAGGCTGACTGAACGGAGGACTCCATCTATACAGCATTTTGGAGGCTGCCACCCATGACTGGGTGGGATATTTCAGTGACATAGCTATTTGGGTTCACGCATGTTCTTGTAAGTAAACCCTCACCTATGATCATGGACATAAAGTCAAGCCCACTGGTTCACTTGGGTGGAATCATGTCTTTGGTGGTCTGCCACTGGTGCTCCATCTGGGGAAAACTGATGTCTGTCCACATGTCCCCAGGCAATGTCATGCACGGCAGCTTTGCTGCTATGGAGCCCTCACCTACATTATTCAAGACTTTGCATCTTTCCAGGTCTCTCCATATTTAACTCACTGCTCTTTTTTAAAAAAAATTATTTATTTATTCATTCGCAAGCAGAAAGAGGTAGAAGAGAGACAGTCAGAGAGAACAGGCACACCAGGACCTCCAGCCACTGCAAACAAACTCCAGATGCATGCACCACTCTGAGCATCTGGCTTTACATGGATAGTGGGGAATCGAACTCAGATCCTTAGGCATTGCAGGCAAGCACCTTAACCGCTGAGCTGTCTCTCCAGCCCTCACTGCTATTTCAGTGCCAAGATTTTCAAACTTCATCTTTATTCATATAAATTTTACTTAAAACATTCTTTTGGAGGGACATTGGGGGAGTGGTGTATGTGTGTATATGTATGTGAATGTGTGTGGACAAGTGCATATGAGCATGTATGTGTGTGTGTGTGTGTGTGTGTGTAGGCCAGAGCACAACCTCTGGAGTCATTCTCTAGTTTACCTTGTTTAAAATTTATTTTGTGGCCGGGCGTGGTGGCACATGCCTTCAATCCCAGCACTCGGGAGGCGGAGATAGGAGGATCGCTGTGAGTTCAAGGCGACCCTGAGATTACATAGTGAATTCCAGGTCAGCCTGGGCTATAGCAAGACCCTACCTCAAAAAAAAAAAAATTTTTTTTTTGAAACGAAGTCTCTCATTGTCCAAGAAAGAGCTGGCCAATTAAACTGACGTGCTAGCTAACAAGTTCCAGGGGTTCTCCTTTCCCTAGCTCCCTAGTGCTAGGATTATAAGCACATGCCATCGTTCCTGGCATTTTTGTTTTGTTAAATATTTTATTTTTATTTATTTATTTGAGAGAGAGAGAGAGAGAGAGATACAGAAACAGGCAGGTAGAGAGAAAGAGAGAGAATGGGCACACCAGGGCCTCCAGCCACTGCAAACGAACTCCAGATGTGTGCGCTTCCTTGTGCATCTGGCTTACGTGGGTCCTGGGGAGTCGAACCTGGGTCCTTTGGTTTTGCAGGCAAGCACCTTAACTGCTAAGCCATCTCTCCAGCCCATTCCTGGCATTTTTATGTGGGTTCTATGAAGGAAACTCAGGCCAAGCATGTACTCACTGAGATACCTCCCCAGACCAATTGTTTTAGTTTCGGACTTTTGTGTGTGTGTGTGTGTGTGTTGTTTGTGTGTGGTTAACGTGTAAGTTGCGTGTAAGGTGCAGCGTGCGCGTATGTGTGGTGTATGCACACGTGTGCACCCATGTAGCACTCTGTGCCCTCCCCGGCAGGGGTGTGCTCTCACCTGTGGTGGCCAGAGCAGAATGTTGGGTGTCTCTCTCCTTTGCTCTTCTGCACTTTTTTATTTGGGTGGGGGTCTCGTGCTGATCCCAGAGCTTGCTGGTTTCTTGTGAGCTCTGGCGGTTCTCAGACTCTACTCCCCTACGGGACAGGGATCATCGAAGCGTGAGCCTCACCGAGCTCTCTATGTGGGTCCTGGGAACTCCAGCGCTCTCTCGGACCCTCGTGCTTGCACAGAATCTGCTCTTAACTATTTCGATGCACGGTCTCATACAGCTCAGGCTGGCTTCAAACTCACTGTGAGGCAAAGGATGGCCTTGAACTCCTGATCCTTGTGCCTCCACTTCCCAAGCCCTGGGAATACAAGCTTCATTTTAGCGGCAGAATACTTGGATCAAGCGAATCTTTCATCAAAGTCCAAAGACAAAATAGTAAAAAAAAAAAAAAAAAAAAAAAGCCAAGACTCTTTGAAAGGGAGAGTACTCTGCTTGCTTGGCCCCCCTCATTCATTTTGGCAGCCCCTGGCGCACCCCTGCTGCACCCTCAGATCCTCTCCCACCTCTCCTCTCTCAGCTGGCTTCTCTCCAACCCAACCCACACTCTGATGCCAGCTTGATATTAACACTGCTCTTAATCTTAACTTTCCTTTCAACCTGTCACTCCCTCATGCCGTCACACCACCCAACCACTTCCTGCCGGCCACAAGACAAGGATGAATCAATCATATATATATATGCATATATATAGACATATATATATATATATAATATCCAGGCTGTGCCCCCGTGAGCCATCTCTCCTGCCCAGTTGCTTTTACCCAGAGCACTTTCTGAGCATGGAATGCTCATCTGTACCTCCTCAGCAACCCCTTCACTTGCTCTGCTATGTATCCCACCTCCCACGTCTCTGGGTTCCACTTCCTGGAATCATCTGGTGAATCACCCAAAATCTCTTCCCTCACTTTGCACCTACAATTGAGCCGTAGTCCTTGTAAACAGATCATGGCCCCTCCTCCCTGACACAACCTTAGTGAATGTGTGTGTGTGTGTCTGTCTGTCTGTCTGTCTGTCTGTCTGTGTAACTGTGTGTCCATGCACAGGTGTGAGTGTGTGTACATGCATGCATGTGTGGTTTTATAGGGTCTCACTCTGTAGCCCAGGTTGGCCTCGAACTCACTATGAAACCCAGGCTGTCCCCCAACTGATAGTGATCCTTCTGCCTCAGTTTCCCAAACATGCTTAGCAGTCTATCTTAAGGATTCCCAGGAAAGACTCCTGAGGGTTTGTCTGTCAAGTCCACCTTGCCCAGAGAGGTGTAGTCACCCATTCAGAACACTGAACCCTCCTGAGGCTACCTACCCTCCCTTAAGCCCTTCAACAGGGGCCTGAGGAGAGATGCTCAGTGGGTAAAGTACTTGCTGTGAAAGCATGCAGACTGTAGGGGTTTGAGTCAGGCGTCCCCCATAAACTGAGGTGTTCCCAATGCTAGGTTCCAGCTGATGGAGATTTGGGAATTAACGCCTCCTGGAGGCAGTGTATTGTTGGGGGCGGACTTATGGGTGTTATAGCCAGTGTCCCCTTGCCAGCATTCGGCACACTCCCCTGTTACCATTGTCTACCTGATGTTGGCCAGGAGGTGATGTCCACCCTCTGCTCATGCCATCATTTTCCCTGCCATCAGGGAGCTTCCCCTTGAGCCTGTAAGCCAAAATAAACCTCTTTCATCTCACAAGCTGCTCTTGGTCAGGTGATTTCTAGCAGCAATGCAGACATGATTGCAACACAGACCTGGGTTTGGATCCTCAGAACAGGTGCACACCTGTAATCTCAGTGATGGGGAGGTGGAGACAGAAACATTCCCAGGACTTGCTGGCTAGCTGGTCTACCTGAGTCGGTAAACTCGTTTCAGCAAGAGACCTTGTCCCAAAGAATAAGTGGAGAGTGATTGAGAGAGACTTTCAACATTGACTCTGGCAGGTGCACACACACACTTTTTTTTGTTTGTTTTCATTTATTTATTTGAGAGCGACAGACAAAGAAAGAGGCAGAGAGAGAGAGAGAGAGAATGGACACGCCAGGGCCCCCAGCCACTGCAAAGGAACTCCAGATACCTGCGCCCCCTTGTGCATCTGGCTTACGTGGGTCCTGGATAATCGAGCCTCGAACCGGGGTCCTTAGGCTTCACAGGCAAGCACTTAACCGCTAAGCCATCTCTCCAGCCCACACACACACTTTTTAAAAACACTGTATCAGAAAAGAAACACACACACACCCCATACAGCCAGGTGTGCTATGGAGTGCCTGTGCTCCCTGGCACTCGGGAGGTGGAAGCAGGTAAAATCTAAGTCTAAAGTCAGCCTTGACTACATAGCAAACCTTTGTCTCAGGATAAGCTAAAACTTGCAACAGCAGCCATGGCTTTGCATTAAGGTCTATACTCCTCAGCTGAGCATATGACGCTGTTCTTGCTCAGGTCCCATCTTCCTGCCTGACTGCACATGCTCAGGAAGGGCTTGATGATGCTGACCATTACCAATTTGGCAAAGTCCTCTTCTTTAACCTCTCCTGACTCCTCTCGTCGCACCCCCACCTGGGACCCTGCTCCCTGTCCCAGCCTGTCCCACATCCCATGCCTTCATAGGCATGCACCTTGCTTTGGGTAAACTAGGCATTGCATAGATTCTCAGTAAAATGGCTTGGAACTTGCTACGTATCTTAGGCTGGCCTCGAACTTGAGATCCTCCTGCCTCCACCTTCAGAGTGCTGGGATTATAGACCTGGCAATAAAAACTATTTAGGAGGCTAATAATGTGTTGTACTACCCAGCCCGCTCCAGCCTCCCCCTTGCTGAAGTAAAGGGATCCACCTGAGCCCAAGTAAGCCCAGAAAAAGCTGCCAGAACCAGCCAAGCTGCGAGTCAAGAGCCCTCCTCCACCCGGCCCCGAGCTGCCCACTGAAGGAGGAAGGTGGGCTTCCCAGCCCACCCACCAGGCAGATGCTCGTCCTCTAACCCTCAGATCTCAAGTAAGTCAGCCCAAAGCCGGCCGAGAGACAAGACAAAGAAAAGGATCAAATCGTGAACCGCACTCTGCTTTTCAGCCACATGGTGCTATTAGGTTTTGTTTGTTGGTCTTGTTTTTAAGAAAAAAGAAAACAGAATCAAAAGAATGTCTTTTCTCTTGCAGAGACAAGTACAAGCCAAAAAGAAAAAGAAAAGCATCCTGGCTGTCTGGCCTTCTGCAGGCTTCTCCTAACATCCCACAGATGACTGGGAGAAGGTGGGGGGGGGCACCTTCATCTGCCTCCACCTGAGGAGGGAATGGCCAGATCCTTCCTGCCCTTCCAGGATATGCTGGGAAGGCAGGAAGGGAAGAAGGAAGGAGGGAGGAAGGGCAAGAGGGAGGGAAGGGGAGAGGGAGGGAAAGTGGAAAGGCAGGTAGAGGGAAAGGGTTGGAGAAGAGAGATAAGAGAAGGAAAAATGAAAGGAGAAAAAACTGAAAAGAAGAGGGAGTGAAGGAGGGTGGGAAAGAGAAGAAAGCGAGGGGAGAGAAGAAACAGAGGGCAGGAGGGTGAGAGGAAAGAGGGAGAGGAGGAAGAAAGGAAGGGATGAATGAAGGAGGGAGAAAGAAAGATTGTGAGAGAAGGGATAAAAGGAGCCTAAAAGTAGACAGGGAGTAAAAGAGGGAGAGAGGGGGAGTAAAAGAGGGAGAGAAGGAAGGAGAGAGGGAGGGAAGAGGTAAGGAGGAAAGCAGAGAGATAAGGAGGGAGGAAGTGAGGAAGAGAAGATAGGAAGAGTAGAAAGGAAAGGAGAAACTAAGGATGGAGGGAGGAAAGAAGAAAGGGGAATGGAGGAGGGAGAAAGGGAATAGTGAAGGAAGGAGGGGAGAAGGGCAGGCAGACACTGCCAAGCCCGGCACGTGCACATGTCCTCTCCCTGAACCACGAAAGCAAGCCCCTGTGTTTGCCTTTATTCCTGCATAAAGCCAAGGGAACCGAGGCCAGAGCCGTCCTTTG
This sequence comes from Dipus sagitta, assembly GCA_036346955.1. Classification (NCBI taxonomy): domain Eukaryota; kingdom Metazoa; phylum Chordata; class Mammalia; order Rodentia; family Dipodidae; genus Dipus; species Dipus sagitta. The sequence continues at coordinate 2,947,609 of CM070771.1, forward strand.
TTTTGCCCAAGGGCAGAGTGCTATAGCAAGCAGCCCACGTAAGTAAAATGGCAAGCCAAGACATCTGACTGCCATTCCTCCTGGCTCTGTGGGAGCACTGCCCGCCTCTCTTCATTCCTCTGGATTTCCCCAAATCTCCAGCAAGAGCAAGCCTGGCTTGACATCCCATCGACGCTCCCTGGTTTCCGCTTAGCGAAGCAGGCCCACACCCCATGGGGCTTCTTGTCACGGTGGGAATGTACTCAGCAGCCCCACGCTACGGATGTGTACTGCTCACAGGGTCAGAGGGGAAGATGACTGGAGGGCGGGGGCTACAGATTGCAGACAGCGCTGTCTGCAAGAGCCCATGGCAAGCAGAGAATTGGAGTCTCACCTTTGGGGACCATCTGTTCGAAATGCCACCTCCAATGGCCAAGGCTTTCTTCATTCTCTGTCTAGCATTGTCCTTACACACCCTCCATCAATCTCTCTCTCTCTCTCTCTCTCTCTTTCTTTCTTTCTTTCTTCTTAAATAAAGTTTCATTCTGTAACCCTGGCTGACCTAGAAATTGCTAGGCCAGGCTGGTGTGTGTATGTGTGAGTGCACATGTATGCAAGTGTGTGTTCACTGAACAACCTTCCAGTGTTATCCTCAGATAGATCATCCACCAGTCTCTCACTGGCCTGGAAGTTCCTAATTCAGCTAGACTGGCTGGCCAGTGAGCTCCTGGAGTCTTCCTATCTCTGCCTTCCCAGAGCAGAGATTACAGACATATTCCACTGTGCCCAGCATTTTTTTTTTACATGGATTCTGGGGATCAAACTCAGGTGCACATGATTACAAAGCAAGCACTTTACCACGCGAGCTATCACCCCAGCGCTCTGTTCAAAATTTGAATCCGTTGATGGTTTAATCCTTGATTAGGTCGTCTCTGGAAACACCTTCCCCAGGCCCACCCAGAAGTGTGCTTTACCGATCTCCTAGATGTCTCTCAATCCATTCAAGTTGACGGTCAAGATTAACCACCACACCTGGCAAACAACTCATAGACGTGTTTTCAAGAGTCAATCAAAGATACCCAATAAAATATTCAAAATTAAGCAAATGATACCAAGATAGCTCTTTATTTTTCTCCACCCTCATCCATTTAGGGTGTCACCGAAATGGACCCGGCTCTCAAACCGGTGTTTCTCTCCCCAAGCACACGAGTGGTTTGGTTTCGAAGACTGCAAGTCACAGCATTTGTCATTTCTCCTGTTCTGTGTGTTCCTGTTTCCAGCCAAGAACCCTGGCCTTACATTCCTGCTCCCCACTGAAGAACGCAACTTGACAGCCCAATCCAGTTCAATCCACGGGCAGGAAGTTCCCTCTCGGCGTATGTGTGCCTCTCGGTCCACAATAGAGAAGGAAGTTCGGAACCACGCTCCCACGGTGTGGTCCGGCAGGAAGAAAAGCATTGACGGCTGACTGCAAATGACGAGCCCCAGCAAGATAAGATCCAAACTTCGGATCATAAGCCAAGTGCTCGTTGCTTTTCTGAGTAGTTTCAACTCCAGTCGTGTGGGGCTTCTTTTCTCCCAGTCCTTCACATCAGAAACGCCCCAGCCATCCAACCTCCTACATGAAGGAGAAACCCGAGACCAGAAGTGAACATCAACCCTGGCTCCGAGGCATCCATGTGCTTGCCCAGAGACTCACTGTCATCCAAAGCCTTTGTGTCCCCTTGCGCGTGTGTGATGCGGTGTGAGCGTGTAGGGTGGTGTATGAGTGTAGATGTGCCCCTGGGGCATCCCGTGCACTTGTCTGTGTGTGTGTGGGGGGGGAGGCGGTGCTCACCTGCAGCAGAGGGCACTCACCTGCACTGGCCAGAGCAGACCATCAGGTGTTTCGCTCCATAGCTCTTCAGCCCGTCCTTGTTTGAGCTGGAGTCTCTGACTGACCCTGGAGCTCACGGTTTTTTGCTTGTTGTGTTATTTGTGTCTCTGCTCCCCTTTGCAGCACTGGGGTTACAGGTGTGTGGCCACACTCAGCTGTTTTACATGGGATGTGGAGATATGAACTCAGGTGAAGTCAGGCCCTCATACTTGCACTGCTGAGCCATCGCTCCAGCCCCAAAGCACTTTTTGTGTGTGTGCATGCGTATGTGCATGCAGGTGTGCACACGGCATGTAGAGCCAGAGGACAGCTTCCTTTGTCACCATCCTCAGGAACACCGTCCATCTCCTTTGGCCTGCTGCTCATCAGTGATGCTAGACTGTCTGGCCAGTGAGCTCCAGAGATCCACTTGTATCCATCTACCTCCCCGGTGCTGGGATTACAAGGGCACACCATCACACCTCACTTTATTTTCCCAGTATCTCATCATTATTCAAAGAGAGCAGGAAGTAATATTACTAAATTTATAATATACAGAGAGCTGGAGTGCTGTCAGAATATCAACATCTTTCTTTTTATTTATTTGAGAGAAAAGGAGGGAGAGAAAGAAGGCTCACCAGGGCTTCCAGCCACTGCAAACAAATTCCAGACGCATGCACCACCTTGTTGCATCTGGCTTATGTGGGTACTGGGGAATTGAACCTGGGTTCTTAGGCTTTGCAGGGAAGCACCTTAACCGCTAAGCCATCTCTCCAGCCCTCACCTCACTTTTAAAAAAATATTTCTATTTATTTGCAAGGAGGAAGAGGGAGAGAGAGAGAGAGAATGGATGTGCCAGGGCCTCATGCCACTGTTAATGAATTCCAGATGCATGTGCCACCTTGTGCATTTGGTCTTATGTGGGTATTGGGGAATTGAACCATGACCATCAAGCTTTGCGAGCAAGTGCCTTTCACCGCTGATCCATGTCTCCAGACCTCACCTTTGTTTGTTTTTTGGTTGTTGTTTTTCGTAATGTGGGTTCTGGAGACTGAACTCATGTCCTCATGCTTACAAGGCAAGCACTTGACCTACTGAGTCATCTCCCAAGTGCTTTTGTCTGGTTTTTTGTTTTGTTTTGCTTTGTTTTGTTTTTTTTGCAAACTATATAGCCAAAGGTCATTAGCAAAGGCAGATATGAACAATAGCAGTGCTGGCTGGTGTTCCTCTGAGCTCAACAATCTTCTGCTTTGTGATTATCAGAAATATCCGGATGACAGGTCTCCTAGCCAGTAATGTGCTGAGTCTCCTTGTCTCTTCCTCCTCTCCCCACCCTCCCCTCCCTTGTCTGGGTCATGTTTCAAATGTTCTTGGTTACTGTGGCTTGTTGCCTATGAGTGTTAAATATTCAGCAATCTCTGGGCTCCTTAGTGCTTTTGTGCAAATAGGTTGGCTTTTGGAAGGGAACAAGCCGATCTGAACGGAAGGGAGCAACACAGCAAGCCAGCAGAGTCAACAGTTCAAATGAAGTTAAAAGAGAAGAGGGCTGCCTATTCAGCAAGACAGGGACACCACCAACCCAGCCCAGCGTGAGAGGAACTGGGCTGCGTTGCTATGGAAGACAGTGGTACAGGCAGGGCCAAGAGTATAAGCTAGGAAATGAATCCAGCAGGGCCTGGGGCAAATATGACCCTCTCAGGGTCTTGGTATCCTTTAAAAGGGAGAGATTTGAACCAACAGTACAGGGCTGTCCATGCAGATTAAAGTCAATGAGGCATGTGCTTGGCTCAATAGATATGAGCTCTGATTAGTAACCAAAACACACTGCTGAAGGAAGACCTGAAAATTATCCAAAGTAAGCCTCATTTCAAGAAATTGTTTGAAAATCTGGGAGTTCAAAAAGGGTTGTCTTGGGCTGAGAGATGGCTTAGCAGTTAAGGCGCTTGCCTGCCAAGCCAAAGGACCCAGGTTCGAGTCCCCAGGACCCACGTAAGCCAGATGCACAAAGTGGTACATGTGTCTGGAGTTCATTTGCAGTGGCTGGATGCCCTGACATGCCCATTCTCACTCTCTCTTCCTTTCTTGGCCTCTTTCTCAAATGAACGAAAAGAGCCGTGTTGCCAGTTGTGGGGCACACACCAATAGGAAACTGCTGAAGAGGTGGAGGCAGAAGGATCAGGAGTTCGAGACCAGCCTGGGCTACACATTTTCTGGGCATGGTTGTGCATGCCTTTAATCTCAATACTCAGGAGGCTGAGGTAGGAGGATCGCTGTGAGTTTGAGGCTAGCCTGAGAGTGCATAGTGAATCCAGGTCAGCCTGGGCTAGCTGGCTCAAAAAACAAAGGGGTGGTTGTCTATGTATATAAGTGGTAATAAATATAGGTGATTATATATAGATGTAGATGCTAAAGATGATAGATAAGATGATACAGATTCTATGGGTTATGGATAGACATAGATATAGTGATATAACTACAAATAGACACAGATCTACAGTATATAGATTACATATAGATATGGACCTGCAGCTTATACTTCTTAGAACAAACAATGACTGCCAAAATAACAAATAGTAATGTCAGCTATATTATATATATATATATTTTTTTTCAAGCAGAGAAAGAGGAAGAGAGAGAGAATGAATGTGTCAGCAGGCCCTTTAACCGCTGCAAACGAACTCCAGACACATGGACCACCTTGTGCATCTGGCCTTACATGGGTACCGGGGAATTGAACCCAGGTTAGGCTTTCCAGGCAAGTGCCTTAACTGCTGAGCCATCTCTCCAGCCCCTACTTTTCCAATTGCTATGACAATAGTACTTGATAAGAATACCTGACAAGCCTGAGCTAGAGTGAAACCTTACCTCGAAAAAATGAAAAAAAAAAAAAAAACCTGACAGAAGCAACTTCAGTAAAGAAGGGGTTAATTTGGGGACACGGTCCATCATGGCAGGGAAGGCAGGGCAGCCTGGGTGTGAGGCAGCTGGTCACACACGGCATCCACAGTCAGAATACAAAGAGAGACAAAGAGAGACGCAGGCTGGCACTGCACTCTCTCCCCACCCCCACCTTTTTTTTTTTTTTTTTTTTTTTTTGGTTTTTCAAGGTAGGGTCTCATTCTGGAATTCATTATATAGTCTCAGGGTGGTCTCGTACTCAGGACAATCCTCCCACCTCTGCCTCCTGAGTACTGGGACTAAAGGTGTGCGCCACCACGCCCTGCACTGTCCTCTTCTTTATTCAGTCTGGTACCCTTGTTGGTGGAATAGTGCCACTCACTCTCACATGTCTCTTCAGTGAATCCTGTTGGGAAAGCACCCCCACAGGTACACCCAGCAGTATATCTCCCAGGTGATTTCTAAATCCCACCAAGCTGACGATCAAGATTAACCATCACGTCTACCACGCGCCCAGCTCCATGGAAAGCTCTTTGCCTACACTCTTTCTTCTTCATCTGAGACCGTAATGAGGATTCCATTTCACAGGTGGTCGTCTGGGACTTAAGTAACTTAACATCTGACAACGCAGAGTCAGTGGCAGATGCCAGGGACCAACTTCAGGGCTGTGTGATATTCCTGGGCAAGTTCTTATCCCCATACTGCCCAACCTCCCTGATTTACAAAACCAAAGCTACCGTGTGCTAAAGAGACGTGTCCACGCGGTGGGCATTCCCATTTCCCAGATACCAAATACGTGTAGAAGTGGGCTTCCATCCACAGAGAGGTAGATTCCGCTTTGTTGGAGCTGCTTACCCATGCCAACATCAAACACAATCCTACAGAATGTTCCAGATCCCTATTCTGCCCACTGAGGTCCCCTCCCCCAACAAATTGCCCAGGGATCCCTGTTCCAAGCCACGACTTGTCACTAGAGCACAAAGGTAGCAAATGCACCTGAGGGTTGTAGGGCACTCTCAAGGTGTGGCCACGTCCCAGGCCCAAATTATCTCGTTTTTACCTCAGCACCTTCTCCCAGCAACGCTCCACCTCTGTAGCCGAGAGGCTGAGAGCCCGGTGGACAACTTCTCAACAGCAGCTTCCTGGAACCTGGCAGTGACAAAAGGTATTCAGCGTGTTGGCAACCCAGCCTCATTCCCTGTGCCTGACTCAGGTGAGGCGGCGATGGCATCCGCTGCCAAAGCCCTGTCCTCAAAGGAAGCCTCAGCAGCTATGCGCCTGTGCACACCTGTGTGAGTGCATATGTGCCCGTGCCCGTGCGTGTGTGTACGTAGATGGGTGCGTGTGTTTTTGCATATATACCTGTGCACATGCATGTAGGCGTGTATATGCATATTGGTATGTGTGTATATATATGTGTATTTATATGTGTGCGTAGGGGGAGAAAGGGAGGGAAGAGAGGTTGAAGACGGCAAAGGGGAAGAACAGGAAAGGAAAGGGGGTTGACTCCATAACAGTGTGTAACTCAGATTGTGCTAGCTGCTAAAATACACCCATGGAAATTAGAAAACAGAAGCCACCCGAGTCACCTGAGTGACTCTGACTCTCTGCCGTGTGTCCCCAGAGACATTCCTGTTGCAGTTATCGGCTCGTTGCTGGGACGAAACATCCAGTCAGGAGTAGCTTATGGGCGGAAAGGGTCTGCTTCGGGGTTACAGTTTTGAGGCATTGTGGCAGAGGAAGCCGGCCCACCTCATCACCCATCCACAGCAGACAGACAACAGCAAGTAGGAACTGGCTGTCACCGCGCAGTGGGCTGCACTCATCACCTCCCAGGTCTTCTTCCAGCGATCGGCCTCCGAGAGTAAGGCTCTGCTTCCCAAAGACTTCACCCATTGGAGACTAAGGAGGAAACTTAATCAAAAATATCTGAGGCTATGGGGGACATTTGCATTCAAACCATAGTAATTCCCATCATCCTACAAGCAAAAAACGAATACTGGACTAGTTAGTATTTTAATATTTCCTTTTACTTCCTTCATAAAAATAGTGATGATAATCCAGTCAAATAATATCTATACATAAATAGCAGAATGTAGAAAAAGGGCTGGAGAGATGGCTTGGCCGTTAAGGTGTTTGCCTGCAAATCCTAAGGACCCCCGTTCGATTCTCCAGGGTCCATGCAAACCAGATGCACAAGGGGACGCATGCATCTGGAGTTGGTTTACAGTGGCTGGAAGCCCTGGCACACCCATTTTCTCTCTCTCTATCTCTCTCTCTCTCTCTCTCTCACTCACTCACTTGCTCGCTCTCTACCTCTTTCTCAGAAAAAAAAAGAAACAACCTCCCTGTAACCTCATGGATACTCAACTTTTGCTCGTACTAAATTGTAATTACCATACAACATTTAGAAGCCATACATAATAAACCACTCAGAGACAACCTGATATTATTTTCTGAAATTCACTCTCTCTAAACAGTGTTTCAATCAGCTCAGTTATGAGCAGAGGTGTCTAGGCACACAAGGGCTTTGTTTCTGGGCCGAGACAACGACCTCCTTCACACGGAGCGGGGAGGTCTGCTGGTGGGTATTCTAGAAGTGACGGGGAGTGTCTCAGTAGGAGGATGCCTGACGCGGTCTATGCCTGCACATGAAGCTACCTTGCTCCTCCAACGCATTCTCCACCGCAACATGGCAGAAAAATACAATAAGCTAAGAACTGATTAACGTTTCATATGTTTTGCTTCTACTTTATTTATTTATTTATTTGACAGAGAAAGAGGGAGAGAGAGAGAGAGAGAAATGGGCATGCCAGGGCCTCCAGCCACTGCAAACGAACTCCAGACGCGTGTGCCCCCTTGTGCATCTGGCTAACGTGGGTCCTCGGGAATAGAACCTGGGTCCTTTGGTTTTTCAGGCAAACGCCTTAACCACTAAGCCATCCCTCCAACCCCTACTTTATGTATAGTTACAGCTAGTGGTTAGAGTGGGTGCTTTTTTTTTTTTTAAGACAGAGTCTCATGTAACACAGGTGGGATTAGAACTCACTCTATAGCCAACACTGGCCTTGAACTTCTTATCCTCCTGACCCAGACTCCTGAGTGCTGTGATTATAGGCACGTACCACTATTCCCAGACAGTGATTGAGATTTTATGGGGTTTTTCTGTTGGTTTTCTTTTGTTTTTGAGTGTGTGTGTGTGTGTGTGTGTGTGTGTGTGTGTGTGTGTGCACACGCGCACCAGGGTCTCTTGGCCCTGCAAATGAATACCAGATGCATGTGCCACTGATTTCACATGGATGCTAGGGGATTTCCAGGCCAACAGTCTTTGCAAGCAAGTCCCTTTAACCACTAAACCATCTCCCCGAACCACTTTGGTGATTTTTTGTTTGTTTTTTTTTTTTTCTTTCAAGGTAGGGTCTCATTTTATCCCAGGCTGACCTGGAACTCACTCTGTAGTCCAGGTTGGCCTCAAACTCACAGTGATCCTCATACCTCTGCCTCCTGAGTGCTGGGATTAAAGGTGTGTGCCACCACGCTCCGCTGTGCTTTCATTTTTTTTTAACTTTTTTTTTTTATTAGTTATGGACATACTCAGTATGTAACCAGCATACATTGGTAACATCCTTTCCCTCATCCCTGGCTCCCCTCCAAAGGGAACCTCCTCATTGGGGATGCAGGTCATCCCCATGGGGATTGTGGGTCGTGCATTATGGGGGCAGCCATCAGTTATGGGGTAGAGGCAATGTCTCTGTGCATAATGTCCCAACTTGTGGCTCTAACAATCTTTCTGTCCCCTCTTCCATGAAATTCCCTGAGCCCTGTTGGGATTGTTTTAAGTCTTCTTCAGTGATGGGCTCTTAGGGGCCTCTGGATCTCTGGTTTGGTAGGTATTGAGTGTCCTCAGTGTCTATCTCCTTCACCTTGTGCTGATACAAGGTTCATCGAGAAAGCAGCGCTCTTGCTCATTTCCCCAGTTCCTCTATGGTTTCAGTTGGGGCTGTGCGATGGGTCGTTTCTCTCCTCAGGTCCTGATTCCAAGACAGGGTCCCATTATGTAGATCAGGCTGGACTCAAACTTGCAATACTCCTGCCTCTGACATCTGAGGGCTCTGTGTTCCCTTAAGGGATAAGTTTTTCTCACAGACCTCCCCCCACACCCGCTGCCACCCAAGCCATGTGCACACATAGTTCTCAGTACTTTGTTTAACTGCCCTCACCCGCCATACTACATATCTTCGTTTGTCTGCCCGAGTCCATGCAGAAGCTCAGCTGAGCTCAGCATTCACTGGTGGCTTTAATGTTCGCCCCCACCCTTAGTTCTCAGAAGAAGGACTCTGAGCCTGTGTGTCCAAAGAAAAAAACCTTGGATTCAAGCTGGAATGCTCCCAAACTCATCTTTGCTGAACCTGTGGCTTCAGGGCTCACACTGTCTCCCTCTGCAGTACTGATTAAAATTTTTAAATTCCCCCAGGAGGTGAGTCAAGTCAGTTGGAGGAGGCATGGCTCAGAAGGGATCTGCTAGGGGTTAGAGAGATGGCTCAATGGTTAAAAGTATTTACTTCTGTGAGCCTGATGATCAGAGTTTGGATACCCAGAACCCATGTAAAGCTGGACGAAAGTGGCACACATGTCTGGAATCCCAATGCGCCTATGGCAATGGTAGGCAGAGGCAGAATCTCCAGGCTCATGGGCCAGCTAGCCAGCCATTCACAGCAGCAAACAACAAAAGAGATCCCATCTCAAGGCAAGGTGGAACATGAGAGGGCCTATACCCTAAGGTTGTCCTCTGGCCTCCACATTAGTACCATGTCACATGTGCACTGATAGGTACATACACACTATAGCAGTCAGCCTCGGGTCGCTGAGATGAACCTCCAAAGCAGACACGGTTTATTGGAGGAAGGGATTTATTGAAGCTTCCAGATCCAGGGGAAGTTCCATAACGGCAAAAAAGAGAAAACCCACCACTAAAGGAAAGAGCAAAAAACCAGCAGCCCAAGTGCAGGGAATCCAGGAAGAACGCAGGCTCTTTGCATATCTGCATTCGGGCTGGACCCCGGCGATCTACCCACAGTGACACTTCCTCCAGCAAAGTGGCTGGAGATCTAAGTTACAAGCTTCAATAAACTCCGGAATGTATTGGGGACATCCATTCAAACTTCCACACAGAGAGAAAAAAGGAAGGAAAGAGGAAAGAAGGAAGGAAGGAAAGGAGGGAGGGGAAGGAAGGAAAGGGATGAAAAGAAAAATGACTCTTGAGGTTTCCGTCAGCACATCTGACCAACACGATGCTGCGTACCAGCAGGCACGGGAGCACGGCCTCAGTGTAATGAGAACAGGGAACCTTCAGCCTGCGCAGCCCAGGCCTGGCCCGGCACAGCGGTGGGGCAGAAGCAGCGTGACTGATAAGACAGCAGAGTCCAGGAAGATGTGATCAGGAGAGATCCCCACCAAGGAATCACGCACAAAGTGCAAGCGTGGTAGGAACGGCGATGGGGATTCCCTTCTGGAGCTGTGTGGACTAGAGAAATCCAGCAACAGGAAAATTATTCAGGGCAGACACTACAGAAGGCACTGGAAGGGGGCAGATCCTGCCTGCCCTGGTACAGGTAAGGATGGGAGGAGATGCTGCCAAGAGTCAGTCAGGAGAGAAGAAGGATGAAGACTTGGTGATCCTCTGAAGGAGGGTGTGGAAAGCCTGGGAGTCAGCATTGAAAGTGCCAGGTTCAGCCGGGCATGGAGGCATGCACCTTTAATCCCAGCACTTGGGAGGCAGAGGTAGGAGGATTGCCGTGAGTTCGAGGCCACCCTGAGGCTCCATAGTGAATTCCAGGTCAGCCTGGGCTAGGGACCCTACCTTGAAAAACAAAAACAACAACAACAAAAAAGTGCCAGGTTCAGGCTGGGGAGATGGTTCAGTGGATAAAGTGTTTGCTGGGTAAGGGTCAGTACCAGAGTTCAGATCCCCCAAACCCACATAAAAAGCTGGATGCTGCGGTAGGCGTCAGTAATCCCAGTGCACCTCAGCTATTGTAAGAAGGGAGGAAGAGACAGGAGAATTCCCCAAAAGCTGGCCAGCAGCTGTCCCGGAGGACACAGCAGTGAACAAAAAATGAGAATAAGAGACCCTGCTTCGAACAAGGTGGAAGGCAAGTCCCCACTACCCAGACGGTCCTCTCGCCCCCAAGCGTGCACTGTGGCACACGCATACTTGCACTCACGCACACACACACACACACACACACACACACACACACACAGAGTAAAAACTGCAGGGCTGGAGAGATGGCTTAGCGGTTAAGGCGTTTGCCTGCAAAGCCAAAAGGATCCCAGTTTGACTCTCTAGGACCCATGTAAGCCAGATGCACAAGATGGCGCATGCGTCTGGAGTTTGTTTGAGGGGGGAGGGGGAGGGAGAGGGGAGGGGAGGGGAGGGAGGGGAAGGAGGAGAGGAGAGAGGAGAGGAGAGGAGAGGAGAGGAGAGGAGAGGAGAGGAGAGGAGAGGAGAGGAGAGGAGAGGAAAAACGAAGCTAACGGGGAAGGGAAAAGAAAGGATAGGAGAGAAAGAGGCAGGATAAGGGGGAAGGGAGGGGAAGAAAGGGACGAAAGGAAGGAGGGAAGAAAGGGAGGGAGGGGTGAAAGGAATTTTAAAAGCTGACATAGTGTTCCAGCCTCATGAGAGGATGGTGGATCCTAAGCCTCTCTCTGGGACCTCACAGCTACCTGCCCCATCCTGACCCTCATCTCTCACCCCTGCTCTGTAACAGCCAGCTCAGCCACCAGCCTCAGGCTTAGCGCCCTCCGCCCACGCCAGCTGGCCTCCCCACAGCAGGCGCCAATCTCGCCTAAGCGTGAACATGATCCTAGGTGACTGTCCTTGGCCCACATTCCACATTCCACAGAAGGTGTGCTGCAGCCCCAGTCTCCACCCCCTCCCCAACCTCACCTGCCAGCAGCCTCTCCTGCCGCCCTGACCCTTGCCTAACGGGTGGTCCCCTGGCGCGCCGACCCTTCTTGTCAGTGAATGCTTTTTCCTCAAAGCCTCTTCCACCCACACCCCAGTCTGGCGTCTGGACTCATCTTCAGGGCCTAGATCAGTTTATTTTCTTCCCCAAGAGTATATTCAGGGTGTGACTAGAGTGAGGGTCAAAATTGGAGCTCTGGCAGCCTCGAGATAGCCAGGTTTGGCTACCCATCCTCAATAAACCAATTAAGCAAACAGGAAATGTTAGCTTTGACAGTAAAATAAAATAAAATAAAATAATAAAATAAAATAAAATAAAATAACTCAACCACACATACACACACACACACACACACCTCAAGATGCTATTTATAAATGCAAGAGGCTTTTTTTTGAGACAGGCAGCCTCATGAAGCCCAGGCTGGACCTCAAACTTAGGATCCTCCTGCCACAGTCAGGCATACACCAAGTAGACAAGAATTTCTTGATGATAACCAATTCATCCTCATTCTACATAGGGTTTTGTTTGTTTGTGATGCAGAGCTATGAGTTTTTTGGTTAGAGTGTCTGAATTCTTAGAAAAGCTATTACAGAAGAGATAAGGATGGAGGTAGCAAACTGATCTGAGCCTGAATGCTTACTTTTTTTGGGGGGGGGGTCAAGGGACAGAAGTAGGAAGATCAGAGTTCCAGGCCACCCTGAAACTACATAGTGAATTACAGCTCAGCCTAGGCTAGAGCAAGACCCTACCTCAAAAAACCAAAAAGAAAGAAAAAGGAAGAAGACTGGACTGGAGATGGCCTAGCAGTTAAGGCACTTGCCTGCAAAACTGAAAAAACAAACTTTTGTTTACAAACTAAAGTTCTTGCCAGGTGTGGTGGCACATGCCTTTAATTCCAACACTCTGGGAAGGCAGAGGTAGGATGATTGCTGTGAGTTTCAGGACAGCCTGAGACTCCATAGTGAATTCCAGGTCAGCCTGGGCTGGAGTGAGACCTACCTTGAAAAACCAAAAAAAAAAAAAGGTCTTCATCAAAAAATGTTTAGGTTTGAATAGATCTTGTAATTTTATTTTTAAGAAGTTATTTGCCTATTGTTTCTTTTGAGACAGGGTCTAATAGCGCCTAAGCTGGCCTCAGACTCACTGTGCAGCCAAGACTGATCTTGAATTCCTGAACAGCTTGCCTCTTCCTCTCACATGCAGGGATTATAGGTGTGTTACCACCAAGCTTGGTTTATGCAATGCTGAGGACCAAACACAGAGCCTCAGACTTACTAACTGAGCCTCATCTCATTTGAATAGATTAGAGTGTTTATAGGTCTGCGTTCTTCTAAGACAGTAGCCTAATTGGCCCTACCGGCAACAACAGGAAGGAAGACATTTCATCAGAGAGGAGACTAGATCCAGGCCCCAGTGATGAATCTCACCACCCTTGTCATGAGCATCGTTATTCACGGCTGATTTTCAGCATGCTAGGAGGGCACTCTAGCAATCTGTCCTGGTTCTCCAGTAGCTCAAGGACTAATAGATCTCTCGTGTAACTATTTATCAAAGAGCTAAGTAGGTAATAAAACATAAATATTTATTGAAAGAATAATAATTCTCCAGTTTCCTGTAACAAGTGGCTGCCACCCGCCATGGCGTCCCCACTATTCTCACACCTCTCCTGGAGCCCAAGGTTCTCAACAAGAGAACCAGGAAGTGCAGATGAGGCAGACAAATAGGTCAGAATCATGTGCAGGGCTAGGGCGACGGCTCAGTGGTTAAAGGTGTTTGCTTGCAAAGCTGGCTGGCCAGGGTTCCATTTCCAGTACCCATGTAAAGCCAGATGCACAAAGTGGTACATGTGTCTGGAGTTTATAGTGTCAAGAAGCTCATACACTCACTCACTCACTCTCTCTCTTCTTCCCTCCTTCTCTGTCTCTCTCACACAAATGTGTGTATGTATGTATACATAAAATTAAGTGTAGGGGTTAGGGAGATGGCACAGTAGTTAAAGCTGCTTGCTTGTAAGGTGTGATGTCTCTGCTTCCATTCCCCTAGCACCCACATAAAGCCAAAAAAAATGGCACATGTGTCTGGAGTTTGTTTGCAGTGGCAAGAGGCCCTGGCACACCCATACTAAGATAGATAAATAGATTAGATAGATTAGATAGATAGATAGATAGATAGATAGATAGATAGATAGATAAAAAATATTTTTTTAAAAAATTAAGTGTAACGCCGGGTATGGTGGCGCACGCCTTTAATCCCAGTACTTGGGAGGCAGAAGTAGGAGGATCACCGTGAGTTCGAGGCCACCCTGAGACTACATAATGAAATCCAGGACAGCCTGGGTTAGAGTGAGACCCTTCCTCAAAAAAACAAACAAAAAAAATTTAAGCCGGTCGTGGTGGCTCATGCCTTTAGTCCCAGCACTTGGGAGGCAGAGGTTGGAGGATCACGGTGAGTTTGAGGCCACCCTGAGACTACAGAGTGAATTCCAGGTCAGCCTGAGCTAGAGTGAGACCCTACCTCAAAAAACCAAAAAAAAAAAAAAAAAAAAAAAAAAAAAAAAATTTAAGTGCAACTATGGAAGCCCAGAGGCATGGTCCACAGTGGGTGGAGGCCATATCTTGGCCATCAACGTTGGTTACAGAAGTAAAACGCAAACAAAGCACCTGTAGTCTGGCGGCTTCCAGAAGTTCCAGGTTCACAACGTCAAGGAACCAGAAGTGCCCCCATGCTGATGCTGTTCACGGAACTTCCTCCAAGAAAAGTCAAGTCGTCATGGAGAAAGCAGTGTAGATGGTTGTCAGCTAGCAGCCCCAACGCCAGGCTGCCCAGTGAAGACAGCGAACATACCACTCTTGGGCACATTAGCCAAATAGATGACTCAGAGGTTAAGAGAATTTGCTGTGCAAGCATGAGAGCCTGGAAGGGCCTGAGATCAAGGAAGTTTGATTCCCCAGAACCCACATAAACAGCTGGGCACGGTCACACATCTTTTCTGTTGTTTTGGTTTTCTTTGTTTTTGTTTTTGTTTTTGTTTTTATTTTTATTTTTCAAGGTAGAGTCTCGTTGTTTTTTTATTTTTTTATTATTTTTTTTCGAGGTAGGGCTGACCTGGAATCCCTATGTAGTCTCAGCATGGCCTTGAACTCACAGTGATCCTCCTACCTCTGCCTCCCGAGTGCTGGGATTAAAGGCATGCGCCACCACGCCCGGCTCAGACATGTCATTAATCCCAGTCCTGTGGGGAGCAGATACTAGATAACAGACGAAGGACACCTGACGATCTCCTCTGGCCTCCACACGAGCATGGGACACACATCTTTACATACGCATGCATGTCACACACACACACACGCGCGCGCACACACACCTGTAATCCCAGCATTTTGGTAAGTGTAGACAGGAGGATCTGAAGTTTAAGATCATCCTCCACTATATAAGGAGTTTGAAGTAAATAGATGAATAATCAATCCATTAAAAACTGCAAAAATAGGGCCTGGGGAGATGGGTAGGCAGCAGTTAAAGGTACTTGCATGCAAAGCCTTCCAGGCAGGGTTAAATTCTGTAACCACTCACATAAAGCCAGACAGGCACTCGACTGAAGCAGCAAGAGAACTTAGCACACCCATGCAGACACACACACACACACACACACACACACACAAGCAAATAAATAAATATTTTTAAGCTGCAAAAATAATAACAATAAAGTAATACTTGTATTTCAGGTCTGATTCTTCATTAGAAATACTCACAGCAACCAAATCCCAAAGCAGAAAGAGGGTGGTCATCCCTTGCTAGATAGCTCATTCTTCCCGACAGCAAGAAAGAGTTTGTCAGCACGTGGCAATACCCTGCTTTCTAAGGAGACTGTGGGATGTGCTTAAGTGACTGGACTCCCCAGCTCTTCCTTATACTGTCGGTCTGGTTTGGGCCCAGCATCAGAGTCTATGAGACATGGCATTTTAACTGAAGAGGTGGAGGCCTATCATCCTAGCACTCAAGAGGACGAGGCAGGTGGATCTCAAGTTTGGGGTCATCCCGGGCTACCTAGGAAGATCCTGTGTCAAAGTAAAAATAGCTAAGGATACACTAGAGAGCAGGACAAAAGCTTGGAGGCTAAATGTGGCCAAGCTATTGTCATTGTTCAGCATGGCCCTCACAGCTGCTGACCCAGAAACCTGGCTTATTTTTAGAAGTTTGACCAATTCCAAAGACTGACTGGCCACTTTCCTCCATAGTAGGCATAACTGAATTGACTAAGAATCTACAAGGGGTAGGAATGTGGTAGAATCATAATGAGGTGCCTTTTTTCCACTAGGCACAGTCTACCCAGGAGTAGTCAGGGGTATTGTGGCAGTTAAGTCTTCACTGCCAGCTTGCTGGGATTTAGAATCACCTAAGAGATTCACCCCTGGTGCTTGTGGTGATGGTGGTGGTGGTGGTGGTGGTGGTGGTGGTGTGTCTGTGAAGATATTTGCAGGGAGGTGTAACTGAGGCGGTATAGCAGTTACTTTCTCATTGCTGGGACAAAACACCAGACCAGAAGCCATGCATGAAAGAAGGGAGTTTATTTCAGGCTTTTAGTGTTGAAGGGGAAGTTTCATCAAGGCAGAAGCAGACAGCCAGGAGCCACACCTCCATCTCAGCAGGAGGGAAGTACAGGGACCTAAGTGCAGCAAAGTGTGGGGGGGTTAGTCAGAAATACCCAAAGGCCCACCCCCAGAAACACACCTCCTCCAATAAGGTCCCACAACCCAAAGCTTCCTCAGGGGGGTATTAAACATGAGGCTTAATCACAAACACATGAGGCCATGGGTGTATTTGACATGCAGACCACCACAGGGGGTAAGACCCTCCCTCATAGTGAGCAGCACATCACAGCAAGTGGACCAGCTAGAAAGAGGTTTGAAGAAAAAGCTGGATCGCCTATCTGCTTTGTTTCTTCCTGAGTGCTTCTGCCCCTGTTGCCGCTATCTTTCCATGACACCGAAAGCCAGCTTCTTGAGTCTTCCTGTGGACTGAATGCCAGCGACTCTTAGAGACCTTCCAGGCCTTCTGATCTCTGTATGCACTGCCAGCCAGTCTAGCCTACTTAATGCATTCCAGGCCAATGAGAGACCTTGTCTCAAAAACAAGCCTAGATAGCACATGAGGAACAATACCTGAGGTTATCCTCTGGATTCCACACATGAATACACACACACACACGCACACACACACACACACACACACAAATACACACACATAAAAAAGATTCACATGTTAAAGGCTTGGTCTCTGGCTAATGAGATCCAGCCACTGAGAGAGGTGATTGGATGGTGAGGGAAATGACCTCATCAATAAGTTAATCCATTGATACGTTTATATTAAGTGGGATATTAAGAGGCAGGGTGGAATTGGATGCATGCCTTTGAAAGGCATATTTTGCCTCCCTTCTTCTTCTTCCTCCTCCTCCCCCTTCTTCCTTCTCCTCCTTCTTTCTTCCTATCTTTCTCTTCATCTCTCTCTCTCTTTCCCTCCCTCCCTCCTTCCTGGCTGCTATGACATCCTGCCATGCCACCTTCCTGGTTTGTCTTTCCACAGGTCTATAGCAATACAGCAAGCTGACCATGGATGGAAACCTCTGAACTTGGGAGCCAATATACATCCTCCCTCCCTTAAACTTGTTTCTCTCCAGTATTTCTCACAGCAAAGAAAAATCTGGCTAACAAAGATATCATAGGGACTATGCCAAGCCTAAACAGGAAATTCTTTTGTTCCATACATATGTTCTTACACACATAGCCTGAGGGAAATTTTATACAATACATCTAGCATTCCTGTGTCTGGGCTGTGACATATCTTACGGCGTCAGGCAGGGAAATTTTCATTTGTGGCATCATGTTAGTGCTCAAGAAGTCTTAGGAACATTAGGAATTTTGCATTTGGACTACAGATGGTCAGCCTATGTCATCAAACATCTAAAAGAAAATATATGAATTTTTTTATAAACACACATACACTTTCTATGTTTTTTATATTTTTTTCTAATGGCTCTCAAATCCATTATCTTCATTTTCATAACAGCACTGTGCATTGCCGTTTTACAGATGAAGGAGAACAGCATATTTTACCCAAAATGCCCCAGCTTGCTCCAACTCTTCCCTCATAACAAGCCTCACACAGAGCAATTGTATTATAAACAGAAAGAAAGTAGGTCTTCTGAGAATGGTCAGATTAAGGGTGTGAGAAAGAAAGGTTTTGTTTGGGTTTGCTTTGTTGGGTGTGGTAGTTTGAATAGATGGCCCCCAATATATTCAGTGTTTTATTAGTTTGTAGTTTGCATCTGTAGCCACCTGGCTGGAGGCGGTGTCACTGGGTGAATCTTAAGGTGTGTTGGTGGGTTTGAGATTTCAATCTAAAGATAAGCAAAGTGTGCCTAGCGGGAGTTCCTGAAGTGTGCTGTGCTGTGCGGCTTTTGACTTGTGCTCTTCTCTCTCTCTCTCTCTCTCTCTCTCTCTGCTTGGACCTGTGAAGACAGGCCAGCTTCTTCTGCCATTATGGAACTTCCTCTGGATCTGTAAGCTTCAATAAATATTCCTTCCTGCATAACTGTGCCTGGTCTGGAAATTCATCTCAGCGAACCTGAAGATGTCTGCTGCATTGGGTCAACCCTGGGTGGTGTTAGCCAGGTATATTCTGATCATGGAGATACCCCTCCCACCCCAACCCCCAGGCCCCTAACTGAGCTGCTACTGTGCATTAGCTCAGTGAAATGCTTGTTTCTGTCTCAGGAAAAAGTCCAGGGAAGGAAATGTTTTTGCACAAACTTTTCCTGGGGAGACGTGAACAAAGGTCTATTCATGGCAGGCAGGGTACCAACGACAGACCAAAGACATGATTCCAACCTTGCAAGTCCACCTTGGGGAACCGAGGAGTTTACTGGGCTTACTGGAGTGCTGGTGAGGGCTTACTGACAGCAGTGTCGGTGACCCTAAATAGCTGCATCACTAAAAAGTCCCATCCCAGCCTGGTTGATGACCTCTCAAAAGCTGTAGGTAAGAGTCCCCTCTTCAGTTAACCTTCTGCCTCCCTATATCTTCGGGGCATGGTCCAAGACAAGCAGTTAGTAAGATTGCTTACAGCTGGTAGGGGGCAGTGTAGGAGGGAGTAACTGGACTCTTTTCTGGGCGAAGGATGGGAGGATCGGATGACCCTCCCCCGCCCCTCCTACAAGGGAATGTGAACAGAGCCAATATTGTGAAAGTTTTCCCCACAGATAGGCACAGCTACTCTGAATAAAATGGTAATGGCCACGGTTAGGTTTGGGGCATTCCACGCAAAATGTGTTTACTCCCATGCTTCTAAGTTCTGGGGCGCTGGAGGGGAAGCAGAAGAAGCAAAGCAAGATGTTAAGAAATTCAAGGGAATATGATATACTTAAAACTTTGTTCATTAGCCAGGTGTGGTGGCTCACCCTTAATCCCAGCACTCTGAGGAGCCAAGGTAAGATGATCACCATGAGTCTGAGGCCTGCCTGGGCTAGAGTGAGACCCTACCTCAAAAAAAAAAAAAAAAAAAAAAAGTTCATTAAACTACTATTCATTGTATGCTGGGCTTGGTGACACACATCTGTAATTCCAGAACCCAGGAGGTTGAGGAGGAGAAGCTCCAGCTGCAGGCCACTCGTCTAGACTACTCAGTGGAACCTGTTTCAAGACAAGGAAAGGAGGGAGAAAGACAGGAAAGAGGATAATAAACCCAAAGGGCATCCTTCAAGCCCCAACCACTTCACACAGGAACAAGCCACAAGACATTTTAGTTCCCCCATCAGAAAATGAAACCAGGGCTGGGGAAATGGCTTAGCGGTTAAGGTGTTTGCCTGCGAAGCCTAAGGAACCCGGTTCAGTTCCCCAGGATCCACGTAAGCCAGATGCACAAGGGGGCGCATGTGTCTGGAGTTCATTTGCAATGGCAGGAGGCCCTGGCATGCCCATTCTCTCTCTGCCTCTTCCTTTCTCTCTCTCTCAAATAAATGAAGAAATAAAATATTTAAACAAAAAAATAAAGAAAATAAAACCAATTGCTACTAATGACAAACACACTATCAAACAAACAAAAACATTATTTAGGGGCCTAGAAAGATAGGTCAGCAATTTAAGGTACTTGCTTACAAAGCCTGATGCCCGAGAGTTCAATGCCCAAGCTGCCCACATAAGCCAAACACAAAAAATGGCACAAGTACCTGGCAATCATTTGCAGTGGCAGAAGGCCCTGGCTCACACATGCAAATAAATAATTGGAAAAAAAAAACCATAATTTAGGAAGTGCTCATCCTCATAAGGTTATACCCTCATCAGCCAAAAAAAAAAAAAAAAAAAAAAAAAAGAAGAAGAAGAAGGAAACACCCTTGGGGCTGGAGAGACAGTTTAGCAATTAAGACACTTGCCTGTGAAGCCTAAGGACCTAGGTTCAATTCCTCAGTGCTCACGTAAGCCAGACGCACAAGGTGGTGCATGCATCTGGAGTTCTTTTTCAGTGGCTAGAGGTCCTTGTGTGCCCATTCTCATTCTTTCTCTTTCTCTCTCTCTCTTAAATAAATAAATAAATTTTTTCAAAAAAAAAAAAAGATACCCTTCACGTATTTGTGCCAGAAATCATAACCATGAAACCAACTGGAAAAACTTTAACTTAAAAGAAATTGTGTTTCTGTATAAGACCTTCAATGCCAACTTAACCAGAATGCTTTTCTAAAGCCTTGAACCTGTATATACCTCTAATGGCCTATACATAAATAAGGGACATAAAAATAGCAATAATGAGCTTGGGGAAAAAAATACTAGCTAATTTACACCATAATCGAAATACCCAGGAATCTTTAACAATTGAAGGACTGATGCCAGCCACCCTAATCAGAGCACCGAACCATATTATTCTGCGTGTGAGTGTAATTTCTAAATTGCAGTGTATAATACAGAAGGGTGCGTGCTTTCTGAAAGGGAATGAAGTATTTATATGAGCGCTATTACTCCACCGCGTCATTCCCTGATGAGAAAAATCAAAGGGATTATTGGAACAGTGTATTATGAAGGCTCGGGAGCAGAACGTTTCGGGAAAAGGCTATCATTAATCTTTACGCAGTGGCAAAGATAAACTGGTGCTCCGTGCCACGTGATGTGCACAGGGGTGTGAACTAAAGATAGGTGCCACCACCAGGCATCTCTGGCCCAGGAACACCTGTTCTGAGGGTAGCCGTTGACTGACACTGGAAATGATGGGGTCAGCCACTACAGGTGCCACCCACCAGTCAACTTTCCCCAACCCAAATCTGACCCCACGTAAGAGGCGGTTACGTAATGGATGAGGTCTAAATTCCTTTAGCCATGTTCCCCCATAGGCTGATGCATCTTGAATGCTTTTTCCTCAGCTGGTGGCCACTCGAGAAGGAAAGCTGTGGAGCTTTGGGGAGGTGGCGCCTTGGTAGCGAAGGAGTGTAACTTAAAACTGGCTTTGGGGTTTTATAACCCATCCTCACTTGCCAGAGCTGAGTGCCTCGCTCCTGCTGCTTCCTCCCAGCTGATGTGACAAGATGTGATGCCCAGCTGCCTGCTGTTCTGAGCTTTCCCTGCCATGATGAAGCTTCCCCCTTGAAACTGGAAGCTGAAACAAAACTTTTCCTCCCATGAGCTACTTCTGGTTGGATGTTTTGATCCAGCAATGGGGAGGGTAACTGCTACATCTGACAAGAGGCAACTTAAGGGAGAAAGGATTTATGTGTGCATGTCTGTATGTGTGCAGGAACACATGTGTGAGGGTACATGTGTGTGCAGGCATGCATGCATGTGTGTGGCGGCCAGAGGACAACCTTGGGTGTTAGTTCTCAGGTACACAGTCCATCTTTTTGGATACAGTCTCTCATTAGCCTGGAGCTCACTGACTAAACTACACTAGCTAGACTGTCTCCATCTCCCCAGCACTAGGTTTACAAACACACACCAAATCCTGGCATTTTTTACCTGGTTTTGTGGGATGGAACTCTGATCCTAATGCTTACAAGAGAAGCTCCTTACCGACTGATGCAGCCCCCTGGTTTCTTCTTTTGTTAAGGGCATTGGGCTATGTTCCAGGCCCCCTTTCAGTGTGAGCACCAACACTGATAAATACCCTTGGTAATCAACACCCCTCTCCGCTTTGAACCCATTCCTAAGTCTCCCATAAATATTTCTCAAGTGTCCACTTTCATTGCTGTGCCATTTTGCACAGAGACGCTTGAGGCAAAGTCTCTGTTCTCAAGGAATTCCGACTGACCTTTCCAGCCCCAGGGCGGATGCATTTTCGGTCAAGGTTTCATGGCAGGGAAGGCATGATAGCTGGTGGCAGGAACTTACAGTTGATGTTATAGATAGCAACCCCAAGGAATTAGAATTCCCGGGAATTTTTTTTTATTATTTGAGAGCGACAGACAGAGAAAGGCAGAGAGAGAGAGAGAATGGGCACACCAGGGCCTCCAGCCACTGCAAACGAACTCCAGATGCATGCGCCCCCTTGTGCATCTGGCTAACGTGGGTCCTGGGGAATCGAGCCTCGAGCCAGTGTCCTTAGGCTTCACAGGCAAGCGCTTAACCACTAAGCCATTTCTCCAGCCCTTCCCAAGAAATTTTATGCTGGAGAAGGAAAGGGCTGAAGCCTGGTGTCAGACCATCTTGCAGGAGAGACTGGAGCGCAGACAACAATGGGTCAGCAATGGGCAGGACCACATCTTGACAAGGACTACTTACGTATGCATACGTCTTGCCCTCTATTTAAACTTAAACCTCCTGTCAGGACTCCAAAGATGGACTTAGGGGTCACTGGACCTCTTTGCTCTTCTTCACAATGTGGTCACATGAAATAAATCTCCTTTTTCCTCTTAATTGGTCTCTTTCATTGGCCTATTGAGGATGGATGTCTGAGCCCAGCTCGTTAGGGCTTCCAGAACCCAGACTCAAACCCTGACAACTTCAGTAATATTACTGAATTCCTTGAGAACAGAGACTTTGCCTCAAGCCTCTCTGTGCAAAATGACACAGCAATGAAAGTGGACACTTGAGAAATATTTATGGAAGACTTAGGAACAGACTCAAAGTGGAGAGGGGGGCTGATTACCAAGGACATTTATCTGTATTGGTGCTCACACTGAAAGGGGGCCTGGAACATAGCCCAATCCCCTTAACAAAGGAAGAAACTAGGAGGCTGGAGAGATGGCTTAGCAGTTAAGGCACTTGCCTGCAAAGCCAAAGGACCCAGGTTCAATTCCCCATGACCCACATAAGCCAGATGCACAAGGTGGCACATGCATTTGGAGTTCGTTTACAGTGGCTGAAGGTCCTGGTGCACCCAGTCTCTCTCTCTATCTCTCTCTCTCTCCCTCTGTCTCAAATAAATAATAAGTAAAATTTTAAAAAGAAGAAGAAACTGTTGCTTATAACTCATGGTCTAGATTTCCCTGCCAATCAAAGCTGATGTGGAAAGGAGCATCCTCCATCATTACAGTATAGCACAATAAAACTGTTTAGAGCAGAGCTTTACCTTCAGGAAAGCCCCAACGAGCCTGTATTATTGTTACCCTACAACAGTAATGACTCCCATGGCATTGAAGGGAGTGTAAAATAATTGCGAAAACATCCCTTGCTGTGGACAGAAAAAGCTCCGCCAGGCGTAAGGCTCCTACTTCAGTCAAGAGGGGCGGGAACTCGTTCAGAGATACAAAGTAAGCCATGGAAGCTTTGCAGATTGGAGAGAGGAAATCTTGTGGTTGACGTCCAATGGTGCAGAATGAAGGGTGTCACCATTACAAAAGAATATCGTCACTCTAAGCCTCTGGATCTAAGTTTGTCAAAATTAAGAACTCCGAGGCTTGGGATGTAGCTAAGTTGGTAGGGTGCTTGCGTAGCATGCAGGAAGCCCTGGTTCAATCCTTGGTACCACATAAAACATCTCATCTAGAAAACAAAGCTATAAGATGCCTCTTTCCTAAAAGCGGACCACTGTCCTCGCAGCATATTGGCCAGTACCTCCTTAATCACCCACAAGAGACCTTTAAGGTCAGACCTGCTGGGATGGGAATGTGGCTCAGTTGGTATAGCACTTTCCTAGCGCGCAGAAGGTCCTAGGTTCAATTTATCCCCAGCACCACATAAACTGGGTACAGTGTGTATGGTGGCACATGCCTTTAATCCCATCACTTAGGAAGCAGAGGTAGGAGGATCGCTGTGAATTTGAGGTTAGCCTGGGCCTACAGAGAGTTTTAGATCAGCCTGTGCTAGAGTGAGACCCTACCTCAAAAAAAATAAAAAATGGAAAAAAAACATGGGGCTGAGAAGATGGTTCAATGGTTAAAGGTGCTTGCTTATAAAGCTAGTTGGTCCAGGGTTTAATTCCCAAACAAGCCACCTAAGCCCAGCTGTTTCTTTGAAGCGGGATCTCACTATGTAGCTCAGGCTGGCCTTGAACTTGTCGTTTTCCTGTCTCTGCCTCTTGAGTACAGAGATTATAGATGTGCGTCCGACACCTGACCCTCTATAATTTTTGAACAGGGGTGCCAGTTGTTTATTTTTCACTGGGCCTTGCAATGATGAAGCCAGCCTTACCTTCAAACTCTTTACTTTAAGTACAGGATTTTTTTTTCTCAAGAACTCCTAGCTACCAAAGTCATATGCGTCTCGTAGGGCCGAGCCCCGCGGTATCACTGCCGCGCCAACATCTCTAGGACGGGATCCTCAGCTCTGGGGGTCGGGAGGACCCAGAATGCTGCCCAGTAGGGTTGTCCACGAAAGGCCCTTCAGCTTCCAGTCACAAATGCTGCTCTGAGAAAGACTCAAAGCCAGAGGGGAGCAGAACCGCAGTTTGAACCTGACCTCGTGGACACAGGGCTGTGCCACCCTCTGCACTCCTGGGGTATTCTTCCACCCCGTACTTTCCTTTCCTTTGAGCCCTGATGACTTCGACGTTTTAGATTTTCCTGTTAAAATGCAGATGGGGAAAAAGTATGACCATTACGATCCAACTTTTTTAGAATGCATATATGTGCATGCTCATGTGTATACAGGTGTACATTTGTGTGTGGGTGTGGAGGCCAGAGGACAGCCTCAGGTGTCATTCCTCGTGTCATCCACTTTTTTTTTTTTTCTGAGACAGAATTTCTCACTGACCTGGAGCTTGTCACTTTGGCAAGTCCAGGTGGTCAGCAAGCCTCAAGGGTCCACTTGTCTCCCTAGCGCTGGGAATACAGGCGCACCACCCCCTCACCCAGCATTTATTTTATTTCATTTTTATTTATTTATTTATTTGACAGGGACAGAGGGAGGGAGAGAGGGGGAGAGAGAGAGAGAATGGGCGCGCCAGGGCTTCCAGTCACTGCAAATGAACTCCAGACGCGTGCGCCCCCTTGTGCATCTGGCTAACGTGGGTCCTGGGGAATAGAACCTGGGTCGTTTGGCTTTGCAGGCAAACGCCTTAACTGCTGAGCCACCCCTCCAGCCCCCAGCATTTTTATCTAGTTACCGGTGATCTCATCTTGGGTTCCTATGCTTGCCAAGTAAGCACTTTAACTGTAAATCATCACCCTAGCCTAAGGGGAGTTCTTTTCTTGAAATGCTAATCAAAAATCTGGACTTCTGAGGTTTGGCCTGTACAAATTGCCAAACTCATACTTCTCTCCTACGCCCAGCCCCCAAAGTACTGGTGACAAACACAGGTCAGCACCCCGTATTGTCTCAATGACACAATAAACCCACAGGAACTGTAAAACAGGATATTCGTTTGAATCCCCCATGACTGGCATCTATTAAAATGCCAAGAATTTACCTGGTGCTCCATAAATACTTGTTCAATTTAATTAGCTGGTTAATCTGAGTATTAACTATAATGTATCCAATTCAGAAAACCACAAACATTTAATGAGTATTCCCTGCAAGCCAAGCTCTTGAGAAATAACAATGAGTAAAAAACCATCCCTGGTCCTTAGGCACTGTCTATGGGGGCAGATAAAAAAAAAACTAAATAATTATTTTGTTATAAAAGTTAGATTCCTTTTATTATTATATATTTGTGTGTGTGTGTGTGTGTATGTGTGTGTGTGTGTGTGTGTGTGTGTGTGCCCACGTGGAGGTCACAGGACAACATGCGGGTTGGTCCTCTCTTGTCCACCTTATTTGAAACAAGGTTTCTCACCCTGGATTCTCCCTCTGCTATTCTTTGCTATGCTTGTCAAGAGCTTCTAGGATGTTCTCCTGCCTCCCCCCACCCATCTGGTCCTCAGTATCATTGTGTTGAAATTACAGAAGAAGCCTCCCAAGGTTTCTGGCTTTTTTTTTTACAGGGGGTTGAACCTGGGTAGTCATCCTTGAATGGCGAGCACTTTATCCAATGAGCCATCGCCCCAGCCAATAAACTTAAATTCTGTAATAGAGTTAAGAATAGAGGGCTGGAGAGTTGCCTCAGCAGTTAAGGCTCTTGCCTGAAAGCCTAACAACCTGGGTTCAATTCCCCAGGACCCACATAAAGTCAGATGTACAAAGCGGCACATGCATCCGGAGTTCGTTTGCAGTGGCTAGAGGCCCTGGCATGCCCATACACTCTCTCTCTCTCTCTCTCTCTCTCTCTCTCTCTCTCTCTCTCTGTCTTCTCTCCTTGCAAATAAAAATTTAAAAAAAAATAGAGTACTATGAGAACATTGAGATTCACTACTATTTATTGTTTTAAAGTGTTCAGGAATGAACCCAAACCCTCATATATACTAAACACATGCTCTACCAATGACCAAACCCAGAGACCCAGAGATAATTATTTTAGGAGGGTTTTTTTTTCAATTTTTTCATTTATTTTTATTTATTTATTTGAGAGCAACAGAGAAAGAAAAAGGCAGACAGACAAAGAGAATGGGTGCACCAGGGCCACTGCAAATGAACTCCAGATGCGTGCGCCCCGTTGTGCATCTGGCTAACATGGGTCCTGGGGAATCCAGCCTCAAACCGGGGTCCTTAGGCTTTATAGGCAAGTGCTTAACAGCTAAGCCATCTCTCCAGCCCTAGGAGGGTATTGTTGTTTTCTTTGGTACTAAGAACAAAACCCAGAGTGTCACACATGCTGGGTAAGTGTCCACCACTGAGCTACATCCCCAGTGTGACATAAACCCATGCCTTCCATCAGCTGCCTCTGGTAAGACGTTTTGTCCCAGCAACAAGAAGATGACTGCTATACTGCTAAGGGGGGGAAAGTGGCTAGACAGAGAACTCTATGATATAGTTATTGAAGAAATAAATGATAGACAATGCCCAGAACATTAAGTCTTTTAATAAATTTTACTCAGAGAAATGATATATACTATAACAATACAGCAATAATAGTAATGTCTGCCCACTTAGTTTCATGCGAATCATAATTCTATATCATACCAAGCTTCTTGAATTACTGTTGAAATATTTTTAGTTATACAGTCACTCATCAGTTTGCCAACACTGTATAATATCTTAGAGTAAGTAAGTAGTAAAACATTGAATTAAGTCATTTTTTCACCAGTATATGACTTTAGAAAAAAGTGGGGAGCTGGTTTAGAAAGAAAAAAAGAGAAAATTGGTACTGTATTTTATTTTATTTTTTTTAAGATGACTGACTGGCTTTATTTTACTACTTTTTGTTTGTTTGTGTTTTAGACAGGGTCTTGTGTATTCCAGACTGGCCTCAAACTTGCTACAGAGCTGAGGATGACCTTGAACTTCTGATCCTCCTCCCAAGTAGTGGGAATACAGGCCTGCCCAGTTTATGTGGTGCTGAGGATGAGACACAGGATTCTGTGTAAGCTAGTAAGCTGGCATTTTTTTTTCTTTTTTCCTTTTTATTACAGATACACTGAGTATGGATTCATCATGTGTTAGTACCATCCTTTCCCTCGCCCCTGCCCCCATTCCGCTGGGGGACTCCTCAGTGGAGTTGCTGGTGTTCCCCATGGGGTTGTGGGTGATATGCATTGTGAGAGCAGCAGTCAGCTATTGGAGGGGCGCGATACCTCTGGGTATGATGTCCCAACCTATGGCTCTTATAATCTTTCTGCCCTGTCTTCTGCAAAATTCCCTGAGCTGTGGTTTAAGCCCTCTTTTTGAAAAAAAAAAAAAAAACAGTCTCCCAGTTGTGATTCCCCCCCCCCAACATCTTTATAAAAAACATGGCATTTAGCATCCAAAGAAAAGTATTCCAAAAAGAAAAGAGAGGCTATCCTCACATTCTGTGATGTCATAGACTTTCTGCCAACACTCCATGATCCAGCCAGGCCAAATAGAAAGGAATGCTATAGGTAAGATCACAACATTTGTAAAACACCAGCTAAAACAAAGGCTCCTATTTAAAGAACAGCACATAATGGAAACACAATGGTGTTACTTCTCTTTGGAATCAAAATTTAAAGGCAGTTACATTGCAAGGAAAGAAAGACAAAGTAATTAATTGGTGGTGATGATTGTTCTCCATCATGAAGAAGGCGTGAATGCAGCCTTTCCTCTCATTTGCATGAAACTCAGAAGATATGCAAATATACCATCTTATTTTGGATTATCAACTAGGTGATGGCTTGAAACCCAGAAGCTTGAACAGAGCAAAGAGTACTTTTTCCTAGTCCCTTTCTGTCTTAAAAAATTTTATTTATTTATGTGCAATCAGAGAGAGAGAGAATAGGAGTACCAGGGCATCTAGCCACTGAAAACCAACTCCAGATGCATGTGTTACTTTGTGCATCTGGCTTCACGTGGGTACTGGAAAATCAAACCCAGATCATTAGGCTTTGCAGGGCATACATCTTAACTGCTGAGCCATCTCTCCAGCCTCCTAGTCCCTTTCTCGCACACTCTTCTTAATGTCCTGCACAAAGAACTTTTGATCATTTTTGACCTTGAAATGAATAATTAGAATGAGTATGATGAATATCAATCAACAAATACCAATATTATAATTGAGTTCATTGATTGAGTAGCAAATAGAACGAGGATTAAAAGCCACTCAATTAAGTGGGAAGATGGCTAGATCAGTCCAGCATTTGCCATGCAAGCGTGAAGACCGGAGTTCTGATCCCTAGCACCTACAGCAAAGCCAGGTGCGGAGGCATACTCCTGTAACCCATCACCCATCACTGGAAGGTGGACACAGGCACATTTCTGGGGCTTACTGGCTAGGTGGTATAGCTAAATCAGTGAGAGACCATGTCAAAAAAAAAAAAAAAGGGCTGGAGAGATGGCTTAGCGGTTAAGCACTTGCCTGTGAAGCCTAAGGA
This sequence comes from Dipus sagitta, assembly GCA_036346955.1. Classification (NCBI taxonomy): domain Eukaryota; kingdom Metazoa; phylum Chordata; class Mammalia; order Rodentia; family Dipodidae; genus Dipus; species Dipus sagitta. Next base: position 2,976,584 of record CM070771.1, read on the forward strand.
CCTCAGTTTGAGGCTCAATTCCCGGGACCCACGTTAGCCAGGTGCACAAGGGGGCGCATGCGTCTGGAGTTCGTTTGCAGTGGCTGGAAGCCCTGGCGCACCCATTCTCTCTCTCTCTCTCTCTCTCTCTGCCTCCTTCTCTCTCTCTGTCGCTCTCAAATAAATAAATAAAAATATGCCAGGCGTGGTGGCACACGCCTTTAATCCCAGCACTGCCAGGAGGCAGAGGTAGGAGGATCACCGTGAGTTCGAGGCTACCCTGAGACTACATGGAGAATTCCAAGTCAGCCTGAGCTAAAGTGAGACCCTAGCTCGAAAAACAAAAAAATAAAAATAAAAATAAATAAATAACCAAAAAATTATTTTAAAAAATAAAAAGGAGGAAGGGGCTGGAGAGATGGCTTAGTGGGTAAATGTTCTCCCTGCACTAGTGTGACGACTAGCATTTGGATCCCCAGAATCCACATGAAGCTGGACACATAGTGCGGGCATCTAGACTCCCAGCACCCCCGCGGTGAGATGACAAGCGGAAACAGGAGAGTCCTCAGAAGCCCGTGGGACAGCTAGCAGCTGTATGCAGTAGAACACAGAGACCCCGTCTCAAACAAAGTGGAGACAAGGACCAACAGCCAAGGTTGCCCTCTGACCTCCACAAGCTTACCATGGCATGCACACAAAAAAAAAGAAAAAGAAAAAGAAAAAAAGATTTAAAAAATAAGGTAGAGAGTGATTGAGCAAAAAGTCTGAAGCAGAGCTCTTGCCGCACACATACCTGCACACACACACATGCCCACATGCATCTGAGCATACATACGTGCCCTCACATCACACCACACATATTCATGAAAAAAAGACACTCAACTGCACAGTTGTGAGACATGAATTCGTTATCAGAAAGCGGAAATATAATATCAGGGCTTACCCCATGAACTTGTTCTAAGAACTGAGCAAAAATATGTCTACCACATTCTTAGAACAAGGACTGAAAAAAATTAAGTAATTATTAAACTATCCTGTTTATAGCATTAGTCTTCTTCCAAATACAGTCACCCTTCAGTTTTCATGGGTGCTTAAATCCCACAGCACACAAAAGACACTAAAACCTGTGAATGCCCAAGTCTCATATAAATTAGTGCAGTATTTGGTGACCTAATTCTGAGTATATCATCTTTACTTAGGAGGAAATTAAGATGTGGAGAAGTTAGGACTGGAGAGATGGCTTAGCAGTTAAGGTACTTGCCTGAGAAGCCTAAGGAGCCAGGTTTGACTCTCCAGGTCCCACATAAGCCAGATGCACATGGTGGCACATACGTCTGGAGTTCATTTGCAGTGGCTAGAGGCCCTGGCATGCCCATTCTCTCTCTCTCTCTCTCTCTCCTCCCTCTCTCTCTCCTCTCTCTCTCTCTCTCTCTCTCTCTATGTGTGTGTGTGTGTGTGTGTGTATGTGTGTCTAATAAGTAAATAAATGAATGTCAGAAAAAAAAAATTTTAAAGATATGGAGAAATTAAATGTCTTGACTAAGGGTAAAGGGAATGAAAAGACATCTTGCATGTGTGTGTTGTGCATGAATGTTTGTATTCATGTTCCTATGTAGGTATGCATGCATGTGTTTGTAAGTGCATATGTACACGAGTCTGTGTGTACGGGTGGAAGTCACAGGTTAACATCACGTGACTCTCTCAATTACTCTGCATCATATTTTTTGAGACAGGTTCTCGTGCTGAGCCTGGAACTCATCCATTCAGCTGGACTAGCTAGATAATAAGCATTAGCAATCCACCTACCCAGTGCTGGGGTCACAAGCACGTGCTCACGTGCCCAGCTTTTCCACGGATGCTCAGGTTCTCATTCTTATATGACAACAAGATAAGGTCTCACTCTAGCCCAGGCTGGCCTTGAACTCACAGCGATCCTCCTACCTCCCACCTGCTGGGATTAAAGGCGTGTGCCACCATGCCCTGCATGGCAACACTTAAAAATTTTTTTGTTCACATTTATCTGTTTGTGGTTTATGGATTTGTATGTGTATTCCCATGTGTGTAAGTGAACCTGTGTGTATGGTGGTACATACACACATGCTTACTGTGTGTGTGTGTGTGTGTGTGTGTGTGTGTGTGTATGTGTGTGTGTAAACCAGAATTGGATATTAGATGTCTTCCTTAGCTCTCACCTTATTCTTTAGGTGATCTATAGGATCACCTATGGGCTCTCTCGCTGAATCTAGAACTCACCACCAAGTTAAGGATCTTAACTTCAAAGGCTGGGGCTTGGTAGTGGAACACCTGTCTAGCGTGCCCAATGTCCTGGGCTCCATTCCTAGCGTTAAAGAAAAAAAGGCAAGAACCTGACTTGAACTTGAACTCAACTTCCGCAGAACACTTGGTCACATACCTTGTCTCTCGGCTTTTATGACTCAGTGACTGACTTCAGAAGGGGTTTGAGGCCATGGAAAATTGTCAGGCACTTCCAGGCACAGGCTGGAGCCTCAGGAGAGGGGCCTGAGCTTCCAGGCATGGCTATGGACCCCCAGGCTACAGGAAACCACTCCCTCTCCAATCCCAGCACACCTGAATTTAGACTCTGCCCATAGCCCTGTAACCTTTGGACAGTTGCCTAGGAAACTCCTTATCAGCCTTCACATAGCCCATCCTCTTGAGACCCTAGATCTCCTGACAATCCCCCCAACCCCACAACCTCCCCCATTGCCTAATGCTAGAATGAATGTCCCCATATGCTAATTAGGCATCAGAAATGAACTTGGTATGTCCAATCGTCTTAGTACCCTTCCCCCCACCCTCAGATGCTTATAAACCCATTTCACTGACAATAAACTGAGAGAGCTGTTCAACTTTCTCCCAGCAGTGTTTCTCTCATCACGTGCTCACCCACCCCCTGGTTGCCTGGATGCCTTGGGGGGAGGACTGCGGTTGGCCGGAAGCAATAATCCAGGAACCCACAAAAAACAGAATTCCAAGCCGGGCATGGTGGCACACGCCTTTAATCCCAGCACTCGGGAGGCAGAGGTAGGAGGATCGCGATGAGTTCGAAGCCACCCTGAGACTACATAGTGAATTCCAGGTCAGCCTGAGCTCGAGTGAGACCCTACCTTGAAAAGCCAAAAAAAAAAAAAAATAGAATTCCTACTTCCCACAAAACCTCCAAGACAACAGAAAAGAAGTTGGGCTTGGGAAAGGAATGGGCTATTCCCATTCAGAAGTATTCAAGAGATGTTTCAGAGCCCTCTGTGAATACTTCCTTCACAAAGACAGCCGATCTCATCCTCCTGGGCCCAAATGATTCTCAGCTCCCAAAGTGCCCAGAGACTCAAGGGTTCCGAAATTGTGGGGCCAGAACAAAGAGGTAGAGCCCAGAAGGAAAGAGAAGAGAGCTTATAGAACTCGGCTCACTCCTGCCTAAAGACAGTGGGAAGGATAATATTTCACATTGGGATAATTATAATACATGAATTTCATTAAAGAGTTTTCTCAAACCATATTTTTATCTAGTTACAAAAGTAATACATATTTATTAAATCTGTCTTGGAAAATATACACAAGTGAAAAGAAGAAAGTAAGTCACTTAAAATACTACCACCAGACACAAACCCATTTAAGTCTGATGTATTAATTTCTGGTTTTATCTAAATACACACATTTTAAGACTAAAAAAATGACATTATGTTCTTGTTATTTTTTCACCTGTTTTTTTTTTTCTTTCAGGTAACATTTCATCTGCCTTTTCCCACAGTGGAGTGCTGCACCCCCACATGGGTCCATTATAGTGTATTTAACTGCCAGGGGCACAAACCGTGTGTGGTGTTCACGGCGTATGCAGTCTACAGCTCTGAGATGTCAAGGCAGGTTTCAGCTTTCTGCTATTGCAAACAAAGCTTCTTGCACAAACATATTTACCCAAATCATGATTATCTCCCTAGAATAAATTTCTAGATGTAAATTACATGCTTATTTTTTAAGGCTTTTAATGAACACTGCCAAAATGTCCTCCAGAAAGGACGCACTGATTTATATTCCCACCAGCAAATGTGTGCGAAGGCTCTCTCCCAAACAAGGTGCAAAACACTGCTCAATTATTGAACGCGAGCGGCTCAGTTAATGAGTTGAACAGTCAGACTGTAACTGGATTAGAGCAGCCGCAAGTTTATTCTGTCCTCACTACAGGGTTTACTTACCTCCTAGGGACCCATCATGATCCTTTCCCTCTCATTACTTCAAGAAAACAGCCCTCACTGTACCTCATAAATATCTACATTATGACCTGCCAATTAAAAATTTTTTTAAAAAAATATTTTTTTAAGACAGAAAACAGTTTTAATTGTTAGGCTGGCATATCCATGAAACATGGGTACCCACGTCCTGTGGTCCCCTGGATGTTGCTGAGGTAATAATCCATTGAGTAGATTTTTATCTAACTTTGTAAATTCTTATCCCTTTAAAGACATGATTGCTTTCTGGGCTGCTGGCTCAAGGGAACATTCTTCTGAAGGTAAAAGATCTATTAACATATAAAAGGACAGTACACCTGGGCAAACCACCCATCATCTCAGGTGATCTGTCTTCCTAGGTAACTACTTTAACTATCTGACACTATAACAATCCACATCTGAGGGCTGGGGATACAGCTCAGTGGTAGAGCACTTGCTTAGACTCTTCCAATAAGGACTGGGGACATGGCTCAAAGGTAGAAAATTTACCTAGAATCTACCAGTGAGGCACTGGGGATGGGGCTTAGGGGTAGAAGGCTTGCCTAGCTTATGTGACACTCTGGATTCCATACCCAGAACTACACAATTAATTTCATTAATTAATTTAAAAATATGTATGTGGTGGTTTGATTCAGGTGTCCCCCATAAACTTAGGTGTTCTGAATGCTAGGTTCCCAGCTGATGGGGATTTGGGAATTAAAGCCTCCTGAAGGCAGTGTATTGTTGGGGGCTGGCTTATGGGTATTATAGCCAGTGCCCCCTTGCCACTGTTTGGCACACTCTCCTGTTGCTATTGTCCACCTGATGTTGGCCAGGAAGTGATGTCCACTCTCTGCTTATGTCATCATTTTCCCCTGCCATCATGGAGCTTCCCCTCAAGTCTGTAACCCAAAATGAACCTCTTTTTCCCCCAAAAGCTTTTCTTGGTCAGGTGATTTCTGCCAGCAATGTGAACCTGACTGCAACAGTAAAGTTGGTACTGAGGAATGGGGTCATTTGCTGCTAGACTGTGTGGCTTTGACCTTTTGGAGCTGATTTTCAAGAGGAATGTGGAAGGATTTGAAACCTTGGCCTAAGAGACACCTTGCAGTGCTGTAAGTACAGCTTGATGGGCTATTCTGGTCAGAGCTGCAAGACCTGAATTCAGTAAGAACTTCGGACTGTGAGGTTTGGCTTCTGAGGGTGAGGAAGATCTTTGCCTGGACTGGACTAGAAGCAGTTTGTGTGAAAGGCTTGCTGTCATGCTCGTGTCCTGAGAACTTCTGCAGGGTTGATTTTCATAGAAATGGACTGGTGTGAGCAGGGGATATGGCACAGAGGGAAAAAAAAAAAAACGAAATCTTTGGGCTGAAACTTCTGCCTGTTAAACTGCAATTATATGAGATTACAACCTTTGAGACTGGGCCAGCTGACCTGCACTGGGGCAATAGGAAGAATGTAGACCCTTTTGAAGGGGCCTGAATGTTGTTCTCCAAAGTCTGCTTTATTCCCCCCTGGATTAACAAATTGGCGCCCTCCATGGTATAATGGAGTATCAGAAATGCAGGAAAGAAAGGGTCATTGAATTTGCAACACGGTCTTGTGTTTTGGAAATGGCCATGGGCAGTGTGAAGCAGGATTGCCTGCATGGAGACCTGATGGAGCCATGACGATGGACCGTGGGTTGCAATGGAGACCCAGAGGAGATGCCAGGACCATGAGATGGCTGCTAAGGAGAGCTGACAGCCCCGGATGAAGTTTTCCAGGACTGTGAGTAGCCTAGCTGGAGGGGTAGAATTGGAACTCCAGACACTTTTTGCTGGTTAGAATTACTGGAGTTGGAGACTTGTCGCTGGTTAGTTATTGGACTTGGAGCTACAGAGTTTCATGTTTGTCCTGGCTTTTGCAATGTGAATATTTAGTCTGTGCCATTATTTGTTTTTTAGGTTTATTTTTTTGGTATTATGGCTCAATTAAAAGATCTTGGATTATGGGAATGTTTAAACATCATTAGTATTGATAACAACTATGGGGACCTTTAAAGTTGGACTGAACATATTGCATTTTTCATCATGAGTGGTTATCAGCTTATGGGGGCCAGAGGTGGAATGTGGTGGCTTGATTCAAGTGTCCCCTATAAACTTAGGTGTTCTAAATGCTAGGTTCCCAGCTGATGGAGATTTAGGAATTATCACCTCCTGGAGGGAGCGTATTGTTGGGGGCGGGCTTATGGGTGTTATAGCCAGTTTCCCCTTGCCAGTGTTTGGCACACTCTCCTGTTGATGTTGTCTACCCAATGTTGACCAGGAGGTGATGTCTACCCTCTGCTCATGCCATCGTTTTCCCCTACCATCATGGAGCTTCCCTTCAAAACTGTAAGCCAAAATAAACCCTTTTTTTCCCACAAGCTGCTCTTCATTGAGTGATTTCTGTCAGCTATGTGAACCTGACTGCAACAATTTGTTTATTTATTTGAGAGATGGGAAGGAAGAGTATGGGTGCACCAGGGCCTCTTGCCACTGCCAATGAACTCCAGATATATGTGCCACTTTGTGCATCTGGCTTTAAATGTGTACTGGGGAATCAAGTTTTGCAAACAAGCACCTTTAACCACTGAGCCATCTCTCCAGCATCTAAAACTCCAAAAAATATAATTTCCTTAAGTTTCTTTTCTGAAGAAAAACAGCCTAAAAAATGTACTCATGACTATGCAGCAGCTGTCACTATCTACACAAGACCCACACCATATTGGATCCATCAACATTTCATCATGAGTGACAGGGGAGAGCAAAATAATGAAAGAAAGAAAGAAAGAAAGAAAGAAAGAAAGAAAGAAAGAAAGAAAGAAAGTCATCAAAATACAGGAGAGGCTAAGATAGAAAGAGTTCAGTGGGAGAAGGATAGGTTGAATGAGAAGAGACATAAGAAAATAATGGGAGGAAATTCTGATCAAAATACATTATGTCCCTATATGAAAACTGTTAAGAAAAACAGTTTTAAAAAAAGCATAGGATCCTAATAATGAAGTTCCTGATAAAGTTATTTTTGGATTTGAAGGTCAATCCAGTTCCAATCCATTGGCATAGAGCCAGTTTATGGCAAAAAAAAATAAAAATAAAAAAGAGCCATGGTTAATTTTAGAAGAAAAGCTATCATGACTCACATGAGCTATGAGTTAGCAGAGAAGGGAGGTACATTTAGTAGAACGTGACTTACTCAGACATGTGACTCCTTGCTTAGCTCAGTAAAGCTAAGTGTAGCAAAATCACCAGAAACCACTTTGCGAGTGGAATACGCAATTTAAGATAAGTAAAGATTATTCCCAGGTAGTTTACTGCCTTAACTACATGAAGGCATGTCCTTGTAGCAGACAGCGTAATGACTCTCGTTTCATTTTTGGTTTGTGCCAAATCTCTTCAGTTAGTTTTGCTTTATTGGCTTCGTGCAATTTATTGCAGCACTAGAATGTGATTGTAATGCAACTAGTATTTTAGTTTTATCTTCCGCTGGTAATTTTTCTTCTTTATGGAGACTATACTCTCTGCATTAATACAAGCCATAGAAATTATGCAGTGGGGAACCTGGTATTAGGCAGGCTCCCTTTCCCATGAAGAGCAGAACCACAAGAACAAACTTCCATAACCCAACAGTAGCCAAAACTGTGTCCAGAAAAAGTAAAACATATAAATACTAGCATTTGCAGCTTAATGAAGTCATTTATTTAGTGAAGGATTTCTAAAAAGGTTGGTTTTCACATTGATTGAAAAAGAGGCAAAGCCGGGTGTGGTGGTGCATGCCTTTAATCCCAGCACTCGGGGGGCAGAGGTAGGAGGATTTCCATGAGTTTGAGGCCACCCTGAGAATACATGGTGAATTCCAGGTCCAGGTCAGCCAGAGCTGGGGTGAGACCCTACCTTGAAAAACCAAAAAATAAATAAATAAATGAATAAAAAGAAGCAAAGTGTTCTTAAAGATCTTCTACGTCTTCGGAGGCTGGAGAGATGGCTTTGTGGTTAAAGCACTTGCTTGCAAGCCTACCAGCCAGAGTTGAATCCTTTCTAGCATTCACGTAAAGCTGGACACAAAGTGACCCACGTGTGTGACCCCAACATGCCTACAAGAAAAAGAGGTGGACTCAGGAGAATCCAGAATATTGAGGGCCAGATAGTCTGGAGTGCACAGTGGCAAAATAAAAAGCACAAGAGAGACCCTGTCTTTAAAAAAAGGTAAGAGGAGGCTGGAAAGATGGCTTAGCAGTTAAGGTGCTTGCTTGCAAAGCCTAAGAACTCATGCTCAAATCTCCAGGTCCCACATAGTCAGATGCACAGTGATGTGAGCATGCAATGTTGCATGTGAGCACAAGGGGGCGCAACCATCTGGAGTTCAGTCACAGCAGGTTGAAGGTTTTGGTGCACCCACCCACTCTCTCTCTCTCTCTTCCCCAGCCTCTTTCTCTCTCAAAATAATAATAATAATAATAGGTGGAAGGAGAGGACCAACACCTCAATGTCCTCTGACCTAAGCACACATGACATGTCACATGTGCCCTCATGCACACATATCATACATATACATACACAAATAAATAAATAAATAAGAAAGGTCCTGTAGGTCTTCAAATAAATCTCTCAAGTGCCAACCAAGAGACAAAGGAAGTGGCAGATAGGGACAACTAGAACCCTTCCAGTATTCTTTAAATATTGTGTTTATTTAGGCTGGTTTTCATTTATTGATTTAACAAACTTCCTGGCAGCATTTTAGTTTGCTGGGGAATTAGTTAACTATTTCCAATTTCCTGAAAGTTGGCTCATTGCTGTACTACATATAATCTGACCTATATATAATTAGTTAGATCAATGGTGTGTACCATTTCCTGAGAGGATTCTCTTTGGTGAAAGGCAGAGTGAAAACTTGATCTTTCACTCCTGAACCTTCCTTATTCTTAGCACCTTTGTAAACCTGTTACAAGAACCTAAGCACAAGTATGTTACAAGCCAGGTGTAGTCATCCAAGCATGCAGGAGGTGGGGGCAGGAGGATCCAGAGTACAAGGTCATCTCATGCCCAAATACCAGTTAATTTCTTGTTGCTAGGACAAAATACCAAGCAAAAGCAACTTATGAAAGTAAAAAAGGTTTAATTCAGCTTATAGCTTCAGAGGGTAAAGTCCATTGTGGCTGTGAGAGCACATCATCACATCAGCAGGGAGGAATGAAAGAAAGAGAGAGAGAGAAAAAGAGAGAGCACCAAGTGGGGCTGGGCTATAAAAGCCTCAAATCCCACCCCCACTGACATACAACCTCCAGCAAGGCTCCACCTCCTAAAGGTTCCACAACTGTCCCAAACAGCGCCACTTTACTGGGAACCAATTGTTCAAGTACATGAGACTATGGGAGAAATTCTAATGGAGCCATCGCAGCTTCATAACAAGTTCAAAACCACCCCGTCCTATATGAGACCCTAATCTCTAAAAAATAAATAAAAACTAAAACAACAACAATGGCAAAGTTTGCCCATATAAAACAAGCTACCCAGGGGCTGGGGATGTGGTTCAGGCAAAGCAAGCACCTCACATGCACAATGCCCCAGGTTCTATCCCCAGCATAGCAAAACCAGGTGTGGTGGTACATGCCTGTAATCCCGGCACTCAGAAGGTCGAAGAAAGAGATTCAGTTCATCCTCAGCTACATAGAGAGTTCAAGACCAACCTGGGCTACATGAGGCCCTGTCTCAAAAAGACAAAGACAGAGAGAGAGAGAGAGAAAGTGAGAGAGAGAGAGAAAACTTTCTGGCTAAGTGTGGTGGTGCATAGTCCCAGCACTCAGGAGGTTGAGGCAGGAGGATTGCCATAAGTTCAAGACCAGCCTGGGCTGTATAATGACACCCTTCTTTAACAAAACAAGAAAAATAAAATTGGAAGCTGGAGATGTGACTCAGTTGATAGAGTGTTTGCCTCGCATGCACCAAGCCCTGGCTCTGACCCACAGAACATCATTAACTGGACATGGTGGGTATGGTAGCACATGCCTAGAATCCCAGCACTCAAGAGGCTGAGGCAGATCTCTCCAGCCCAAACCTCAATTTCTCTTAAATGAACCATATAAACTATGCATTATTTCCACAGGAGAACGTGTTTCCTAAACCCCACAATTTGTGAATTCTCCCTTAAATAAACCCCCACAATTTGTGATTTTTCCCTCAATAAACTTAATAATTCACAACTTAAAAAAAAAAGAGGCTGAGGCAGGATGATAGGAAGTTCAAAGACAGCCTTGGCTATATAGTTCAAGGCCTACATGAGACCCTGTCTCAAAAAAAAAAAAGAAAAGAAAAGAAAAAAAAAAAAAAACAGAGAGAGAACTTTCTGTCTAGGTGTGGTGGTATATGTACTAAGTCCAGAACTCACAAGACTGAGGTAAGAAGATCATGAATGAGCTCAAGGCCAAACTGGGCTACATAGTAAGACTGCGCATCAAAATACAATATAGGGAGAGATGGCTGGAGAGATGGCTTAGCTGTTAAGCACTTGCCTGTGAAGCCTAAGGACCCCAGTTCAGGGCTCCATTCCCCAGGACCCACGTTAGCCAGATGCACAAGGGAACGCACGTGTCTGGAGTTCATTTGCAGCGGCTGGAGGCCCTGGCGCGCCCATTCTCTCTCTGTCTCTCTCTCTGTCTCTTTCTCCCTCTGTCTGTCGCTCTCAAATAAATAATAAATAAACAAAATTTTAAAAAAATACAATATAGCACAAGGGCTAGGGAGATGGCTCAGAAATTAACGACACTTGCTTGCAAAGCCTAGTGGCTTGGGTTTGAATGCCCAGTACCCATGTAAAGTCAAATGCACAAAGTGGTGCAAGCATCTGGAGTTCATTTGCAGTAGCAAGAATGTACCCATTCTTGCCGGGCATGGTAGCAGACACCTTTGATCCCAGCACTTGGGAGGCAGAGGTAGGAGTATCGCCATGAGTTTGAGGCCACCCTGAGACTACATAGTGAGTTCCAGGTCAGCCTGAGCTAGAGTGAGACCCTACTTCAAAAAACCAAAAAAAAAAAAGAAAAATTAAAAAAAAAAAGAATGAACCCATTCTCATTCTCTCTCTCTCTCCTTACAAATAAATACTTGAAAATATTAGAAAAAACAAAAAAACAAAAAACCAATAGCACCACCAAAAACTTTCTGAGTAGAACAGGGACTCTCTTGGAATGGAAACAGAGAGGGGATAAGGGAAGCTAGACATATCAAGACATGACATATGCATATGTATAAATGTCACAGTGAAACATTCATTTGTATGATGAATATGTGTTAATAATTATAATAAATTGAAGTAGGATTATAAAAAGAACTTTCTGTCATTCCTCGAAGATTATAGGCTCATTAACATGCTGGATTTCATCTCAGAATTGCATATTCCTCTTTCTTCTCATGGAGCTGCAGGGCCCTTCCTCTCAGCCAAGCTTCCTGTCTGAGGAACAACATGATTTTAAGTTCAATTTATGCGCTGCACTTTTTTGTATAGGGAACATTTCTTTCAGCAGGTAGTCAAAGACACCACGAGACTTTATATCATCTTCATCAGTCCATCAGCAGGCTTTGAGTCTGTGGACAGGACTGTCTGTCCACTGGATCATGACAAAAAAAAAAAAGATCAAAATAGCCTAAAACCCATGTCCTAATATCATTGCCAGAATTAGAATGACGAGAACTCTCTCTCACTCGCTCGCTTGCTCACTCCCAACCTTATACATATATAATTTATTTTGATCATATTCACCCCTACAACTAAACTCTATCTTCTCCCACTTCCACTAATCCTCTTCCTCTTTTCAACTGGTTTTACTTTTATGTCGTGAGTGTGTATCTCAGGGTTTATTTAGGATTACTTGGATGGACACGGGCACGGGCTCTTTACAAAATAAATGAGCAACTTACCAGTGGCTATATCACTATGGATAATGTCTCCCCCTTGGGCTGGAGAGATGGGTTAACGGTTAAGGTGTTTGCCTGCGAAGCTTAAGGACCCAGGTTCGATTCAACAGGACCCACGTTAGCCAGATGCACAAGGGGGCACACGCATATGGAGTTCATTTGCAGTGGCTGGAGGCCCTGGCACACACATTCTCTCCCTCTCTCTTTCTCTGTTTCTCTGCCTCTGTCTCTCTCTCAAATAAATAAATAAAAAAATAAATAAAAATATACTAAAAAAAAAAAAAAAATGTCTCCCCCCTTCCCCAGAAACCATAGCTGCCAACAGCTCCTCAGGGAAGGGCACGGCCTCGTGAGCCCTTCTGCCATTCATGAGGGAATGTTGACAGACCCAGTCTTGCCTGTGAGGTTTTGAATGCAATGGCCACGTGGCTCCACAGGACTCCTCCCCGTCCTCCGGCTCTTATATTCTTCCCGTGCCCTCTTCCACAATGGGAACATTGTGTCTTGGAGGAGGTGACATAGATATCCCATTTAGGCCTGGGAAGTCCTTGTTCTCAGCACTTTGACCACACATAAGTCTCTATAGTGACTGTAGGAATGATCTCAAGCAAGACAAAAATTCCATTTTTAAACAGAATGAAACAGGGTTTTCTGAATACCACCACATTTTGATTTGTACACGTGAGGCAACTTCACTCCTGATTTAGACACGTGAGATGCCTGCACTAATAGAAAGATGGGTGAGTCCGTGGGGACAGGGACGTGGGGAAAGCTTTGCAACCCAAAGACCTCATCACACAGCTCAACTTGTTGACTAATCACTGTCCCAAAAGGGCAGCTCGAATCGAAGCATGCCAAAGAGAAGCGGTTGACTCGGGCAGGGATCTGTCAGTGTTCAAGAGGACAGCCCCACACAGCTTCCTATCCTTCCAGGTAAGGCCGAAATTCCGAGGGCGAGGTCTTCAGCTAACACACCCTGCTAGGCCTGTCAAGAGGTCGTGTGCTTCCAAAGAAATTTCAGAAGAAACTCCCCGGATGCCATCTTATGTCACAGAAGCCTTCTGATTTCCCTTACCAAAAATGCTCCCTTTCTGGGTCTCTGGCATAGAATTATAGGATCAGAAACAAGGCATTTGAGTATATTCTTGGCTCCATTTTGAAGGCAATGATTTCTTATCTGTAGTACCACCCGTGGCTTACCGTTCCATGCAAAACTGAGATAACCCTTGCTTTGGGGGTGGGGGGGACAACGAATACAACAGACTCATCTCTACAGGTTCAAGTTCTGGGCTGAGGAGATGACTGAGTAGAGTGTCTACAGGCATGCATGAGGACCTGAGTGCAATTCCTAGAACCCGTATGAAATTCCGAGTGTGCACCTGTAATCCCAGTGCTGGGGAGATGGAGACACACATTCCCACACACATACGTTCCCACACATATATGAACATGTGCACATACACATGTACACACACTTTACTTAGGGATTCAGTTGCTATCTCATGGGCCATGATGAATAAACATTACCTATGACTACCATTGAGCTACTATTTGTTTAGTTGATTGATTTTTTTTAATTTTTTTATGTGTGTGTGTATATATAAGATGGGGGCACATGCTTGCTATGACACACATGTGGAGGAGGTCAGAGGACAACCTTGGGTGTTCTCTCCTTCACCTTCTTCTTTTCTGTATTTTTAAAAAATTTTTTGTTGTTTACTTATTTGAGAGCGACAGAGAGAAGGAGGCAGAGAGCGAGAGAGAGAGAAAGAATGGGCACGCCAGGGCCTCCAGCCACTGCAAACGAACTCCAGACACATGTGCCCCCTTGTGCATCAGGCTTATGTGGGTCCTGGGGAATCGAGCCTCAAACTGGGGTCCTTAGGCTTCACAGGCAAGCACTTAACCACTAAGCCATCTCTCCAGCCCCTGTATTCTTTCAAATACCACATTTTATTCAGATTTTACAAAGAAGTGCAGAAAGGCGAAGGCTAAGAGATAAGGGGAAACAAAGTGGGGAGAAGAGAAGTACACCATGTGGAGCCCAAAAACCCATGTGGGCCATGTGTAGCTTAGGAGTCGATGTGACCAGATAGGGATCTGTGGGGAAAAGTGTGGAGAAAAAAAGAGAGAAAAGAAAGTTCAAGAAGCTCCTGCCACATGGGGAACTGGAGGAGATAAAGAACCCATGTGGAGAATAAGGGCTAGGGGGCCCTCCCGGCTGGGTCTAGGCCTAGGCTGAGCCAGCCAAGGCCCAGCGGAGGAAAACCGAGAGCCCAACTTCTTCTTCTTAAAGCGAATTCTTCTTGTAAGGTTTTTTTTTTTTTAATTTATTTGAGAGAGAGAGGAAGAGGTAGATAGAGAGGACAGAAACAGAGTAGAGAGAAGGGGGAGGGAAAATGAGCAAGAGAGAAGAGGGGAGGGAAAATGGGCATGTCAGGGCCTCCAGCCATTGCAAATAACGTTCAGATGCATGCGCCACCATGTGCACCTGGCTTACATGGGTACTGGGAAATCAAACCTGAGTCCTTAGGCTTCATAGGCAAGTGCCTTAACTGTTACACCATCTCTCCACAACCCCACCCACCCACCTTCTTTTGAGATAGGGTCTCTCTCTTGCTGCTGCTTCTTGGGAGCTTCCAGATTCTTCTAGCTCTACCTTCCATTGCCATAGGTGAATTAGGATTACAGACACCTGTGTCACTTTGCATCTGTTTTTTTTTTTTTTTTTTTTTTTTTTTGAGGCAGGATCTCACTCTAGTCCAGGCTGACCTGGAACTCGCTCTGTAGTCCCAGGCTAACCTCAGATTCACAGTGATCTTCCTAGCTCTGCTTCCCAAGTACTGGGATTAAAGGTGTGCACCACCATGCCCAGCTTGCATCTGGCTCTCATGTGCGTGCTGAAGAGGATGGAACTCATGGAAGGCAGTTTGTAAGCAAGCATTTTTTTAATTTTTTTGTTTGTTTATTTATTTATTTGAGAGCGATGGAGAGAAGGAGGCAGAGAGAGAGAGAGAATGGGCGCGCCAGAGCTTCCAGCCTCTGTAAACGAACTCCAGATGCGTGCGCCCCCTTGTGCATCTGGCTAACGTGGGTCCTGGGGAATTGAGCCTCGAACCAGGGTCCTTAGGCTTCACAGGCAAGCGCTTAACCGCTAAGCCATCTCTCCAGCCCGTAAGCAAGCATTTTTAACTGCTTAACCATCTCCACAGCCCCATGATTGATTCTTGGCAAAGAATCTCTTATGTAACCCAAGCTAGCCTTAACATCACCATCCTCCTATCTCTACCTCATGTGTGTTGAGATTGTAGGTATGTAGCACTTGTCTAAAAATATCATTTTCGGGCTGGAGAGATGGCTTAGCGGTTAAGGCACTTGCCTGCAAAGCCAAAGGACCCAGGTTCGCTTCCCCCAGGACCCACATAAGCCAGATGCACAAAGTGGCACATGCATCTGGAGTTCGTTTGCAGTGGCTAGAGGCCCTGGTGTGCCCATTATCTCTCTCTCTCTCTCTCTCTCATAAATATAAGTTAAGAAAATATTACAAAAATAGAACCATAAAAATATCATTTTCATAGCATAATATTTATGAGTAGGTATTTATGCAAACACCTAGCTGATAATGCTATTACGTCATTGATACCAGTAGTTCCACAGCACAGCGATTCATCAGAATGACGGCAGGGCCTTGGTGCCGCTGCTACACGTGTAGCTCAGTGCCTGTGAGCTAGGGCCTGAGAAACTGTGTTTGTAACCAACTCAAATGCCATCTGCCTCCAAACATTTGGAAACATCGTGATGAAAATCTATCCTTATACTAATGGTCTTCAGAAAACAAATACTGGGCTAGGTACTGCAGTGCACACCTTAACCCGGCATTTTGGAGGCTGAGACAGAAGCATGGAGAGTTCAAGGCCAGCCGGGGCCACATAGTGAGACCTTCAGAAGAAAAACAGGAAGAAAGGAGGGAGGGATAGAGGGAAGAAAGGAGGGAGAAAGGAAGGAAAGAATAAAGGAAGGAAGGATTAGTTAGTTTTGCTCCTAAAGTCCAAAAAAAAAAAAAAACAGAAAAAGAAAAAGAAAAAGAAAGTCTACATAAGAAAATCTATTCTCAAGGCTGAGGACATGGCTCAGCAGTTTAAAGGTGCTTGCTTGCAAAGCTCACTGGCTTGCATTCAAGTCCCCATCCACCCATGTAAAACTAGATACACAAAAGTAGCACAAGCATCAGGCATTCATTTTCAGTGGTATGCAAACACACACACACACACACACACGCACGCACATACACAAACACAAATTGTAAAATTTATTTATGAGAGAATTGGCAGGCCAAGGCCTCTAACTACTGTAATTGAACTCCTTGTACATGTGAGTGACCTTGTGCATCTGGCTTACATGGGTTCTGGGAAGTGGAACCTGGGTCCTTAGGCTTCAAAAGCAAATGCCTTACCTGCTAAGCCAGCTCTCCAGCCCCACATTTTTTAAAATTTATTATATTTATTGAGGGAAGTACAGAGCCAAAGAAAGGTACCCGCATGACTAGAGATCCCATGTGGAGGGCCTGGGAAGACCATGGGAAAAAAAAAGAGAGAGGAAAAAAAAGTTTAAGGAGCTACTGTCATGTGGGAAGCTGGAGGAGATAAAGAACCCATGTGGAGACGAAGGGCTAAAGGGCCCGCCCCGCCCCTCAGATTAACCCAGCTGGGTCTGGCCAGCCCAGGTCCAGCCAAGGAAAAAAACTCACCCACAGATGGAAGTTCCCAAGTGGTCAGGCAGCGCTGAGAGCCTGCCCTCCCCTTGCAAAGGTATTTATAACCTTACAGTGGTGGGCTGTCTTCTAACTCAAGTGAACCAGAGGGACAGCTGGTTGGTTAGGACTAGGGGCTGTCTCAGGAAGAGGTTAGCCCTGACACCAAGTTTCAGGGGCTGAACTTGACCAACCACAATATTTAAAATCCTATGAAAGACCTCCCTCCCAGGAGGAGTCCTGGTTGTTTGTGGAAAAACAGGTCTAGGGAACTAGGCAAGACATAAGAAGTCAGATAGATCATCTTTGATTTCTAGCAAGTGCAGACTTTCTTGCATTTTTTACTTTCAGGGGTCCAGTCACCCTAACTGTACTCCCTCTCATTTCCCCCTTTCATGAGAAGACACTAACTACTATTAGAGAAAGGGAACAATGACATCAGATCTTGAACTACTTCTGGTTGAATGGAGGTGTAGAAATATGGCAGTTAGAGAGTCTGTCCCAAAGAGGGGAACTATTCTAAAGGACCCTGAAAGTGTATTGAGGGAGTGCAGGACAATAGTCTTGGATGAAAATGTTGGGGAGAAAGAATAAAAATAAGGAAGTTAATGAGAAATGGGCATACAGTAAACTGGTTGTCTTTAGGATTATCCTTCTTGTGGACTTCTAGGCCTTAGGAGCATTTGAAGGAACCCAGTTGATGAAGTTGGATTGTCTCAGGACCATCTGAGCCTGAGCTGACTGAGATTTTCTTCCAGAACTGTTCATTGAATGGCACAATAGTGTCTGATATGGCCTGAATCTGTTCTTGTATGGCTTGTAAAACAGATGAGATATTAGCAGAGTGATCAGGAATATATATACAACATTTAACCTTGATAATGGCAAATATACCATATTTTGTGTAGTAGTTTTCCATAGTGTAACTTTTTTTAATTTGTCCTGGGGGTAGCCAGGACCAAAAGTTGGTACCACAGAGCCACTGTACACTATAATTTTGTAGTATAATATAATATATATGTATGATATAGTATTGCTGTATAATATAATATATATGTATAATATAATATTGCTGTACAATATAATTTTGGCCTCAGGATTTATTTAATGATGTCCTGGTACAAGTTAGATGGGACTCACCATTTTTTTCCAGTCTTTTGAACTAAGTGACCCTTGGTCAGAATCATCTGCATATATTTTAGATGTGAAAATAAACATTTTGCTATCTACAGTTGTCTTTCCTTATTGTAGAATTAGAGCTATTAGTGAGGGGGACACCGTGTCTCAAGGCCTTGCTTGTTTCCCCTCTTGGAAAGCTCTTATTGTGGTATTGAATAGGCCATTCATATAATATTTGAGATATCCCTTTATCTTTGGTTACACATTTTTTTCTCTGAGTGTTTAAGACCAAGAAGGTAGCCAAAATTTAATCAAGGATTAGTTTTGGAGGTCGGCTTCTGGGACCCGGGAGAATACTGCTGTTGTCCGTTAGGAGGAGTCAGGGCCGTGCTGGCCAAGTAGTTTTCTCTTCTTTGGGAAGCCAGGAGGACTGATTTGTCCTCAGTTGTGACTCTCCTGTCCGTGGATATTTTTGTTTCTGGGTCTCCGTATCCTCCCTGCTCAGGAAGACAGGTGACTTACCTGGGGGTCAGGGTAGAAATATCCCGTCATCTCCAGTGGCCTCATGACCTGGGAGCAAGGGCCAAAATATTAGCCTTTTTAGCTCCAGTGAATCCAATTGGCTCACTCTTTTTTTTTTAAATAAAAAGTTTACTCTCATTAAATTGTCCATAAGAGATACCAAACTCAAGAAAACTAATAGGAAATGATCAAGTTAAAGATGAGTGGTTGATGGAATAGGTTGTAGGTCTGCTGGTAGAACGCTTGCTTAGCATGCACAAAGTTCTGGATTCCATACCCAGAACCACATAAACCAGGCATTATGTACTCCAGGTCATCCCCATATTCCAGAGGTAGAAGCAGGAGGATCAGGAGATCAAGGTCATCCTTGGCTATATAATGAATTCAAGACCAACCTGGGCTAAATGAGATCCTGTTTCAAAAAAAAAAAAAAAAAAAAACAGGATGGGAGGATGGGTGGATGGGCTGTTAAGCCTGATTTTATTGAAATAAAAAATATGTATATTATACAATATTAAGATAGAAAAGGATGGCATCCAATATTGCGTGTATAACAAGCTTTCAACCATATAAAAACTAAGTGCATTCATAGATGACAAAAGCAAGGTTTTATGTGTGTTTCCTATATCTCCCCTTCTCTACCCACTCACTGCAGAGAGGTTAGAAAAACTGGGGGAAGGGTCTAAGCAAAGAAGCTAAATATACCAACCTAGTAAAGAGGAGAGGGAGGAAGAGGAAGAGGGAAGGAAGGGCGAGCAGCAGCTGCAGGAAAGATGGCTAAAGGGAAGACTCATGGATAATCGGGGTGTCTATTTCTCCCCGCTCCACACTGGAGAAAGTTTGCATCCTGGGATAGGAGCTCCCTCACACACACGTTCAGGAGGCATACGCATGAGTGCCAGAGGTTTAGTGGGCCTCCCTCCCAATGCCGTGACCCCAGAGCAGCCCAGGACAGAAAGTGAAAGCTAGGAGGGACAGCTGAGCCAGGGGCTCTCCAGTTTCGCCTGCACAGAGCTGGTTGCCACAGCAACGACAACCCAAGTGAAAGGTGAGAAGGGAGGATGTGAAATGGGGCGCAAGTGCAGCCCAGGATAAGAGGAGGAGGAGGAGGAGGAGCCAACGGAAGAGATAAAGAGGAAGACCTAGAAATGCTGAAAGTTCTAGTCCTCTGATAACGCCCCGCTGACGAGGTTGAAAGCGGAGGATCAATTTAGCGAGAGGTTACCAAGGACAGGCAGGCCATCCCAGCTGCTGGCTGAGAATGACAAGATACCACTGTTGGCCTAAGCCTATTCCTTTAAAGATTATTCACAGGACGGTGGGCCTCCTGGCTGAACTATACTAAACTCATCTGCAGCCAAACTCCAAGTGGAGATCACCCATGAGAGCGAAGGACATAGCTCAGTGGGAAAAGCACTTGCTGAGCCAGTACGAGCCCCTGAATTTTGATCCTCAGCACCCACACAAATGCTGGGTGGGCATGGCTTCCCAGGTACAGGATCCTTGGGGTAGATGGTAAGCTCTGGCCTCAAGCGACAGACCCTGACTCAATAAATATGGTGAAAAATGACTGAGGAAGACATTTGACACCAATCTCTGGCCTCACACGTACCCATGTGTACATTCACCCCCTACATGCACACATACAAACACATGTGTCCACACACATGCACACCTAAAGAAAGAAAAGCAAATGGCCCTTTTAACTTCTTGTTGCTGGGACAAAAACACCCAACCACAAGCAGCTGATGGGATGAAAGGGTTTATTCAGTCTATAGTTTTTGGTTTTTTTGTTTTGTTTTTCATTTTTTTGTTTATTTTTATTTATTTACTTGAGAGTGACAGAGAGAAAGAGGCAGAGAGAGAGAGAGAAAATGGGTGCACCAGGGCCTCCAGCCACTGCAAACAAACTCCAGACACATGTGCCCCCTTGAGCATCTGGCTAACAGTGGGTCCTGGGGAATCGGGCCTTGATCCGGGTTCCTTAGGCTTCATAGGCAAGTGCTTAACCACTAAGCCATCTCTCCAGCCCTTGTTTTTCCTTTTTCAAGCTGGCGTCTTGCTCTGGCCCAGGCTGACTTGAAATTTACTGTGTAGTCTCAGGCTGGCCTTGAACTCATAGCAATCCTTCAGCCTCTGCCTCTCGAGTGCTGGGATTAAAGGCGTGCGCCACCACGTGCGGCCAGCATACAGTTCTGAGGGGAAGTTTCATCACAGTGGGGAAAGCTGAGGCTGGGCATCACATCTTGCCACAACAGCTGGCAGAAAGCAGCAAGAGTAAGCTAACTCTGGTAAGGAAGAGCTGATCTAGAGAACATCCCAGTGTTGCCCCCTCCCCAGCAACACACTTCCTCCAGCGTGGCTCCAACTCCCAAATTGCCACCAGCTGGGAAACAAGTATTCAAAACCCACGAGGCTATGGGGGACTTCTCATTCAAACCACCATACCCATGCAAATGAACGGTTATGACAGTGAGGGCAAAGACAGGATGTCTAAGTGGCCCAGTGATATTCATTTTATTGACTAACAACCGAGCAAGACAATCACAGAGAGGGGCAGGGCGTTCTCGTTCTATGAAGCACTGGGGAGGGGGCTGACTCTGCAGAAGGGCTTAAGAGCATGAAGCTCACAATGCCCTTGCCAGGGAATCATGCCAAGAGCACTTCATCACGCGCTTAAAGTCTCCCTTGACATGTTCCCATTTTCTGTTTTGTCCCTAAAGAACAGCTGGCGTGAAAAAGAAAAAGACTAAGAATGGGTTTCTTGGAGAATGCTGACCTGTTTTCCCTAGCCCCCACCCACAGAAAGAAAGTGATTTCTTTCTCTTCAGTATCCTCTTTGGAGACATCTCCTAGCAAGGGCAAGGGCCCCTTCTAAGATGCATAATCCTTATCAAAGCATCAGAGATCATGTGGCTGATACGATAAAGGTGGGGCTTTTCCATGGTGGGCTTGTCAAAGGTTCACAGGGAGAGTTTTTTCGTTTTTGTTTTCGCCTTTTTTTTTTTTTTAATGCTTCAGCTGCATTTTAAAAGTTCATTGATTTGCAGCTAATACCAAGTTGTCATAGTTTCGTGAGAAACAGCTTGTGGTTTGCAGAATCAAAGCCTTTTCTTAAATCAATCATCACAGATGATCTGAGGGAGCCTGAGCCTTCGAGAGAGGGAGAAGCTGAGAAAGACATCCAGGTAAAGAGAGGAAATACATTTGGTCAGATCATAAGTGATCTATTCAGAACATAAGTGATCTATTCAGATCCTAAGTGATCTATTCAAGAGGCAGGGGAAAGGGCACACTCCCTCTCAGATCTGCAAAAGCAGAAGAAGTTGAGCTATGCATGTGTGTACGCATGTATATAGGTGCACATGTATATAGAGGTACAGATGTTTGCATGTATGTGTGTGTGTGTGTGTGTGTGTGTGTGCACGCGTGCATGCACTCACGCGTGTGGCAGCCAAAGGACAAATTCAGATATCATCCTCAGGCACCATGCATATTTTTCTACATTTTATTTTATTTCTTTAATGTATTTTGTTTTATTTTGAGAGAGAGAGGATGGGCTCGCCAGAGCCTCCAGTTACTGTAAATGAATTCCAGACACATGTACCACCTTGTGCATCTGGCTTACATGGGAACTGGGGAATCAAACCTGGGTCCTTTGGCTTTGCAGACAAGCACCTTAACTGCTAAGGCATCTCTCCAGCTCCCATCCATCTTTTTAAAGACAGGATTTCTCACTGGCCTGGAGCTTACCAATTGGGAAAGATTAGCTGGCCAAGGAACCCCAGGGATCTTTCTGTCTCAGCCTCCCCAGAGCTCGGATCACAGGTGAATGCCACACGCATGGCTTTTGGTTTGTTGGTTTGTTTTAATGTGGGTTCTGGGGATTGAACTCAAGTCCTCATGCTTGTAAGGCAAATACTAAATAATCTATCTCCCTAATCCCCCCCCAAAAATTGAGCTTATGAAATATTCAAAATGACCTTGAAAGAGGCACTATTTGAGGACATATAGAGTGAATTCATGCATATGTACATGTAATAAACTGAGTCAGTGGGAGGAAACAGACAGAGGAGATTGTTTTTTAAATTCATCAGTTGGTTTAGCCTTTATTAGGATGGCTTTTCCACACCCTGAGCTGAGTACAGCTGACCACTTTCCTAGGCCCAGATTCTTAGAAGATGTTGATCTGCACTTCTCACCCACCCAGGCATGGTGGCACATGCCCATAATCCCAGCACTTGGGAGGTCATGAGCTCCAGGTTACCTTAATAGTGAGAACATGTTTTAAAACAAATTAAAAAAAAAAAAAAAAAAAACATGGCTGGAGAGATGGCTTAGCGGTTAAGACACTTGCCTGTGAAGCCTAAGAACCCATGTTAGTCTCTCCAGATCCCACAATAAGCCAGATGCGCAAAGGTGAGGCAAGCGCAAGGTCACACGTGCCTACTACGTAGCGCAAGCATCTGAAGCTCTATTTAAATGACTGAGGCCCTGGCACACCAATTCTTTCTCTGTGTCTCTCTTTCTCTGTCCCTCTCTTGCTCACTCTCTGTAAAAATAAATAAATAAATAAAAATAAATAGAGGCTGGACCGGTAGCTCAGTCTACAAAGTGCTTGCCTCACAGGCATGAGGACCTGAGTTCAATCCCCCAGAACCCACCAGGTGTGGTGGCTTGCACCTATAATCCCCACACTGAGGAGGCAGTGACAAGAGGATCCCCAGAGCTTTCAGGTGAGCTCCAGACCAATGAAAGATCCTGTCTCCAAGTAGGTAGTTGGTGTTGCTGAGGTTCACACTTGAGGCTGTCCCTTGGCCTCCACACATATGCTCACACATATACTTACACTCATACATGCATGCATATACCATATACATATGTAAGTAAATAATTTAAGTTTAAATCTAAATAAAAATAAATAGAAAACACACATATGAAAGCAAAAACACACCAAATTATATTATACCCCCATACTCACCCAACTAAGAAGATAGATCTCTGACACTCTCTTAGTATAGTGTGAGATTTTGAAAGTATTTTCTCAGCCTACTCCATTTGAGCTTTAATGTGTCCCACTTAGTCTGAGAGTGCTGTTATTTTTGTCTCCTTTTGAGTGAGGCGGATCCTGAATCTTAGAGGGAGTAAGAACATTCAGTTCAATTCTCCTGGTGGTGCCCAGGGAAGACATCACTAGTTGATCAAGGCACTTCTTTCCCAACAAGTTCAGACTGAGCCTCAGAATACTTTCCTCAGTCTACCTCACAGCAGCCACTATCAATTGATATCAGATGACATAAAAGATCAAAGCTGCTTGTCATCCTAGACCCAAGGGACCTTCCCAGGCTCATCTAACTCCTGTACTTGATGTACTAAGGCCAAGTCGCACGTCTTTTCCCTCATGCACTGTCTTTATGACGTAGGATGCTTTTACAGCTTGATGCCTTTGCCCCAGCCAAAAGCTACTACCCCTGGGAATTTTTGCATCTCGGCATACAACTACCGGCTTCCATTTATACTCACAACTTAGACATAATGCAACTGGAAAAGTTAAATCGCGCCATGGCTCACATTATATTTCCACCCGACCCTGTTGCTCTAGAGACAGTGGGTAGCTATCAGAATCTGTCCGTTAAAGAGCTGGATTCTTAGCCAGGCTTAGTGGAGGGACCAGCACTTGGAAGATTGATGCAACAGGATGTAGAGTTCCTGGTCAGTCCGAGCTACTTAGCAAGACTCTGTCATTCAGATATATATATATATCAACCTGAGTTCTTTACTTTTTGAGTCAAAATAAGAAATACAGCCAGGCGTGGTGGCGCATGCCTTTGATCCCAGCACTCAGGCGGCAGAGGTAGGAGGATCGCCATGAGTTCGAGGTCACCCTGAGACTGCATAGTAAATTCCAGGTCAGTCTGGGCTAGAGTGAGATCCTACCTCGAAAAACCAAAAAGAAAAACAAACCATGTGTGTGTGTGTGTGTGTGTGTGTGTGTGTGTGTGTATAATTTCAGGCAAATGCCAAAGAAAAGAAGACACAGAGTAAGGGCATAAAAAAATGGTAGCGTGCCAGCATACATACAGTCCTGGGTTCTATCACCAGCACTGCATAAACTGGACTTGGTGGCACATACCTGTAATCCTTGAACTTAGGAAGCCAGAGCAGTATGATCAGGAGTTAAAGGTCATTCTGCAGTAGACAGCAAGTTCAAGGTGAGCCTGGGCTACACGAGACCTTGTCTCAAAAGAAAAAAATAAAAATAGAGATATGGTGATGCACACCTTTAACTCCAGCACTTGGGAGGCTGAGGTAGGAGGATCTCCATGACTCCATCTCTAATTTGTCTTCCGAGTCTCAGGGACCATTGCAGAATAGGTGGTGAAAAGAATACAAGAGCCAAAGGAAGGGAAGGAGTGCTTTGCAAACACTGTCTTCCAGACACAAAGTGACCGTGGTATTCCTGACCTCACAGTGATTGACACTACCTACACAAGACCTGCATAGCAGGAAGGGAAAATGATGACATCAAAATAGACAAGAGACTAGTTGGAAAGAAGAAAGGATTCAGTGGAAGGGAGATTTAGGAGGGGGGAAAGGAAGGGGAAGTGGGAGGAGATTATGATCATGACATTCTGTTCATATTTATGGATGTTGTCAATAAAAAGTTATTTAAAACGTTGAATTTGGGCTGGAGAGATGGCTTAGCACTTAAGGCGCTTGTCTGCAAAGCCAAAGCCACATATGCCAGATACATAAGGTGGCTCATGTGCCTGTAGTTTGTTTGCAGCAGCTGAAGACCCTGGTGAGCCCATTCTCTCTCTCTCTCTCTCTCTCTCTCTCTTTCTCTCTTTCTCTCTCATAAAATAAATTTTTTAATGTTTTTTTTAAAGGTTGAATATTCAGATCTGATGGTAAGAAGACACGAGGGTAGATAGCTTGTGACCTCCTAGAAGCATATATAACGACAGATTTAGACATATAGGAGTTGTACTGGGGGACATGCCTGTTGGGGAGTTAACTTAGGGAGACAAAGAAGGCAGGCAGAACCTTCAGACATTAAAAATCTGGCGACTGTGAGGAAGAGGAGAGGAGACTGCACAGGAAAACTGACTGCTGCTCTGTTCCAAGAGTTTGGCTGGGACTATTGGGGGTCTCTACTCTATCACAAAATTGCCACAAGGTCCTTCCATATCTCCATATCTCAAAAGATAGGGTGGAGAGCAACTGAGGAAGACACCCAATGTCTCACTCTCACACACACACACACACACACACACGTACAAACACACACAGCCACAACCACGTATATACATACAACAAAAGAAAACCTTCCCCAAATCTCAGTTCCCCCTCCAATTAATGCTGTACCTTGTGTGTACAAATGGTTGTCCCCCAAAGGTGCCAAGACTCCCCCATCTCCATTGACTCCTTAGTCCTCCCTCACACTCCTTGCTGACTCTGCCCTTTGAACTAAGTCTTCTCTCTTTTCCACCTCACTCAAGGTTCTGCTGCTCAGCCTAGGATGGCCTTCCCGTCTGGTGGAAGATGACTTTGAACCTGTTACATTTTGCGAGTAAAATATCCTCCACAAGTTTCCACATTTGAGTACTTGGTCCCTGCATGTTGGTGCTATTCGAGAAGGTTCTGGAAACTTTACAAGGTGGGATCCAGATGGAGGAAGTAGGTCAGTGGGAGCAGGTCCTTGGGGGTATGGTGTTAACACCATCCAGCAGTATTTGGATAAATGTGAAATTAACACGCAACACATAAAATATGATTTAAAGGAGGGTCAGGGGGCTCTCTGGAGAGAGAACCCCATACTTCCTGTACTCACAGCTTTTATTTAGATTTCATCAATAGAAACTAGGGGGGGAGGGACGCTAGAGCCAAATGACAAGAATGTTTGTAGTTACCGACATATGACAAATCACGAGCTGACTGACTCTGGCGTGTCCTCAGAGACCACAGGTCGCTTGACTTGTGCTTGTCAGTTCAGATCATATTTACGAGTTGTTTGGTTCACGATCATTTCATCAGGAAATCTTTGGAGAAGACGTGAGCTCCTGCCTTCAAGATACTCCACCCAAGGTGCACAGCCTTCCATGGCCTCAGGCTTAGTATGTGCAAAGATTACCCTGTCGGGAATTAATTTGATGTCCACACCTCCCCGATTTAGCTTGACATCCACAGTAAGGCATCCTTGCTCATTTCCTGTCTCACTCCCTGCTCCCTGGGCTATGGCGGATGAATAGCATCCACCGCACTCACTCCCACCACCGTAAACTGAGCTGCTCCTCCGTACCTCCCCCTCCCTGACGGACTGAAACTCTCTGAAACCATGAGACAAAATAAACCTTTCCTCCCTGAAGTCCTTGCTGTTAGGTATTGTGATCGCAGCAACACAAAAGTTAACTAATTAATATATCATACCTTTGACATATTATCAACTCCTCTGGACTTGAAAGTAAAAACTTTGGGCTCAGTTACCTGCTTGCAAATCAGACATCCTTTATTCGCTCCACAAATCTGTTCCTTTCAAATGAAAATCCCATGTGTCAGCTAGACATGGTGTCACATACCTATAATCCTGGCACTTGAGAGGTTGGAGGCACAAGGAATCAAGAGTTTAAGGCTAGCCTTAGCTACATGAGACAGCGGAGAGAGCTCAGTTTGTACAATGTTTGCCTAGCAGACATCGGGTCTTAGATTTGATTCCCCAACTCCACATAAACTAGGCATGATGGCACGCACCTTGGCTCCTAGCACTCAGGAGGTATAGGCAGGAGGATAATGAGTCGAAAGTCATCCACAGCTACATAGCAAGTTTGAGGCCAGCCTGGGCTACATTTGATCCTGTCTCAAAAAAAAAAAAAAACTAAAAAAAAAAAAGATAACTTTGTAGTCTTCTACTTAAATTGCTTGACAGCACCTGAAATAGATTATCACGGAATCTTTTCTTGAAAGAGAAACGCTGGTGTGTATTCCTCTGGGTGTGTATGTATGTGTGGGCGGTGAGCATTGACTATTCTTCAGGATCGCAGTCAGGTGAAAGGAAACATCAAATTTATTATGCTCTCTTAAATAACTCTGCTTATGCACAGTGGTGTTTCCATAAGAGTCTCTATTCAATGAGAATCAATCTGCTTGTATTGTTAGAAGGATCTTACCTAAGCCTGACCCTATGCCCCTCTATCAAATTTCATTTTAATGTTTTCCTTTGATTCAGTAAATCATTCAGTCATTGAGCATTTTCTATTCACCAATCCCCATGGGGGTGGGGGTAACAGATACTCAGAACAAAACTCTAGCATTTCCTTTTCTTATCTCTATTCTTAGGGCCTAGAGGATTTCAGCAGAAATGCTTGCCAAGAGTAAAACCACGGGAACAGGATCTGGGACAAGACTGTGTGAAGTTTGTACCTAGAATAGCTAGGAGTTGTATAATCAAGGGTCAAGGGGAAACAGAACCTAGTGAGAAGGACATAAAAGGCTCAAGGGGTCAGGGATGGCAGGACAGCTGAGCTCGGGAACCACACATTTGAAGGCATCATGATCAGGGTGTGATGGCACATGCCTTTAAGCCCAGTACTCAGGAGGCAGACATAGGAGGATCACTGTGAGTTATAGGCCAGCCTGAAACTACATAGTAAATTCTAGGTCAACCTGGACTAGAGTGAGACCCTTCCTCAAAAATACAAAAAAAAAAAAAAAAAAAGGCCGGGGAGATAGCTTAGTGGTTAAGCACTTGCCTGTGAAGCCTAAGGACCCTGGTTTGAGGCTCAATTCTCCAGGATTCACGTTAGCCAGATGTACAAGGGGGCACACATGTCTGGAGTTCATTTGCAGTGGCTGGAGGTCCTGGCATGCTCATTCTATCTCTAGGTCTGCCTCTTTCTCTCTGTGTCTGTCGCTCTCAAATAAATAAATAAATAATACACAAAAGAGGGACTGGAATGATGGCTTAGCAGTTAGGGCATTTGCCTGCAAAGCCAAAGGAACCAGGTTTGATTCCCCAGGACCCATGTAAGCCAGATGCACAAGAGGCACACACGTCTGGAATTCATTTGCAGTGGCTGGAGCCCTGGCATGCCCATTCTCTCTCCCTCTCTTTCTCCCTCTTTCTCCTTCAAATAAATAAATAAATAAAAATGTTTTTTAAAAAATACAAAAAAGGGGGCACCTGGAGAGATAGTTTAGCAGTTAAGGTGCTTGCCTACCAAGCCTAAGGACCCGGGTTTGATTCTCTAGTACCCACATAAACCAGATACAAAAGGTGATGCATGCATCTGAAGTTTGTTTGCAATGGCTAGAGTCCCTGGTGTGCCCATTCTCTCTCACTCTCCCTCCCTTTCTCCTTCCATCTTTTTCACTCTCAAACAAATAAATAAAATATTCAAAAACAAAACAAAAAAAAAGAAATCATGGGCAGGAAAGGTGGTTTAGTGGTTAAAGAGGTTGCCAGTGAAGCCTAAGAATTCATGCTCAAATCTCCAGGTCCCATGTAGCCAGACACACAGTGAAACAAGTTCGTTCACAGTAGGCTGAAGGTCCTGGCATGCCCATTCTCTCTCTCTCTCTCTCAAAATTAAAATAATAAAAAACAAAACAAAGAGACATCATGATCAAACCAGGAAACACATACAAAGATAGCTGGTGAGAACCACCAAAAGTGGGAGGACTTCTTGTTAGATGCATTGATGAAAGGTGTACTGTCTCTGGAAATCTAAAAACAATAAGAAATAGACTAAAAGTTTATCTCTTTTTTTTGTATACCCATGAACAATTTTTAAAAAGTAGTAAAACACTCCTGCCTAATAATACTTCATACAATAGTGTTTAGAAGAGTGAAACTCCTGAAGAATTGGTCAACACATTATGGTATATTCACATCACACAGGCATGGGAGGAGAGAAAACTTTCTATATTCCAACCTGGACAACTCCAAAGCAAAAAGTTACTAAGTACAGAGAGATACATGGTGCAATGCCTCTGTGTGTGTTTGTGTGTATTTGTGTGTGATGTGTGTGTGCATCCAAAGGGGAGCATGTCACATGTATAGAGGCCAGGGGTCTATATTAGATGAGTTCCTCAATCACTCTCCATCTTATTTTTTTGAGACCGAATCTCACTGAACCCAGAAACCACCTATTCAACGCGTTTCAGATCCTTCTAGCTCTGCCTCTCCAGCACTGGGATTGTAATAGCATTTTATGCAGGTGCTGGGGAAACAAACTCAGGTCATGTGGCTTGCATGTCATGCACTTTATCCACTGAGCCAGCTCCCCAGCTCTCTGTGTGTGTGTGTGTGTGTGTGTGTGTGAGAGAGAGAGAGAGAGAGAGAGAGATGGGATTTGGGAGGTCTTGAAACTCTTTTAGGTTGGTCTTAAACTCGCAATCCTCCTGCCCTCAGCTTCCAGAATTCTGGGATTGCCAACACGCACAATCACACCTGACTGACATTTGTAAAGGCTTTGAGTGCATGTTCCTCTTGGTAGTATGAGATGCACCTGAGGCTAGATGGAAACTCTTGGAGTGCTGAGAAAGAGGCATTTGTAGCATGTGTGAAGACATGGCAATGTACTTTCCATGTCTGGTGTGTATGTGTGAGCACACGCATGTGGAGGCCAGAGGGGATGTCAGCTGTCTTCTTCATTTGCTTTCCCCTTATCTTTTTTTTTAATTTTTGTTTATTTTTATTTATTTATTTGAGAGCAACAGACAGAGAGAAGGAGAGAGAGAGAATGGGCGCGCCAGGGCCTCCAGCCTCTGCAAACGAACTCCAGACGCGTGTGCCCCCTTGTGCATCTGGCTAACATGGGTCCTGGGGAATCGAGCCTCGAACCGGTGTCCTGTAGGCTTCACAGGCAAGCACTTAACCGCTAAGCCATCTCTCCAGCCCCCCTTATCTTTTTGAGACATGGTCTGTCACTGAACCTGGAGCTCACAAATTCAGCTAACAGTAGCTGACCAGGATTCTCCTGTTTCTACCTCCCCAGTGCTGGCATTACAGGTATAGGTGTACACTACCACACCCAGCATTTACATGGGTGTTCGGGCTTTGAACTCAGGTCCTTATGTTTTCAAGGCAAGTACTTTATCCACTGCGCCACCTCCTCAGCCTTGAACTACTTTAGTGCATCTGTGGGTTCTTTTGGTTAAGATTTATGGGATGACCTGTTCCCAATTTTATTGTTGCATCTAGGTAGGTGTTACAATCAGGTTCACATTGCTGGCAGAAAACACCGAACCAAGAGCAGCTTGTGGGAAAAAGAGTTTATTTTGGCTTACAGACTCGAAGGGAAGCTCTGTGATGGCAGGGAAAACAATGGCATGAGCAGAGGGTGGACATCACTTCCTAGCCAACATCAGACAAACAACATCAGCAGGACAGTGTGCCAAACACTGGCAAGGGGGAGCTGGCTGTAATACCCATAAACCCACCCCCCAACAATACACTGCCTCCAGGAGGCGTTAATTCCCAAATCTCCATCATCTGGGTGTGTGGGGGACACCTGAATCAAACCACCACAGTAGGCAAGGATGACTCCGCTCCTAGAAGCTCTCAATCAGCAAAGCACCGTGGTCGTTATCACCCGCACGTGACCTTTTGGAATACACATTGGTAGGGTTCTCCGTGGTAAGCGGCTTTACAAGTTGTTATTAGAATCACGTTAGCTCAGTGCTCCAGGGTCCGCGGATGTTTTCTTTCCAAGGAACCTACTGGTTTGCTTTTCTCCTCTATTCCTTCTGAATAGCAACTGACAGACAAAAGGGAAGCTGGCCCAGACCTTTGATGGCTGTGCCAAGGGAACAATAGCCCTGCTTGTGGCAATCACCCTCTTTGTGCAACCAGAAGAATGCTACGAGTGCTGCTGGTTGGATGCAGTGTGTGTGGGTGGCCGGAGCAAGGTGCATTTGGCAGCCAGATGTAGATTCTGGGTGGTATGAACTGACTGTCCACATAGCTAAGGCTTGGCTCCTGGCTGGGACTCCCTTGCCCAGTGCCATCAGAGAGACCAGATGGGCTTGCCTCACTGTCCTTTGAAGATGGCATCCTTTATTTAGTTAAAAGAGAGAGGCAGCCAACCATCTGACCTGGAAAGCAATCTTGAGCATCCTGGTATTTTTTTTTTTGGGGGGGGGGCTCCATACATCTAAGAGGAAGGGAACGTTCACTATAGAGAAAATTTAGGGAGAGTCTTTACAAGCCTGTATTAGTAGATTGCTCATGGCTGGGGCCCAAATACCTGACAGAAACAACTTAAGGGAGGAAACACTTGGTTACTCATGGTTTCACAGGCGTCAGTCCATCATGCAGCAGAGAAGATGTGGCGGAGCAAAGCAGCTCACATCATGGGAATCAAGAAACAGAGAGAGGGAACATGGGTTGGGTACAGGCCAGATAATACCTACAAAGGACACGCCTACATAGACCTACTTCCTCCAACTAAGCTCCGCCTCCTCTTCCCACCACCTAGTAATATTATCATGTTATGTGAATCCATAGAGGGATTCATCTATCGATTAGGTCAGAGTGCTCATGGTGTAATCGTTTCTAGAAACATCCTTGCATATATTGATGGAGGTGTGTATTACTAATCTCCTAGGTAGCTTTTGATCTACTCAAGACTAACCACCCCAAACCCACTAAGAGCTGGAAGACTCAGTGATGAACGGACATCAGAGGCCCTGTTCACCAAGGACATTGTCTTCTCTAGCTTCCTGGGGCAGCTCCACTTAGAAAGCAGATGACAGTTCTGGAAATCTGTCACCACACGTACAGGCTCCTGTGCTGTGTCTACTGGTGCTCTGATTTCGACTGTGACCAGAGCTCCTGCTTCTCTTAGACCACCATCTAGCCATGGCTGATGGACTGAGAGAGGCTTTGTAAGGCATGGATTATTCTAAGATTCCTGTTACTCGATGTGAAGGTTTATATTGTCAACTTGACAGGGACTAGGAACTCCTACGAAATAAGTCTCTGGGCATACCTGTGAGAGATAATCTAGATTAGGTTGATTGAGGTAAGAAGACCTGTATATAAAGGACAAAGAGAGCTGAGCACTGGTATTCATCAGCAGTCTACTTCTTTGCTGTGGACTGAATATGACCAGCTGCCTCCAGCTTCTGCCACCACGCCTTCCCCATCCTGATAGACTGTAACCTTGAACTGTAAGTGGAAATACACCCTTCTTTCCTTAAGTTGCTTCTGGTTAGGTATTTGGTCACAGCAACAAGAAAATAACCAGTACACTGGACCAGAACCTTTGTGTGTGTTGTATGTGACGTGTGGGGGGGTGCATGCATGCCAAGCACATGTGTGGCATTCACAGGACTACCTCAAGGGAGTTGCCAAGTCCCGCCTTGTTCCACACAGGATCCCTTTTGCTGTTTGCCACTGGAAAGGCCAGACAAGCCGGCCCTTGAGCTTCGTGGTTCTCGAGTCCACCTCCCCTTGCTGTAGGTACATCTGGATTATTAAACACGCTTGTCTTACATGGCTTCGGAGACTACAGACTCCAGTCTTCAGGCTTGTGCAGCAAGTGCTTTTTAACCACGGTGCTATCTCCCAGCCCCTGTTTGTTTCTGGTGGTGGTGGTGGTGGTGGCTTTTTGATTTGGAGTTGTTTTTGAGGCAGTATCTTATGTAGCCACGGCTGGGCCACAAACTCACTATATAACTGAGGATGACTCTGAGCTCCTAATCCCCTTCCCTGGGTGCTGGGATTACGGGTGTTCCGTTCCACATCCAGTTTGTATGGTTCTGGGGCTCAAATCCAAAGCATCCTGGCAGGCACTCTACCCACTAGGCCACACTCCCAGCCCAGGAGTGGCTTTTATGGTCAGCCTTTGAGGTTGGGTTCCAAGACCAGGAAAGTTGTTTGAAATACCAGGAAGCCTTCTTTTTTCCAGTCCTTTCTGACGAACGTGTAGATGCCCCAGGGTTTATCTTGCCCTTGTGCAACTACTCCGCAGCCTCTGAATTGCACTCTACCAAAATCTCCATTGTTTCCTAGAGTGTCTTCAGGCTTGACTCTCCCCACTGGGACCTCACTCAGCTCCTCATGCAGTCAGCTCCCTTGGGTGTGCTCCCTCCAGGGCGTTTGGTTCTTAGGGCAGGCTCGTTCCCCAGACAGCTGCCGCAGCGCGGCTCTAGACGTGGGGCTGGGCACAGTGCAGCTCCCTTGGGTGTGCTCCCTCCAGGGCGTTTGGTTCTTCGGGCAGGCTCGTTCCCCAGACAGCTGCCGCAGCGCGGCTCTAGACGTGGGGCTGGGCACAGTGCGGCTCCCGCTTCTCTCGCACGGTTACCACCACGCTTCTGTCTTGGTTTGATGATTTTTACTTTGTATTATTTTATTTTTTTAAACATATTTTATTTATTTATTTGAGAGAGAGAAAGAGGCAGAGAGAGAGAGAGAGAGAGAGAGAATGGGAGCGCCAGGGCCTCCAGCCTCTGCAAACGAACTCCAGATACATGCACCCCCTTGTGCATCTGGCTTACATGGGCCCTGAAGAGTCGAACCGGGATCCTTTGGCTTTGCAGGCAAACGCCTTAACCGCTAAGCCATCTCTCCAGCCCTTTTATTATTTTTTATTTGAGATAGACTCACTAAGTAGTCCTGACAAGCCTGGAACGTGGCTTGGATCAGGCTGGCCTTGAACTTGTGATGATCCTCCTACCTCTATATCCCAAACGCTGGGATTATAGGAGTATGGCCTGGCCTCAGCCACACTTTTTGATGACCAAGGCACTAAGAAAAAGCAATCACTTATGGTTTTCTTAGATTACCCCTCCGCCCTTACTGTAGATGTAAACCAGGCCCTCAAACACACTGGGTAAACACTCTACATCTGAGCCACACACCCCTCTGACCCTCCCTAGAGGGTTCTGAAGGGCAAGACATTTTTAGTGAGCCCAACAACCAATCCCAAGTGCCTGAGAGTGTTGTAAGCATTTCACGTTTTCTCAATTGATAAGATAAGAAAGGAGAAAGGCTATGAGACTGACTATTGCGTGTGACCTATGACTTGGTAGTGAGGTCAATCTGACTCTGAGAAGGAGATTTGTAGGGCTCAGAGCACTTGGCAGGCAAAGTCCATGGGCTCTTTGAACTCATGGTCTTGGTAACTATCTGTCTGTCCCCTGCCATGAATAACCTTCTGGTGTGAAATAGACTATGTTAAAAGTCTCCTTGGGGGGTTAGACAGATTGCTTGGTGGTTAAAGCTCTTGTCTACAAAGCAAAAGGACCCAGATTTGATTCCCCAGAAACCACATAAGCCAGATGCACAAGGTGACACATGTTTCTGGACTGTGTTTGCAGCGGCTAAGGCCCTGGTATGGCCATTCAATCTCTCTCTCTCTCTCTTTCTCTCTCTCAAAGAAATAAAAATAAATAAATAAAATTAAAAGCCTCCTGGGAGACTGAAAAGCAGCTGTAGGACCTGTATTAAGTTACCTTTTCTCATTTATGCAACAAATATGTGTCAAAAGCAACTTAAGAGAGGAAGGGTTTATTTTGGTTCTTGGTCCCAAGTGATATCATCCATCACGGTGAGAAAGGCACTGTGGCAGGAGACGGAAGCAGCTGGTCACATTACATCTGTAGTCAGGGATCAGAAAGACAGACGACTGCTAGGGCTCAGCTCCGTTTCTCCTTTTTAATACAGTCCAGGACCTCCTGCCCATGGAATGGTGCTGCTCACACGTAGGTGGGGCCTGCTCACCTCAAGGAACCAAATCTAGAAAATCCCTTACAGAAATCTTCAGAGATTTGTTTCCATGGTGATTCTAAATCCTATCAAGTTGACTACTGAGATTAACCATTACAGCACCTGAAACCCTTGGCCAACGTCTCACAGCTAAGTAATGCTGTGGCAGCAGGAACCTGTGGTCACACTGCCTAAAAGGATCACCTTCATACAGTCACAGTGATTTTGGAGCTCTGCAGAAAAGGCGCACTAGTATGACTTCTTCCACCCACCAATCACTTGTGATGTGATTACACATATGACAGTGTCAAAAATGGAGCTGATACCAGTTAAGGCATTTGCCTGCAAAGCCAAAGGACCCAGGTTTGATTCCCCAGGACCCACATTAGCCAGATGCACAAGGAGCCACATGTGTCTGGAGTTCGTCTGCGTGGCTGGAGGCCCCGGCGCACCCATTCTCTCTCTCCCTCTCTCTCTCTCTCTCCCTCTGTCTTTCTCTGTCAAATAAATAAATAAATAAAATATGTTTTTTTAAAAAAAATAGAGCTGAGTTTGTACACTCTCTTATAAATGCCTGGGAGAGTGTTTGACTTTGTTTTTCGTTGTTATTGATTTTCTGTCTTGATGGTCTGCTCATTGCCAAAAGTGAGATGTTGAAATCAACTACTAGGGCTGGAGAGGTGGCTTAGTGGCTAAGGCACTTGTCTGCAAAGCCAAAGGACCAAGGTTCGATTCCCCAAGACCCACATAAGCCAGATGCACAAAGGAATGCATGTATCTGGAGTTCATTTTCAGTGGCTGAAAGTCCTGGTGCACCCATTCTCTCTCTCTAACTGCCTCTCTCTCTCTCTTTCCCAAATAAATAAAGTAAATAAATAAACAAAAAATTTAAAAAAAGAAATCCACTCCTACCATTGTGTTGCCTCCTGTTGCGACCCTTAGATCTGAAAGTATTTGCTTTCTGTATTTAGGTGCTGTGATATTGGGTGCATATGCATTTATGATTGTTGTATTGCCTTGATGCATTGACTCAATCGTTGAACAATGGCCATCTTTGCTCTTGTTTGTCAGCTTTTGAGTTAAATTCTATTTTAATCTAAGCATAACTGTCCCTGCTTTTATGATATGGAATATCTTCAAATATATATATTTCCAAGCATATGAGACCAAGCTAAACACTGAGCAACCCATGGATGCTTCTCCAACCCTTAGTGCCACAGACTGGGGTGTGGAAAAGGGAGGTATAACAGAATTCAGAATCCTTTAGGTGAAAGGAGACTTGGTCACCAACAGAAGGCAAGCCAGCCAGGTCCAGAGTGGAGTTTGGTACCAAATCCCACTGCATAATGTCAGACTTCTTAACTCACCGACATTTCCTTTCCCCAGTGTGGTCCCCTAGGTGTGTTGAGAAGGTCTTTAGGAACAGGGTTATAATTCAACAGTAGAGCACTTGCATAGTATGCATGAGGTCCTGAGTCCACTGCTTCCACCACTAACACAGGGAGAAAGGGAGGATCAGATAGAGAGGGAAGGAGGAGGGAGAGGAGCAAGAGAGAGAAAGAGGAGAAGAAGGAGAAGGAAGAAGAGTAGAATGAGGAGGAAGAAGAAGAGGACCAAGAGGAAGAAGAGAAGAGCGAGACTGTGCACTGTACCCTTCCCTTTCCCATGTCGCTACGAGCTCCTAGTGTGTGCTGTGTACAAGTAGCACTATTCTGGAATATCCCATTGCTCTACCCAAATAAACAAATAACCCTCTGATACTTCTTTTGTTTGCTCTGGTGATTGGGAGACATCAATATATCCAGACAAAAGAGCAACCCGGGGTTCAGCAACTAGAAAGGTTAGTATCTGCATATTTATGGATCCAAATATGTAGCATGCAAACTGGCATTTCTAATCATTTCCTTTAATCAAGAGAAGCATGACACACTGCTCTGTGGTATCGCCGTAGCGTTTAAATTAAGACACATAATATAACTTACACCTGTGATGTTTTTTAGAGCTGATCTATGCAGACTGTCAGCGGTGATAATGACTATTGTTCGCTGTGTTAGCTCGGACTTGGCAGAGGACTACAGAAGGAGACTGCTTTACAATAACACTGGCTTATCCACAAGTTCAGCAAGTATTGCCTGTGGCCAAGGTGCCATCGAGGAGGCATGGGAAAGAGGAAATGAAGTGGAAATTTTTATGGAAGGAATGTTTGGGTACAGTTGTAATGGCAATTAAACCCAGGGCCCTGTGTATGCTAGGTAAGTGCTTACCACTGAGCCACACCCCCTAGCCCATCACTGGGGGATTCTAGGCAGGAGCTCTGCCACTGAGCCATGCCCCCAGCCCCTCACTGGGGGATTCTAGGCAGGAGCTCTACCACTGAGCCACACCCCCAGCCCCTCATTGGGGGATTCTAGGCAGGAACTCTACCACTGAGCCACACCCCCAGCCCCTCACTGGGAGATTCTAGGCAGGAGCTCTACCACTGAGCCACACCCCCAGCCCCTCACTGGAGGATTCTAGGCAGGAGCTCTACCACTGAGCCACACCCCCAGCCCCTCACTGGAGGATTCTAGGCAGGTGCTCTACCACTGAGCCACACCCCCAGCCCCTCACTGGGGAATTCTAGGCAGGTGCTCTACTGCTGAGCCATGCCCCCTGCTCCTCATTCAGGGAATCTAGGCAGGAGTTCTACCACAGAGCCACCCCTCTAGCTCCTCACTGAGGGATTCTAGACAAGCACTCTGTTACTAAACTACAGCCCCAGCCCAGCCGGAAGAAACTATACACACTCTTAGTAGAAGGCAATTGACCCATTTATTTATTGGTGTTTTATCATTTTAATGTTTTTCAATTTTCTTAGAATTCACTCACGTATGTAACTTTTTGTTTGTTTTTGTGGCAAGATCTTACTCTGCAGCACAGGCTGGCCTAGAACACAAGATCCTTGTGCTTCAATCTCCCAAGTGCTAAGATTACAAGCATGCACCATCAGACTGGCCTAAAATTTATTTTTTAATAAAAGTTTAAAATGCAATGCATAGGATGGATATGGCGGCACATTCCTAGAATCCCAGCAGTTGTGGGAAGGAAGACAGGAAAGGGGGGGCAAGGAGAGATGAACAGGTGGCTATTTGAAGAATTGGGGTCATGACTGTGGCATTGAACAAGTAGGTGTCTCACTCTAGCTCAGGCTGACCTGGATATCACTATGCAGTCTCAGAGTGGCCTCGAACTCACGGCAATTCTCCTACCTCTGCCTCCCAAGTGCTGGGATTAAAGGCATGTACCACCACGCCAGGTGAACAAGTAGCTTTCTAAAGAAATCTGTAGGCCATATCAGTTAGGGACTTCTTCAGGGGAGGCTATGGGGATTAGGAACTTTCCTGATTTTTTACCATTGTTGCATCAACTTATGTTCAGCTATGGCTACATCCTAAGAAGACCAGCTAAGAGAAGGAAAGGATGTTACATATTGTTTTTTTTTTTTTTCATGACTACATACTGCTTCAAACACATTCATTAAAAAGAACTTGAGCTGATCTTGATTCATACCTATAATCCCAGGATTTGTGGAGGTAGGAGTATTAGGAGTTCAAGGTCAGTCTTGGCTACATACAGAGTTCTAGGCCAATCTGGGCTATAGGAAACCCCGTCTCAAAAAGTCAACGATAGCAGGATAGAGAGAAACTAAACTGGAAGTATGTTGGAAGCTTCCTCCCTGCAGGTTAGCTTTCTTTCTACCAGAAGGTTCTGTGTAAGCTGCTGGAGAGGAAAAGCCATGAACAGTCCTGCCCATCTGGGACCCTGTGTACTCAACTGACCTGCCAGGCAAGATATGCCCGCTGGTACACTAGTGGCATGAATGTTAAGATAGTAACCAACTGTTTTCTGATAGGATTTGAGGCCTGCTCCACAGGAAGAATTTCATGTCTGATACCGTAGACTTGGCCAAAAGCCCTGTGGCTAGGGACATAGGCCCCCAAAGGGGAACCTACTAGCGTGACCGTACTAGACGGATAGCATGTCAAAGTGCCTTGTCAATATCTATATGTGTTCTCGTGGCTTAGCACATGCTTGAAGCCTCCATCACAGGAGCCTCTTACTACCATGGGCGGTGGTAAATGCAGAGATGCATGGCTGGCAAAGTGCCAAGACTGAGTGACGACAGTGTGTGCTCAGCCTCCAACAGGGCATCGCATCCACCCTTTCCAGGGCTCAGGGAACCTCACAGAAGAGGGTGCAGAAGGAATGTAAGAACAGCAGGTCGGGCAAGAGGGCTAAGAAATGCTCACTTCTGGATATGACATGGACGTTACACTCATGATATCACAGCAGCCATGGTTTTCTACAAGACTGAGCCTGTCAATCTTCACCAACTGTGGGGGAAGGACGCCTGAGAGCCCACACTTCCCAGAGTAGCTAAGGGAAGCTGATGGTTGCTATGAGAGGGGGAGTCAGGTCCATCAGTGGTGAAGCCACTGGTTAAGTTGTGTATTTCACATTAGATAACCTTTCATCCAGGATCATGCAAGCAACCCTAATTTAACTAAATGGTTTTTTAAAAAATATGTATGAAAATAAGATGGGGATACAAGGGGGAGGAAAGAAGCATGTTCATGGGAGGGGAAGTGGATAAGAAATGGTAATTGGGGGGAACAAGATCTGGATTTAAATTGGGACTATAGATTTGCTTCTGAAATGAGTAATCTTTTTTTGTTTTGTTTTGTTTCTTTCCAAGTAAGGTCTCACTTAAGCCCAGGTTGACCTGGAACTCACTCTACCCCTGGCTGGCCTTAAAGTCCTACATCAGCCTCCCAAGTGCTGGGATTAAAAGCATGTGCCAAGATGCTTGGTTTGAATAATTTTTTTTAAAGACATGCTTTAAGTTTGGGGAGCCAACCACTTCAGGGGCTCCATTCCTTTGTGCTGCCTGCTTCTACCTACCACTCCATAGCTCACACACACAGAGTGCCACCGTGGGCATGGCTGCCCTACATGTGCATTTTTTTCTATCTCACTTTGGGCTGCATAGATTGCTTAGTGGTTAAAGCAATTGCCTGCAAAGCCTAAGGACCCAGATTTCACTTCCCAGAATCCACATTAGCCAGCTGCACAAGGTGACACATGTGTGCAAGGTCACACACAGTCACACAAGGTCACACAAGGTCACACATGCACACAAGGTGTCACGTGTCTGGAGTTCGAGTGCAGTGGCTAGAGGCCCTGGCGCATCAATTCTCTCTCTCCCTCTCTCTCTCCTCCTCTCTCTCATAAAAATAAAAAATAAAAATCTCACTTTAATCGACCTTGTCCACATAAAGGAAAATCAACAAAACCCAAACATGTCCTTCTGCTATTCCTCCGCTTGGCAGCTTGTTAATTCTCAAGAGGGTTGAAATAAAATTACCGATTGCCTTCATCATATTGTGATGCTGTTTTCTGGTTCTCCAGCTGCTACTTTGAATAATCGGTATTTTTTTTAAAAAAAAAAATGAGAAGGAAAAAGAAATGGTTAACCTCCTTATTGGTCTTCAGTGAGGTGATTCCAATGGGCTGTCAAGAACAGAGGGCCGTAACAAATGAGCTTAGACCTCTCTTCATTGCGCGCCCTTTTCATCCGCATACAGTAATAGTTGCCTGTCTTTCAAGGATCCCATCAACCAAATCCCAAGTTAGAGACTTTGAAATTCAAAAAAAAAAAAAAAAAACCTACACTCAGCCACACCTATTCTTTGCTGGATACCGTGGTGAATTTGGGATTTAGGTATAACTTGTTGAAATTTTATTTAGGTCAATGGAGGCTTGTTTTGAGATTGGAAACTTTTGACATGTATCCTAAAGGGCACAGCAGCGATTAGAGTCCGGGTGCAACAGAATCCTCGCTTGAGAGTTTCCTTGTAGCCAGTGCATTCAAAGCAGTAATCTACATTTTGTGCCATGCCAAGTGGTGAGTGACTCTGCTAGGAGGATTAAAGGATTATTTTTTAAGCCACTGAACTCAAGCCTCTCTCTATCAGAAACATTGATATCTAGAATGAATGAATTTCTCATACCTCTTTTCTTCAAGATTCGCAAAATGTTTTTGCTAAATGTAAATGACCAAATCGGAGATTAATTTTTAGAGTCGGAAAAAGCCTTAGAGATGAACCAGACATGTTTATTTCAGTATGAAACTAACAGACCAGAGAAGTTCAATGACTTAGTATATACGTTACATCCACTTACTGGCAAGAGGAGACTAGAACTCACAACTCTACATTGCTAGTTGAGGGTGCTTTCCTCACATGCTCCATTGGCAGTACCTGGCAATGTACTAAACGGCCCTACAGCAGGGCTGGGAGAGAAGGGCTCAGCCTTAGAGCATCTGCCTGGAATCTTCCAGTTGACAGGCCGGGGGCATGGCTTAGTGGTAGAGTGCTTGCCTAACATAAATGAAGCCCTGGGTTACATATCACCACCACACACACACAAATAAATAAATAAATAAATAAATAAATAATAAAAGTAAGTAAAACAACCAATAAAGAGGTTCCCTCCAGACCACATTGCTCATGTCTGCACTTGACCAGATCCCTCAGGGCATGAATGCACCCACAGTGATACCTGAGAAGCCCTGCTTTCCGCCTCACTGCCCCAGTCTCACAGGGCTGTAACCTTTGAACTTGACGTTAGTTCTCCTTTCTGAACATGCCCCAGTCAGACCCATAAAATAAGGACAGCAACAGGGCTGAAGCTCAGTGATAAAACAAGTACTGGCTATACATGAGGACCAGTGTTCCATCCCTCGCCCTAAATAAATAGATAAGATGAAATGGAAGTGAAAGAATGAAGCTAGGCTTTGTGAAGGTGAGTATGCACTGGTCATCTCAGCATTCAGGAGGCTGAAGCATAAAGATCTCAAATTGCAGGCCAGCCCAGGCTATATATAGCAAGACTCTGTCATGAAATGAAGAAATACAGTTCCTCGAGCTATGCGCTGATGTTTTCAGAACAGAATAAGCCTTTGATGTCAGTGAGTCCCTCACAACACCTAGCCAGCGCACACTGGTTGTATTTTCATGAAGGTTGCCATCCGCTACCTCCTCCATCCCCCGCCTGGAAAGTGGGATTCGCTGTCTGTCTTCATGACTTCTGCACACTCTTGAAGAGAGTAGACCTGTTAGATGTTGCTCCAATTATGCTCACGTATCACTTAACAGCAGGGATACGTCCTGAGAAACGCGTCGTTAGGTTGTTTTGCCATTGTTCAAACATCACAGAGAGCACTTACACAAACTGAGATATTGCAGGTCAAGCACCACACGAGGCATCTTCGTGCAGTCAAGAGAAGCGAAAAACACGAAATGGGTGAGGCTGCTGCCAGCTGATCACAGGGTATGCTTTTATGGTAAATTTTGCTTCTACTAGACAGAGGATATTCTAAAATAATGATTAAAAATGTAGCAAAGGAGGCTGGGGGAAAGGCTCTGTCAGTAAAGTTCTTGCCACACAAGCATGAGAATCTGAGTTCAAATCCCCAGAACCCACATAAGAGTTGGG
The DNA here is from genome assembly GCA_036346955.1 of Dipus sagitta. NCBI lineage: Eukaryota > Metazoa > Chordata > Mammalia > Rodentia > Dipodidae > Dipus > Dipus sagitta. The sequence continues at coordinate 3,019,355 of CM070771.1, forward strand.
CATGAGGTCACACAGCCATAATCCCAGCACTAAAGAGGTGGAAACAGGAGGATCCCTGAGGCTCATGGCTAACTAGTCTAGCCAAATTGGTGAGCCCTGGATCATTGAGAGAGCTTGTCTCAATAATTACTGGAGAGATGGCTCAGCAGTTAAGGCTCTTGCCTGCCTGCAAAACCTTCAGCTCCCCAGTTTCTACATTAAACCAAAGTAGCCTTTGTATCTGGAGCTTGTTTGCAGTGGCAGGAGGTCCTGGCATGCCCATTCTCTCTGTCTGTCTCTCTGCTCTCTCTCTCTCTATGCTTGCAAATAAAAATAATAGTAATAACTAGTGTGAAAACAGATTGAGGAAAATCCTTGACATTGACCTCAGGCATTCATATGCATGCACACTTCAGGATGTGGACCTACCTGGAGAAGGCAGGCCACTGTAGGTATGACTTTGAAGGCTATGTTTTGTCCCCAAACCTTTCTTCTCTCTTCTCTACTCTGCTCTCTTTCTCTCTCCTACCCTCCCTTCTTTCTCTTCCTCTCTGCCTCCCTCTCTTCCTTCTCTCCCTCTCCCCATCTCTTTTCCCTTCCCTTCCCTCTTCCTGTTCCCTCCTTCTCTCTCTTGCCTTTCCCCTTCCCTCTCTTTCTATCCTTCTTCCCTCTCTCCCCTTCTCTGTTTCCTTCTTCTCTCTGTTCCCTCGCTCCCTCTCCTTTTTTCCATCTCCCTCCTTCTCTCCGTCTTGCCACTGTTATACCGATACCTCCCACTCCCTCTTCCCAGCGCTTGCTCTCTGTCTGCTTCCTTGCTCCGGCCCTGCCGCCACCCATCATGTTCAGCCTCTTCCCAGGCCTGCAGTCACAGAGCCGGCTGACCCACGGACTGGAACTATGAGCCAAAATAAATCTCTCTTCCTTCAAAGTTCTTCATGTCAGGCTTCTGGGTTTTTTTTCCTGGTGATGAAAAGCTGACTAACAAGCACTAAAAGAATGTTTTCAACCCCACTGTAGGAGACATTGGTGTGTATGCAGTATTAGCAGAGATGTTGTTAGGCCACATATACCTCCACTTAAAAATGTCAGTTCTGGGCTGGAGAGATGGCTTAGTCATTAAGCAAAGTCAAAGGACCCAGGTTTGATTCCCAAGTACCCACATAAAGCTGGATGTACAAGGCAGCACATGCATCCTGAGTTCATTTGTAGTGGCTAGAGGCTCTAGTGTGCCCATTCTCTCTCTCTCTCTCATTCTCTCTCTCGCTCTCTCGCTCTCTTTCAAATAAATAAAATATTTTTTTAACGTCAGTTCCAAGCCGGGCTTGGTGGTACACACCTTTAATCCCAGCACTCGGGAGGCAGAGGTAGGAGGATTGCCGTGAGTTCGAGGCCACCCTGAAACTACATAGTGAATTCCAGGTCAGCCTGGGCTAGAGCAAGACCCTACCTGGAAAAAAAAAAAAAGAAAGAAAGAAAATATTTAAAGGTCAGTTCCTTGAGCCAATGTGGTGTTGCATGCCAGTAATACCAGCACTTGGCAGGTGAAGACAGCAGGATCAGGAATTCAAGGTCATCCTCGGCTGCAGTGAGTTTGAGGCCAGCCTAGACTCCATGAGTCTATGTCTCAAAAAAAATTTAAATAAATAAATTAGTTTAAAGGCCAGCTGTGGGGCTGGAGAGATGGATTGGTAGTTAAGGCACTTGCTTGCAAAGCCAGACTGCCTGGGTTTGATTCCCCAGTATCCACATAAAGACAGATGCACAAAGTTGTGTATGAGTCTGGAGTTTGTTTGCAGTAGCAAGAAGTCCTGGTTCTCTCTCTCTCTCTCTCTCTCTCCCTCCCTCCCTCCCTCCCTCCTTCCCTCCCTCCCTCCCTCTCTCCCTGCCTCTTTCTGTAATGATAAAAACACTTAAAAAAAAAATCTAGCTGAGTGTGCTTTTCTTTCCATTGTCGTGTTGAGTTCACACTCCTCTTTTCCAGGGTCATCTTCCTCTCTAATAACTCAGGTCTCTTCATCTCTCTGACAAGTCGAGGCCCAGCACTGCTCCTGGAAGCCCCTGACATTTTCGAGTCCCCATAGGTCAAGGGGAAGACAAGATTACTTTTCCATGGTGTGTTTCCACGCATATTTTGCAATTTCAGAGTTATCCTGAAGAAATGCCTTCTGCAGACACAAATAAAAGACATGGACAGGTGCAAAACTCCAAATCACCAGAACTCACCCTAAAGGATCTCTCCAAAAGCCTTGTTTGCTCTCGCCTGGTGCTTCTCGCTGTATAATTTTTTTTTCCCTCTAATTGTGCACTTATGAAACAGCACCTCACAGGCAACCCAGCAAATATACAAACTGCTTCACAACCAAAGCAGTTTCTACTCCCTAAAGCCCAGCATGCGTGGGCAAGACACGTGATTAGCCCAGTGTCTTAATGGCGCGTGGGGCTCAAGAGCCACAGCCCCACTCAGCACCCACAGCTGAAGTGATGTTCAGAGCAGCCAAGCACCATGGTTGAGTCAAGTTAGCCTATTCATCGTGACCAAGAGAGCCTGCTGCTTTTGAGTGAGCCAGCAGAATTCTTTGGGGGGAGGGGGGTTGAGGGAGAGAAAGGAACATTTGGAGAAGACAAAATGCTAACCTAAAAACATTCTAGAAACATCCGAGTTCCTCATGGTTGTTGGTTTCCTCTCAAGTCATCTGAGGAAGATTATTTTTTTTTGTCCGTAGTATGTGTCTGGCCATGCATGTTACTATATTGTTGTCATATCATACCATGACGGCTACTTATGTGTGACTTGCACTTTAGAATGGTAAAAATAATCATAACAACTAGATAGACAAGAATGAATGGCTTGTGTCTTGAGATTTGTGATTCACAATATGACTTCACTTGCTCGATTTTATTGATTTATTTGTTTATTAGAGACAGAGAGAGTATGTGTGTATGTGTGTGTGGGAATGGGCATGACAGGGCCGCTAGCCACTGCAAATGAACTCCAGATGCATGTGCCACCTTGTGCATCTGGCTTACATGGGACCTAGACAATCGAACCTGGGTCCTTCGGCTTTGCAGGCAGGCGCCTTAACCACTAAGCCATCTCTCCAGCCATAGGGTTTTTTTTTTTTTTAGTTGTATTTTAAGCCAGGCATGGTGGCACATACCTTTAATCCTAGCACTCAGGAGGCAGAGGTAGAAGGATCGCAGTGAGTTTGAGGCCACCCTGAGACTACATAGTGAATTCCAGGTAAGCCTGGACTAGAGTGAGACCCTACCTTGAAAAACAAACAAACAAAAAAAGTTGTATTTTATTTATTGATAATTTTTTTTTTTTTTTCTGGTGCTGAGAACCAAACCCAGGACCTTGTGCTTTCTAGGCAAGCGCTCATGCACTGAGCTAAATCCCCAAACCCTAGATAGTTTTATTTATTTATTTATTTATTTATTTATTTATTTATTTAAGAGAGAGAAAGAGGCAGACACAGAGAGAGTGAGAATGGGCACACCAGGGCCTCCAGCCAATGCAAACGAACTCCAGACACATGTACCACCTTATGCATCTGGCTGACTTGGGTTCTGGGCAATGGAACCTGGGTCCTTAGGCTTCACAGGCAAGTGCCTTAACTGCTAAGCTGCGGCGAACCCCCTGACCCGCAGGGAAGAACAGCCACAAGACGAAGATTCTTCTTGATCACACTTTTATTGGAGAGCTCTTGGTTAACAGGAAGGTTGATGGCGAGAGAGAGAGACACGAGGCGGAATGTGCAGCTGCTTTATAGCGGGGAGTACAACGAGGTGCCCACTGATTGGTTGCTACCAGCTTGTCACCACCAGGCGCCACAGGATGGGCTTGGGACAGGTTGCGTCAAGCGCATGCGCATACCGTGAACACGGTTGGCGCCAAGGCACTGCCTAATATGGAGTTGTATACCTCAACACAGACAGGAAGCCAGCGCCATCTTGTGATGGCGACTGCTTGCAGCTCCCTGCACTAAGCCACCTATCCAGCCCCTATTTATTGATAATTTTTATACATATAAAATATTTTTGATCATATTCACCTTACATTTCCTTCTGTTGTCCCCCTCCCCCTTTTACTGCACCCCCTCTACTTCCCAACCAATCCCTCTTCTACTCTGATGTCTTTGTGTGTGACAGAGACACACTGAATTTAATTAGGGTTGCATGAGCATTGGGTGGGAGTTATTTACCAGAGCATGGGTAGCTTATCAGTGGCTACACCCCAAAAGAAAATGTCTACCCCTCCCACAGCAACCATTAGCTGGCTGTAGCTCCTCAGGGAGGGATGGGGGCCTTGTAAGCTCCACAAGGTTGATGGGTCCAGTCTTGTGCAGGTAACAACAACCACTGTGAGGTCATAAATGCAATGGCCATGTAGTGTCCAGGAGACAGTATTCCAATCCCCATTCTCTGGCTCTTACGTCCCTGCTGTGCCCCTCTCCCACAGTGCTCCCTGAGCCTTCGAGGATGTGATAGAGATGTTTCTTTTAGCGCTGAGCACTCAACAGAGTCACTTATTCTCAGCACTTGGATGAGCTTCGAGTCTCTTCAGTAGTTGCTGCCCACTACAAAAAGAAACTTCTCTGCCCAAAGTTACATGATTTGTTCTTGTGGTGTGGGTGTGTTGGGTGTGTATGCATGTTCTCATATGTGCAGGGGCATGTGTATGTGTGTGTGGAGGCCACAGGACACCCTTGAGTGCCATTCTTCAGTTGTAGTCTATTTCTTTTCAATATAGGAGGTCTCGTTGGCCTGGGCTTGACAATTAGGCCTGGCTGGCTGGCCACTGAGCTCCAGGGATCTGTCTGTTCCTACCTCACTAGAGCTGGGGTTGCAGGCAGATGCCACCATGCCCAGTATTTTATGAGTCCTGGGGCTGGAACTCAGGTTCCTGTGCTTACAAAGGAAGCACTTTACTGGCTGAGCCATCTCCCGGCCCCCACTTGCTCAATTTGATTTCAGATACTCCCTCTTTCAATGACCGTAGGAAGTAGTTAAGGTATGTTTTGATTTTTTCTGTTTTATTATCTATTTGTTTTGTGTATGTGTATGGTGTGTGTTTATATTAGCATATTATTAGTATATTGACATGTACATGCCATGGCACATGTGTGGAGGTCAGAGGGCAATCTCAGGATGTTCTCTCCTTGCACCTTTTTTTTTTTTTTTTTTTTTTTTGAGCCAAGGTCTCACTCTAGCACTTGCTGACCTGGAATTCGCTATATAGTCTCAGACTGGCCTCAAACTCATAGCAGTCCTCCCTCCTAGCCCTGCCCCCTGAGTGCTAGGATTAGCGGCATATGCCACCACGCCTGGTCCACCACCTTTTATTATTTTTTTTTTTTTTTGAGATATGATATCCTTTGTTGTTTTTGCCTCTGCTGCTTGCAAGCCCCTGGATTCTCCTGGCTCTGGATCCCATTGCCAGAATCACACTGGGGTTACAGATGTGTGCATGGTTGTTGCTCCAGCTTTACATGGGTGGTGGGGAATTGAATTTCTGCCAGCAGGCTTGCAAGCAAGCACCTTTAACCACTGAACCATCTCTCCAGCCCCTGGCTTTTCTGTTTTATAGGAAGGAAAACCTTCAAGGTAAAACATATAGAGTGGGCCTTTCTTCCACGCACCACCATCTGAGAGATTATCCACATCATGAGTTGCAGGGCCAGCCAAGAACCACAAAAGAAACAAAGAAAGTAGCAAACGGAGGCTCCTTACAAAGCTAATCACATGTGTACACACACACACACACACACACACACATACACACGTGGTCCAATCACCTGTCATGCATTTGGAGAGAGGGCAGGCAGCAAGACTATATTCATACAATATGCATACTCTACGTTAATATATTAAAAATGCCTAGCCTGGAGTGGTGGCACACACCTTTAATCTCAGTGCACACCTGGGAGTTCCGCCAACAGGACAGGCAGGAGATAAAAAACCTCCTAATAAAAATAATTAGTGGGAGCCAGCCGGGCGTGATGGCGCATGCCTTTAATCCCAGAACTTGGGAGGCAGGGGTAGGAGGATCGCCTGCTGTGAATTCAAGGCCAGTCTGAGACAACATAGTGAATTCCAGGCCAGCCTGGGCTAGAGGGAGATGCTACCTCACATAAAAAAAAAAAAAAAAAGTAATCAATGGGCTAGAGGGATGGCTTACCAGTTAAGGTGATTGCCAGTGAAGCTTAAGGACCCAGATTCAATATTCTCTCTCTCTCTCTCTCTCTCTCTCTCTCTCTTTAATAAATAAATAAAAATAATAAAACTATAGATATAGAATGCGTGCATTTCTAAACAACATGTAGATAGAAATATAGAACCTTGCAGGCTGCATTTACTCACATATTGACAGGAGAATGAGTGCAAGCTCATGGATTACGACTTATCCACAAATATCTTCAGATAGTTTCTTAGGCACTTAAATTTTATCCTGTGAATATCTATGTAGACAGGTGAATTACCTCAAGGCTCCTCTGTTCCCTCTCTTGTAGATGGATTTAGCCAGGAAACTGCCCAAGGCATAAGCTACCCAAGGGGTCAAAACTGTATCATCATCATCAATTTGGATAAGAAGTTGTCTGGGGCTGGAGAGATGGCTTAGCAGTTAAGCACTTGCCTGTGAAGCCTAAGGACCCCTGTTCAAGGCTCAATTCCCCAGGACCCACGTTAGCCAGATGCACAAGGGGGTGCATGCGTCTGGAGTTCGTTTGCAGTGGCTGGAGGCCCTGGCACACCCATTCTCTCTCTCTCTCTCTCTCTCTCTCTCTCTCTGCCTCTTTCTCTCTCTGTCACTCTCAAATAAATAAACAAAAACTTTAAAAAAAAAGAAGTTTTCTGATGAGGTCCAGGGTTTGTGTTTCATTTTTCAAACAAGCACCTTCAACCACTGGGCCATCTCCCCAGCCCTGTGTCTCATTTTGTTTGCTTTGGTTTGCAAGAAATAAAACTCAGGGCCTTGTACTCATGCTAGGCAAGTGCTCTACTGATAACCCACACCTCTTTCCCCCACTGGGGGTCTAGGCAAGCCTTCTATTGATGAGCCACACAACACTGCCCCCACAGGGGGATTCCAGGCAGGTGCCCTACCACCAAAGCACACCCCCAGCCTTCGGCTTTTTGAGACTATGTCTCACTATGTAGATGAGGCTGGCCTTGAACTCACTATGTAGCCCAGTCTGGCCTTAAACTCATATTCCTTCTGCCTTCCCTTCCTGAGTGCTGGAATTACAGTCCTATGATACCATGCCTGGCTAAGGCTCCGGGATTTTTTTGTTTTGTTTTCTAAGGAATGAAAATGTTTATTTGGGGCTTTTTTTTTTTTTTTAGTTAACTGTGAATTTTACAGCATGAACATATTAGATATTGGTCATATCCCCATCAGGTTATACTCTTATGTTCCCTCTGCCCCTCCCCCATTCCACTGAGTTCCTCCTCAGTGTGGTTATGGTATTCACCGTGGGGTCATGAGTGCGCCAGTCAGTCTCTGTGGGGAGACAATGCCTCAGGATACTCCCTTCCCTCGTGTGGCTTTTATAATCTCTTTTGCCACCTCTTCTATAATGTTCCCTGAGCCTTGGAGGATGTGTTTAAAGTCTCCTTTAGAGTTGAGCTCTCAGCAGCCTCTGATTTTCTGCTTGGGTGAGTTTTGAGTCTCCTTGGTGTATACTGCCGTCTCCCTGGAGGAGGTTCTCAGGCTAGCCATGAGAGCAGCGCTCATGTTTAACACACAACTTGGAAAATGAAGACCCATCCGTGTGACACGAAAAGAAAGCTAGCTAACCATCTCTATCACATCTGCCTGGGCCCAGAAGACATTACAAAGGTTCAGTTTTGAAGCGAAAAGTTGACAACCCTCAACCCATGATAGCAGACCACTTTTGCCTAATTTAGATAATGTCATAAAACGGTCATAATGTGATCCTTCCATAGTAAAATTGGGCCACTCATTTCCTTTATTAGCATCAGTAACTCAACTGACATTCACACGATATCTGAGTCTGTCAAAGTATATCCAATTACAGTATTTCACTCTGTCACAGAGCCATGAGCCATGTTGGATTCCTCAGACTATTCCCAGTTTTCAAACAAGGACACTGAGGTAAGGAGCAAAAATTAAGTATTTATGGAATGCCCAGTAGTACATGGCAGGCCCTACGGTTAGTGCTAAGGGATGTGATATTTTTTAAAGCAGATTTATCAAATAGGGTCTGGAACTGGATCATAGACCCAAGTTCCTCCAGCCCTCATGTGGAGGTTTGATTCAGGTGTCCCCCATAAACTTAAGTGTTCTGACTGATAGGTGTCCAGCTGATGGCAATTTGGGAATTGAAGCCTGCTATAGGCGGTGTATTGTTGGGGGAAGGCTTTGGGGTGTTATAGCCAGCTTCCCCTTGCCAGTGTTTTGCACACTCTCCTGCTGCTCTTTGTCTACCTGATGTTGGCCAGGAGGTGATGTCCACTCTCTACGCATGCCATCATTTCCCTGGTCATCATGGAGTTTCCCCTTACCTGCAAGTCAAAATAAACACCCTTTGCTTCCACAAGCTGCTCTTGGTCAGGTGTTTTCTTCCAGCAATGTGAACCTGACTGCAACACCTGGCTTTGTAGGTCTCTGGAACAAACTTGAACCCAGTGAGTGACATGACTCTTCAGGAAGAGAAGAAAGAGAAAGAAAGGACAGACGGAAGAGAGAAAGAGAACTGAGACAAGATATCTCCAAAGAAAGAAAGGGAGTGAGTGGTAGAAAGGCAGAAAGAGGAGGAAGGGAAGGAGGGAGGAAGGGATCCCAGAGGGATGGCTTAAAGTTAGCTTAAGTTAGAATACATCAGTTCAGTTATGTAGATCTCATTTTAAGTGCTCAGCGAAACAGCCATTCAATATATCCTGAAGGCAATTTTTCAGTAAAGTGAGGAGTCCTATTGTAAAAAAAAAAAAAAGTGAGTGCTCCAGGACTTAACTTTTTTCAATCATTTAAATGTGTATGTGTTGGTTCCTGAAAAGCACTAGGTACGTTTGTGTAGCAAACAAACAGTTGAGCTGCTCTGATTAAGATTGATGCCTCAGCTGAGTGTGGTGGGGCAAGCCTGGGGATCCCAGCACTCTGGATACCTAGGCAGGAAGATGTCAAGGAGGGGCCAAGGTAGTGAGACCCTGTCACACACTCACATACACACACGCACACACATACATGCGCCAAAAAGAAAAATCACTAATGCTGCATTCCTCTTTCCATCCTTTCTGACACTGCACTTGGCTTTCAAAAGTACTTTTCTGGGCTGGAGAGATTGCTCAGTGGTTAAGGCACTTGCCTGCAATGCCTAAGGACTCAGGTTTGGTTCCCCAGAACCCACATATTCCAGATGCACAAGGTGACGCACGTATCTAGAGTTCATTTGCAGTGGCTACAGGCCCTGAAACACTCATTCTCTCTCTCTAGTAAATAAACACATAAAGTATTTTTTAAAGAGGCCTTTTCTGTTTGCCCTTGCACTCCAGCTTCTGAAGCCACTCTTACGAAGTCTCTTCATACCTTGAAGAGTGTACACGTACTATTGCTAGGAGCAGTCAGGTTATTCACCCCAAAATACTTCTTTTCATTAAGAACCAGCATCTGGGGGGGGGACGTCACTCGGCTGGTATAGTATTTGTCTAGCATGCACGAAGCCCTAGATTCAATTCCCCAAAACCCAAAAACTGGGTGTAGTGGTGAGCGCCTGTACCCCTATCAATGTGGAGTTGGAAACAGGAGGATCAGAAGTTCAAGGTCGGGAGCCAGGGAGCTGTCTCAGTGGCCAAAAGTGCTTGCTTGCTACACAAGCATGAGGATCTGAGCTTGATTCCTGGAACTCACATTTACAAAAAAAAAAAAAAAAAAAAAGAGGGAGGCCTGGAGAGATGGCTCAGCAGTTAAGGTGCTTGCCTGCAAAGCCTACTGACCGGGGTTCCATACCCCAGTAACGTAAAAGCCAGACGCCAGGTGTGTTCAGTGTCAGTGTTCAGTAAGAGACCCTGTCTCGGGAAAATACGGTGGAAGAGTGACAGAGAACATCTAATGTCCTCTTCTGACCTCCACACACATGCGCATCTGTGTATATACCACACACACACATACTACATCACACGCATAAGAAAGAAAATAAATGAAATATAAGAAGTTCAAGGTCTGGAAGTTGTTAATAAAAAAAAAACTTTAATTTAAAAAAAAAAAGAAGTTCAAGGTCATCCTTGGCTACATAATGAGTTCAAAGCTGGCTTGGGCTACAGGAGATCCTGTCTCAAAACACACAAACAAGTGAAAGCAACTTTAGTCTGGAAAGGGATGGATGGTTTGTGATAGGTGTGGTCAGAAATCTAGTCTGAGAAGAGGCACATCAGAGGTTCTGTTCTCTGATCTCTCTCTCCTTTCTCTCTCTCTCTCTCTCTCAAAGCTGTCTAGCACTCTGACCTAAGTTCCAGTCACCAATCCCTTCACTTTGAGAAGACATGCTGCCCAAGTTCATTCCTTAGCCTTTCTGCATTTACACAAAACACATGGCACGGCATGCTTCATTAACACCGACAAGGTGTTCCAGCCACCGTGTCCCTGCCTCTGCATCAAGCACACTGTGACAGCTGCCCCCAGACACACACCTTCTTGTTGGCCACCATCCCCGCTCCCACCCGCAGCCTCTGTCTTCATCCGACAAACCTGGAAGAAGCCCTCTGATCTCCTGCCAGCAGCCACTTCTGTGTCGATTAATACTTCCGTCTCACTCCTGTGCGGCAGCAAACTGAGGGGGGCTCGCCTCTTCCAGTGTTTCCTGCCTACGCTGCCTGGACAGATCCGTCAGCCCAGGGCCAGAACTAGCCCTGCAGTGACTAAGGAAGGTAATGATGAATGAAGGATTCACAGGAGAAAAATGACCTCTTTTGGAATCCTTATTGATCTGCCAGCTGAGGTCTTTTTTGTGTGTGTGCATGGAACCTAAATTTGACATTTCAAATTGAACTTGACTCTTGAATAGCACATGCAATATTTAGACCTGACAGTGATTTTTTTTTTTTAGAATGATGTTGCCTACACAGGGAAACTGAGGCTCAAAATATAGGGAGTAGCAGAGCCCATGGAAAAGTCCGAAACAGGACAAAAGCATGGTTCTCACGTCACTCCTCCAGGCTGGAGAGATTGTTTCCTTCCACCAGTAACCAAAGAAGAGAAAGAGAGGGAGGGAAAAGGCATGGGGGGGGGGGTTGAAAGTTACACTTTCTGAGTGAGAGCTCAGAAAAAATCGGCAGGCTGAGAGTCTGTGAGCAGCTGCGAGGGACTGTTCCCTTCAGCAGGACCCACGTTCGGTCAATGAGCCCACCTTGTCCTGCTGATATAAAGGGCAAGGTGAGGACACATTGGTCTACCCCAGATTTTGTCTCCAAAAGATCAGTAGTGCTGGGTAAGTCATCCTTAGCTACACATTGAGGGCAAGGCTGGGCTACATGAGACTGTCTCAAAAAAATAAAAAGAAAAAGAAATAAGAAAAACAGAGAGAGACAGAGAAATAAAGGGAGGGAGACAGACAGACACACACACACAGATTCTTAAAAGCTGAGGATACAGGAGAATCACAAGTTCAAGTCCATCTGAGCTGTGTGTATACAGAGACCCTATCGCCAAAAAAAAAAAAAGGTAGCTGTTAGCTGGGTGTGGTGACTCGTCTCTGTAATTTCAACACTCAGGAGGCTGATGTAGGAGGAGAACTGTGAGTTTGAAGCTAGCCTGTGCAACAGTGAGATCCTACCTCAAAAAAAAAAAAAAATTAAAAGCCCTTTGCACTGTCTCCTTCCCCTGTGAATATAAAATGATAAATGCAGTCTCCCAGGCACTGTCTGTTACCATAAGGTTGGTACCCCAGGTATCATGTCTGATTCTGGAAATCTGCTTTCTGTGGCCCGTTCGTTGTGTTTTCTGTTTTCTCTGTGGCAGTCTCATGTAGTCCAGGCTGGTCCCAAGCCTATTAGGTAGTGGAGACTGGCCTTGAATGCCTTATCTTTCTTTCTTTTACCTCTGTGACGGTTAATTTTTATTGTCCACTTGATCAGATTAGGAGTCAGGTCTCTCGGACAGGTCTGTGAGAGACTTTCCGGAAAGGATTAATGGAGGAAGGAAAACCTTCACCCAGAGTGAGCTACAATCCCAGTGAGAACAGAGTGCCTTGTGCCTGGCTGCCCTTGCTCCTGGCTGGTGCACGCATCTACCCGCTGCTGCCATCCTTCATGGACAATCAGAATCAGCTTCTTTAGATGTCTGATGTGAACGGAAGACCAGCGGCTCTCCTGGAATCCTCCAGGCCTTCAGGGTCAGACTGGGAGGGCTGAGACATCCAGCCTCGTGGACTGAGCAGCTATTGGGTTCTCAGACTCTCCAGGCTGCAATCAGCCATTGTTGGACTGTCCAGCCTATATCCTATAAGCTGACCTAATAAAGCCCTTTACAATACATATTCAGTCTATCAGCTCTGTTCCTCTAGAGATTCCTGACTAATACAACCTCCCACATGTTGGGATTGCAGGCACGCACCATGCCCCACTATCAGGAACACGTTAGATTTGCATTGAAATATTTTAATGCCATTCCAACGCCACCAGCCTGCCCTGTCCTGTTGCACTGCCCTATCTCTTCGCCTTTATAGGGAGCAAACAGAGAAATACTGCCTTGCTATTGTTATAGGGTGTTTTCCCTGATGTCACTGACAGGAAGTTCCGGAAGCTTTCCATTAAAAATCTTCAAGAGTTAAGAACTGTCTCCAACCCCTTCAGTTATTACCTGTTTTACCTGTGGTTCTGGGGGAAATGAAGATGCAAACTGTCAGAAAGTGAGTGTGGGCTGTGGAGGAAGCTGCTGAATGATAAAAGGAGATATCAGGGATAAAAGGAGATTTGTGAAAATGCTACTAGATCGGTTTCTTTAATCCTAACAGAAGAGATGTAGGGAAGTCTGTATTTCTATGCCTTAGATAGTGTTCATTCAGTGTGTTTGGTTTTGTTTCTCTGTACTTGGTTTTGTTTTTTGTTTTTTGTTTTTTGGGTTTTTTTTTTTTTTTTTTTTTTTTTTTTTTTTTTTTTTGGTTTTTCAAGGTAGGGTCTCACTCTGGCCCAGACTGACCTGTTCACTATGTAGTCTCAGGGTGGCCTTGAACTCATGGTCATCCTCCTACCTCTGCCTCCCCAGTGCTGGGATTAAAGGCGTAAGCCACCACGCCCGGCTTTGTTTCTCTGTACTTGAAAAATGAGTTCAGACACCCCCGAAGCATCCAATGCCATGCTCACTTTGCCCTGAGTTACTCATTCTGATAACCCAGTGCAGGAGATGGTGATGTCCACATTAAGGTTGGCTCTTCCTGCCTCAGTTAAATCTCTCTCAAAATGTCCTTAACATATATGCCCAGGGGGTTGTCTTGTAGGTGATTCTAACTCTGCTCGTGTTAACAATCAAGATTAGCCACCACACATACCTTGAGTTTAAAGGGAAAAGGCTACATTATTTGTTTTATTGTTCACCAACCACAAGTATTTATTTGAGAACCAACTACGTGCCTGTGGTGGTTTGATTCAGGTGTTCCCCCAAAACCTTAGGTGTTCTGAATGCTAGGCTCTCAGCTGATAGAGATTTGGGAATTTACGCTTCCTGGAGGTGGTGTATTGTTGGGGGTGGGCTTATAGGTGTTAGAGCGAGTTTCCCCTTGCCAGTGTCTGGCACACTCTCCTGTTGCTGTTGTCCACCCGATGTTGGCCAGGAGGTGATGTCCACCCTCTGCTCATGTCACCATTTTCCCCTGCCATCATGGAGCTTCCCCTTAGAGTCTATAAGCCAAAATCGACCTTTTCTTCCCCCACAAGCTGCGCTTGGTCATGTGTGTCCTGCCAACAGTGCAAACCTGACTACAACAGTGCCTCTGTGCTTTTCTAGGTAATTCAGAGGCTCCAAGAGGTAGACAGCACCGTCAGCCTTGGAAGAGTTCACCGTGTAGTGGAAGAGAATTGATAAGAACTTAAAACTTGAAGCCGGGTGTGGTGGCACACACCTTTATTCCCAGCACTCAGGAGGCAGAGGTAGGAGGATCGCTGTGAGTTCGAGGCCACCCTGAGACTACACAGTGAATTCCAGGTCAGCCTGGGCCAGAGTGAGACCCTACCTTGAAAAACCAAAAAAAAAACAAAAACAAAATTAAAACCATAAAACTTGGGGCTGGGGGATGTAGCTCACTTGATAGACTGCTTGCTTAGTATACATGAAGCCCTGGGTTTGATTTCCAGCACCACATAAAAGTGGGTTTGGTGATGCATGCCTACAGCCTCAGCTCTTTGGAGGTGGAGACAAGAGGATCCGAACTTAAAGGCCGTAGGATATTCAAGGCAAGTCTGGGATATATGACACCCTGTTTCAATAAAAGGGGGGGCTGGAGAGATTGCTTAGTGGTTAAGTACTTGCCTGTGAAACCTAAAGACCCTGGTTTGAGGCTCAATTCCCCAGGACCCACGTAAGCCAGATGCACAAGGTGGCGCATGCATCTGGAGTTCGTTTGCAATGGCTGGAGGCCCTGGCACGCCTATTCTCTCTCTCTGTCTCTCTCTCTCTCTCTCTCTGCCTCTTTCTCTCCCTGACTGTCTGCTGCTCCCAAATAAATAAATGAAATTAAACAAACAAACAAAAAAGAATCTAAAAGACAACAACTGAACAATGTAGATGCTGCGCAATAAACAACAATGTGGGTCAATTATATTATCACCGGGGATCACATCAAACTTCTTCCACCTTCCTTAGGATATTTTATTTAATGGGGATGTACAGGGAAGGTAGGAACTGAATTGCTTGAGTAATTTTGATGTTTGCACATAAGTGCATAATGATATCATCGATCCTTGATTCAAACTGCCAGCAGAGACAGTTCAGAAGCCTGCTGGGAGCTTGCACCTGGCAGCTTGGCGTCCCTCTTCATCAAGGACATCATGGAGGCACGCAAAGAACCCGGAAGTATCTATAGCTCCCAGGATGCCACCACAACGCGGGGTGGGTGCCAAATGAAAGGAACAGATCTGGACGACCAAGAAAGTCTGAGAAACACTGGGTTGCCACATCAAATGGGCAGGAGATTGCTCCTCTAATCTCCAACCATCAAAGTGCTTCACCAATCAATATCAGAAGCTGCAGTTTACAAACTGCACCACCATGGGAGATTGTGAGCGATCATGGAGAAAAGCAAAAGGAAAGTCTCTCCTTTTTTCTTCTTTAAGAATCTTATTCATCAGAACTGGGGAAGTGTCTCAGTGGGTGGAGGGTTTGTCTAGTGCGCACAAAGTTCTGCCTAAACCGGGCATGGTGGTCCATGCTTGTAAGCCTAGCACTTCAGAAGCAGAGGCAAGAGGTATAAGGAAATCAAGGTCACCCTCAGCTACGTACTGAGTTCAAGGCCAGCCTGGGCTACAGAGATCCTATCTCGAAAATTAAAGGGAGATAGGTGCCGGGGAGAGGACTCAGTGAATAATGTGAAAGCAGTAGGTGATCTTGTATCAGCCTATTGAGGAGCTATGACTTCAGACTGTGCCACCACACCCACATTAAAAAAAAAAAAATCGGGCTGGAGAGACGGCTTAGCGGTTAAGCGCTTGCCTGTGAAGCCTAAGGACCCAGGTTTGAGGCTCGATTCCCCAGGACGCACGTTAGCCAGATGCACAAGGGGGCGCATGCGTCTGGAGTTCGTTTGCAGTGGCTGGAGGCCCTGGTGCGCCCATTCTCTCTATCTATCTATCTATCTGCCTCTTTCTCTGTCTGTCATTCTCAAATAAATAAAAATAAAAATAAAAATAAAAATAAAAATTAAATAAATCAAGTTCCTGGGCTGGGGAGGTGGCTCGCTGGATGAAGTGCTTGCCACACAAGCATGAGGACCTGAGTTCTGATACCCAGCACCCAAATAACATCAAAGCCGGGTGTGGAGCCACACAACCTGTGACCTTAGTGCTGGGGAGGTGGAGACAGAAGAATCCCTGGAACTGACTAGTCTAGTCAAGTTGGTGAGCTTTGGGTTCAGTGAGAGACCCTGTCACAAACTACGGTGCAAAGAGATTGAGGAAGATCACCAATGACGACCTCTGTCCCCCCACACACACACATGTACCCTATTCATGGTGAAATTCAGAAGCTGGTAATTGGTCCCAAAATAACTTTCCACATTAAGGCAATGAATACTCCCATTTACTACTGTTATAAGAAAAATGTTACCTTTTTTTTCCAGTCTTGATTAAAGTATTTTTAAGTTTTGATTAAAGTGTTTTTAAAACATTGAAAATAACAATATATCCCTGAAAATAATGAGTTTCCTCCTGTTAGCTGTCGAATTGTTTACTCCCATAACTGAATAATAGCAGCACATCAAAGCCAGCAGTGGTAATTAAATGATTTGTGAACAGAGGTTAACAAATTAGTGCATCCTGATGTATAATTGTCTAATTAGGATAAAAATGCTAGTCCTACCTAAAAGACCGACAAGATAGCAAAGCAAGTAGAAATATGTAAGACTCATCACACGGAAGATTACAGTGTATAGGTAATATCATTTGACTGCTCATGACTTGAGAGGGGTTACAGACATCCTCCAGTGTTGTCCAAGTTAAACACACAAGTCCAAGTATATTCCACTGAGAGAAGAATAGCCAACAGAGCAAGTGTTGTTTTCAGAGCAAATTGGGAGCCGTCTACATGACCTCAAATAAATTGTAGTTTTCATGTGATAGCTACTAGCATCTAGGGCCCATGTGAAACCTGAGGAAACATTCCCGTGATGTTGACCAAGTGACACTATTTTTTCATGTGTGTGTGTGTGTGCATGTGTGTGTGCATGTTCATGTGTGAATGGGGGGGGCACGTATGTCATGGAGCACGTGCAGAGGTCAGAGGATGGTCTCGGGTATTGCTCCTTGCTTTCCACCTTGTTTGAGGCAGGGTCTCTTGTTGCCATGTTAGGTGGCCCACAAGCTTCTGGGGGTTCTACCATTTCTACCCCCATCTCACCATAGGAGCACTGGGATTGCAGACACTTGTGCTACCGCATCTAACTTGATGTGAGTTCTAGGGGTCTGACCTCAGGTCCATGTTTGTGCAGCAAGTGTTTTAGTGGCTGAACCATTTCCATAGCCCAGAAACTAGATTTGGGGAGAAAAAAAAAAAGAAAGGTAGATGTGGTTCCACAGGCCTCTGATCCCAGTTACTTCAGCAGCCTGCTATGGGAGACTTATGAGTTCCTGGATACATAACAAAGCATGGTCTTAAACAATAAGAACGTACAAAGTAAAAGTCTGGAGATGTGGGAGAGTAGTAGTAGAGTGAGGCCCTGGGTTTAATCCTTAGCACTGAAATGGTTAAAAGTTTGTAAAATAGGTAATGGGGAGAGAGCTCAATTGGTTAAGTGATTGTATTATAAGCACAGTGACCCGAGTTTGATCCCAAGAACCCATAGAAAATGCCAGGGGTGATGGCACTTGTTTGTAATCCAAGCAGAGGGAAGACGGAGATAGGTAAACCCCTGGAGCTTGCTGGCCAGCTAGTCAACCCTACTGGATGGACTTCCGGCCAAAGAGAGAGCTTGTCTCAAAGAAGGTGAATGGCCTTTCTGAAGGAGAAAAAAAAAAAAAAAAACAAAAAAAACACCTGAGGGTGGTCCTCTGGCCTCCACACATGTAAATGTACACTTGCACGCATACATGTGCCCACATTCCTACCCACGTGTACACTGTACACATACTGAGGGAAAGTTTGTAAAATGGTTGGGCTTGGGTGCATACACCTGTAATTTCAGCATTATGAGGGAGAGGCAACAACAACAACAAAAAGAACCAAATCAACAAGGAATAAATATCCTGAATAGAGGGCTGGAGAGATGGCTCAGCAGTTAGGGCCTTTCCTACAAAGCCTAATGACCAGGGCTCAGTTCCCCAGTACCCATGTAAAGCCAGGTGCACAACGTGGCACATGCACCTGGAGTTCTTTTGCAGTGTGCTGGAGGCCCTGGCACACCCACTCTATCTATCATCTATCTATCTATCTATCTATCTATCTATCTATCTATCTATCTATCTATCATCACCTATCTATCTCTTCTGTTTCTCTGCATATAAATAAATAAGATGAATTTTAATATCCTGAATAGATGCATGAATACATATTCAAGAATGAGTATTGTGATATTGTAGTTTCCTTTGTATTGCTGGGACAAAGCACCTGACCAAAAGCAGTAGACGGGAGGAAATAATTTATTTTTTGTTGAAGTCTCCAGAGGAAGCTCCATGATGGCAGAGGGAAAGCATGGCATGAGCAGAGGCTGGACACAACCTCTGCCACAGCAGGTGGAAACCAGCAGCAGGAGAGTGAGCCCAACTCTGGCAAAGGGGGAGCAGGCTGGAACACCCCTAAGCCCTCCCTCAACAACACACCTCCTCCATCAAGGCTCCAGCTCCCAATTGCCACCAACTGTGAAGGAAGCATTCACAGTACATGAGTTTATGGGGGTCACCACAGATATGCAGGCTTTTGGGGGACTCATTTGGCAATCAATAAAAGTGTCCATTATCAGGGACATTTAGTTACACTGTGTTCATTATAGATATATAACGAGGCAATCACCCAAAGCATCTTGGTCATACTATTAGAGAGATGAAGACCAAAGGCCTAAATACACACTGGACTTGGGTAAATCATTTCATCATCTACTCTTTGTCTACAAATGAAGATAATACAGTCTACCTAACTGTATCTACCAGCCAGAGTTCTGTAGAGTAGAAGAACCAATAGAATAAATATACATTACAAAGTATTTATTAGATCGGGTTACACAACATGGGGTAGGCAGCCCAAAAATAGTTATCTGCAGGCTGTAGAGTCTGAGAACACAGCAGCTGGTCAGTCCATGAGGCTGGATGCCTCAGCAGTCCTAACCTGGCTCTGAAGGCCTGAAGGGTTCCAGGAGAGTTGCTGGTCTTCAGTCCCATACTGTAAAGCCAAAGAAGATGGGTTCCAATGTCCACTGATGCTAGCAACAGGGTAGATGCACTCACCGGCTCTACTTCCTCAAGTTTCCCCAACTTTCTTTCTTTCTTCTTCTTCTTCTTTTTTTTTTTTTTTTTTTTTTTTTTTTGGTTTTTCAGGGCAGGGTCTCACTTTAGCCCAGGCTAACCTGGAATTCACTATGTAGTCTCAGGATGGCCTCAAACTCACAACAATCATCTTACCTCTACCTACCAAGTACAGGCAAGTGTCTTAACTGCTGAGCCATATATCCGGCCCTGGAATTCACTCTGTGGTCTCAGGGTGGCCTCAAACTACCAGTGATCCTCCTACCTCTGCCTCCTAAGTGCTGGGATTATAGGTGTGGACCACCGCACCCGGCTTCTCTAGCTTTCTTGAACGGCACCACCAGCTAGGGCTTAAATATTCAAACACATGAGCCTACGGAGGTCATTTTACATTCAAGCCACTACAGAATCAGTACAGATACGTGGCATGAGATGGGTAAGCCTTAAACATGTTATGTTTTGTTAAAGAAGTCGCTCACAAAAGACCACACATTGTCTGAGTCCCTGTGCATGAAATGTGTGTGACAAGCATATCCATAGAGACAAAATACATTAGCCATTTGCTTGGGGCTGGAGGGAGGTTTGGGGATGGTGACAGCTAAGGAGTGCAGAGTTCATTTCTGGGATGATGCAAAGGCTCTGCAGTGCAGCGATGCCTCCACAGCTCTGTGCATATATGAAAAGACACCGAGTCTTACATCTTAAGTGAGTGAACTGCATGGCGGGTGAGTTATATCTCAATAAAGGTATTCTTTAAAAATGTGCCAGGCAATTTGCTAGGCACTCAATGCGTAAGGAATGTGAAGTGCATATGGTAAGCGCTTAATAAATATAATGCAAACACATAATGCCTCATTTACTTTGAATAAAGGGGAAAAATAACTTTTAAAAGGAATATAAGTGCATGTGAAATACAGAAGCCTAAATTAATGTGCTAATTAGGAATAAAATAACCATAACTAAGGCACATCAGTGTGTAGTATTATACTGGGAAATCATTAAACTACACTTGAGTGTACAGTAAGGCAAACCTCTTAGTGGCAACAATCTTTGGTAATACACTATTGAGTCATGATGTTATTTAAACAGAAAGCAAAGGCCATGATAAACTGCACCTGAGAATTAAAGGCATGGAGAAAATGGCATGTATTGACAAAAGATCCAACGGGAAACTATACCTCTATCTTTTAACCATCTTGTCAGGTCTGAGTGGTCATGATTCCCACATTTTCCCACCATAACAGACAGTCACACTCAACACAAGGAAACAAAATTGTTTTACCCTATCCTGGAATTTAAAAAAAAAATTGTATATTTCCTTCATCCTTGGCCTTTCCTATACTTCAGTCAGCAGCGGGAGATGTAAGAGCTAACAGAACCTCAAAAGAATCCATAGGCTTGGGTGCCATGGAAGAAATCTCCCTCCCTAGACTGTTCAGGGGCATGAGTAGTCTAGGGACAGACACTGGCAGTTACCCCAGATTTCAACGGACCAAGTATTCATGACCAGATTTTTTGTTACAGATACACTAAGACATCCTACAAAGTAAGGAAGCACGTGAACATGAATCATCAGTGTTCTGGAATATTCTGGGTGGAAGCCTGGCATTTGGTACAAGTGGCTTTGAGGGAAAGAACTCATGCGGTCCTCCCTCCACTAAGGACTGAGAGTCCAGATGGAGAGTATGTTCAGGTGATTGAAAAGTTAATTTAAAGATGATAATAGAAGCCAGGTGCAGTGGCGCATGCCTTTAATCCCAGCACTTGAGAGACAGAGAGTAAGAGGATTACGGGCTAGTGTGAGACCCTACCTTGAAAAACCAAAATAATAATAATAATACATTATATACATATATAAAAATTATCAATAAATAAAATTTAAAACTTTTAGAAAAGAAAAATATAGGCTGGGATACATAGTGAATTCCAGGTCAGCCTGGCCTAGAGGAAGACCCTACCTCAAAAAAAAAAAAAAAAAGAAAGGAAGCCAGGTGTGGTGGTGCATGCCTTTAATCCCAGCACTTGGGGGGCAGAGGTAGGAGGATCGCCGTGAGTTTGTGGCCACCCTGAGACTACATAGTGAATGCCGGGTCAGCCTGGGCTACAGCGAAACCCTACTTCTGAAAAAAAAAAGAAAAAGAAAAAGAAAAAGTAAAAGAAAAACAAAGAAAGGAAATATAAAGTTCTTCCAGTAAGGAAAATGTTAAGCTTAAAAAGAGAAAGAGAAAGAGAAAGAAAAAGAAAATAAAAAAGACTCCCTCCTAGCAGATCTCTTACAAAATGACATGGTAGCAGAAGAAGCTAAAATATATTAAAGATTAATATATGTTAAGAAGAAAAAAATAAGGTGGTTAGCAGAGGATAGAGATGACACTTCAAAGCACTAAAGAGATAATGAGTGGACATAAAATTATTCATATTGATATGACAAGGGGATTGGACTTGCGCGTCCAGAGAAGGCCATGACAGGGATTGATGAGCAGCGGTGGGAACAGGAAGAGGGCAACAGAGAACGAGGTAATAAAACTGAGGCCAGCTGGGTATGGCAGCTCACACATGTAATGCCAGGAACCTGGAGGTGGAGGCAACAGGATAGCAACTTCAAGGTCAGATTGGCCTACATGGCAAGATACTGTCTCAGAAAACCAAACACTGGGGTTGCAGGTTAGTGGTAGAGCACTTGCTTAGAATCCCCCAGTGAGGGGCTTGGAGTGTATCTCAGTGGTAGATTACCTGCTTAGAATCCCCCAGCGAGGGGCTGGGGCCATGGCCCAGTGGTATAGCACCTGCCTAGAATCCCCCAGTGAGGGGCTGGGGCCATGGCCCAGTGGTATAGCACCTGCCTAGAATCCCCCAGTGAGGGGCTGGGGCCATGGCCCAGTGGTATAGCACCTGCTTAGAATCCCCCAGCGAGGGGCTGGGGCCATGGCCCAGTGGTATAGCACCTGCCTAGAATCCCCCAGTGAGGGGCTGGGGAAGTGGCTCAGTGGTAGATCTCCTGCCTAGAATCCCCCAGTGAGGGGCTGGGGGTGTGGCTCAGTGGTATAGCACCTGCCTAGAATCCTTCAGTGAGTGGCTGGGGGGCATGGCTCAGGGGTAGAGCTCCTGCCTAGAATCCCCCAGTGAGGGGCTGGGGGTGTGGCTCAGTGGCAGAGCACCTGCCTAGAACCCCCCAGTGAGGGGCTGGGAGTATGTCTCAGTAGTAGAACCCTTGCTTAGAATCCCCCAGCCTGAGTTTTGGGGTATGAGGAGGGTGTTAATCAGCTTACAGTTACCGTAACAAATAACTGAGATAAATTAATTTGTAAGAGAAAGGGCAATATTTCAAGGATGGAGCACATGGTAGAGCAAGTTCACTTCATGGCCAGGACAGAAGAGAGATGGGAAGACCCAGGGGTGGTAGCACATACCTGTAATCCTAGCACTGTAACTGCTGCGCCATCTCTCCAGCCCTTTCTTTTTCTTTCTTGAATTATTTATTTATTTATTTATTTGAGAGAGAGAAAGAGGGAGGGAGAGAGAGAGAGAGAATATGAATGTACCAGGGTTTCCGGCTACTGAAAATGAACTCTAGTTGCACATGCTAGAGTGGGTGTACTGGAGAATCGAACCTGGGTCCTTAGGCTTTGCAGGCAAGTGCCTTAACCACTAAGGCATATCTCCAGCTCTTTTTTCTTTCTTTTGTTTTTTAAAGATTTTATTTTTATTTGTTTATTGAAGAGAGAGAGAGTGAGAATGGGTGCACCTCTAGCCACTGCAAACAAACTCCAGACGCATGCGCCACCATGTGCATCTGGCTTAAGTGGGACCTGGAGAATCGAACCGGGGTCCCTTAGGCTTCACAGGCATGCACCTGAACAGCTAAGCCATCTTTCCAGCCCTTTTTTTTTTTTTTTTTAGAATATTTCTGCCTCCCAAATGCTGGGATTAGTCACCACACCCAGCCATTTTGTTTTGGTTTGTTTTGTTTTGGTTCGTTCGTTTTGTTTTGTTTTGTTTTGTTTGTTTTGGTTTGTTTTGTTTTTGAAGCAGGGTCTCACTGTAGCCCAGGCTAATCTGAACTCATTATGTAGTCCCTGACTAGCCTTGAACTCATGGTGATCCTCTTACATCTGCCTCCTGAGTGCTGGGATTAAAGGCATGTGCCACCCATGATGGTTTTCTCTTTCTTGACCACAGGAGTTTTGAGGCTCCCACTGCTAGTTCAATAGCCAACTCTAAGGCATCTATAATTCCAGCCCTTTAGTCTTCCTAGGGAGGGTCACTTGGAGTTTTAAAGCACACTGCCAAGGAAGATGTTACTATCATCCTAACCATTCCTACTTCTCCCAGCCTTATGCCTTCCTTTGGTTTTCTAAAGGATCCAGGCTTTTATCTGGGCCTGGTAACACGGACTCTGTCATGCTTGGGATGCTTACGGAAAGACAACAAGTTCAGGGCCTGCCTAAGCTATTGAATGAGTTCAAGACTAGTGTAGGTAGCTTAGTGAGACCCTGTCTCAAAAGGTAAAAATGTGCTAGAGATGTAGTTCAGCAGTAGAGTACTTGCCTAAAATGTACATGGTTCTGAATTTGATCCCTAGCACTTCAGGGGAGGGGGAAAAAAGATCCATGTTTCTGACTTGAGGAGTGTGTCTATTACACTTACACCTTTAAGTGGATCCTGGGGAATGGAGCCTCCAACCTGGGTCCTTAGGCTTGACAGGCAAGTGCTTAACCACTAAGCCATCTCTCCAGCCCACACAGATTGCTTTTTTAAGTTGAACCTATACTGACTATGGCTCTCTGTTTACACATGTTCTTCAGTAGCATCATTTCAAAGGACTACATGATATCCCTACCTGTAGGAATACAGCGAATTCATTAAAACATTCCCTCCTGGCTGGGTGTTTATGTTGTCACCATTGCTCTTTACTCATCATGCTTAATCCTTTGTAAATGTAATATTTAAAGATTTACATTTTAGACATTTCCTCAGGATAAATTTTGTTGATATATAATTGCTAGCCAAAAGCCATGAGAATTTTTTTTGACTTTGTACATTATCAACTGTAGGTTTTATGTAATGCTCTTTAATGTAGTAATTCTGCCCTTTGAAGAGTCTTGAAGAGATTTGTAGTTAAAGTTTGGGTTTGGAGTTGGCATGGTGGCTCACAACTTTAATCCAAATACTAGGTAGACTAGGATAAGAGGATCCTGATGAGTTTGAGGCCAGCCTAGGCTAGTTACACAGTAAGTTCCAGGTCAGCCTGGACTGAGACCCTGCCTCAAAACATTATCAACAACAAAAAAGTTTGGTTTTTGTTGTGAAGAGTTCCATTTCTGCTTCTTAATCTTCTACTTAAAAGAGTAATTCAAGGAGGTAAAAAGCTACTTCAGTAGTTCCCAATAGATAAAAGGATAAGAGGAGAATTTTTGTGTGTTTTATCCATCCTTTGTGGAAAATTGCAGAAACTGACAGAGGAAATGCCAGGAAAGAAATTTATTCCCTCTATGGTTATAGTACTTGGACTGAACAACAGCTGAAGCAAAATAAAATATTAAGCCCAAGTATTTTGGTACTATCCATCCCTTTAAAAAGAAAAAGAAAGGAAAGTATTGGATAGCCAGGCATGGTAGCTCTCCACTGCAGCACAGCCCTATGGGTGGCAGAGACAAGAAGATTGCAAATTCAAGGCAAGTCTGGGCTATGGAGGGAGTCCCAGGCCAGCCTGAACTACAGAGTGAGACCCTATCTCAAAACAGCAATAGCCAAAAAAAAGAAAAAAAAATTATTGTCTATTTTTAAGATGTACATAACATGTGTGTCAATAGTCAAGTTAGCTAACTTGTGAGATGTTATCTATTATCTCTCATAGTTACTTCAATCCCTTTTGTGCAGCAAGTCAATATTCTTATATCTGCAGAAATCTTTTTTTTTTTTTAATTTTTCAGGGTAGGGTCTTGCTGTAGCCCAGGCTGACCTGGAATTCCCTATGTAGTATCAGGGTGGTCTCAAACTCATGGTGATCCTCCTACCTCTGCCTCCTGAGTGCTGGGTGTAAAGGCGAGCACCATCACCAGCAAGATAGCTACAATTTTTGCATATGGAGGGGCATATTTGTGTTGGGGGGTGCATTTGGAGGAAAGAAGATAACCACAGATGTCATTAATTATGCACTGTACACATATTTGAGACAAAATCAATCACTGACGAGGGACGTCTCAAGTAGGCTAGACTAGCTGGCCAGTGAACACCAGGGATTCACCCGTCTCTGCCTCCTTGATCCTGGGATTGCAAGGGTACACCACCACATTCTGCTGGGTTTTGGGGGTTTTTTTGTTTTGTTTTGTTTTTGTTTTTTGTTTTCCAAGGTAGGGTCTCAATCTAGCCCAGGCTGACCTGAAATTTACTACAGAGTCTCAGGGTGGCCTCACAGCGATCCTCCTACCTCTGTCTCCCGAGTGCTGGGATTATAGGTGTGCACCACCACGCCCAGCCTTTTTTTTAAATATTGTATTTATTTACTTGAGAGAGAGAGAAAGAGAAGACAGAGAGAATGGATGCGCCAGGACGTCTTGCCACTGCAAACGAACTACAGACGCATGCCCCGCCTTGTGCATCTGGCTTATGTGGGTACTGTTGAATCAAAACTGGATCCTTAGTCAGGCGTGGTAGTGCACGCCTCTAATCCCAGCACTCGGGAGGTAGAGGTAGGAGGATCGCCATGAGTTTGAGGCCACCCTGAGACTACATAGTGAATTCCAGGTCAGCCTGACCTAGAATGAGACCCTACCTTGAAAAACCAAAAACAAACAAAAAAACTGGATCCTTATGCTTCACAGGTAAGTACCTTAAACCCTAAGCCATCTCTTCAGACCCACCCCCACCCCCGCCCCTGCTTTGTTTTTTTTAAATTTTTGTTTATTTTTTATTTATTTACTTGAAAGTGACAGACAAAGAGAGAAAGAGGCAGGGAGAGAGAGAGAGAGAATGGGCGCGCCAGGGCCTCCAGCCACTGCAAACGAACTCCAGATGTGTGCGCCCCCTTGTGCATCTGGCTAACATGGGTCCTGGGGAATCGAGCCTCGAACCAGGGTCCTTAGGCTTCACAGGCAAGCGCTTAACCGCTAAGCCATCTCTCCAGCCCACCCCACTTTGTTTGTTAAGCATGGCTTTTATGAATCAAATTCAAGCCCTCATAACAAGCACTTTACTAACTGAGCTATCTCCCCATATGCCTACGCCACATTTTTATTTCATTTACAAGCAGAGACAGAGAGAAAGAGATAGATAGAGAGAGAGAGAAGGGCACGCCAGGGCCTCCAGCCACTGCAACAAATTCCAGACGCATGCACAGCTTTGTGCATCCAGCTTTACATGAGTATTGGGGAATCACACCGGTGTGTTTTTGCAGGCATACACCTTAACCACTGAGCAATATGTCCAGCCCCGACTCCACATGTTTTTTAAAAAGAACCCAGAAGAAGTCCTGTTGGGATTTGACAGGAAAATGAATGGCAGGAGGGAACTTCCTGAGAAACTAGAAATAGTGCCTATTTACCCACGTGGTAGTCACATATATAAATATATATTATCACATATATCTCACCACACTGGACATTTAAGAACTGTATAGTTAAGGGCTGGAGGGATGGCTTAGCAGTTAAAGGCATTTGCCTGCAAAGCCAAAGGACTCAGGTTCGATTCCCCAGGACCCACCTTAGCCTCATGCACAATGTGGCACACGCATCTGGAGTTCGTTTGCAGCGGCTGGAGGCCCTGGCACGCCCGTTCTCCCTCTCTCGCTTTCTCTGTCTCTCTCCCCCCTCTTTCTCTCTGTCAAATAAATAAATAAATATTTTTAAAAAAGAAATGTATACTTCATAGTGAAGATGTTATGTTTATAAGCAAGCATTATGAAAACCCAATACCTAGTGTAGACTGGAAGTTCATTTTCCCCTAGATATTTTACATGAATTTTATAATTTTCTTTTTTTTTTTTTTTTTAAGAAAAAAGCAGTGACTTTTTGCCTGGCTGCCCTTGCTGCTTGCTGGTGCGTGCATCTAACCCTGTTGCTGCCATCCTTCACAGACATCAGAGCCCAGCTTCTTTGGCCTTCCAATGTGGAATGAAGACCAATAGCTCTCCAGGAATCCTCCAGACCTTCAGTGCCAGATTGGGACTGTCGAAGCATCTGGCTTTGTGGACTAAGCAGCTACTGGGTTGACAGCCTCTCTAGAGTACCAGACAGCCACTGTTGGACTACCCAGCCTATATGGTGTAAGCCAGTCTAATAGATCCCCTGTATAACATATATTCCTTCACCAGTTCTAGACTTCTAGAGAACCCTAATATACTTTTGTTATCACTTACATATTGCATATTTTTCAGCTGGACATGTAATTCTAGCTACTAGGAGGCTGAATCGGGTGAATCAAAAGTTCAATACTGCCTGGGCTTCATAATGAATTCAAAGCAAGCCTAGGCAACCTTGTGAAATGAGAAGTAAAGAGAGAGAGAGAAAGTGCTTGGCATGGTGCCACATGCCTTTAATGCCAGTGCTCAGGAAGCTGAGGTAGAAACGATCTCCATGAGTTGGAGGCCAGTCTGGGCTACAGAATGAGTTCCAGGCCAGAAACCAACCCTCTTCAACACACACACACACAAGTGGGGGATATAACTCCATAGTGGAGTACTTGCCTGGTATGCTCATGGCCCTGAGACCAATACCCAGTCCTGTAAAACAACCATAGCAAAATAATAATAATTACATATTTGATTATGTGTAAGTCAAATTCCTTCTAGGTGTCAGCCTCTCTACTGTCCTCTCCCTCTCCTCTCTCTCTCTCTCTCTCTCTCTGTGTGTGTGTGTGTGTGTGTGTGCATGTGTCTGAATCCCATTTCTTATTTAACCAATCCTTAGCACTTGGACATTTAGGTAGTCTCCAATGCCCTGCTGCTGGCGCCCCTCATACATAAAGTTTTGTGTGTATCTTTAGTTATTTACTGGTGGTACAGTCTCGGGAGGCTGCGTCTCAGGGATCTGAAGTAGACATTTGCACATCAACTCTCTGCCAGCATTTATCCAGAAGTGGAATAGTGACCATGTGTCTTTAAAAAAGAATAAGACTTGGCTCAACATTGTTTAGGCCACTTGGACCACCTTTGAATAAAAGGCTCAGGAAAACATTAGCTCATCTCCTAAAATATTGGCATTTGGCATAGCTCCAGAGAGAATAACGAACATGCAGATAGTTGGCTATCCCTGAGCACACCCGGCTCGAATTTTCCTCTCTAGAATCTCAGTCCCAGTCTTTAAATGAGGAAGGGTAAGAATGAGACTTGGGAGACTTTTCCATCGTTTTAGATACTTCGGAAAATGTTGATGTAACTTCTGATAAAAAAATTAATCTGTTATTATTAGGTATGCTACAATACAGAAATTAAGATCTAGGTTTTTGCTTTTGTTCTTTTGTGGTGCTGGGAATTGTACACAGGGTCTTAAGCATGCTAGGCAACAACTCGGCCACTGAACTATACCCCCTTCCTCTCATTGAGAGATACTAGGGAAGGTCTCTACCACTGAGCAGTATCCCTAGACCCTCACTGGATGGTCTAGGCAAAATCTTTACCGCTGAGCCACACTCCCAGCTCCTAACTGGAGGGTGTCAGGCAGGTGCTCTGCCACCAAGCCATGCCCCCAAGCTATCTTTTTTTTTTTTTTTTTTTTTGGTTTTTCAAGGTAGGGTTTCACTTTAGCCCAGGCTGACCTGGAATACACTAGAATACACTATGTAGTCTCAGGGTGACCTTGAACTCACAGTAGTTCTCCCATTTCTGCCTCCCAAGTGCTGGGATTAAAGGTGTGCGCCACCACGCCCATCCTGTTTGTTTATTTTTTGAGGCAGGATCTCACTCTCTCTCAGGCTGATCTATGGAATTTACTCTGTGTCTCAGGCTGGCCTTGAACTCATAGTAATCCTCCTACTGCAGCCTCCCAGGTAAAAAGTGTGAGCCACCACACAACCACACAGGCTTTGTTTTACTTTTTAACTTGAGGCAGCACCTTACAAAGTTGCCTAGCCTGACCTTGAACTCTTTCTTTACCTCACACATTTCAGAAACTTGCAATCCTCTTGCCTCAGCTTTCTGAGTAGCTGAGGTGCGCCAATTAAACAGGTGTGTGTGTGTGTGTGTGTGTGTGTGTGTGTGTGTGTATATATATTTTTTTTTTTTTTTTTTACTGCTGAAAAATTAGTTGGGTGCAGGAGTGTTTCACTCTCCACGGACCTGCTGTCATTCTGCCCTGCGAGCGCCCATTCCTTTGTTTTCTAGACCATCTATTTGGTTGGCAGCAGCATAGAACAGTCTTCACTGGCATTTGCTAACCTCTTAGTGCAACAGTGCAGACATTTGTTTGTGAACACAATATTGTAAGCTATCTGTATTTCTGGTTGGGAGCCAGTTCATCTGTTACAACTTAGTGATATTCTAAGTTTTTCTTTCCATCTCTTGGACCCTGAAATGACTTCATGTCTTGGCAGAGCTTTCGCGTTTCAACATCCACAGACAGATGCACACTTTCTTATTCACCCCGCCATGCTGGGCTGTCACCAGCAGTTTCTGGGGCATGAAAAACATCCAAACTGGCAAACTTCAGAAAGAGCAGGCATTCCCCCCCCCCACCCGAGACATATTTTGCCTCATTGTGACAAAGGCCAACCTGTTCTCCTGTTTAAAATATGTGGTGGAGTTATTTTCGCTTCTGAAATTTTCCATCCTGAGCAAGAACTTATATTGAGAAAAAGAGGGGGGAAAAAATGGAAAAATCCAGGCTGGGGAGATGGCTCAGCAGATTGAGTGCTTGCCATGTAAGCATGAGGTCCTGTGTTCAGATCCCCAGAACCCATGTAATGTAACGCCAAAAACTGTAATGCTGATGTCTGGAATCCTACTGTGCCTCCAGTGAGGAAAAAAAAAAAAAGGTAGAAGCAAGAGAATTTCCTAGAAGTTCATGGGCCAGTCAGCCTGGTGAACACAACAAGCAATGAGCAGAAACAGGTCATGTCTCAAATAAGGGAGAAGGCGAGGACCGACACCCCAAATTGTCCTCTGATCATCTGTCTGTGTGTGTTAAAACTCTAAAGCTTTGCCATGACATGAAGTCGCCCGAGGGTCCGAGAAACAGAAAGGAAAGCTTAGGTCATCACCACGTTGTAACAGACAAATTGGATCTTGACCAGAGCATGAGAATCTGAGGTCAGATTCCCCAGAACCCACGTAAAAGCCAAACACTGTAGCACTAGTGTCTGTAATGCCACTGTGCTTGCCTTGACAAGAGACGGAGAGGCAGCAGAATTTCCTGGAAGCTTACGAGCCAGCCAGCCTAGTAAACACAGTGAGAACCTGCTACAAACAAGGTAGAAGGCATGGACCAACACCACACACACACACACACACACACAAAACAATAACAACTATCCTCTGACCTTCACGTGTATGCCATGGCATGTTTGTGTCTACACACACACACACACACACACACACACGCACGCACAAAGAAATATCCTGTCAGCTCTGCTTAGCTTAGTAATTCTAAGCACTCTGAAGCCTACCCCATTGAGAAGCTCCCTACAAATCCTTGCCTTGATAGATGTGTAGATACTCACAATCAAGCTTACACCTCTCTCCTCCTATAACCAGTCTAGCCCAGGAGGGTTCTTTCCTGCAGACACTGAGTAGCCCTGAGGAAAATACAGTTTTGTGTTCAGAGCAGAGAGGATTCAAAAGTTTACCAAAGTCCTGGGAACTTAAATGGTAGGCTGGGATAATATTATGGTTCATCACTGTCTGCTTATTTTCTATTTAAGGAGTTTTATCTTCCTGGTAGAAGGGGTTGGTTTAATAGAGTGTCAGGGGAAATGTCTGGCGAATGTATTGATTGAATGGATGATGATAAATATGGTCAACTTACCTCCTAATCTTCCTCTATGTTTGCCTCTCTGAGGGTAAATGAAATTATTTTTAATATAGCCATGAAGGTCTTTTTCTTTTGCTTTGGGATTCTGGTACCATGCATGTGACTAAATGATGCTTTTCTCCCCACAAAGCATAAAAGTTTTCAGATTCCCATCAAATGGGAGATATTTCTCCTTATGGTACTTACTTCCTGGATGGAAGGTTTTAGCATTTCATTTAGGAACTATTGAGTTAAAGCAGGATAATAGGTAAGGAAGGAAAAGAAAAAAAAAAAAGAAAAGAAATACATAGAGTGTTCCCATGTTCCCACCTTGTATCGAAGGAGATGACCATAACACCCAAAGATGAAAAAGCAATGACAATTATCAAGTGAAACAAACGATTTCTGGGGGTGAGGTGGGGGAGAAGGCTCAGTTGGTAAAATGTTTGCTGTGCAAGCATGAGGACCTGAGTTTGGATCCCCAGTACTCATGTAAAATAGATTCACCTATAATCTCAGCACTGGGGTGGAGGAGACAGGAGAATCCCTTGGGCTTGTTGGCTAGCTAGTCTAGCTGAATGAGTGAGTTCTGGGTTCAGGGAGAGATCTTTTCTCACAAAGTAAGGTGGAGGGCAATTGAGGAAGATACTTGATGCTCACCTCTGGCCTCCACATACATCCATGAACACCTGCTCACATATATATACCACACACACACACACACACAGACACACACACATCACACACCTGATTTCTAAGGGAGTCCAGATATTATATGCAAAACAGAAGGAACCTGGGTAGAAAGAATGAAAGATGTTTGTTCAGTGAAACAAAGTCATTTCCTGATCTTCCTGTCTCCTTCTCCCTCTCTCCCACATTACAGGCTTGCACCACCCTCCTCCACCCCAGCAAAAGCGACATTCTCTCGGTATATTTTTCTGTTTGCTTGCTCCAGGCGCATGCAGTGCTGAGAGTGTTTTAACTCTGATGATGTTACAGGAAGTGTGCTTCTGTCGCATTGAGAGTGACAGATAATGCTCAGGCCTATCCATTACGCTATTCAAATAACAGGGTTTGCTTGCTTTTAAGGTCACTTGCTCTATAATGCTGTTATCTTTCCTGCAAGACTGGT
The DNA here is from genome assembly GCA_036346955.1 of Dipus sagitta. Taxonomy (NCBI): domain Eukaryota; kingdom Metazoa; phylum Chordata; class Mammalia; order Rodentia; family Dipodidae; genus Dipus; species Dipus sagitta. The sequence continues at coordinate 3,051,527 of CM070771.1, forward strand.
ACAGAGAAGAATTGGGCAACACTTCTGCAATGGGCATATTGCCACGGTCACCCTTCCCCTGCATCTCCTTGAAAATGATGGACATGTGGGCAGCAGGGCTCTCCCCGGGTTGGTTTGTTTTGCTTCTTTAAATCCATCTTTTTATGTTCTGGATTTTGTTTGTTTGTTTGTTTGTTTTTTGTTTTTCGAGGTAGGGTCTTGCTCTAACTGAGGCTGACCTGGAATTCACTATGTAGTCTCAGGGTGGCCTTGAACTCATGGCGATCCTCCTACCTCTGCCTCTCGAGTGCTGGGATTAAAGACATGCGCCACCATGCTGGGTTCATCTTTTATTTTATTTTATTTTATTTTATTTTATTTTATTTTATTTGCTTATTGATTTATTTGCAAGCAGAGAGAGACAGACAGGAAGAGAGGGAGAGAGACTGGGTGCCCCAGGACCTCTGCTGCTACAAACGAACTTTAGGTATAGGACCAGCTTTATGCATCTGGCTTTACCTGGGTATCCGGGAATCAAACCCAGGTCATTAGGCTTCGCAGGCAAGCACCTTAACCACTATCTCCACACCTAAATTAATTTTTAGTTTGTGTGTATTATGTATGCACATGTGTTTGTATTGTGCCTGTGCATCTGTGGATAGAGATATGTGTCATCTTCAGGTAAACTATCCACCTCCTTTTTGTTTTTTGTTTTTTGAGGTAGGATCTCGCTTTAGCCCAGGCTGACGTGGAATTCACTCTGTAGTCTCCGGGTGGTCTTGAACTCACAGCGATCCTCCTACCTCTGCCTCCTGAGTGCTGGTATTAAAAGCATTTGTCACCATGCCCGGCTTTCTTTCTCTTTTTATTTATTTATTTATTTTTAATATTTTATTTATTTATTTATTTATTTGATACAGAGAAAGAGGCAGAGAGAGAGAGAGAGAATGGGCACGCCAGGGCTTTCAGCCACTGTAAACGAACTTCGGATGCATGTGCCTCTTTGTGCATCTGGTTTACGTGGCTACTGGAGAATTAAACCTGGATCCTTTGGCTTTGCAGGCAAATGCCTTAACCTCTAAGCCATCTCTCCAGCCCTCTTTCTCTCTTTAAACAGGGTATCATTCTTCTCCTATGTCAGCCTCCTGAGTATTGTGATTAAAGGCATACTCCCCACACCCAACTATTCACCTTTTTTTTGAGGTAGGGTCTTGCTTTAGCCCAGGCTGACCTAGAATTCACTATGTGGTCTCAGGCTGGTCTTGAACTCACAGCAATCCTCCTACTTCAGCTTCCTGAGTACCTGCACCACCACACCTGCCTCTTTTGGCTATAGGGTCTCTCCCTGCCCTGGAGCTCATCATTTAGGCTAGACTGAATGTCTAGTAAGGCCCAGCAATGCTCTCTCCACCTCCTCAGCACTGGGATTACAGGTCCATGCCACCATACCTGGCTTTTTTTGTTTTGTTTTGTTTTTCAAGGGAGGGTCTCACTCTGGCCCAGGCTGACCTGGAATTCACTATGTGGTCTCAGGGTGGCTTCAAACTCACAGCGATCCTCCTACCTCTGCCTCCCGAGTGCTGGGATTAAAGGCGTGCACCACCACGCCCAGTTTATGCCTGGCATTTTTATATGGTTATTGGGCATCCAAATATATGTCCTAAGGCTTAAGCAGCAAGCACTCTACAAAGCTGTTTTCTCTAGGCCCTGCTTTGAGATGTGTGTGTGTGTGTGTATTTTTTGTTTTTTTTTTATTAATTTTATTTTTTTATTGACAACTTCCATAATTGTAGACAATATCCCATGGCAATTCCCTTCCTTTCCCCACTTTCCCCTTTGAAACTCCATTCTCCATCATATCCCCTCCCCCTCTCAACCAGCCTCTCTTTTTTATTTTGATGTCATCATCTTTTCTTCCTATTATGATAGTCTTGTGTAGATAGTGTCAGGCACTCTGAGGACACCTCTTCCACAATGGACCCTGAGTCTTGGAAAGTGTGATAGAGATGTTTCAGTGCTGAGCACTCCTCTGTCACTTCTTAGCACCATGGTGCCTTCTGAGTCATTCCAATGTCACTGCCATCTGAAAAGAGAAGCTTCTCTAACTAAAAGTGAGAGTAGCATTACTATATGGGTATGAACATTAAGAGAAGTGCTTACTGGGAAGTTTGGTGAGCATAGTATACACATTTAGCCAGACACCAGCACATGTTACACCCCTAGGGCTCATGACTACCCCTGTTGTAGGTTTTTAGTATCAAGGATGTATTCCTTCCCATGGAGTGGACCAGTTAGAGAGCTGTTGGCTTCCGCCATAACAGACATGCCACTATTGTACCAAGGTTTGCAGTGTGTGTGTATTTAATATGTGTATGCAGGCAATAGCATGAGTATGGAGGTTGGAGGACAAACTCAGGGTGTTGGTTCTCACCATCCACATTGTTTGAGACAGGGTCTCTCGTGTTGTTGTTTGCAGCTCGGAAGGCCAGACTAGCTGATCTGAAATCTTTGGGATTATCCTGACTCCACCTCTCATTGACATGGGTGTGTTGGGATTACAGACCCAGGCACCAGTTTGTGTCTGGCTTTAAGTGGAATGCTGGAGATCCAGACTCCAGTCGACTGGCTTCACTGAGCACTCCCCACTCCTGTGCTTTGGGTTATTGAGACATGGTCTCGCTGTATAGCCTTGGCTGGCCCGAAACTCAATAGTTAGCCCAGACTGACTTTGAACTCTCAGTCGTTATACCTCAGCCATCTAGGTGTTGGAGTTACAGGTATGTATCACCTGGCTTATGAACAGTATTTTAGTAGAGGAAGAAACCCAGGTGTCACTATAGATTTGACAACAATGCAAGAACAATATTGGTATTGATTTCTTCGACTTAGAAAGTAAGGTAGAAATACTCAATAAACATCTGCATCTCAAGTATGGTTTAAATGGGGAGGTGGCTCAGTGGACAAAGCAAGCCAGAGAACACAAGTTCAATCCTCAGATCCTATGTAAAAAGCAGACACTGTGGCAGGCCTCTGTGTTCTTTTTGTTTAAAGTTATTTTTTTATTTTTACTTATTTATTAGAAAGAAAGGAAAAAAAAAAAAAAGAATGGGCACACCAGGGCCTCAAGCCATTGCAAACAAACTCTATATGCATGCACCACCTTGTGCATCTGGCTTACTTGGGTGCTAGGGAACTGAACCTGGGCACATATGGTTCCCAGATAAACACCTTAACTGCTAAGTCATCTCTCCAGCCCCAGGCCTCTGGGTTATTAGCATGTCTATAGCGAGATGGGAGGTGAGACAGAAGCTCACAAGTGAGCACAACAGTCAACAACAATAGTGAGAAAAGAGAGAGAAACTCTGGGGCTGGAGAGATTGCTTCATGGTTATGGTGCTTGCCTGTAAAGGCAAAGAACCCAGGTTCGATTCCCCAGGACCCACATAAGGCAGATGCACAAAGGGATTCATGCGGCTGGAGTTCATTTGCAGTGGCTAGAGACCCTGGTGTGCTCATTCTCTTTCTGTCTGTTTCTTCTCTCTCTCTCTCTCTGCTTACAAATAAATTAAATGAAAAAAGAGAGAGAGAGAGAGAGAAACTCTGGCTCAAGTAAGGTGGAAGATGAACACTGACCTCCATGTACACACTTGCCCTTCCCCAATTTAAAAAAATAAAAAGGCGGGCTGGAGAGATGGCTTAACTTAGCAGTTAAGCGCCTGCCTGTGAAGCCTAAGGACCCCAGTTTGAGGCTCGATTCCCCAGGACCCACGCTAGCCAGATGCACAAGGGGGCGCACCCATCTGTAGTTCGTTTGCAGTGGCTAGAGGCCCTGGCATGCCCATTCTCCCTCCCTCTCTCTCTCCCTGTCTGTTGCTCTCAAATAAATAAGTAAAAATAAACAAAAAAAATTTTAAAAATAAAATAAAATAAAAAGGAATCTTCCCAAGACTTAAAATAAAATAAAGGCTGGAGAAATGGCTCAATGGTCAAAGGCACTTGATTGTAAAGCCTGATGATTCAGGTTTGATTGCCCAGTACTCACATAAAGCCAGATACACAAAGCGGCACAAGCATCTGAAGCTCATTTGCAGTGGTGGAGGCCCTAGCATGTCCATACTCCACCCACCCAATCTCTCTCAAATAAATGAAAATATTTTTAAAAAATAAAATTTACAGGGCTGGAGAGATGGCTTAGCAGTTAAGGTGCTTGCCTGGGAAGCCTAAGGACCCAGGTTCGATTCCCCAGTACCCACATAAGCCAGTTGCATAAGGTGGCGCCTGTGTCTGGAGTTCATTTGCAGTGGCTAGAGGCCCTAGAGAACCCATTCTCTCTCTTACTATCTGCCTCTTTCTCTCTCTCAAATAAATAAAATAAAATAAAACATGCATGTGTGGCTGGGGATGTAGCTCAGTGGCAGAATATTATTTATCATGTGCTACAGCCCTAGGTTCAATGCCCAATATGCGGAGGGAGGTGCAAGGGGAAGGGAAAGAGAATCATATATTAAACAGAGAGAGTGGTAGGAAAAAGCTTTTAAGCCAGAATTTAACTAATTTTCTGATCATTTGAAATTCCATTATGTAATAAATCACATCTTTAAAACTGTAATTAAAAACATTCACTTCCAAATGGAGAACCATCTCACTGCAGTTGATGCAGGTTAATCTGTCTTTCCGCCCTATCATTCTTGTAAAAGGATATCAGTGGCCTCGTGTCTTTGCTTCCTGTCTATGCTAATTTCCTATTACAGGTTTGTCTTTAGTTAATTTCCAAGAGTCCTGCATGGTTCAGGTTTTGCTCTGTAGCCTCATTTCACAAGGGAGTGGTGGGGAAAGAGAAGGGTTGGTCAGAAATCATTCATGAAAAAGACCAAATGTTCATTCGACTGAAGCACTTCAGGAAATCATGCACTGACTGCTGCTATTTGGTTGAAATGCTGGGCTGGGGAGACAACTCCGTGGCTAAACTGCTTGCCACACAAGTGTGACTGCCTGAGTTCGGATCCCCAGAACGCGTGTAAAAGCCAGACACTGTAGAGCAAACCTCTGTAATCGGAGTGAGCCTACAACAAGGAGAGAGGTGGAGACGGGAGACTCCCCAGGAAGCTCAGGAGCCACAGAGCCTGGTGAACTCAATGGTAACGAGAAGCCTTGCCTCAAAGAAGATGGAAGGTAAGGACCACCATCTGAGGTGTCATGAGCTCTGCGGCATGCGTGCACCCACACTCACACATATGAACATGCACGCACACACATACAAACACACAAAAATAGCTTTGAGTGAGGTAGCCTAAAAAGTTAGCAAAAGTCAGGTATGGTGGTGCCTATCTGTAATCCTGACACATGGAAGGTGGAGGCAGCAAGGTAAGTTTAAGGTCATTCTTGGCTTCATTGTGATTTCCAGACAAGCCTAGGTACATAAAATCCTGTCTGAAGCCGGGTGTGGTGGCGCATGCCTTTAATCCCAGCACTAGGGAGGCAGAGGTAGGAGGATCACCATGAGTTTGAGGGCACCCTGAGACTCCATAGTGAATTCCAGGTCAGTCTGGGCTAGAGTGAGACCCTCCCTCAAAAACAACAACTACAAAAAAATCCTGTCTAAAAAAAGTAGGGTGGGGGACTAGAGAGATGGCTCACCGGTTAAGGTGCTTGCCTACAAAGTTTAAGGATCTAAGTTCAATTCTCCAGTAACCACATAAAGCCAGATGTCCAAAATGGTACCTGCATCTGGAGGTTTTTTTTTGCAATGTCCAGAGGACCTGGTGTTCTCGTTCTCTCTCCCTCTCGATTTTTTTCCTCTCTTTCTGTCAAATAAATAAATAATTAAAAAAAAAATAGTACAAGGGCTGGGGAAACCTCTCAGCAACTAAAGGCCCTTGTTTGCAAAATCTGCTAATCCTAGTTTGTTTCTCCTCAGCACTTGTGTGAAGCCAGAGGCAAGGTGGCACATTCATCTGTGATCCCAACATGCCTCCAACGATGGGAGGCAGAGCCAGGAGAATCCGAAGTTCCCAGGCCAGCTAGACTGGCTTTTGTTTGCAGCTGCAAGAAACCCTCTCTCAAAGATGGAGGAGGAAGAGCATAGACACCTCAAGGTTGACCTCTGACCTCTATACTTCTGCCATGACATGCACACACATATAACCTATATGTACACACACACACACATATACATATATTGTGCAGAATCTTCACATTGCTTCCTGTGTAGTTTAACTCATTTCTAGACTTCTTACACATAATATAGTGTGATTGCTGCATAAATGTTATCGTGACTTATTTATTTATTGGTTTTTCGAGGTAGGGTCTTGCTCTAGTCTGGGCTCACCTGGAATTCACTCTATAGTCTCGGGCTGGCCTCAAACTCTTTGAGAATCTTCCTGTCTGCCTCTGCCTGCCAAGTGTTGGGAATTAAAGGTGTGCACCACCATACCCAGCTTCGTGTGTGTGTGTGTGTGTGTGTGTGTCCCACTGAGTTTAATTAGGGTTGCATGCATGAGCATTGGTGGGGAATTATTTAAATGAACATGGCAACCTATAAATGGATAGATCAAGGGTTCTTATTCTGTAACTGTGTGTGTGTGTATGTTATGTGAGCATGTGTGCATGTGTCCTCATGTGTGTTGTATGTGCAAGTGCACATGTACCTGTGTATATATTGGAGGTTAGAAGTTGCTCTATTGTACCATCTTCAGTTTCTCTCCACCTTCATCTTTGGGACAGAGCCTATCACACTGAACCTGGAACTCACTGATTTGACTAAACTAGATAACCAGCAAGTCCCGGCAATCCTCCTGTCCCTGCCTCCCCAGCAAGGAGATTACAGACAAGCACCACTGTGCTTTCTTTCTACTGGAGTCCCGGGGGTTTGGACTCAGGTCCTCATGCTTATGCAGTAAGCACTTTACCCACTGAGCCATTCCCAATGCCCTTTATTTTGCAACATTTCAAGCCTTGGGAAAAGTTTCAGACCTAGTACAATAAAGAGCCTTCCTTTAGATTTACTAACTGCTAACATTTTGCCACTTTTGCTTTTTCTTTCTTTCTTTTTATTTATGCTCCTTCTTTTGATATATAGGCATTGCTGAACCACTTGAGAATTTATTGCAGACTCCCTGACCCTTCCTCCCTAACCACTATAGCATATATCTCCCAAGAAAAAAAAAGGATAATCTTCTATATAACCAGAATGTAACTGCTTGGGACATTTAACATTGATTTAATACATTATTTAAAAATACACTCTATATTCAAGTTGCCCCAGTGAGACAAGAAAGGAGGGGTTCTCCAGCCGTGATCTGAGCAGACAGCTCCTCAGAAAAACCATGGGCACACTCGCAAACTTCTTGGCTGCCTGCATATGCCTGTCCTGACACCAGTGTTGCTCCCTTGTGGATGGTTAACAGAAGACAGGAAGCCCTGGGCCAGAACTTGTGAATTCCTGCCTGACTAACAGGCCCTCCTGATTCATCCCTGTGACTTTCACCTAATCGGCATGAGCAAATGACCAATCAGGGCCCGCCTGTGTCTATATAAACGCCTGCGCTGAGTTCTTCAGTGCTTAGAAGAAAAAGGAAGAGAGGGAGGGGGAGGGGAACAGAGAAGAGGAGAGGGAAGAAGAAGGGGAAGGAGGACATGAAGGAGGAGGAGAAGAAGAAAGGACACTCCAAGTAAGAGTTCTGGCTCAGGCAGGGACAAGAGTTTCTGCCTCAACCTTGGGACAGACTTACCCCAGATCCTCAGAGGAAGACTTCTGCACCTGTCTTGGGAGGGTTGGGGGGATGGATAGGACAGTTGTTTCTGGCTCAGAGACTCACTGCTTGGGCTCCTGAAACCTACCAAGGACCTTGAGCTAAATGCTCAAAGAGACCTCTTGACTGGTAACCCCAGGGTTACAGCTCTCACATCTGTGCCCTCTCGGCTGGCAAACCTGCAGCCATCAGGAGTCCAGTTGTTCAAGTTGTTATTTTGTCATGGAAACAAACCCTCATTCTTTCACCCTTTCTGCTCTGCTTGTCCATCTCATTCTTAGGTCGATTAGACATGGACAGAAGAATGACCATTTCACCAATAGTCCCAATTGATTTATTCATATTCCAAGATCTAATCAAAGATTACCTGTGGCATTCAATGTTATTTCTACCTTCCCTTGAGTTACAACGTCCTAGCCTTTTTGGTTTGTTTTTCATGATATTGACATTTTTGAAGAGTTCATCCCCGTGTTACAGATAGTCCCAAGTTAGATTTTTCTGGCTTTCTTTTTCATTTGTTCCTGTTTTGTTTTAGGACAGGGTCTTGCAGTGCAGTCCTTGCTGGCCCGGCACTCTCTGTGTAGCCCAGGCTTGTCATCAGTTGGTAGCAATCCTACTTCTCTGCCTATTGAGTGTAGCGATTACAGGCACGAACCACCATGCCCGGCCTTATCTGGATGTTTCATTGCTTAAATTCAAGTCAAATCGTTTTAGAAAGAGTGGTGGGCAAAAGCCGGGCATGGTGGCGCACACCTTTAATCGCAGCACTCAGGAGGCAGAGGTAAGAGGATCACCATGAGTTCAAGGCCACCCTGAGACTACATAGTGAATTCCTGGTCAGCCTGGACTAGAGTGAGACCTTACCTCGAAAAACTTAAAAAAAAAAAAAAAAAAAAGAGTGGTGGGCTGAAACATGTGCTTATGAACTTACATAAAGTCCTGGTTTCAATCCCCAGCATTAAAATGTTAATCAAAGGAGTATTATATAGCTATTACTGTGTCTTCACTAATCATATCCAAAAATGTATGTGCCGCTATAATTGGTAATAGTAAATTTGACCATTTGGTTAAGGAGGAATTAATCAAGTGCCTGCAATATTGAAGCACCATTCCCCTAATAATCAAGAAATGATCTTGGAAGTGATCCTTTTATTTGATGTGTGTGTGTAGTATATGTAGTTGCACATACATATATATGTGTGTGTGTGTGTGTGTTTCTGTTTTTTCGAGGTAGGGTCTCTCTTCAGCCCAGGCTGACCTGGAATTCACTATGTAGTCTCAGGGTAGCCTCGAACTCATGGCGATCCTCCTACCTCTGCATCCCGAGTGCTGGGATTAAAGGTGTGCGCCACTGTGCCCGGCCCATATCCAGATTTTAAGTGGGTGCTGGAGATCAAACTCAGGGATTCTCTGTGGCTTTGTTAATGCTGTTTCCCAAAGAGTTTGGTATTCACCAACAATGGCTGTTGTGAGGTGACTGCATTGTGATTTCCTTCTACGAAGGTGAGGTGAGATAATCAAGAGATTTCTAGCAAAGATTAAAAAAAGGAACTGGTTCATCTGGACCCAACTACAGACAACCCTGTGGTGGTGGTGGTGGTGTGTTTGTGTATGTTGGAAGTGCTAGGTCGAGAAGGTAAAGGAACACACGGTGTACATCTTAAGCTGTATTAAGTGGAGGGCTTTGAGAAGCCCAATGTGCAGAATCTAAGGAAAGTAAATATAGCTTTTAGGTATCGAACAAACTTTCCTGTGAGTAAAATATCCCTATAGCTTGATTTCCCTGTATCTATAATAGGTACATATGATTCAAATAATGCATTAAAACATTAAGACATGTTATTTTTGAGACAGGGTCTCATGCAGCCCAGACTGACCTCAAACTCATTATGTAGCCCATGCTGAACTTGAACTCCTGATACTTCAGCCTCAGCCTGCCGAGTGTCGGGAGACATGTACCACCACACCCATTTATTTAATAGTTATTTCCCTCATTGTATTTTTTGGTTATAGTTTCGCTATATTTCTTTTGGGTAAAATTCAAGTACTTTGAGTGTGTGCCTGTGTGTGTGTGCGTGTGGGTGGGTGCCACACTGCACATGTGAAGATCAGAGGACAACTTCAGGTGTTGGTCCTCACATTTTTTTTTTTTTTTGAGGCAGGGTCATTTGTTGTTTTACCACTACATTTGCCAAGCTAGCTGGCCCATGAGACATCAGGAGATTCTCCTGTCTCTGCCTCCCATCTTATTGTAGGCATGCTGGCGTTACAAATGTGCACTACGGGCTGGAGAGATAGATGGCTTAGCTGTTAAGGCGCTTCCCTTTGATTCCCCAGGACCCACGTAACCCAGATAAACAAGGTGGGATATGCGTCTGGAGTTCATTTGCAGTGGCTGTAGGCCCTGGCATGCCCATTCTCCCTCTCTCTGTCTCTCTCTCAAATAAATAAATAAATAATTTTAAAAATGTTTAAAAATTTTTTAAAAAGAAGTGAAGGGTTTATTTAAAAAAAATACAATACTATGTCATGCATGGCTTTACATGGGTTCTGGAGATCTGAACTCAGGAACACACGCTTGCCTGCAAAATACTCATCAAATAAGTCATCTCTTTAGCCCTTAGTTATTAGTCATAGGAAACAAGTAAGCATGAGAGAAGCAAAAAACAGCAGTAGATTTTATGGTGAAGATTTGCATGTAAGAGAGTAAGCATCTCTCTGTTTCCTCTCAAAGGACTATACAATATATACCTTCATTTGTCACTGCACTTTTCTCTGATTTGCCATAATTCATTTGCAACAAAAGCAGAATTCTGTACCATTGTGTGGGCGAGCACCACCCATACCCACAACAGAGAGAGCTACCCACATGTTCCAATAAGGAGAAAACATTCTGCAGAGAAGAGTAAAAGCAAGTCATAGCAGTGATCATGATAGTGATAGAGGATGCTAATGAGCTTTGATGAAAGAGCTTGGAAAGCAGAGGTATTCTATTAATAGTGCAGAGAAGGAAAGAGAATACTTGGAAGGTGGATTTTGCAAGAGATTACATTTTAAGTGGAAGGAACAGTCTAGCATAGAAAATAAGGAAGAAAGACCAGGGAACAATAAAGTATTTGTATGTCAAGCAATGGAAGTAAAGAAGTCTCTCTCTCTTTTTTTCCTTCATGTTTTTACACAGAGTGTTGTTATGTAGTCCTGGCTGGCCTCAACCTTGTAGCAATCCTCTTGCCTTAGTTACTGAGTGCTGGGATTACGAAGGACTGACACCATGCCTTGTTTAATACTTTTTCTTTTTGTGTAGAATTGTGCTGACATATGTCTTTTCTACCCCCTATCTTCGTGTCTTTTCAGACAATTTGAAGCCAAAGTAAGGAGAATAGTGTTTTTTTCAATTCCTTAATTAATTTTGCGTGTGTGTGTGTGTGTGTGTGTGTATACACCATGGAGGTCAGAGGGTGTTTATCTTCTTACACATTTTTAATAATATTTTATTTTAATTTATACATACATATATATATGTGTGTGTGAGAGAGAGAGAGAGAGAGAGAGAGAGAGAGAGAGAGAGAGAGAGAATGGGCTCCCCAGAGCCTCTAGCCACTGCAAATGAACTCCAGATGCATGTGCCACCATGTGCATCTGGCTTACATGGGTTCTGGGAATTGAACCTGGGTTCTTAGGCTTCACAGGCAACCACCTTAACTGCTAAGCCATCTGTCCAGCCCCTTCTACCTTCTTTTTGAGACAGGGTCTCTTGTTTTGCCCCTGCGTCATTAAAGCTGGCCTGCACACTTCTGGATTCCCCTGGCTGTGCCTCCCATTGTTTTAGGTGCATTGTGCACCACTTGGCATCTGGCTTTTATGTGGGTATTGGGTAATTGAACTCAGGCTTGCAAGTGTCAACAAGAACCTTTAACCACTGAGCAGTCTCCTCAGCCCCGAGGATGATGTTTGACTGTGATGTCAGTGTTTCAGGGAGAAGAGTCAAGAATTCAAGAGGCCCTTTGCAGATACAACAAAACCATTGTTGTTGCTGTTGTGTTTCTAGAATAACTGCATAATTGTCAATTATGAAAACAGAAATAGTTGTGAATAGAATTTTTCTTAGACTAACAGGGCCATGCCACTAAAACATGCATAATGGACATTACGAGAATAATCAACAAAGTATAGGCTATAATAAAGAATGTTAAGCTGCAATATAGCCAAAAATACCCTGCTAAGAAACCAGAACTATCTCATGAATGAATGATGAAATAGCCATGTTTTATTAGCTTTATTTAAAATGGTGTACAAGTTGAACAACCTTTTTGAGCCCTTTATAAAAACGCACTTTTGCAATTTGCTAGAGCAATGGTTTCTTTTTTCCTTTCCTTTGAGCTACAGTAGCTAATCTGATTTAGGTATTTCAGTGATTATGTCAATTAATGTGTGCTGAAGGTAATTTCATTTGTTGCAGCAGATACCAGGTGAATATGTAATTAGTAGAAGGATGCCTCTTTAAGACCTTGTATGCAATTTTCTAAGAGTGAGAGATGGGGTGACTCTAAATACACTACAAATAATTTCTGGTTAGTAACAAAACTGGTATGCAATTTATATGTTTTGAGAGGTAAGGGGGCATTGGGTTGAGACAGGGTCTTAATTCCATAGCCCAGGTTGGTTTGAAACTCACTATATAGCTAGACTGTCTTGGAACTTGAGATTCTCTTGTTTCAGCCTTGCCAATGTTGGGGTTATAGGCATGCATGATCACACCCAATTTTAATTTATTTCTGTGCCTCTCGCTCTCTCTGGCTTTAAGTTGTTAAAATTTTAGGGTTTTTTTTTAAGTTGTTTTTTTTGTTTAAGTTGTTAAAATTAAATTTAAAACCAAGTCTGGCTTTAATTTATTTTTATTTATTTAAGAGAGAGAGAGAGAGAATGAATATGGGTGCAAGAGGACCTTCTGCCTCTGCAAATGAACTCCAGATGCATGTACCACTTTGTGCATCTGGATTTACATGGGTCCTGGGGAATCGGACTTGGGCCATTAGGTTTTGCAAACAAGTACCTTTAACTGCTGAGCCATCTCACCAGCCCAATTTATTCCTTAATATTTAAGATTACATTATAATTTCTTCTGATACGAACCTGGGAAGAGCTATTATTAAAAACAACTGGGCTGGAGGAATGGCTTAGCAGTTAAGGCGCTTGCCTGCAAAGCCAAAGGACCCAGGTTCGATTCCCCATGACCCATGTTAGCCAGATGCATAAGGGGGCGCATGCGTCTGGAGTTAGTCTGCAGTGGCTGGAGGCCCTGGCGCACCCATTCTCTCTCTCTCTCTCCCTCTTTCTCTGTCATATAAATAAATACTAAAATATTTTTAAAAAAAACAACTTATGAGGGTTAAAGAAGGGAGGTAAAATGCGTGTGTTATCTTGTTAGCTCATTTGGAAATGGCATAGGGATGGATTTCCATTAAGCATCACCGTTGCATGTCTATCCCCAGTTCACACACGCATGTGCGCATGCACACACACAGTAACAGAATTATAAATAACTAAAATGTAAACCTTATCTACCTTGAGTCAAAGATATATTATGAGGTGATCAACCATCCCAGTTTGCACAAGATGATCCTTGTTTTAGCAATGAATGAAACCCCTTAGTTATAAGCAATGGGGACCATTAGTCACCATAATACACACATCTCCCTGTTTAAAATATGTATCTTCTGCCGGGCGTGGTGGTGCATGCCTTTAATCCCAGCACTCAGGAGGCAGAGGTAGGAGGATCGCCATGAGTTCGAGGTCACCCTGAACTACATAGTGAATTCCAGGTCAGCCTGGGCCAGTGTGAAACCCTACCTTGAAAAACCAAAAACAAACAAATTAAAAAAATATATGTATCTTCTGAAGCTCTGCACGATGTTTGATGGTGCACATGTGTATATACATGTGTATACACACATGGAAGCCAGAAATTGATGTTAGGTGTCTTCTTCGATGGCTGACCTTGAACTACTGATCCTCCTGCCTCCACCTCCCAAATACTGTGATTACAAGTATGCACCACCACACCTACTTTATTCAGTGATGGGGATGGAACCCCGGGTTTCCTTTATGCCAGCCAAGCACTCTACCTACTGAGCTATATATCCCTTGCCATAAATTTGCCAGAACCATTTCATTCCATGAGCATCATTTGGTGACCAGCAGGTACCTTTCCTTGGCTTCCTATGGCAGAGTCTGAAAAATATGGTTTGCATCATGTGTCACTCACCAGAGACACTTACAGAGTTGATGAAAGTTTATCTTACAATATTATCGAAAGTGGCACAACACTTGGCAAACTGAACTACACATATCTCCTCCTTCTTCGAATATTAAAACTGGAGTTTGAAAAACAACTTCCAAATGTGAAAAAAAAATAAACCAGCAGGTGATAATTAGGGCAAAGTTATAACAATGTTATTGCTGATGGTCTACCTGTCAGTGAGTGCAAGTTATCACTTCTCCCTGGGAAGAGCTATTATTAAAAACAACTTACGAAGGTTAAAGAAGGGATGTTAAATGTGTGTGTTGTCTTATTAGCTCATTTGGAAATGGCATAGGGATGGATGTCCATTAAGCACCACAGCTGTGTGTCTATTCCCCGTGTGCATGTGCACGCATGCACACACACACACACACACACACACACACAGTAACTGTGAATTATAAATAACTAAAATCTAACCTTATCTACCTTGAGTGAAAAATCAATTCTCCTAATAAATTAAATTCAAACATTCTTTTTTTAAATTTTTTGTTTATTTTCATTTATTTATTTGAGAGCAACAGACAGAGAGAGAAAGAGGCAGATATATAGAGAGAATGGGCGCGCCAGGGCCTCTAGCCACTGAAAATGAACTCCAGACGCGTGCACCCCCTTGTGCATCTGGCTCACGTGGGTCCTGGGGAATCGAGCCTCTAACCGGGGTCCTCAGGCTTCACAGGCAAGCGCTTAACTGCTAAGCCATCTCTCCAGTTCAAATATTCTATCCCGCTATGTAATATGACATATGTCATATTGGCAGAGGACAGAGTGCAAGATAGAGATTATAAAAGTTCGGTCATCTAGAAAACTTGATACTAAGCATAGTTGTTGTTTTGTTGTTGTTGTTTTTGTTTTTTGAGGTAGGGTCTCACTCTAGCCCAGACCAACCTGGAATTCACTATGTAGTCTCAGGGTGACCTTGAACTCACGGTGACCCTCCTACCTCTGCCTCCTGAGTGCTGAAATTAAAGGCGTGCACCACCACGCCCAGCTTAAGCATAATTTTTATGAGCGGAAGACTCCTAGATAAGCAAAGTTGTTGCAGTATAATAACAGTATTCTGTAGGCCAGACATACAGCTCAGTTGGTAGAGTGCTTGCCTAATATATATAAAGCCCTGGGTTTTATCTAAAGCATAGCATATAAGACAAAACAGACTCAGGAGGCTGACAGGGAGAGAGAGCAAATGAAGGAGGGAGCAAGAGAGGGAGGAGAGGAAAGAGGAAGAGAGAAAGAACTTTTTAAAGTTCTAGTAGGTGTGGTGGTGCACATTTGTGTTAATGGCGTTCAGGAGGGGGACGCGCAATCATGAGGAGTTCAAGGCCAGCTTTAGCTACATAGAGAGTTGGTGGCTAGCTTAGGCTATGTGAGATACATTCTCAAAATAAATAAATAAGTAAAGCAAAACAAAACAAGCAAAAGCAAGATGTGTCAATATACTCCTGTCATCCCAGCACGTGATAGAGATAGAGGTAAGAGAATCGCAAGTTCAAGGTCATTATCAGTTACATAGTTTGAGGCCAGGCTATGAGATGCTGTCTCAAAAAGAAAAGGGCTAAAAAGAAAAAAAAAAACAACAAATAATTATAATATTCTCTAGTCAAGGTTGAATGTTCAAGATGCAGTTTGAATATTAATCACCAATTTAGAAACACGGCAGCAATGATGAGAGTCCATGGATTACTTTAGTCTAGAAAACAAACACTTGTGTTTCTCTTTGTATCCTGCAACCATTGAGTGTCTTCCCCACTAAGCAAGCAACTTCTTTGGGATTTTTTTTTTTTTTAGATTTACTTATTTTGAACTATATATTCTTGGGCAGAAAAATAATAATCACCTAATGTTTTGCTTCTACGACTTCTGTGCTCATTCATCCTGCCCAAAACAGTTTTAAGTTTTATATCTCATTCTATCCAGGAAGAAATCTAATGGAATGCTATGTTCTTTTTTGTTTACTATCCAGTATTCCCTGTATTTATACTGTGAATTTATACCATGTGATAATAATACAAAAAACAGCCTTTTTTCCCTTTTAATATTGATGAGCCCTTGGATAATGTCATAAACGCATGAAAACATGTAGGTGCTCAGTATCCACACACATCTCTACAGAGAAAGCATTAAAATTTTTTTATTTATTTGTGTCTGTGTGTGTGAGTGTGTCTGTGGAGGGTGAATGTGTAGGTCAGTGGACAATGTTCAGGTCAGTCCTTACCTGTCTACCCCCCTTGGAGGCAGGATTTATCTCTCTCTCTCTCTTTTTTTTTCTGAGGTAGGGTCTTGCTGTAGCCCAGGCTGACCTGGAATTTACTATGTAGTCTCAGGGTGACCTTGAACTCATGGCGATCCTCCTACCTCTGCCTCCTGAGTGCTGGGATTAAAGGTGTGCGCCACCACGCCCAGCTAGGATTTCACTTTCTGGATTCTCGCTGTGCTGACAGAACTTCCAGGAAATCCTCCTGTCTGTGCTCCCACTTTGCTGTTGGCTGGGACTACAGGGGCCAGCTTTCCATGGGGAGTCTGGGGATTGAACTCTGGTACTCCACCTGGAACTGTGAGTCCCTTTATCTGCTGAGCCATTCCTCGTCCTTTGACCCAGACTGTATACAAAACATTTGAAAGCTCTTTATTGAAAGAGGACATACGCACGGGTGCGGGAGTAGTTCTACAACTTGATGTATTCCTAGTAGCACACAGCTAGAGAGAGAGAGAGAACACGGTCCGCTCCTTAGCTTTTGCACTGCTTATGCCTCCGTCCAGGCATCCAGGTAACCACTATCTTGTCTTAAATTTTGCCTATTTTTTTTTAACTTTATGTAGATGGAGTCCTATAATACATGCTCTCACATTTCACTTAGGGTATTTGTAAGATGAACATATGTTATGATATTTGGAACCATTGCTTATTCTCAACATGATAGAATTTATTCTATTGTATCAGTATACCACTAAAGATCCATTTTACTGAAGGCAAACATTTGTGTCATTTCTAATTTGGAGTTGTGATGGCTTTGGTCTGACTGTTTTCCTTCCTTCTTTCTTTTCTTTTCTCTTCCTTTTTTTTTTTTTTTTTTTTTTTTTTTTTAGGCAGGGACTCTGTGTAGTCCAGGAGGCTGGCCTTGAACTCATAGCAATCCTCCCACCTGAGCTTCATGAGTGCTGGGATGCTGGGATTATAGGCATGAGCCACCACATCTGGTTCTGAGTGTTTTAATACATTGTTTGGTATTCATTCGACATTGCCATATTCCTATAGGTATTTTTTAAGACAAGGTTCCATGTACCCCAGGCCGGCCTTGAACTCCTGATCCTCTTTGCCTCCACCTCCCAAGTGATGGGATTACAGGTGTCTATACCAGACTTTTACATCTGTGTGAGTATGTGGTGTATATGCATGATGTGGTGCCCCATGTGCAGACAGGCCAAAGAATGTCAGATGTCCTCTTCCACTGATCATCATGTTTCCGTGAGAAGAAGTCTCTCATTGACTCTTGAATTTGCAATTTTTTTTTTCTTTTACAAGCCTCAGCAATCTTCTCTGGTCTCTGCTCCCGACAGGAGTGATGTTGCAGATGTGTGTGGTTACACCCAGATATCCATGTGGCGTCTGGGAAATCAAACTCATTGGTCTCAGGCCCTCGTGCTTATGCAGAAAGTGCTCTCAACCACTGAGCAATCTCTCTGGCCTGCTTTGGTTTGAGGCCAGGTCTTGCTATAAAGCCCAGGTAATCCTTGGAATTTGTGGTCCTAATTTCGTCATTCTCCCCAGTGCTGGGATTACAGGCATGAGCCACCGTGGCTAGGTTGGAGAAAGTTTTTTTTCTTTTTTTTTTTTTTCCCTCCCCTAGAGGCTTAACATCAGCAGATACTACAAAACAGTTTTCCAGAATGGTTGTACTATATACATGGCACTGGAATTCTTTGGCCATCAATCTCAGGAAGGCATTTCAGCATAACTTTTGTTTTTTTTTCTGAGACAGGTTCTCATCATGTCACCCATGCTGGTCTTATACTTGGTATCCTCTTGCCTCAACCTCTTGAGTGCTGGGATTACGGGCGTGTGATAGGCCTTCAGCATAAACTTTAAAAAGCATGATTAGTGTTTGTATGATATGTGCATATGGGTGTGCGCATGCCACTGCCTGCGTGTGCGAGTCAGAGGACAACTTCAGGTCCTCTCCTCCCTTGCTTGCCATAGGATTCTCTTGACTACTCTTCCCACTGCTATAGGTATGTTGGGGTTACAGATGCATGTGTGACTTTGCATTTGTCCTTATGACCTGGCACGGGTGCTGGGACTCTGAACTCCACTTGACAGATCTGTGGAGCAAGCACCAAACAATTTCCTCAGCCCTAGAATTACTTTATTTATTTGGTTTTTCGAGATAGGGTCTCACTCTAGTCCAGGCTGACCTGGAATTCACTATGCAGTCTCAGGGTGGCCCCAAACTCACAGCAATCCTCCTACCCGTGCCTCCCAGGTGCTGGGATTAAAGGCGTGCGCCACCACACCCGGCTCAGAATAATTTTTTAAAAGAACAGTTTTGGGTCTAGGTGTTTAGCTTGGTGGCAGATTCCATGCACAAGGCTGTGGATTCAATTTCTAGCACCACAAAATGAGAAGAAGGAGGAGGAGGAGATCAAGGAGAAGAGGAAGGAGGAGGAGAAAGAGAAGGGAGAGGGGAGAAAGTAGGCTTGGGAATAATTTAGACACTGAAGAAGATGTTTAACAAGAAGCCCCAGTTTACCCACATTCACTATGCAGTCTCACCCCAAATAAGGACTATACAGTGAAGCCTTTCTTAAAATGTTTGAGAATTAATTGAGACTTAGTCATTGCTTTGAGTTTTTTTTTTTTTTTGGCCTGTGGTAGTGTACATGTGTGTATGTATGTTTTTATATGTATATGTGCATGTGTGTGGGCACATGCATGTATGTTTGCTTTAGTGTTGGGGTCAGAGGTAAATGTTGAGTGTCTTCCCCAGTCGCTTTCCACCTTATTTGAGTCTCTCATTGAACCAGAACTCATCCATTCAGGTAGTCTAGCTAGCTAGCCTGCTTGTCCCAGGGATCCTCCTGTCTCAGCCTCTCCAGCACTGGGATTATAGGCATACTCTGTCATGCCTGGCATTTACATGTGTGCTGGGGATGTGAATTCAGGCCATCACACTTTTGGCGGTAAGCGTTTTACTGACTGAGCCATTGCTCCAGCCCATGCTTAGCTTATTATTAATCATTCATTAGTGATCAAAACAGACAACATGGCAAATTAGAGACAAATAGAGCAATATAGCTTATAAATAATTTTAATTCCCTGATGGAAGGGAACTATGAAACTCTGACCCAAAAGTCATTACCAATTCCAGTGAGTACTACACTTGGACCCTGAAAAAAAAAATCATTTAAACATTATCCCAAAATGCGTTTGCAAATTACTCTTGCCAGAGGCAAGGTTCCTGGACGCAGTGTATTACGATCCTTTTTTTTTTTTTTTTTTTTTTTTTTTTTTTTTTTTGCCACTAGACATTACTCTTTAAAGACATGACTGCCAAGGGCTACTCTGGAAAGTCACTAATATAATACCTTCTATTATATTTGCCAATTTCACACTTTCCTCAGCCCAATATCCAAAAGTTTTGGAAATGGGAGTGTAATTGCAATGTTAACTGCTAGGTTCCCTGGAATCTTGTCAGTGTTTAAGACAACTTTCACATCCCTGAAAGCCCTAAGGATGAGCCTAGCTCTTTCCTCTAAATGACAACCAGTAGGTTTTTTTTTATTTTTTTTATTTTGTGGGATGAGTTGATGATCTCAGTGTAGGTTTCAGCCTCTGCAGGGAACAGTATCCTCCCTAGAAGTTAACTAAAAGACATTCAGTATGGAAGGACCGTTTAACTAGTTGATCACTGCAGGGCAGCAACAGTCTGTTCAGGTAGGTAATTTTGGTAGGTGGCCTTGTGTTCCTAATATAATGAATCAGATTTTATATATCTAGATAAAAAAATAAAGCTCACCATCTACTCAAAAAGATGTCATCTTTTGAGAAGGCCAGTAGTAGATCAGGGAACTTTTTTGTTTGTTTGTTTGAGGTAGGGTCTCACTCTAGCCCAGGCTGACCTGGAATTTACTATGTAGTCTCCCGTTAGCCTTGAACTCATGGCGATCCTCTGACTTGTGCCTCCAGAGTGCTGGGATTAAAGGCGTGTGCCACCATGCCCTGCTGAAAGGGAGCTTTTTGAACGTTTAATTGAACTTCTTTGATTTACAAGATGAGAAAAAATCTAGTCATTTAAAAGTCTTGCCTAAGGTTAAATGGTTTGTTCCCCGGACAGACATAAAGCTTGTCTTATTCACAGTTCACTGGATCTCTTCTCTTGACGCCTTTGCCTCCTACCATTCCCATCTACCAACCAGATGTTATTAAGTCACAGACCTGGGTTCCAGAAACGGGATTAAGTGGAGTGTGACTTCAAACAAGCCATTAAATGAGTCTTGGCCAGTGAGATTCGCCTGCCAGAAAATAAAATATAAGCACTTCTTCGTTTTGGGTACCACTGTTATTCCTAGCACATGAGAGTAGTTGTGCATGGGGAAGCCAGGGGAGTCCTAATAACGTTAAAGGGTAAAAAAAAAATCAATCCATCCATCAATCACTCTTAGAAATGCGTAGATTTGGATTCTAATGAGGAGAAATCATGAACAAACCACGGCGCCTGGCTCGTAGTAATTAATAAATGTCAGTTTATTTCCTTTTCCTTCGTCCCCAAGTGTGGGTTATTTAGAGGTGAGGGGTGATGTGTCAAGGCGTTTATGTGCTTGGACAGAAAGTGGAGTGTCTAAGAGGAGGTTGTAAGAAGACTGTCGGTGTTCTTCTGATGTACGTAGATCAATTCCAGTGCCCTGAAAAAAAAAAAGAAAAACAAAATAAAAACCGCACAGCTATTTTACGCAGAGTGGCTGGTCGCTTTTGTTGATCGATTTTGGGCTACATTCAGCTCTTTAAAACAACTTTTTCCAGCTACACTGTCCTGGGAAGAGTAGGAAAGCCCTTCACCCCCCAACCCCTGCTTGGGTTAAAAAGTAAAGACAGAGAGGATCGCGATCAGAACTGTGGCTTTGCGGGTGTCCTCAGGCCGGGGCGGTCCAGGTCCCCGCGGGTTAACGTGAGGTTCAAGATCGCTTCCCACTCGGCAGCTGCTCGCGCGTCCCCCAAGGGTCCCGTGGCCGGGAAGACAAGGAGGGGCCGGACGGAGATGTCCACGGGCGCTGGGTCGGTCACCCGGCCACAGCACGGTGCTTCCACGTGGGGGAAAAGTTTCCAGCTCTGCCCGCCGGCCAGCCGTGCGCCCGGGCGCGGCGAGAGGCCCGCGCTCCTGCTCTCCCCCGCTCGGCCTCGCCACCGCCTCCAAATGCACTGCCCACCCCACCCCGAGGAGCACCCCCTCCCGTTTTTTGGGGTCCCTTCTCTGCAGCTCCCCTCAGCCCTCCACGTGCAGGTCACCCGGAGCAAAACACCTGGACGAGAGAGTCGAGGGGTGTGACTCCCCAAGAGAAAGCCACCAGCAGCGAGAGCGCTCGGCGGGCCCGCAGCGCAATCAGGAGCTCCGGGAGCAAGTGTCCCGAGAACGGTGCCCCGGGGCGCTGGCACGCGCACGCGCGCGCGTCCTCGCTGCGCTTGGCGGGATGTCGCGTCGCTTCCACACACAACCCCTCCACCCGCAAGCTCATTCACTCGCGACCCCACGCGGGATGCGTCCCCCTCAGCTCACACCCTCCTCCAGCACCACCACCACCACCTTCACCCCACTTCGCTACTCACTCCCCCCCCCAACCTCCCGCTCCACCCCCAGTGCGCAGGCCCGACCGCCCCAGCGCGCATGCCCTGGGCTCGCGAACGCGGCCAGCAGCCTCCCCCCCCAACCCACCCACAACGTTCCCCCCAACACACACACACACACACCCCTCAGCCTTTTGCTTTCTACACACTCTTACAACTGGGGAGGGGGCGCGAGAGGAGGGGGAGAGGCCGGCCGCTCACGTGATCTAGCTAGCGAGGCCCCGGGCCGGAGGGACGGGCTGTGTGTGTTGGGGCGGCGAGGGCGGGGGGGGGGGGGGAGCGCGTGCACGAGAGAGGCACCAGGAGGGCGGTGCGAGGGAGCGCCGCGCGTGTACGCGACAAGCCCCGGGCGGGAGGGTCCGAGGGAGCGCGCGCGCGCCCACGAGAGAAGCCCGGGCTTGGGGAGGGTGTGTGTGTGGGGGGGGGGAATGGTCTGAGGGGGTGCGCGCGCACCCGCGAGAGAAGCCCGGGCGTGGGGGAGGGGCCGGTGTGAGGGAGCGCGGCGCGCGCACGGGGCTGAGGAGGGGAGAGAGAGGGAGGCGCGGGGGGGGGGGCGGGCGGCCCGCGGGAGCGCGCGTGCCCAGGCGCGAGCACGAGGTGGCTGAGCGCGAACGAGCGTGCGTGCGGGCGGGCGCGGGGCTGAGGCGGGCGCGGGGCTGAGGCGGGCGGGCGGCGGCGGTGGGCCGTCCGCGGAGAGGGGGCGGGGGAGGAGCCGGAGCTGAAGCTGAGGCGGGCGGAGGATGAGGCCGTGCCCGGGTTCCCGCTGCAGCCGCCCGGGGACACGCCGTGCACCCTTCGGCTCGGGGCTTTCTCGGCGTCGTCGGTGGGAGCGTTAGCGGCGGGAGAGAGAGAGAGAGAGAAAGAGAGAGAGGAGAGAGCGAGCGGCTTTTTTTTTTTTTTTTCCCCCTCGTCAGCGCTTCCTTCCTCCGGTGGGGCGACGACCAGAGGCGGCGGCGGCGGCGGCGGTGACGGCGGCGGCGGGCACACCGGTGTGTCTGTCTGTCCCCGCTGGACATTTCTTTCTGCTGTTCCTCGTCGGCTGGCTTGACTGATGGACTCACTTCCCCGTCTCCCATTTGGCTGGGTTTTTTTGAGGAAGGGGTGACCTCTTCTTCTCTGGGACTGGAAAAAAAATTTCTATTTTTAAAAATTATTATTATTATTATATATACATTTTTTTTTGCAAGGAGAGACTTGGGTGGCAAGCGTCAGGCTTTTACAATTCTTCTTTCATCTCCTTCTCTTCCTCCCCACCTCAAAGACCGAAAAAAAAAGAAGAAAAAAAAAGAAGCAGAAAAGAAAAAAAGAGAGAGAGAGAGAGGGAAGGGGGGGAAAAAAAAAGCAAAGCCCCACAACTGCTCCAGCATCCTCCCTTCCCTTCCCTTCCAGCCTCCCGGCCTCTTGTCAGTTTTCGCCTCTCCCGGGTCCATCCATGGTGGCTGGATGATGCTACCCTGTCTGGGGGAGGGGGTCTCGGCCCTCTCAGGTCGCTCCCCAACCTTGCTCTCCCCTGGATGCATTTCTTAAAAAAAATTTCGGAGCCTGGGAGTGAGTTTTCTGCGAGGCGTGTGAGAGGAGAAAGAGAGAGGAGAGAGAGAGAGGGGGGCGGCCGAGGGAGGGTGTTTTCCTGCACGAGGGGGCGGGTGAAGTTCATTGCCTCCCCCGTCCCCCAAACACACACACTTTCCTGCGACCTTTTTGGACACGGCTTTTTCTTCTTCTTCTTTCTTTCTTGGATCAAGAAGCAAGGCTCGGAGAGGGGCTTGAGAAGGAGGTGCACAGGCGATTTCGGGGTTCAGAGAGAGGGAAAAGAGGGTGGTGGTTGCACGGAGCCTCCCAGGCTTCTTGATCAAAGCATTCCGCTATTCTGATTTATTGCCTGCTTGGTTGAGTTAATTTTTTTTTTCTTCTTCTTCTTCTTCTCCTTCTTCTTCTTCCCTCCTCTAAAGGAGACCTGTGTGTTCAGCCATTACTTTGCTCGGCGGCGCTTGTTCCCAGGCATCTCCGACCCTCGGTGCTGTTTGGGGGGGGAGCCCCCCATACTTGGGCTCCTCGCCTCTCGCCCTCGTTCTCCCCCCCCAATCCCTCCTCCTCCTCCTCTCTCTCTCTCCGCCCCTTCCCCCCTTTTCTTTCTCCTCTCTTTCTTCCCTTCTCCCTCTCTCTCTCTCTCTCTCCCCCTTCTTTCGGCCGCCGTCTCCCCCGCGCCCTCCTTGGGGCGGAGGGAAAGCCGTGCAGGAGGAAGGGAGGGCTCGGTGTCAATCTTTTTTTTTTTTTGGGGTGTGTGTGTGTGTGTGTGTGTGTGTCCGTGTCCGCGGTCAGAGCCTGTGGCGCGCGGGCGTCGAACGGGGAAGACCCCCCCCCCTACTCCTCCCCCGGGCACACCGTACAGCCATGGATGGCCCGACGCGGGGCCATGGACTCCGCAAAAAGCGACGGTCAAGATCACAGCGAGACCGGGAGAGACGCTCCCGGGGCGGACTAGGAGGAGCTGGGGCGGCTGCCGCCGCGGCTGCTGTTGCTGCCGCTGCCGCTGCCGCTGTTGCCGCCGCCGCCGCCGCCGCTGGAACTGGCCGGACCCGGGCACCCTCGTTGGCTTCATCGTCAGGCTCCGACAAGGAAGACAATGGGAAACCCCCATCCTCCGCCCCGTCCCGGCCCAGACCCCCACGGAGGAAGCGGAGAGAGTCCACCTCGGCCGAAGAGGACATCATTGATGGATTTGCCATGACTAGCTTTGTCACTTTTGAAGCGCTAGAGGTAAAGGGGAAAAAGGGGGGGGGGACACGACACCCCCTCTCTCCCAGCCCTACCCCCTTCCCATGGTTTTCCCTTTTATGCACGATCCCACTCGGCTGCACTCGGGCTCCCCTGCCACCCTCGCCGCGCTCTGGGCTGTCTGTCTGTCTGTCTGGGCTGAGGTCTTATTGTTGGGTTGGGTGGGGGAGAGGAGCTGGGGGGCGCGGGCATTCAGGCAGCAGAAGGGAATCGCACAGAGGATGCCTGCTCTCTTGGTTTTCCTGGTTGTCGCTTGCCTTTCCTCTGCGCCCCCTTTCCTCCCAGCACCCCTTCCCTCCACAGCAG
Organism: Dipus sagitta; assembly: GCA_036346955.1. Taxonomy (NCBI): domain Eukaryota; kingdom Metazoa; phylum Chordata; class Mammalia; order Rodentia; family Dipodidae; genus Dipus; species Dipus sagitta. The sequence goes on from CM070771.1 coordinate 3,076,476, forward strand.
ATGGGCAGAAAGGGGTTCAGGCATCACAACAATGTGCCCCCCCTTCTCCATGGATAGCTCTGCCCCCTACTCCTTTCTCCTCTCCCTCTTCCCCAATCATGGCTTCTTGGCTGGTGGAAGTCTCTTTGCTTGGTTTGGGGCGCCTGTGGACGTTCTCAGTGTGTTTTCAGCAGAGCCATATGACCCCCCTGTGTGTGTGTTTGTCTACTATATGCCTTTTCTGGGTGACCTCGGGACCACAGGCTGATGGGGTTTGGTGGCTTCTGATACCCTCCTGCCTTTTTTTTTCTTTTCTTTTTTTGGTGAAGCTGGAGAAGGGGGGCGTTTTCTCCTGGTTGGGAGAAAGGAGGGAGGAGGGGAGAAGAGGAAAGGATGGAATATCTTTCCGTGTTCTCTATAGGGCTCTATTGCAGAAAGGGTTAATTATGATATTATCTATACACATACATTTGCCCATAGATTTGTGTGTACATGAGCAATTTAGTTGAAGGACAGAAAAAGGTACACCAGGGAGGACTGGTTGGAGGCAAGAAAAAATCCTAGCTGAAGGGTTTGTCACCAATTGTCCCTCTCTTTCATTTTTTGTGTATATGTGTGTTTTCTTTCTTTTTTTTTTCCCCCTAAGTGATTGGCTTTGTGTGTGTGTATTTGTGTCTTTTCTTATTCTTTAGGCACCTGCAGGCAGTGTTGATTTTCAAATGCACATTATCCTGTCTGCTAAGAGGTTTCAGTGTATGTGTGTGTGTGTGGGGGGGGGTGTTGTTGTTGGGTAGGAGGAAGCTAGAGGGAGATTGTCCAGGGGTCACAGGAAACTATCTTTGCCTGGACAGATCTAATTTGGTGCTAGGGTGGTCATGGGCCTCTATAAATATAGCTACCTTCTTTCCACCCCCTCCTTCCCTTCCCCCACCCCCAACACACACACCACACACACAGAAGGCTTTGAGATTTTGCACAGTTGGTCTAGCACAAAACCAAGATTTGAGCTGGTTTATAGCCTTTCATTGCGCCTGATGTGATATGATGATTTGAGGTTCCTGAAGGAAACTTTTCTGTTTTCTCTCTTTATTTATTTATTTGCTATTAGTATGATATTGCTTCTGGTGTACAAATGCACACTTTGTTAATGAAAGCTTAAATCTCAGATTCAGTCACTTGTGCTGATTTCAAATGCTGGCTCTGTATGTGTTTGGGTGTCAGATTTAAATATTTTTTAAAAGGCAGTCATCCTGTCAGAGTTGTTCATTTCTGTGAACTACTTTTGGTTGGGGTGGTGGGTGGTGGATGGTGGCTAGTGGCCACTGGTCTGGGAGGAAGGGAGGGTGATGGTAGTGGCACTGTGGTGACCATACATGTTGGTGTTAGTGATTGAATTAACCTTTGGTTCTAGAACTAGTGCTGTATTGGCTAAAATTAAATGTTGAGTCTCACCACTTAGGATGATTATAACTATGGCTTTAACTTTGCCAAGGTGGTGGATGGGTGCTGTAAAAGTGTGACCTCTTTCTGTCTCGTTTTAAAATGAGAATTGAAATGACAGCATGTACCCTAAGGGAAAGTGCTGCCTGGTGTTTGGAACACCATTGCTATCTGTGGGTGTTTAAGGAAGAACTTTGAAGAGTTGGTTACAAGTGGTTCTGGTTTCTGAGGAGTTGTCCTAGCTGCTCTGTTGGTTCCTTCTCAATCAGCAAGAGGGGCCCATAGAGTCCCATGGTCAGTTTTTGAAGGCCAAGTGGAGGTGGAAGTTTTTTTTTTTTTTTTTTTAAGTAGCTGACTAGATTTGAGATCTATCTATGGCTATACATTTGGTTTTTGAGAGTAAACGTGCTCATGTCATTTAAATTTTAAACTTTAAATTCTTAAAGGAGACCAAGTTTAAAATGTGTCATTAATACCATTTTGTTCCTTGCTGCAATTGAATTTTTCCATACTTTTCTGGATTCAAAACTCAGCTTGGTTAGCTGGGTTCAATGCTAAGTTCTTATCTAAACACCACACACATTTCTGTGTGTTGGCATAAAGGACCTAAATTTAAAAGTGTATCTTAGATTTAACAGGAAATGTACGTATATGCAAAAGTAGACAGAACAGTACAATAAGTTCCAGTACACCCAGTATTCACGCTCAACAATGAACACCTCACGTCTTGTTTGTTCTATAATTCAACTGTCTTAGTTGTAATGACTCAAAAACTTAGTACCATTATCAACAACAGTTCCCTAATATCAAATATCCCGTGTTCACATTTTCAGAAGCACAAGTTCGTGTAGAAAACCCTTTAAATAAGTCAACTTTTTAGACTTAAAAACACAATACAAATCATCTTGTTTGTCTTTTTTTTTTTTTTTTGGTAAAAAGAAGATATATTGGCTGCTCCTTATTACGCTATGTCTACATTAGATAGTCAGAACATGGGTGTGTCTGTCAATTATTAAAATAAAACCTCAGTTTGGAAGATGTATTGAATTATCAATAAGAAATGTGAGGCTTATTAGGAAGCAGGGAAATCAACTATGAACCTGGATAGAAATGCACGTTAAGTGCACATTTGTAAGTGTTAAGAATTAGTGTAGATGTTAAGGGTTACCCTAGATATAAATTGTATTTTTGTGCCTTATGTTTAGAAGTGAAAATAATTGTCACCACAGATCATCAAGAGTGCTGCTGGCCATGATGTTGTGTTAAAAAGCCAGAAATATAGGCTTGCCCAGCTAGGCTTATGGCTTATGCCAGTTTAGAGCAGTGGCTAGAAGACTGTGGAGCAGCATACTTTGGGTGTTAACGGACATACTAACTCCATGATTTTTTTCCCTAGTGGCAAATTTTGTGCTTTTCTTTCCTAAAAAGGAGTTTTCCACCTCATAAAGAAATACTTTGATAGGAATATTTGCAGGCCAGTTACAGTCTTACAGGAGTGAAATTAATAAACTTGTCTAATGAGAGCCTGCATTATTATACTTATTGTGCAGTATTGTTAGACTTTTATTTAAGATGATGGCAGCTTTGAAGGTGGCATGACATCTCCTATACTTTATAGGCAGTGAAACTGGTTGAGGTAGTTGCATATTCTGCAGGGACACTTGAGTAATTGTGCCCTGAAGTTCAAGTGTGTGGTTATGAAGAGTCTTATGACAGAAGATAAGAGGGTAGGTGAGGAGGCTAAAGTTGAACGTGGTGTTCTTTTCACTATGCGGTTCCAAAGCAGACTTAGTGCTGGGATATACGGTATTGTGTGTTAGGATATGCTTTGATTGTCAGAATGAGAGCAGGTAGCCCAAATATCTTACCTAATTTCATTTGTTTTGAGACACGGTAGTCTTGCTATAGTTAAGGCTAGTCTGGTACTCGCTGGCTTCAAACCTTCAGAAATCCTCTTGCGTTAGCCTCTGGAGTGCTGGGGTTATAGACATGAACCACCATGCCATGTCGAGTTAAAAAACAAACAAACAAACAAACAAACCAAATTCCAAGTGGCTTTTAAGCAACCAAAGCATAAATGGGGCATGTTGATGTTCTGAAACTATCGTGTCTTGATGCACCAGATAATGATGTCTTGATTCTTTGGGTTTCTGTGCAATTTCTGTTAGAAAGCCATTGTGGCTGAAAATTTGACTTTTCCAGCTACCTCTCAGTCATTCCTTTTTTGTGCATTGGCACCACTGACAAAGGGGGAAAAAGCCGAAATGGCTGAAGTAGGAGATTAGGAATATTGGTGCTGCAGCAAAGTGAAGGCTTATTTGGGGGGCGGGGGCTGGAGCACCAAATCATAACTTTGATGTGGTCTTCACGCCATAATGCGATTTCAGGTTTTACCCACATACCAGTGGTCTTTAAAGAAGGTTGTGTAGAATTCGATGTACTTATAAACATGTATGTTTCATAGGCCCCAACCATTTATTTTGGTGAAATTTCGCTTAATCATTTGTTTAAAGAAATTATCAGGTACCTTATATTCAGTCCGCTACTATTTATGGGGTGCTTGGTATGTGTGAGGCAGTAGGAGTCAGAGAACCCTAAAATTAGTATAACATCTGGAAGAAGTGTGCAGTTGAGTTGATCAATTGAACAATCTAGGCAGAAGAGATCAAGAAGATGGTCCTAAAAGCGTACAGTGAATGGGTGGATAGCGGAGAGGTGGAAGGCAGGGAGAGAACACCCTAAATGATGCTGAAGGAGGGACAGAAACAGACCAGGAAGGCCTGGCAGAAATGAGTACACAAAGAGGGAAGGAGTTCTTTGTAGAGGACCAGGAGAAGCCTGTGTAGATGCATCAGCAGGCAGGTTTGGGCATTTTAACTAGTGTAAGCCTGCTTAAGCAGTTACCCTTGAAAGGCCTCCTTTTTTCATTCCTTAGTGGAGACACTGAGATTAGTTTAGAGCAGGTTTTCTCCAACTGGAAGGGGACATAACTTTCCAGGATGCCCATAGATTGTGTTCCAGATTGAAACAGTGATCCTCCATCACATAGATTTTGGAACAGAATGGACTGGACAGAATGAAACAAATAACTTGTTCTGCCTGAATTCAAAATCTTTATTGCCTGAATGTGAAGTCTGGGTATCAGAGGAGGTGATGCATTGTGCTTTATTGCCTTAATTTATTTGGCCACAGGGCACTTTTTTTTTTCTCATTTCATTGTATCAAATAAATCAGTATGGGAAATGCTGGGTAAGAGTTTCCAATAAGTCATTCCAGATCTTGGAATTTGGTGATCTCTCTGTGGAGTGTTGAGTGGCTGGGCTTGATGAGGAATTTGAAAATCAGGGGCAGAAGTTTGTGTTCTTGGGCAGGAGGCAGTTGCTCTAACAGGAGTGGCAAAGGGCGTGTGAAATGATGAAGAGTGGGGGAGGTCATTTTAGGGTTCTCCTTTCCTGCTCCTTTGCTCTTCCTCACGTGAGCTTTTCTGGCTGAGTTTTAGTAACCCCACCCTGAGGTGAGCATTGGTAAGTGACTTTCCTTAATAGTTCTTTTCTCAATGTGATAACAGCCACCAAACTGCTCTCCAGCCACTATGTTTTATCCTCCCTAGGTCCCTTTTTGTTTCGGATATTGCTGCTTTTAACAGCTTGGAAAAGAGGGTTGGATGAGAAAGGGATGTTGACATTGATGTTAAAACAAAGTCTTCAGATTAGCTTGCCTCTTGCTCGCAATGTATAAAGTGATCATTCAAAAAGGGTCAGATCATCTCTTAGGCTGTGACAAAGCCAGGCACAGCTGTGGTGTATGTTTCATTTTCTGTCTTGCAAAGTTTGGTTGTGAGACTGTTGAGTGACATGGGCCAGTTCCAGCATTTCACTTCTGGAAGTCTGTGTACCTGTAGGATCTCAGGACTTCAAAAGTGATAAGAAATTTGGGGGTGGGGAAGAGTGTTAATAGTGTGTGGTTATAAACACAAACCTTTTATTATACTGTTCTTCAGTCTGGTGTGTGTGTTTGTCCATCCCCCCAGCCCCCCAGTCCGTTGGTCCATGGGTGCATGTGGAGGTCAGAGGACAGCTGTCTGCTCTGTCCTTGCCCCTCCACCTCGTTTGAGACAAGATTTTCCTCCCTGGATTCCCACTCTGCTACTGCAGTTCTTTTCTGTGCTCACCATGAGCTTCAGGGAAACACTCCTGTCTCTTTCTCCGATACCAATGTCAGGGGGCTGAGATTATAGAAGCCTGCTATGACTTCTGGCTTTTTGATGTGGGATCTGGAGATTGAAGTTGGGTGTTCAGGCGTGAGTGGTGAGCATTTTCTCCATTGAACCATCTCCCCAGCCCATACTTCAGTATTTTAGTTTTTGAGGCAAAGCATGGCTGGAGTATTTCTGTGAGGTGCCCTTGAAGGCTGTCAGGATGATTCTGTGTGGCTCCTGTTAGCTGTGGAGAATAACTACTGCAGCTGGCTGGCTGGCGGCACGGGGGGGGGGGGGGGGGGGGGGGGGGCGGGGCAGGCTGTAGAGAAGGTGTACATGAATCAGTAGATTAAAACAAATGAATCGTAAAGTTAGTGATCGAACTTTTGGCTCTAAGAGTGGTGATCCCCTAACTCTCTTTGTTGGAAAAGGGTTAAAAAAAATGGATCAATTGGGATGGGGGATTTCATTAATTCAGTGGTGGAGTGCTTGCCTAGCATGTGTAAAGCCTTGGGTTCAATCTCCTAGCACTACAGTAAACAAACAAAACTGACTGAAGGAGTTGAAAGAAAATAAAACAAACAAACAAACAAAAAAACTCAGAACAATAAACACGGTTCAATGATGTGGTGGTGATGAAGAGATTCTAGGACTCTTGTTTACATCAGTTCTGTTCACCATTACAAATAAATGATGATTATGTAGTTTGAAAGAATGTTAAGATTAGCGATAAAGTTTCCAAACAGAGAACAAAACAGTTGATGTTAGGTATTGCCGAATAATTTGGGTCCTAAGGACTACCTGATTTGGAAGACTTTTTGACATAAAGGTCAGTAGCAGTTTATGAAGGAGGCCACAGATACACATGTGGAGGGTGAATTTTATTTTATTTTACCCTTATTCTGAATAGGTGTATAGGTGACATAATATACTAAATGTAGTCTAACTTTACAGAACTGTCCTGTGCTGTGTGCTATTGTTTATTTTCTCCCTCAAGAAGCAATATGCAGATGTAGGAAGAACAACCTCAAAATAGGATAGCAAGTACTTATTTGAAAAGTTTTTAACAGATTATACTCTATTATTCCCTTTCCTCTGTCATATAAATATTTTTAAACTGAAAAGAACAGATACTACACTTGATCTTAGCCAAAAAGTTGAGAAGTGATGATGTAAAATATTTTTATTTATTTATTTGTAAACAGAGAGAGAGAGAGAGAGAGAGAGACAAGGAATGAGAATGGGTGTGCCAGGGCCTGTAGCCACTGCTAAGGAACTCCAGATACATGTACCACCATGTGCATCTGGCTTTATGTAGGTACTGGGAAATCATCGTAGAATCATTAGTTTTTGTAGGCCAAGTGCCTTAACCACAGAGCCATCTCTCTATTCCCAGTAATTAAAAAATATTATAAATATTTTTAAAAGACCTTATTGTCATTTTGGTCTTACTGTTGTACCAAGCTTGCCTGCTTTTCTGAGTTGTAACTCAAAATATGTAATGTTTACTTTCCCTCTTTTTGTCTTTTTTTGGGATGTCAACTGAAATCCTAAGCCTACTTGCCTTGGCACTCTGGGCTTTCTCACTGTTTTCTCAATAAAATCTTTTTTGTTTTTAAACTGTAAGAAAAAGAAAAAGACTTAAGAGTTTGGTTGCAGTTGTCTCTCAAGTGTTTGTGTCACTGGAAAAGGCTTCTCTTTTTGTTCTTTTGTTGTCTTTGTTGATTTGTGCTCTTGCTAAACATTGCTGGTTACTTGGTGAATGGTTTCCCATAGCTAAAGAGGAAGGGGAAATGAAAATAAGAATATGAAGATGTCATTTCAGTAGCTGGATAGTAGATTATCACTTGTTTTCCAGCCACGTGATAGAACTTCTAAGACGTGCACTCATTTCTCCTGTGCACGTTTAGTTGACAAAAATAATGAAGGTCCTGCATTCCGCATTCTGTTTTTTTCTTTCTTTAAAAAAAAAAAAAATCCTGTATGGTTGAAATGAACTTAGGCTTTCTTTGGTATTTGGTAGTTTGCATGCAAATTACAGTTTGCTCCTTCCTTATTGGTTATGGTGACCTCTTTGGTTACTGGGGAAAATTAGTTTCGAAATTAATATGCAGAGCTAAATCTTTAGGAGGAATTATTCTGAAATTGGGACGTAAACTTTTTTGAGCAGCTTTTGGATCCATGTCACTCAGCCTAGCTGGAGGATGTGCTTTCTAAGCCACCACCTTGGAGTTGGTGGCATAGACACCGTCCCTAGTGGTGCAGTTCTGCCTGTCATTTTGCAAATGAAAGCAGCTCCCAGGGGCTAATTGACCTGCTCCAGCTCATGCTGGGAGTCAGAGGCCCAGACTGTTAGGAGACTATTTCTTTTTAGTACCAGGATCACGAGGACTGGGAACCTTGGAAGAAAGTTTTTCTTTCTTTTTCCTTTTTCTTTTTATTTTGAGATAGGTCTCATGTAGTTCAGGTAGACTGTCAGTGTAGCTGTGTTGCTGGGGATGATCTTGAACTCTGGATTTCTCTTGCCTTAACCTCATGACTACTGCTGGGATTACAAGCGTGCCTTACCATGCCAGGTTTCATGCAGTGTTGGGGATGGAAACTGGGGTTCATACATGCTAAGCAAGTACTTTGCTAAGTGAGCTACATGCTCAGCTAAGAAAGGAAGTTTTATAAATAAGAGTACTGCAAATAAGGAGGGATCTCCATAATTGTAAAGCTTTCCATGTTGTATTCAGTCATGTTCTGATTGATACTCAAAATTAAGAACCTTCAAGGCTGGGGAGATACCTCAGTAGGTCAAATGCAAGCCTAAATTGGATCTCCAGAATCTATGTTAAAAAAAAGAAAAAGCCAAGTGTTGTGTCAGTTGCTTGTAATCCCAGCACTGGGAAGACAGAGACAAGCAGAATCTTGGAGGTGGCTGGGCAGCCAGTATCACCTACTTGGTGAGCTTCAGGCCAGTGAGAGACTATCTTAAAAAAGGTAGATGGCACCATGGGATATTTTTTATAATCATGGAAAATATTAATAAAAATTGAGGAAAAAAGGTAGATGGCACCTAAGGAACAACACTTGAGATTGTCCTCCAGCCTACACATGCATGCGTGCATACACCCCCATTTCACATTCCTCATCAGTAGTATGTCACCCTGAAATTCATTGGCCTTTTTTTTTGTAGGAAGATTTTTTTAACCTCTTCCTTCCCACACTCCTGTAATGTAAGTGTAAAAGAAAATATATATATATATTTTAGAGTGATAATATGAGGTTTCTCATTCTTGAATGTCCAGTGGAAAGATTATGTGCATACATGATGGTATTAATGTGATCCATTTAAGTTAACTTTTTAAGGGAGGGGGGTTGTGTGTCTAATAGTTTCTTCAGGTTAGCATTCCAGGGAAACGTCCAGCAACTTAACAACACTGATACCAGAACATATGCAATGAGTAAACTTTGGAGTATGTGTGAGTTAGAGATTCAACTAAACCTCCTTCTGAAGAAAAACTCAAGATATTAGATCCACATGATGGACTGGCTAAGGCATCTTGTCTGTTTATTGCTGAGCCAGAAAATTTATAACAACTGTTTGTCATGAGTATATATTTATAACCATTCATATAATGAAAAGAAGTTTTCATGGGATTGTAATAACATATCAAGATGGATGTAATTAAAACAGAGGCGGATTGACACCTGGAATTAAACGCACAACATAAACCGGCATACCTGTCCTTTATGCCTTACATATTTGCTTCAGGGGCAGCCAGCCAAATATGCAAATAAAAAGACATTGATGGATTTCCCTGGCTGTGTATGTGGTTGCAGAGAACCCAACTCTTTTATTAATCTTTTACCATGCATTGTTTAGATTCGCAGCAGCAGTGGGATGTATTAATTTGGCAGACCAAATAGCCCAGGACGAGAACGTAGGAAATAATAAGGGGAAGACATGATTGATATGCTGTCCTATAAATAACACATGCGACTGACAAGGGGCTGAGCAATCTTTAGATCTGTGCCTAGTGTCGCTAATGGAGCTGTTAAACCAGGATGTTTGAGTTGGACTTCAATCGGAGAGGCTCTGCTTCCCGTTTAAAATGCAGACCTGTCTCCTTACACTCGGGACTGATCTGTTGACAAAATTGGTGTAAATCGAATTTTTGTAAATTGGATCAGATGCATCAGGGGGACTTCTGCTGTGGGGGGAAAAAAAAAACCTGAGTCCTTTTCTTTGCTCTTTTATTCCTCTTTATCTCTTTTTTTCCTTCCTCTCACCCACCTCTCTCCAAGTATAACCACTTCTCCACACGGAAGCTGGGATTTTGGTAGTCCTGTTAGACATTAGATGAGTCTGGTTTTCTCTGCATCATTTTTCTTCATGGGTTACCTGTGCTGTTGGAAGAAAGTGGCTGAGATTTGCATTTTTCTGTTTAGATTTCATACCTCAATTGGTGGGTGCTTCTAGGAATAATTGGTGGTGATTAGAATAAGCCAATGTCATTCAGATTTCAGAGCTGGGCTTCTCAGTGTGTACCCAGGCAGGCGTGTCATAAGCATCACGATTGTCCAGAGATACCCTGACTATAATTTTTCCATATGACAGTTCAGTTTTTAAAATGGTAAGGATGCCAAAAAAAGGGTTGTATTGTTATTAGGAAAGTCAGTGACATCTGTTATAGCTTGTTAACCAGGGAAGGAAAACGCTTTAATCAAAACATCTAATTATGCCCTCAACTGATGAAATACCCTTAGCTAATTTTTTTTTTTTTGAATTGGCCTAAATGGAAGAAGCTGGCCTGTACAGGAACTGTGAAGTAAATTAACTCTTTACTTTGAAAAATACTTATCTCTAACCATGGTGATATAGTGGCGCTTTAATCTTATCAAATTACTTTTTCACTTTGTGTTGAAAATAGGTGTTTTAAGAAGTTGTCTAGACCAGCATGAACTTTTTGCTTTTGTCCTTCCTTTCCCGTATGGAGCCCAGAGGGAGTTTTTATTTCCAGATGTGAGCCTCACGGGATGTGTGGTAGCTAAGAGCTACCTGGGGAGGGAGCAGATGATAGTGGCTGGTGAGAGAGGCAAGAGGCTAGCTCTGCCTGTGCTCTGGGAGGTGTGATTTCACACCTGAATGTTGAGGACCCCCCCCCATGTCATGCAGCTGTGCTTTTGAAAATGTTTTATTCATCCAATATCGAACCAGACCAGATTTTTCCAGGTCACCTTCAGTTGAAGGAATATAACTTTTTAAAATATTGAAGTAGAAGCTGGGGAGATGGCACAGTGGGTAAAAGCACTTGCTATGTAAGCATGAGGACCTGAGTTTGATCCTTAGCAAACAAGTTAAAAAAAAAAAAAAGCGCCAGCCATGGCCTCACGCCTCTAAGCACATAGCTGAGGGGGTGGAAGAATGATCACTGGGGCTTCCTGGACAGCCAGTCTGCACTCCCAGTTTACTGATGGAGGTAGATACTGAGCATCTTCCTCCTCTGGCCTCTGTACTGTGTGATGGGACATGTGCATCTGCCCCCCCCATACCACACATACTATATCCACCTCAAATAAATAGATAAATAATAAGTTTTGAGGTATAATGTGAGTCCAGAAATAGCTCTTGTGTTTGAAGTAGCTTAACATAATATCTGACAGTATCAAAAATTATTCACCCACTCCTACCTCATTAGATCACTTGAAAAAATATCTTGGCAGAGTGGTTTTCCACATTGAGCCATTTTAACTTCAAAACCTACCCATTCTTTGAAAATCTGTGTTTCAAACTCCAATTAATTTTAACTTCGGCAATGATCTGTTTTCAGAATCACAGATGTGATACTGCTCTCACTAATGATAGTCCGTTATTGGTAATCTCAGGGCTGGGACATGGATTAAAGCAGGGAGGCACATTTTGTTTCTTAACCTTGTGAACATTTATGGCATCATCCTGAAATGATTTTCCCATGGATTGAGATCTGGGGGCTCAGCCAACAGGAGTTTCTGAAGTGTTGACCATGACATGATATGCTTCATGTTTTCCTTGGGAGCTGGTGGGAAGTTCAAGTGCTATTAATTTTTTCCTCAGTCAGTTATATGTGCTGTAATGGCTTACTGTGTGTCACTTGGGAGTTATGACTGGAACCTTGGGAAAGAGAGAACAAGCATTTTCTCCCTATTTTTCTAATGTCTTGTTTTATTTCCTTACATTCTTCTGCCTTTAGCCCCTGCACTGTCCCTAACATGTATCCTTCAGGGGATATTTGAGGCTTTCTTCACTCAGTGATCCATGCACAGTAGGCATTCAGTCAGTGCTTATTTACTGTTGACCTATTTCCACACACAAAAAAGACATTTTTGAAAAGGGAGCTGCTGTGTATGGGTTGTTCTGTGCCAGGCGTTGTGCCTCCAGTTTTACATTCATTGTGACTTAGTACCCTATGGGGGTGTGTGTGGGAGGTGGGGACAAAACCAGAGAGCATGATGTCTGCTTTATAGATGAGGAAAGGCGGTCAGCTGACCACTCCTAGACAAAGAAATGCAGCAGTTCCTGCCAGGTTTGGGTTCCCCACTCCTTTCCACACTTCTTGTCAACATGCGCTCATCTTGTAAGAGCCTCTGGTGTATCTGGTAGATCACAGTTATTCCTTCTTACTACTGTTGTTAGAAAGGATTTTCTAAAAAGTACCATATCTAACCTTGTACAAGTCCTCTCTCTCTCTCTCTTCCCCCCCCCCCCCAAGGTAGGGTCTCACTCTAGCCCAGGCTGAACTGGAATTCACTCTGTCGTCTCAGGGTGGCCTTGAACTCACAGTGATCCTCCTACCTCTGCCTCCCGAGTGCTGGGATCAAAGGCATGTGCCACCACACCTGGCTTTGTAAGTCCTCCTTTTTTTTTTTTTTTCTGTTCTATTCTTTCTTGTTTTATTTTTGTGGTGCTAGAAATGGAATCTAGGGCCTCCTGCGTGTTAGATAAGTGCTGTGCTGCTGAGCTATAACCCCATCTTCTATATTCTTTTTTAAAAAGGTGAAACTTACAGGCTGGGGATATAGCTGTGTTGGGAGAGTGCTTGTCTAGCATGAATAATCCCCAGCACTGCATAAATCAGGCATGGTGGTGCACATGCCTGTAATCCCAGCACTCTGGAGGTGGAGGCGAGGATCAGGAGTTCAAGGTTAGCCTCAGCTGCAGTACAAGTGTGAGACTATCCTGCTGGGATACATGAGACTCTGTGTTAAAAAAAAGAAAAAGGAGGAGGAAGAGAAAGAAAGAAGGAGAAACTGGAAAGCTGATGTTCACAATGACTACCACTGACAGTCTACCTATTTTTTTTTTTTTTTTGGTTGATTGTTTTTGGTGTTATTTTCTCTGTGTCTCTTTTCATGGTTTTCCCTGTATTGGAGTCTGGCTTTTTCCCAGGACAGCCATTACTCAGGCAGATTTTGAGCCTTTCCAAAACCAAAAGTTCAGGTTCATGAGATTGAGGCTTGGCTGTAAATCCTTTCCCCTTCTTATCTCATTGATATCCTAAAACAACCCTCCCCCTTTAACAGAAGTGTGAAATTGGGGAAGGCACTTGTACCTCTCCTAGCTTTGTGTACATATAAGCATATATTTTACTGTAGGTCCTGAAGTATTTTGTCTTTTCTGCTTTTAAACTGTTGTAGGAAGTGGCACTTCTCTTGGGAAGATAGTCCATAATAAAAGAGACCTTATTACTGATGCTAGTTGTTATTATTATTTTTTGACACTCCATTCTCCCTGGTGAAAGACCATACTAATAGCTCTGCTTTTCTTGGTATCTACTTCTTGAAGATGTACCTGGTGGCAAATAGCCCATTATTTCCCCCTTATTGTTTCCTTCCATTCTTCTAGGCACATTTGCAAATTGTTCTTTCCCATGCCCCCTCTACCCTGTTGAGGTTTGTTTATGCTATAAAGAGTATGCTAATGAACGTGGCTGTTAGATTGATTCTTATGGAAATCCCAATTGCATTTAAAGTACTGTACATTAAGGAGAAGCCCCTTCCTCATCTCCCCTGGGCTAGGACTAAAGGAGTCAGAACTGGCTTGTTAAGACCTTCAGTTGTAAAGATACCACCCCCTCATATATCCTTATTGGGCTTGAATTTTCAAAATGACTTCTAGGGTAACTATGAAGGTGAAGCGAGTTAAATATTTTTCAAGGACATCTCTCTCTCTCTCTTCCAGCCCCGCTTTCTCCAAGTGCAGTGTGTGTGGTTTCTCTGTGTCTAGGTTCAAGGGTGGGTGAAGAGATTGCCCTTGGATGTTTTCTTCAATTGCCCTCCACCTTGTTTTTTGAAACAGGGTCTCTCATTGGCCTGGAGCTGAGCAGTTTGTCTAACCAGCAAGTCTCAGGGGAATGCACTTGTTTCCACCTCCCCAGTGCTGGGATTGCAAGCATGCTTTGCCACACCTAGCATTTATGTGGGTGCTGGGAATCGGACTGAAGTCCTCATGCTTGTGTGGCAAGCACTTACCCACAGAGCCATCTCTGTAGTCTTTTGTACAAGAAGATAGTTTCTCCAGTATACCACCATGCCCCGAATACCCAGTCCTGTCCCTCTCTCCATGTGCCTTGGTAAACAGTTACCTTTTTGTACATCCAAAATTAGCAGTACAGAAGTGTCCTGTTTTTACAGATGGCAGTTTTAGGGGAGACCCAAGTCAAGGCTTATCCTTTGAAATTCAACCGTAACCATGCAGATCTGGTATAATAGGAAACATACCTTTAAGTCCAGGTTCTAAGTCATTTCTTACACTTTTGATTTTATGTCTGTATAAAATGTAGGTTCTGTATCACCTCTAAGACCCGACTCCGATTCTTTTGCATATGTGTTGTGGCATATGCACGTGTGTGTGGATGCTCATGCCCCCTGCACACAGGTGCAGAGGCCAGAGGAGAATGCCCACGTGTCCTCTGTTGCTCCTGCATGTTGTTTCCTTGACGAGTCTCTTGCTGCGCTTGGAGCTGCTACTTTTCAATCAAGAGTGGCTGATCAGTGAGCTCTAGATTCTCCTGTTCCCACCCCCCACAGGTCTGGGGTGACAGGCATGTACGGCTTGTGTGGGCGCTGGGGATCCCACTCTCTTAGGCCCTGTACTTGTGAGGCAAGCTGAACCATCGCCGTAGCCTGCTCTCTCAGATTCTGTAACTTCTGCTTTTTCTTGTGTCCACCTCTCGTGTGGCTTGTAATACCCCGCTTACATTTTCAGTGACGCAGACAGTATGAAGATGGGCTGATAGAGTGGGGAGTCAGTTTCTCAGAGGGCAGGGGGTGTTCTGGGTTTACTGTGGGCAGTTGAACATCATTTTAGCATTTTTAAAGATTTCCACATCTGCCGTTCATATTTCAACTGAACTGCTATTGCATCCAGTGTGCTGTACCTGGGATTAGGGGAGGTGAAATGTGTACGGTTAGCTTGATTGGAAATTACATTGCTGGAGTGCATGCAGCTCAAGTGACCATTGCACAGTGGTCACTACTCCAAGAAGCACTCCCATAGCACGGCGCTATTGGAAAACAGACACGCAGAGGCATCCAGTCACCTGTCTTTAGTTTAAGGCTTAGATTACAGGGTCAGAGGGTGGGTCGCCACATTTTAATCCATGAGTCTCACTTAGTGTATCTTCTCTGCCACACTGGATGACAGATTTGTAAAAATTTCTACTTCTTTCTGAGTAAGTATATCATGGCTCTCCTGCAATGGTGAGAAGATTGGCTAGTTATAGACCAAGTCTCTTCACAGTAGTGCAGCTATCTGGTGTTTCAGGAGCAATTCCCCCTCCCCTCCCACCTGTTCATGTCTTGGGCAACCTGGTTTCTTGCATGCGAATGTAAAGCAGGCCAACCCAGGAGTGATTTTATTTAAGGGTCATTTAGATGAAAGACTAGACTTAAAGAGCAGAATCAGGAGGCCATGAGGTAACTGCCGTGGTTGGAATTTATATCTCCATTGTTTAGCCTCTGGTCTGGCTCCACACAGTTCCCATGTCCACCACCTCTCTTCCTTCCTGTTAGAAGTGAGATTTCTGCAGCATACAGGCTCAGTTATAATCCTAGAGACACAGGGAGCATGTGACAAGGCATGGAAAGATACAAGCTTACCATCTGTTGTAGATATCATAGGGTTGCCGCAGTTCTCACTGCAGTAGGCTTTGAATTTTCAGTAGGCTTTTGAATTTGTGTGTGTGTGTGTGTGTGTGTGTGTGCATGAGTGCGTGTGTGTGTGTGTGTCTGCCAGTCAGTAGGAAGTAGAATAGAAGAATGGCATCATTCATCAAATCGCATGTTTCTCTTTGGGGTCTAATAAAACTCCTGTGGACTTGGAGACTTTCAAGTGGCAAGGGACTTTGGAGGTCATCCTGGGCAGTGGTTTTGAGTGCCCTGAGGGAGAGTGAGTCACTAAAGGACATTTATAACCTTTTCAACCAGAAGAATCCATTGTTCACATCTATAGCAAATTAGGGTGAGATTCTTTATGGGGAAGAAAAAATGTACCTGGAATTTTTGGTTTATTCTTTCTCCCCAAAATTATTTTCAGGGCTAGAGATGGCTTAGATGTTAAAGGTACTTGCTTGCAAAGTATGTTGGCTTGGGTTCAATTCCCCAGCATCCATGTAAAGATGGATACAAAGTGGCTTATACATCTGTGATCCCAGGAGACCTTGAACTTGTCCTCTGATACACACACACACAATAATGTGTGCCCCCCACAAATATTTAAAATATTTATTTAAAAAGTATTTTAAGCCGGAGGTGGTGGTGCATGCCTTTAATCCCAGCACTCGGGAGGCAGAGGTAGGAGGATCACCATGAGTTCAAGGCCACCATGAGACTACGTAGTGAATTCCAGGTCAGCCTGAGTTAGAATGAGACCCTACCTCAGAAAACAAACAAGCAAACAAAATACAAAAAAATTTATTCATTTATTTGAGGGAGAAAGAGGAAGGTGTAGATAGAGAGAAAGAGAAAGAGAATGGGCTCATCTTGGTCCCTAGCCACTGCAAACTAAATTGAGGCTTAGCGAGGTTCCCTATCATGTACATAGGAAGAGGGGGGATTTGAATCCAGGGCCTTCAGTGCCTCTGATGAACAGAAAGGAAATGGACCTGTGTCTGGATGAATTTTTGCTGGAATATGCATTTCTCACCCATACTGGAAGATAGTTCTAGAGCTGAGCCCTGTTAGCAATTCCATCTAGTCACAACCTGCTTCCATGACTCCACATGTTTGGTTATGTGGAGGATTTCACCCCCAGTCTTGCCCAGGCCTGGCAACTGCTGATTTTTGTGGATTGCTGGTTAAGCAGACACCTTTGGTCTCTCTGAACTGACTTTGACTAGAGCATTTTCAAGACCTGCACTGTGATGCGAATCATAGAATACAGGTCATCGTTTTCAAGCTAGCAAACCAAATTGAATTGGTCTTGATTTTCCCTTAGTGAAATAAAAGCCCCAGACATCACCAGTGCCTATAATCCATGGGAATGTAAAAGCATCTTTTTAGTGCTAGTATCAATGTACTATGAACTTGCTTTAAGGTATATTTGTAGAAAGACATGTATATGTATGTATGCATCTATATATGACTGTAAAATGTTTTATAAACATGGAACAATACAAAACATAACTGACAACTACGTACCTACTTTCATCCTTAACAAACACAGTTTTAAAATTTTTATTTTTAGCACACACATGTATGTGGTGTGTGTGATAAGTCTGTGGGCGCATGTGTGTTCCATTTTTTGTTTGTTTTTCCAGGTAGGCTCTCGCTCTAGCCCAGGCTGACCTGGAATTCATTATGTAGTCTCAGGGTGGCTTCAAACTCACCTCTGCCTCCCAAGTGCTGGGATTAAAGGTGTGCGGCACCATGCCCAGCTAATGTGTGTGCTTTTACTTTAGGCTTCCCTGGTGGGTTTAGAAATGTGTGCATCCTAGGGGATGCTGTATTCATGTGAGCCAAATGTAAGACTTGTGCATCTGTGTGAAGCGGCAGGTTTGGGAATAAGGGCAGGTCTTCTTGGGGATCTGGACTGTGCCAGCACTCATGTTCAGAGAGAGAAAATCTTGGTCTCCTCTTTGATCAAAAAGAATAGGATATGAAAGTCCTGAGCTGTCACTTTCCCTCTCCGTCCAGCATGGGCGTATAAGCATTTCTCACCCACACTGGTACCAGCAACTGGCAGTGCCTGCTTTGGCCAGCCATGGTTCTGATTGCTAAAATGAGCTCAGGTCGTCCTCACTGGTCCCTTGAGTTAAATACTGTTATGATCCAGATTTTAGAGGAGAAGATCCATGCAGGTTTACTCCTAAGGTTAAAAAAACAAACACCCAGCGTGTTGCTGGATTCTGGAGCCTGACTTGAACTGCTGCATAATGGAACTAAATAAATAATACTTCTTAAAAAAATTTTGGGGGCTGGAGAGATGGCTTAGTGGTTAAGCTCTTGCCTGTGAAGCCTAAGGAGCCCGGTTCGAGACTCGATTCCCCAGGACACAAGGGGGCGCACGCGTCTGGAGTTCGTTTGCAGTGGCTGGAGGCCCTGGCATGCCCATTCTCTCTCTCTCTCTCTCTCTTTCTCTCTCCCCCCCTTCCGTCGCTCTCAAATAAATAAAAATAACAACAAAAAAATTTAAAAAAGTTTTATTCTGATGTTTTAAAAACTTGGACTTTTATCCCCACCTGGTTCATTCAGAGGCAGTAATACACCATAGGCTGACTCCTTACAGATGAGAAAAGAGACCTGGAAACTGTGTTACATAATTGTTCTATGTGACCTAGTGAGTTAGTGTTAGTGGTAGGGAGGAGCTGTGGAGACCAGGCCTTCTAATATATAGGTCATTGCTTTTTCCCACTGTGCTACTTTGCTTCCATTAAAAATGCTTCAAACATTTAATGGAACTAAGCATTTTTAAACTCAATTTGTGTCACCTGTACTCATTTGGCTGCAGATTAAAATAGCTAAGTACTGCTTGATTTTTGCCTTAGGGAAGAAGGTGGTAGACATTTTAGTTATCTGACCTCTGGAGGATGTCTTTCCAGTCTTTGGTAAGCTACTTAAATGTGGAGAGAAAGTATTTAGAAGAGATAATGGAGGCACTACTCTCCAGGTTGAATTTTGCATGAGTGTTTTGCATCACTAAAAGTCACTAAAGCTCCCTCAAACACTGGTGTTTTTAATGCCCAGTGGGCATAGCAAACTTAAAAAAAGGTGAAATGCAAGCCACTTTTAGCTATTGTCTGGCAAATAAGAATTAAAAAGAGAATAAAAAGAATCACTGTGGCTCTTGGTGCTTTAAAGACTCCTACATTATGGCTTTTTTGTTTTTGTTTGTTTTTTCCTTTGGACTCCTTTTGCTAATGTGTTTAAAAACTAGAGCTCTGGTATTCTAAAACAAATTATCCCTGAGGGCTTCCCTGTTGTACTCTCAGATACGGGGTTTTCTCTACCTTTGAAATTTGGTTGCCTGTGCCTGCCTGAGAGCAAGATTTGAGATGCTTACAACCCAGATTAACATGGTTATCTAAAACTAGACAACTTGACTTTGGACGGGGAGACTAGGACTGGATTTAACCTTTGCAGAAGGGGAACCTGGGATATATTGTGGGTTGCCGTCTGTCTGGGATTAAGTAAGTGTGGGCTCCAGTTTCTCTTGGAGTTTTGTCATTAATCCTCTGAAAACCAAAACTCTCAACAACACAATATGATTATGAAAATAGGGCCAGGCTTCCAGGCTGTGCTATGGAAGAACACATGTTCCCATTCTGCCAATGACCCCGAATCCCATGTGGCCACAGACAAGTAATTTGATTTCACAGTTTCTATTCTTAAATTTGCAGGAGGGGGCTCCCAGTAGGAGTTACATGGTGATTATAACATAGCAGCTTCCTTTTAGGGTAGATGTAATTGTGAGAAAAAAATAATCATGAAAGAGCCAAGTATTTTGCATTTGATGTGAGAATACCCTTTCAGTCACTAAAGCTCCCGCAAGATTTTCCCACATAGTTATACTTTCTGTTATCCATTTGGGGAACAGAGAATCTGGAGGTTTCACACCCTTGCAGATCACAAGCTTATGCCCTGGTAGCTGTACCTCTGCACATCTGGATATTAAATGTACAGATGCCTCTGCACATCTGGATAATAAATGTACAGATACCTGAGCCCTGTTCCGTACCTGAGCCCTGAGCCAGGACTCCTCTCATGCTAAGCGGGTGTGATGTTTTGGAATCACTATTTTAGACAATATTTTTAAGTATTTTGTGGGGACAGCGGTAATGGCAGCAGTTGAAAACACTGTATTTCTGTGTGACCAAACAGTTCATTAACACAAAGATAAAACCGTCCTCCATATCTGTTCTTAAAACTTTTTAAAAACTTTATTTTGTGTGTGTCATGTGTGTGGCGAGTGCACATGTGTATGCAGATTTGCACACCCTGTGTGCGGGTATGTAGGGGCCAAAGGAGGAAGTGGGCATCCTCCCTCTGTTGTTCATCTGTGTGTTTTCTTGAGGTGGAGTTTTCTCACTCCTCCTGAGCTTGCTGTTTTCACAAGCCCTGTCAATTCTCTGGTCTTGGTTCCTCACTGGACAGGGATTACAGGTGTGGTGGCCACACCCAGCTGTTTACTGGTGCTTGGGAATTGAATTTAGCACCCTCAGGTCCACTCAAGCTCTCCTGCTTGTGTGGGATAGCACTCTTACTTGCTCAGCCATCTCATTCAGTTGTTTTTTTTTTAAATTGTGATGTGAACATACATTGAAGGAAGTGTTTGCATACAGCCCAGTGAATTACTCCATATTAAGCACCAAGTTCCCCAGCGTAGATACAGAACATTGTTAAATCATCTGGATATTATGGCATTCCTCCTTTATTCCTCCACTCCTTCTCACATCCCAGGAAATCAGGGATGTAAATAAACTGATAGAACAGTAGGTACGAATGAAAAATAGCATGTTACTTTTCTGTACTCAGTGCTTAGTCAGTGCTGCGTCCGTAAGTTTCTGGCGTTTTGAAGTTTGTATTATTTTGATTCAGCCTTAAATTAGTTCCTGACAGTGACCGTCTGTTAATGCTTGCAGCATATATCAAAATTAGGCTCTATAATTTATCTTTTCAGAAATCTAATTCACTGAAAATATTTTCATAATAGTTTTGAAAAATGCACAAAGACAGATTACCAGCTGTGGCAGTGAGGAGTCTATTAAGCTAATGAGTGTTATCATCACTGCCTGGGTAACTGAGTGAACGCATCTCCTTGACCAAGACTCTTCACCTGGTACATGAAGACTAGTGGCCAAACCCAAAAGAATTCCTCCCTCCTTTTGGTCCATCCCAGAATAATCTCATGCTAGTCTACTCTGATTGCTTAAAGCCAAAGGTAATGAATTTTGCCTGGGTTTTATTTTCTTCCCTTTCCTTTTCTCTACTGAAGAATTATGAGTTTCTTAGTGGGGGAAGTTCTGACTCTATTAAACATCCGGCTGGCTGGAGTGTCTACTTGGGGCAGGGATGTTTTAAAGGTAAATGGACCCAGAGCAAACCGTGCATTTGAGTTGTGTGCAAGTGGAGGGACAGAACTGTCCATGCTGCTGCCCACAGCTGTGCCTGGGCACTTGCTAGCAGGCATGTGGGCTCTGCAGGTGTCAGAACTGCTGGACTTCCTGCCTGCATAACACTCCCCATCTTGGTGACCACCACTGTTAATTAAACAGGTGACAGGACTCCAGTCACCCTGTCCAGAATGGCTTTCCGTCCTTCCAAAAGTACATCAGAGGCTTGTTTTGCTACAGAGCATTGATTAGATAAATATTCCTATGTGCACAAAGGAACTGAAATCTGTTAGGGCACTCTGCACTTAGCTATCCATTAGTAGCAGAGAAATGACTATCTGTTTTCTTCCCTCTGTCTCTCCCCTTTTCTCTTCTCCACCACGCAGATTCTCAAAGGTGCCAGGAACAGATAAATTATCTGACCTCTGCTTTCAGGCGTGTGTGAAGCAGGAGGGGCCCAGGAGGGGCCATGTCATGCTCTTTGGTGCAGCATGCTGATGGGGCAGTGCCTAAGGTGTGGGGATAATAGGAGAGCTGGAGTGATTTAGATTAGAAGATTCTTTCTTGCTTTGGGGTTGCCAGACCTTTGTCTCTCCCCTTCAACTCTTAGCAGAAGTGGCCTCAGGAAGGCCTTTCAAATAAGCTTGCTTCTGGCCTTGAAGTAGTCCATGTGTCTGCTGTCAGGCACGGAAACCACTGAGATGTGGTTCCATTGTGTTTGTTTACAGGTTCCTTTCAAATGCAGTGTCCAGAGAGAGACCCTAACCCAGATGATAGGATTTCTAGCCATGTTTTACTGGTTGATTTGTGTTTTTTTTGGAGGAGTTTACTTGGATGCTGGGGATTGAACCCAGGGTCTTGTATGTGCTAAACACACTCTGTACCACTGAGCTACACTCCCAAGGTGAGGATGCAGGGACGGTTGGAGTGTATAGATTTGTAGTGTTACTGTAATCCTCCACATGTAAGCTTTTAAGTACCCTACACATCAATTGTGAAGTGAACAGTATTTCCCTTTTCATACAGGATGTACATATATATACATGTATATATATAGGCCCCTGGGGCTGGAGAGGAAGCTTAGTCAGTAAAGTCCTTGCTTCCAAAGCATGAGGATCTAAGTTTGGAACTCCAGTTTACATGCAAATGGTGACCTTAGCCTGTAACCCCAGTGCCAAGGTGATAGACAGTGGAGGATCCTTGGGACTTGCTGGTTAGCTAGTCTAGCCAATTTGGGTGAGCTCTAAGTTCAGTCAATGATCCAGTCTTAAAGAATAAGGTAGACACTGAGGAAGACACCTGACATTGATCTCTGACTGCCACAAGCATGCACATGGATGTGCATATGCACTTGCATATGAACATGCATACACACATACATACACAGTAAAAAGAAGGGAGTCCTGGACATGGGAGGGAGTGGGATCAGGAGAGAGAATGACGGAGGAACAGACCTCAGGGTTGTGGAGAAGACACTAAGAATATTATTTTGGTGTGAGGAGGTAGCTTATGGAGAAATGTGAGAAAGGGAGCTGTTTTAATGATAGGAACTCCTAACATCCCCCACCCAGGAGGGGAGGACCCCTTCAGCAGAAATGAGATGGATGACTTAAACATGTCTCCCTTGTAGCTGTGAGACAGGAGTCAGCCACACTGTTGGAGTAAAATGACGGTAAAGTGAAATCTCTTAGTGTGTGTGTCTCATCCAACTGACTGTGGGTAATTAGTTGGAAATGACATTAACCTGAGCTTAATTGTAATTTTGCATAGTAACAACATAACAGCTGTTCACTGTACTCTTTCCTGGTGGTGCGATTTCATTACATTTTCCCTTCTATCTTTTAAGCTCTAATTTTCAGTTATGTTTTCCTTTAACACCTCTTCATTGCTGTGTGTCCACGGCACTCCCCTAGTTTAGCAGCAACACCATTTCTGCTTCTTTCATTCATTCTCTATGCTAGAGCCTTGGGATGCGGCTGGCCTCTTTAAAGAAGAGGCCACATGGGGTAGACACCAAGATACACAGGGGTAATTGGACACCTTGTTGGGTTTTGGGCTCCTCTACAAGGTTTCCGTTTATTACATAAATAATATGGGTAATTCTAGGCCTATCAAAGGTGCTCAAAATATCAACTGAACAAGCCAAAAGAGAAGTTAATTACTGAACAATGATTGCTCTGATATAACCAATTATTGGATCATTAAATGTTTATTACCTTTTATATGCTCCTTTCCCCCATAAGGGCAGTTTCTTTTTTAAGTCATTAAAACAGAAATGGGATCTTAAAAAAAATTCTGCTTAAAAATTTCCACAAGACTGAAGTATTAAAAAGGTCTTGTGTGATTTGACAGCTGAATAGCCTGTTTTTCTTTGGTCTGTTGAATTAGTAATTAATGAAAGGTATTGCCTGAGCAGAGAAAATAAGATTAGTTTTGCTGTGGAAGAAAACAAAAGCAGATCATTAGCCCCACAATGCAGTCTAATATTAAAGTGCAGTATAAGAAGTTCACAAAACCCTATTGTCAGGATGGGGAGTTGGAGGCCAGCCTCAGCTACACTGGGTTACCCTGACTCAAAAACAAAACCAAACACCCTTGAGTCTCTTTGAATGATAAGATGCAGTCGCAACACTCCCTTTAATTGATTCAATTCATCATTTTCTTGAGCACCAACATTATGTTTAGGAGGAATGGTGTTATATAAATGCAGAAAAGCCAAGCCTGGTGCGTGGGGGCAGGGTGATTGGGGAGATTGCTCATCCGGTTAGAGCACTGGCTGCTTAGGCTTGAGGACTTGATTTGATCCTAGCACCCATGTGAAAAGCCAGACATGGTCGTGCATGCTGTAATTCGACTGCTGAAGGAGAAAGAGACAATAGGATTGCTAGGCGTCTCTGGTCAGCCAGTCTAAGTGGAAAAGACTGCCGGCTCCAGGTGAGAGACTTGTGTCTCAGCTAACTGAGGCAGAGGACAATAGAGATAGAAAACACCCAGCATGTTCCTCTGGCCTCTGCACACGTGTGTATGGTGTGCATGCATATGTACATCCATGGGCATGTACTGCACTTAGAACACACATACACACCCCAAAATAAAAATAAAAAACTACAAGAGACACTGTTCTCAGAGACACTGGATTGGAAAAGCAGTTATGCCGTCTGCCTTAGTAGCCGTTAATGGAATGTAGACAGTGGTGGTGGTAGGGGGCTTGTTTCTGTGAATAAGCTGCTTGTAGATTGAGAGCAGTGGGAGCATGGTTACAAAGAGGGATCTCATTTTTGGAGGTCACTGTACCATTACTTGTGTTCACAGCCCAGCTTTGCCACTTGTTAGCTGACTTTTTGAATTCAGTTTTCTTATCTGTGAAATAGAAAAATAGCCTTCTAGGGTTTTTGTGAGAACCAGCTGCATGCTATGACAGTGGCTAGCACACAGTGAACAGTGTAATAGGAAGTGGTTGATCAGTTCGGAGGGATGGCATTGGATTAGATGCTGAGGAACAAAGTCGAGGCAAAGTATCAACCTCCCCCTGCCCCCATCAGCTCCCGGCAGGTCAATATTAAAGTAAACTCAAAGAAGTATAAAGGGATCAAAGAGATAGCCCATGGGATAAAGCTTTTGCCACGCAAGTATGAGGACCTGAGTTCAAATCTCCAGATCCCACAGAAAAGCCGGATGCTATAGTGCTAGTGTCTGTAATCCCAGTGTGCCTATGGTGAGGAGGGAAAATGGAGACAGAAGAATCATCCAGAGCTCATGTGGCAGCCAGCCTGGCACAGGGAATACAGGACCAAAGACCCTGCCCCAAGGTGGAAGGTGAGGACTGATACCTGAATAATACCCTCCTCACGCCACGTGGGCAGCATGGCATGCTTGCACCCCCATTCACACACATACTCTTGAGTGTTTCTAACATTTCTTGGCATTGTCATGTGTAATGTTTCTAATGCCCACAGTTGTGTGTACTTATGTAGCCCAAATGTCAAAAGATTGAAAAGGGCATCTACAAATGCTTAGCCTCAGAACAGGCCCCTGGAACAGAATGCTGTTCATGACATTCCCTGGAGCTGTGAAGGCTGCAGAGAGCAGCCTGCTTGCTGCTCAAGTCCGCTTTAATTGAGGTGTGCACGGAGCCTAGGTTTCTTGTGGGTAAGCTAGACCAGTGGTGAGAAGGAACTTTGTTATTTTTTAAATTAAAAAAAATTTAGAGGTTTTTGTGTGTAGTATGTTTGACTGCCTGTGGACTGTGTATGTGTGTGCACGTGTGCATATGAAGACAACAAAAGAACATGGTGTACTCCTCTCTTGCTGATCCACATTGTTTCCTTGAGATGGAGCCTCTCACGGAACTTGGAGCTGCAGGCTCTCCCCTCCCCACCCTCCACCCTCCGCCAGACTGCCTGACCAGCAAGCCCCAGTGATTCTCTGGTCTCTGCTCCCGAAAGGACTGGGTTTACTTGCACGCATGGCCTTACACAGATGTTTATGTGGGTCAGGGTGAGTCAGACTCTCACAGGTCCTCATGCTTGCATGGCGAGCATTTTATCCACTAAACCATCTCTCCAGCCTCAAAATTTCAGTTTTGTAGGAAAGAGGAAACAGAGGCATCTAATCAGGTAGTCTTTTAACCACCAGGTTAAAGAGGGCATTTTTTTTTC
This sequence comes from Dipus sagitta, assembly GCA_036346955.1. NCBI lineage: Eukaryota > Metazoa > Chordata > Mammalia > Rodentia > Dipodidae > Dipus > Dipus sagitta. The sequence continues at coordinate 3,102,326 of CM070771.1, forward strand.
ACTCGTGGAGGTGCTGCGTGCCAGCACTTCCTGTTGAGAACACTTTTTTTTTTACTTGTGAAGTTGTAGTGTATCCAGGTCAGGACTTCGTTCTAAGCTGCAGAACAGTGCATGTGTTCTTGTTCCTGCGAGGTGATTGGAGTCTGTGGAGGGAGCGCTTGTCAGGAAGGGTTAGGGAAGCAGCTCTGACGCCGTGGAGGTCTCCCGCAGCCTGCTGCGCATCTTGCTGTGAGCATCTGGGCATGAACCATAGCGTGACCTTTCAGGGAAAACACAACGGGTAACCACCAGACAGAAGCACGTTTTCCTCTGATAAACTCTGCTACATCACAGTGACAGAGTGACAGAGCTTACTGTCCCAGCTTCTGCTTCCATTTAACACATTAGGAGTGGACTTGTGAAGTTTTCATCCTCTGAGCCAAGCTGTGTTGCTTAGCGTCCCCCCCAGTCACCAGAGAACCGCAAAAGACCTACTAAACCCAAATCTCTTGGGGTGTGGTATCCAAAAATCTATCCTGAGAAACAGCCCCCAAGTTACTTGTGGGATTAAATAGATTTGAAAACTACTGAGATGGGGAGAAAATATGTTTTATTTTCATCCTTCCATTTATTCTTCTCCATGCATTCATGTTCTGAGCAGATTAGAATTGGTTAACTGTAGTGTGATGGGCGTTTTCAGAACTGCTGTAGACATAAGAGTTAGCACAGTTCGTGCCCCATGGGGTTCACAGGCCAGCTTTGGGTTGCGCTTTAAAGGATTCATGTGCTTTGCAAACGTCATGGGAAGAAGATTTGTGTATGCGCGTTTTTCTAGCTTTCATCAGGTTCTCTGAGGGGTCAGTGACCCATGAAAGGTTAAGAACCAAGGTCTCAAGCTGTTCTGGAAACCTTGGAAGAGGCAGTGCTGCCACTTACTGCGTCGTCTTTGACCTGTTGAGAGCCAATAGCAGTTTGAGGATTGCACTTGTTTTCCTCCCTACTTACAATATTTTAGAAGAAGAAAAAATAGTTTAACACTTTGTCAGAATCAGAACAAGATGTAGAGAACAGATACCTGGTGAACTGTGTCGAGTCTATTAACGCTCAAGAGCTGCCAGACAGCAGCACAGTGGTCAGTCCAGGGCAGGACGTGCTTCCCCAGAACGGCTCAGACAAGGTTCACTTCAGCTTTCATGCGGCATATAATTAGCCAAATTCTGGATAATAATTTTCACCCATGGATATACATAAAGATGAATTGTCTTCTTTTCACTGCATTCTAGCCTCAGCATGTCCATTGAATTGCTTAATTCCAAAATAACTTTGCCAGCTGTACCACTACTGTGATTTTTTTTCTTCCTTATCTCCTAAAATCCCCAAATAACACTGTTCATCACAAAACAGGATCAAATATTAGGGAAGCCCATCTCTAACAGCTGCAGAAAGTTTACGCAGGAAAATACTAGAGCCTGGCATTATAGTATTCTTATCTCCAAGGGTTAGTTTGCACCTGAATTTTATGTGAAGTCCTCTTGTCCCCTCTGTTACTTCAGAATTCATGTTTGTTTGGGGGAACAATTCTCCAAATTCTGTGGCTCTAGGAACTGTTGCAGCATTTTAGGACTGGACAGGTGTATCAGTTGCTGTTTTCATTTTCTTTGGTCTGAGACCCCAGCCCATGGGATGGCACCACCCACAGTCGGGTTGGATCTTGCCTCCTGGCTTTAAACCTTTCTAGAGATGCCCTCACAGGTACGCCCAGATTTATGGCTCCTAGGTGATTACATGTCCAGTGAAGTTAATGGGGAAATGGCAGCCCAGTGGGTGTAAATGTTATTAATGGTTGAAGGTCTTCCCCTTCAGGTAGTTAATAGTAGTTTGGAGCTAGGTTTATTGCCTCAGAGATTTTATTTTGCAACATCTTTTTAGATGTTCACATGTCTGTAGCATTGATTCTGACTTTTTTTCTTTTTGAGGCAGGCTCTCACTCTAGCCTGGGCTGACCTGCTACTCACTCTGTAGCCCAGGCTGGCCTGGAACTATGAATGGCGATCCTCCTACCTCAGCCTCCTAGTGCTGGGATTAAAGGTGTGAAACATGGTCTGGAGAGATGGCTTAGCGGTTAAGCACTTGACTGTGAAGCCTAAGGACCCTGGTTCGAGGCTTGATTCCCCAGGACCCATGTAGACCAGATGCACAAGTTGGCACATGTATCTGGAGTTCGTTTGCAGTGACTAGAGGCCCTGGCACACCCATTCTCTCTCTATTTATCTGCCTCTTTCACTCTCTGCCTGTCTGTTGCTCTCAAATAAATAAATAAATTTTTAAAAAAGGTATGAAACACCACACCTAGCCTATTCTGTACTTTTTCTCCTTTCCTTCTGTTGCACTTAGGTTCTCATTGCTGGCAGAAAACACCCGACCAAGAGCAGCTTGTGGGGGAAAAAAGAGGTTTAATTTTGCTTACAGACTTGAGGGGAAACTCCAAGATGGCATGAGCAGAGGGTGGACATCACCCCCTGGCCAACATCAGATAGACAACAGCAACAGGAGAACGTGCCATACACTGGCAAGGAGAAGCTGGCTATAATACCCATAAGCCCGCCCTCAATAATACACTGCTTCCAGGAGGCTTCAAGTGTCAAACTGTCACCAGCTGGAGACCTAAGCATTCAAAACACATACGTTTATGGGGGATACCTGAATCAAACCACCACATGTTCCTTTTTATTTTTAGTTTCATTTATGTATTTATTTATTTATTTTAGACACGGTCTCTTTATGTAGCTTAGGCTGGCCTCAAGCTCAGGATTGCCCTGCCTCAGCCTTTGGGGTGCTGAGATTTTTAGGCATGAAACCACCATGTTGTGCTTGCTTCTTTCTTTTAAAAGTGTGCGTTTCATTTCCCCAAGTCAATTTTAGCTTGCTTGACAGTGATTGCATGTTCTAGGTCTTTGTTTATTTATTTTTTTCGTGCACTCCCGCAGATTGAGCCTATGGCTTTGTGCATGCTGGGCATGCATTCTGCTAGTGAGCTCTACCTGTTGTACAGCTTTCTTGTCTTTCCATTACTATACAGCTTATTGAGCACCTGACAGTAAATATTTGGTTACTTGGATTTACGAATTAGTTTTGCCTTTGAATCTTGACTCTAAGAACCCAGAAGATGGAATAAATCTCGAGTTAGGACATGATACATGTTCAGACAGGTAGGAATGTAAACATTGATCATCATATGTGTCTTTTAGGCTTATTCTGTCTGTCTTTGTGTGTGTGTATTGATGTTTACCCAAGTTTACCTCACAAATGTCAACTTTTTAAAAATCTAAAGTATGTAGAATTCCATTTGGGGAAGTGTTAATTGTGAAATTTAAAAGTTTTTATTAGTTATTGCCTTTATTTTAATTGTTTTAAAATTTAATTTTATTTATTAGAGAGAGAGAAAGAATGAGTGACAGAGTGAGAGAGAGATAGAGAATGGGTATGCCAGTGCCTTTAGCTGCTGTAAACGAACTCCAGATGTATGTGCTACCTTATGTATATGGCTTATGTGGGCCCTGGGGAATTGAACCCTGGTCCTTTGGCTTTGTAGGCAAGTGCCTTAACTGCTGATCCATCTCTCCAGCCCATTGCCTTTATTTTAAACAAATCCTGCCACATATATTTAAAGCACAACATGATGTTAGAATTCATATAAATAGCATCTACACACATATTAATAAAAACTATTTTTTAAAAAAGAATAAGATAGAGAGCAAATAAGTAAGATAATGTCATCCTCTGATTCCCCCACATGTACACACTGTGTATCCATACCCATTCAAGCATGCATGCATACCACACACGCACGCACGCACACACACATGTGCACACATGCACACATGTATGTGCGCACAAGGTAGGAAGGTACTCAAGATTATGACTCAAAGACTTCTTTCCCCTTTCCCCTTCCCCCTTAAAATCTTATTACATGAATCACCATAAGTACTTTTATTGCCTGCAATCCTCATTAGATTTTCTTGTTCATCCTTTTTATCTAATACCTTTTATCCTCTGACTTAATATCTCCATATACCTTCCCACCATACTATGCCTTTGCCCCTAATCACCATTGTTTATTCTCTGTCTCTGCCTTAAATTTTTTTTTTTTTTTTCAGTTTTCCAAGGTAGGGTCTCACTCCAGCTCAGGCTGACCTGGAATTCACTCTGTAGTCTCAGGGTGGCCTCGAACTCTCAGCGATCCTCCTGCCTCTGCCTCCCGAGTGCTGGGATTAAAGGCATGCGCCGCCACGCCTGGCTGCCTTAGAATTTTTTAATGAAGGTTCCACATATAAGTGCTTCATGCAATATTTCTCGTTCTGCATATGACTCCTTTCATTTAGCATAATATTCTCCCAGCTCATCCATGACAAGAACTATTTTTTTCAAATTTTTATTAACAACTTCCATGATTATAAAAAATATCCCATGGTAACACCCTCCCTCCCCCCACTTTCCCCTTTGAAACTCCATTCTCTATCATATCCCCTCCCCCTCTCAATCAGTTTCTCTTTTCATTTTGATGTCATGATTTTTTCCTCCTCTTATGATGGTCTTGTGTAGGTAGTGTCAGGCACTGCAGGGTCATGGATATCCAGGCCATTTTGTGTTTGGAGGGAGCACGTTGTAAGGAGTTCTACCCTTCCTTTAGGCCTTACATTCTTTCCGCCAACTCTTCTGCATTAGACCCTGAGCCTTGGAAGGTGTGATAGAGATATTGAAGTACTGAGCACTGTGGTCACTTCTTTCCAGCACCATGATACCTTCCGAGTCGCATGACAAGAACTTTTCATGACTACATACTACTGTGTTGCACATCTGTGCACCACAGTTGGTTGTTACTTCATCCCTCCACAGACTCTTAGGATGTTTCCACACTTCGGCTCTTGTGAATAATGCTTCCATCTACTTGAGAGGGTGGGTGTCCTTAGCAGGTAGAGATTTCCTTCCCTTAGGGTCTCCCCTGAAGTGGACTGCTGGGCCATATGGTAACTTTATTTTTTAATTTCACTATAAATTTTCATGCTGTTTTCCACAGTGGCTGTACTCTACATCCATACCAGTAGTATACAAAGTTCCCTTTTCTTCTCTCTCTAGTATTGGTTATCTTTTGGCTTTCTGATAATAACTATCCTAGTGAGTGTGAGATAGTAAGTCATGATGGATTTTTGATTTGCATTCCCTGTTGAGTCGTGATTTCTTTATAAACAAAATTACTTATTTGAGAGAGGGAAATAGAGTGGATGCTTGCACCAGTTTATGCATGTCTTTTTGTGGTTACTGGGGAATTGAACCTGGACCTGTAGGTTTTGCAAGCAAGTGCCTTTGGCCACTGAGCCATCTCTTTAGTCTTTGAGTCATGGTCTTGAGCACTTTTCTACCTTGTGTGTGGTATGCATATGTGCTTGTATGCGTACGGATACACAGTGTGTACATGTGTGTGGGGGTCAGAGGATGGCATTATCTTACTCATTTGATCTCTATTTTATTCTTTTTTAAAAAATAGTTTTTATTAATATGTGTGTATGTGCTACTGCAAAGGAATGGTTGTTTGGTTTACATGAACCGGGGCCAGCAGGCTTTTTAAGTAAGCACCTTTAACTGCTAAGCCATCTCTCCAGTCCTTTCTACCTTATTCTTTGAGACAGGGTCTTTCCTTGAATTTAGAGCTCACTAATTTTTTTTTTTTGAGGTAGGGTCTCACTCTAGCCCAGGCTGACCTGGAATTCACTATGGAGTATCAGGGTGGCCTCGAACTCACGGCAATCCTCCTACCTCTGCCTCCTTAGTGCTAGGATTAAAAGTGTGCGCCACCAACGCCCGGCTAGAGCTCACTAATTTGACAAGACTAGCTAGCTAATAAGCCCCAGGGATCCTCCTGTCTCCACTTACCTAGAGCTGGGTTGACAGAGTCATCATTCCTTGGGTTTTTAAATAGGTGCTGGAGGTCTGAACTCAGATCTTCATGCATGTGCTGCAAGCACATTGTTACTGAGCTATCTTTCCAGCTCCTATAATAGTTGTTATTTCTTTAGAGAAATGTCTATGAGTTTTTAAAAAACTTTTTAATATTAATCTCTCATTAAATATATGGTCTGTAACTATCCATCTTTAGCGATAGACTGCCACTTTGTTTTGTTGATTGTTTTCTGTGTAGAAGCTTATAGTTTTATGTAGTCACATTTGTTTATTTTTATTTTTGTGGCCCATACTTCTGCGATACACGAAAGAGCCTTGCTGAAGGCTCATGAGCTTATCTACTTTGTTCTTTTCCATGACTTTTCTAGTTTCTGGTTACTGTGTGTGTGTGTGTGTGTGTGTGTGTGTGTGTGTATGTATGTGTGTGTGTAGCTTCTTCCTGTTTTTCTTTTAAAGAAAGTAGTTCTCCTCACAAACTCGATCACACGTTAGATATCTGCTAGTTAAATAGGTGTTACTTTGAATTTGTCCCAGTCTGGAGCCATATTGTTAGCTATACCTCTGCAGGGTGGATGTTGGGGTTTTTAAGGAGGCACTAGCCCTTCAGCAGACTCAGGGCGCTCACCAGCCTCCAGGAGACCCTCCCAAGGCGCCTCCTTCCAGAGGCTGTGTAAGAGGCAGTAGTGGACTGGACCGGGGTGGGACTCTGGTAGTGTAGCTCTCATCATATCAACCCAGTGGGTTCCCCAGTGGTGTAGCTTTGCCATAGTCGCTCGTGCTGTGGCTGGGACTTGGCACTCTTCAGTGTTGTGTCTGGCTGGAAGCTGTCCAGGAGAGTCTTCATGGGCACAGCCTTTAAACGAGTTGCCCATTCTGCAAGTGGCACTGCAGTGGTGCAGCTAGCTTTTTGAGAGGCACTCCTGCTGAGGATGGTGTAGCTGACCAGAGCTGCGCAGGGGCTTTCCAGTAATTGTAGCTGTCACTGAGTCACACATACTTGTGTAGGCAACCCCAGTACACTTGTTGGTTCACCATGCCAGACTGTTGGTGCCTTCTCTATCTGGGGTGAGTAAGCATTTATTTGTGATTTCCCAGGAAAAGCCTGGAAATGGTCAGCTTGCATAGGAGATGGTTCAAGGTGAGGTATGCTGGTACTCTGAAAGTATTACAGAGGTGATTTCAGGAGGAGAGAGTAGATCTGAGCTGTCAGCCCTGTGCCTATCAGAGACAGTTTGAGGTTATGTATGAAGACTGCAGCATCCAATAGTCCATCCCAGGGTCTTGCATTCCAGTTTCTGGAGCCTTGCCTCCAAGTTCCCAGCACACCCCTGGGTTAGTATAATTGGTCAAATAGTAACGTTTGAGATATCTCCATCCCTAATAGACATTAACGATGTGATTTTCAGGATACTGTTCTGAGTAAATCTACTCATAGTTCAAGGTCCAGAGCTGCTATTTGTAAGTTTTCATTTTTAAAAAATATTTTATTTATTTATTATTTGAGAGAGAGAGAATGGGCATGCTGTGGCCTCTAGCCATTGCAAACAAACTCCAGATGCATGTGCCACCATGTACATCTGGCTTATGTGGTTACTGAAGAATCAAACCTGGGTCATTAGGCTTCGCAGGCAAGTGCCTTAACCACTAAGCCATCTCTCCAGCCCAAGTTTTCCTTCCTTCCTTCCTTCCTTCCTTCCTTCCTTTTCTTTGGCTTTTCAAGGCAGGGTCTTACTCTAGCCTAGGCTGACCTGGGATTCACTATGTAGTCTCAGGTTGGCCTCAAACTCACAGTGATCCTCCTACCTCTGCCTTCTGAGTGCTGGGATTAAAGGCATGTGCCACCATGCCTGGTCCAAGTTTTTCTTTTTAAAGGCCTGATGTTGGGTTCCATTTATTTCTTGTTCTGTTCCATGACTGTGGTGGTTTGAATCAGATGACTCCCATAAATTCCTGTGTTTTGAGTGCTTGGTCCCTAGCTGCTGGTAATTTGGAAGGTGGGGCCTTGATAGAGGAGGTATGTTACTGGGGGGGTAGGCTTAGGGGTGTTTGAGCCAGCCTCCACCCTTATCAGAACTTGGCTTTTTCTCATGCTGTGCTGTCTCCTGCCAACATGAAGCTTCCCCTTTGAGACTGTAAGCCAAAATAAACTCTTCCTCCTATCAGCTGCTTTTGTGTTTTGTTCCAGCAATGTGAAAATAACTACGACAGCCACCTGTGTAGTGAATAGAACAGGCTAAGCTTGTTGAGTCCTCCAGGGCTCTTCTCATGGTCTGGCCTCTTTGATTTAAGGCCATTTGTAGCAGAGACCTGGCCTTTTCTTTGGAGTTTGCCTGTGTGTTTGTAACTTAGAGTGTGAAGTGAATTCAGCCATTTGGGATATGCCAGTTTTCATTTGAAGTTGTTTTAAGTAACATCCATAGTAACATGCTCACACTTGACTTACCTAGGTCTTTCCCACCATTTCCTTTAAAAACGAACAGAATAGCTTGTTATTTTTAAGTATATGAAAGGGCATTTTATGATGGTTGAACATGCCTGAGAGTAATGATATCATCTCCAGCTAAATAAAATTATATTAGATTGATCCTGTATCATTGCACTAAATCCTTTCTATCTCTCTCTCTCTCTCTGTGTGTGTGTGTGTGTGAGAGAGAGAGAGATGTATGTATGTAGGGTATGTGTGTGTGTGTGTGTGTGTGTGTGTATAGTGTGTATGTATGTATGGTATGTGTGTGTGTGTGTGTGTGTATGGGTGCTTGTTTGTAGGTAGGTGGTGAGTGTGGTCGACCTCAAGGGTTTTCTTCAGTTGCTCTCTACCTTATTTTTAGAAGCAAGTTTTCTCCCTGAACCTGGTGCTCGCCAATTGATTGAACTAACCTACCTAGCCAGTGAGCCCCAGGCATTACAGGAACATGTCACCACGCCTGCCATTTTTACATGGGGTCTTGGGGACACAAACTCAGGTCCTCTACCAACTCTTCACTCACTGAGCTGTCTTCTTGGATACCAGTACATCTTTTATGAAAAGAATACTGGGAGGAAGAACAGGGCTAGGAGGTGTGTGTGGGGCCAGTCTTACAAAGGTGAAAGTTGAAATGATTCCTCTAGCCCTCCAGTTCCACAGGGCACTGTGGATTAATGTTCCTGGCCTTAATTCAGTGTCCTGTCTCAGACACTTGGCAGTGTTTCGTTCGTCTCAGAACTGAAGTTGTAAGGATTAAGAAGAGAGAGAATGGAAATGCTTCGTGTTCTCTGCCGGAGGAGATACTTACACTGGGAAAGGAGGAGGGGACGCTCACAAATCAAGCTTTGGCAGGGAAATCTGTCATGAATCAGCAATGACTTGGAAAGCCTCCGTGGCCGTATTTTACAAAGCTAAACAGTTGCTGCTACTGACAGTTCTCTGTTGCTTGCTTTTAGGATCAGCATCAGGTTGCACTACAGAGGGAATGAACCACCTCCCCCTCCATTTTGACAACATTAGGTAATTAATTTACAAGTAACTCAATTAGACGCCAGCCCATACAGCCTGTGTGTGGCCTTTGTTTCCACGCTGATTGAACTGGTTGTAGCAGAGACAGCCAAACACTCTTTTTACCTTTGGCAGGACGGAGGGCTGTCCCTTGGTATGGATGGCCTATTTTCTTTTCCTTGATATCATGTCTGGCACTAAAATGCTGTGTGTGCTTGCTTTTGAGAACTTCAATTATGACAAAAGCTACCTATGTTTTCCTGTGGATATTTTCAAGAAGATACAGATGGATAAGCAAGAAAGACAATCGAGTTCATACATAACCCTCATACCAGCAGGAAACCATCTATCACCTGTTGTCTTTCTATGCTTTCCTCTGTGCAGACTGTGCGTGGTATATGTGCTGCGTGTGTACATGTTCGTTGTATGTGGGCACACATGGGAATGTGTGTGCGCGCACGTGGAGGGCAGAGGTTGGTGATGGACATCTTCATTAATTGCTTCTGTACCTATTTTTGTGAGACATGGTCTTTCTTTTTCTAACTTAATTTAATTTTTATTTTTTTGAGGTTAGGTCTCATTGTAGCCCAGGCTGACCTGGAATTCATTATGGAGTCTCAGGGTGGCCTCGAACTCATGGTGATCCTCGTCCTACCTCTGCCTCCCGAGTGATTAAAGGTGTGCACCATCATACCCAGCTTTTTTTTTTTTTTTTTTGGTTAAGACCTGGTCTTTCACTGAACCTGGAATTTATCATTTCGGCTCCTGGGATACCAGGTGTGCCCTCTTCAGCTCCTTTTACACTTTTATGTGGGCGCTGGTGATGTAAGCTCTAGTCGCAGTGCTTTGCCCGCTGAGCCATCTCCTCAGCCCCACAGGCACATATTTTAAATAGGGCTATCTAATGCTTTGATACTTAAACATGATGCTGTCATCTATGGATGTGTTTGGCCTCATTCGCAGGTATCCTGGAATGCATGGGGCCTGTGGGGCACAGGTTTGACCTGCCTGTTTTAATATGTTGTTTTTATGAAAACGGAATCACACCATACAAACCATTTTGTCCTCTGCTTTTTTGCCTTACTTAAGGCAGTAACACTTCATTGTTTCATAGAATGCTGTTCCACGATATTGTACATTTCTGTATAGCAGGCCACCGTATGGGTGAACTCACCATATTTAGCTAGTGTGTTGTCATTGGACAGATGAGTACTTTCCAGGCTTTTTGTGTTAGAACCACCATCTTGATATTCATTCCTACTGCTAAATCTTTATGAGGTTTCTTAGTTATTGGCAACAAGTAAATTCAGAGATAATAAGTTATTTGGATAGGGCTGTACATGTTTTAAGCTTTATTTTGATGTGTACTACCAAATTTTACAGTATTTACTTGTATAAAAAGTTCTTTCTCAGAAAAGGTTTATTCTCTCACTTCTTTCCCAGTCTATTTCCCTCCCTTCCTCCTTCTATCTCTTCCCTTCCTTGCCCCCTTTTTCTCTTTCTCTTTCCTTCTTTCCTTCCTCTCTCCCCTTTCTTTCCTCCCTCCCCTTCCCTTCCTTTCCTCCCTCTGTCCCCCTCTCTTTCTGTCTTTCTTCTTTCTTGACAGGGTCTTGTAAGATCTTGAACCAGGCTGGCTTCAAATCCTGATATTCCTGCCTCCTTGTCCCCAGTGCTGGCTGACAGGTGTATTTATTCTTGGCATTCAAGGTTTAGAATGGAGAGTATTGACTCAGGGATGAGTAAATCCTGGTCAAGGACTTTGCTGGTTTCCTTAATGTTTATGTCAGCCTCATAGGTCTGTTCCCAGCTTCACGTGAAATAAACTAGCTTACGTCGTATGCAGTGTGGCTTTGCTAATTTTAAAGGACATTTTATTTTGGTTGGTTTGGAAGTTACAGAACCAAAAAGCAAGTAGATGCTTTTTAAGGACAAAAGTGCTTTGCTTTTCCCCACAGGGATCATTCAGAAATGCCATTTTTCAAAAGAATGTGGACCAACCTAAAGACGTAGATTTAAAGTGAAAGAGCTAGTTTAAAAAAATTATATATGTATATGTATATATATGTATATTTATATTAATTATGGACATACTCAGTATGTAAACAGCCCACATTGGTACCATCCTCTCCCTCATCCCTGCCTCCCCTCCAAAGGGACCCTCCTCATTGGGGATGCAGGTCATCCCCATGGGGATTATGGGTTGTACATTGTGGGGCAGCTGTCAGTTATAGGGAAGAGGAAATGTCTCTGTGCATAATGTCCCAACTTGTGGTTCTGACAATCTTTCTTCCCCATCTTCTGTGAAATTCCCTGAGCCATGTTGGGTGTGTTTTAAGTCTACTTCAGTGATGGGCTCTTAGGAGCCTCTGGATCTCTGGTTTGGTAGGTGTTGAGTGTCCTCAGTGTCTATCTCCTTCACCCTTGTACTGATAAAGAGCTAGATTTTTATTTTATTTTATTTTTTTGATGTGTGTGTGTATGTGTATGTGTACTTAGTATGTGTATGTACAGATATGCATGCCCATGTGTATGTGTGGAGGCCAGGGAGAATATCTGCTGTTCTCCTCTATTATGCTTCCATATTGGTTGAGTTTGCATTTTTTTATGAGAGTGAGCGAGAGAGAGAGAATTGGCTTGCCAGGGCCTCCAGCCACTTCAATCAAACTCTAGATGTGTGCGCCATCTTGTGCACATGTGTGACCTTGCGTGCTTGCATCACATTGTGCATCTGGCTTATGTGGGACCTGGAGAGTTGAACATGGGTCCTTAGACTTTGCAGGCAATCACCTTAACTGCCAAGCCTTCTCTCCAGTCTACTTCCATATTGTTTCCTTGAGACAGAATCACTGAATCTAGCCAGAGTTATTATTTTCAGTCAGACTGGCTGACCAGGGGATCACAGCATGTCTCCAGTCTGTGCTACCCAAAGAATTGGGGTCACGGGTGTTCGTAGCCATGCCTGGCTTTTTATATGGGTCAGTGTGTGTAGTACTCAGGCCCTCTCAGACCCTCAAGACTTGCACAGCAAGTGCTCTTACCTACTGAGACACCTCCCCAGCTTCTCAAGAAGTATATGGCTTTGGCAAGTGTATGAAATGAAAGTGTATGAATCTTCTTCAGGTGGTTAAAAAAAAGAAGGAAAGAAAGAAAAGAAAATCTGTGACTCCCGCAACAAGATAAACTGGCATTTCATCAAGGGCGGCCTTAGAGAAACTGTCACACAGCCTTCTAAGCTGCTGTAGAGCCTCCTTTGTTCTACAACTCTCCACTTCCCTGAACTACTGGGCCATAAGTGTGAAGAGCTGCATTTTTCTCTGTTTGCAGTACCTGAATGTTAGCTGTTGTAGTCAGACAAAAAGCAGGTGCTCATTGTTGACTGAATAAGTGAATAGGATAGACAACTTGAGAATGAGATTAAAGAAAAAGATCTTTCTGGTTATCTAAGGATCTACTTCCCATCCCCCTTGTGTAAGAAAATTTATATTGAGAAAGATTAAGTGACACATTTTGCTCAAGAGCAAATTAATTAGTCCCAGCAGAAGTTAGAAATCTCCATTTTAGTGTATTTTTTAGGTTCTTGTACTGCTAAGATGATAAGTTTTTCCCATGATGGTACTTTCTATGATTATATGTAAAAAGCATTAGTGAAAATCTCATTTCATCATCAGGACACTTTTCCTGACTCCTCCTTTTCTCTTCTGCTTGTATTGAAATAGCCCGTCTTTGTTAAAATTCAATACATTTCATTTTTTTGTTCAACACATTCTTAACTCACATTTCTTTGTTCCTTTCTTTCTATAATATTTTCACTTATCCGGTTTCATTCTCAGTGGAGGTTTTAATTTACTCTAAGCAGTTTTGCCATCTGGATGTCAAAATGCATTGAATTGACCTCTCGTCTGAGGTAAAGGCTGCCCAGGAAACAAGGGATGAAGGCAGGAAGTGGGGCAGGCAACACAGAGACCCTTTGGAAGGCCCAGGGGTTGCTGGTCTGCCCTTTTCTTTTGATTGACAGTGGGGTACAGGTGTGCCTTGTTTTCCTGAAGAAGGTTGCTTCTGAGTACAGTTTCTTTTTGGAACGTTTCAGATTGCTGGTGCTGAATAAAGTCTGCAATGAAAGTTGGTTTAGGGGCAAACCAGGAGAAAATGGGCAGAGTTTGAACATTTCTGTGTTTATATTTTTCCCCATGACTTTGGCCTTTCTCCCATTTTTACTGAATTATTACAGAATTTTATTGAAGTGTGAGCTCTGGAATTTAGACACCATGGTAGATACATCAGCACAGGATACTGTACTCTTAGGTTCCATAATATTTCATACCACATCTCTTTATTATATGTTAAATGATAGGGAAGTCTAATAAAGTCTACCTTGAGAGCACTTATCAATTTTATGTCCTGTAACATTTAGTACTTGGTACAAATGTAGCAGATTTCAATTCAGAAAGGAACCAAATTGGTTCTAACCCGAGAGAGACGGAGGGAGGGAGGGAGGGAGGGAGGGAGGGAGGAGAGAGAGAGAGAGAGAGAGAGAGAGAGAGAGAGGAGAGTTAGACTCATCTTCTCAGGGAATGCTACTTAGTGGCGTTTGTTCAGCCAGATCTCATAGCATCTGAAGCTTTAAGGAGCCTTGATAGCATCTCATCCAACATTTTATTTTTCAGGCAGAGGAAAGAAATAGTCATTGGTTCTAGGTCATTTCAGCAGGGTAGGAAAGTTTCTGTGGGTAGAATCTAGGAGTGAACACCAGTTCTTTAAATTTTTTTTTCTGATTTATTTTTATTTATTTATTTATTAGAGATGGTGGGGAGGAGAGGGAGAGAGAGAATGGGCGCTCCAGGGCCTCTAGCCACTGCAAACGAACTCCATACATATATGCCACCATGCGCATCTGGCTTATGTGGGACCTGAAGAATCGAACCTGGGTCCTTAGGCTTCACAGGCAAGCGCCTTAACTGTTAAGCCACTCTCTAGCTGAGCACCCGTTCTAGGAGATGGCTCAACGCATAGTGGGTAGTAGTGTTTGCTGTGCAAGTGTGACCACCCTAGTTTGAATCCCCAGAACCTAGGTAAATCTGGATGTGGTAGCTGGAGTGTCTGTAATTCCAGTTCTCTGACCACACACGTGCTGTGCTACATACATGCCAGTACTCACATACATTGATACACATACACACATCATACATGCACACAGATGAAAAAAAAACTTGTCCTTTTTGTGATATTTTGCTGACTGGAAACCATGCCAAAAGGCACCTAAAGTCTTCCCTTTTGTCTAGTTTGACTAGGCCTTAAAGAATGGCCTCTGGGGCTGGGGAGATGGCTTAGCCATTAAAGGAGCTTATTTACAAAGCCTGCTGGCCTGGGGTTCTATTTCCCAGAACCTGATGCACAAAGCGGCCTTGGCACACCCATACTCACTCACTCAAGTAAATAAAAATATTTTAAAAAAGAATGGACTGTGATGATGAGATTATGTATAACCTTAACAGGGAAAGGCAGTGAGGGGAGTGTTAACTTTCTCAGTTGCCTGTGGACTGGGAGAACCCCGGGTAGACAGTCACTGCCCTTGTGCTTTTAATAGTCATTTCTTGCAGCCTTAGAAGACTGATAATTTTTGGTCCTTAAACCTAATGTGAAGATTTCTGAGTTCAAAGTATAATCACAGCCTATCACCTGCCTTCTCAGGCCTCACATTTTCTTGGGAAATTCAAAGAGAGCTAAATTGGGTGATTTCTAAGGCACCTTCTAGATCCTGCATTGCTTTTCTAGTTTTTCCACAAGGATCAAATAACTGAGCATGGATTTCTCACAGTCCATTTTATTGCTGTTTTGATTGGCTTTTGTGGGAATTTGGAAAATATTCTGTGTGACTTGACTGTGAGCAAGCTGCCAGCGGTTATTTACAGCGCTCGCACCAGGTGCTGAGGGGCTGTAAAAGAAATCGTGTGCAGAGCCCAGAGAGACGAGAAAGGCTTGTTTATCTTCCCAGCTGGAGAGGGGCCTTCCCTTCCATTGGCCATAAGCTCTGTGAGTGATGAAGGAAGGGGCTTTGTCTCTCTTAAGCAGTACAGGCTTTGGTAAATATTGGTTGTAAGAATGAAAGAATGAATCCACTTGTCAGTCTTACTTATATTTACGGAAGAATGGGCCACTAAGATTTATCGTGTTCCTCAACCTACATATGCCATTAACTGGAATAAATTTCCCAGAAAATATGAATTCTCATCATCTTCCATAGAAGACTGGAGCCTAAATGCTTTGATGGGAAACAGCCGTTAATACAACATTCCTTTCTTGGAAATTTTTCCTTGCTATTAGCATTTTGAAAACACGGAGGTGTCTGCCCAAGTAATTGGATTTAACCCACCATTTCCCAAACTTCCTTGACCTCAGAATCCATTCCATTAAGAACTTGGACTTCAGCAATAGAATGAGTAGTAAATAGAATAGGTGGGAATACCAGCACTAGTTAACAATGACAAAACTTAACAACACTTACGTAACAACTATTCCCTAGCAGCTCTGAATGGAATTGTGGAAGACATTGCTTTACCCATGACAATGCGTCAGTACACGTTTCAGGGTAGGTGGGTGAATGATATAGCTGCTGAGTTCTGGGAGTTGAATGGCGGAGTTTTAACTTGTATCTAGTATTGCCCTGTCAGGTACTGCAGGGAAAGAACGATGAAAGGGAGGCTGTGTCCTGTCCTCCAGCGCAGGAACGGGCATGTCAACAGATTCGCGCACCCTAGGACCCAGATGTGCAGCAAACAGAAACAGCACACAGGAGGCAATGGTATTTTGTTTGCATTTTAGAGTCACGTCTATACAAAAAGCTAAAACCACATTAACTACAACCCCAGACAGAACCCTACTCATCCATGTCCACTCCACCAAGACTCAAGTCTGCGCCTGGTGTGGAAGTAAGGGCATGCGGAATGCCTCTGTCCCCAGCAGAGCTTTGCTTGCCTTGTGTCCTGGGTCTTAACCATAGTCTCCTTGTATGCCTGCTGCCTGAGGGCAAGGTGGCTGTCCTTACCAGTCAATACTGTACCTATACTTTAGCTGTATTTTGGGTCCTTTGTTTAAACTTGGGGCAAGGCATTGGGGCTGCCAAAATTATCCATTTTAAGTAAATTCAGTAAATAAAATCTGGCTTTATGGAAGACATAGGTTGGGATGGTGGTGGTATTAACAGTTTCTCCTACAATGCATGAATATACTTAAATAGGATTTTAAATGTCCAGATTTCAGTTGCAGTGGCTGGAGGTGTAGCTCAGTGGTAAGGTGCTTGCCTGGCATGTGCAAGCCACTAGGTTCTGTCCCCAGCACTGGGGTAAAAGAGGGAAAAGTTGAATTACTTTTTTTCTTTTGAAAGAACCCAATAATTCTACACCATGAAATACTCCTTCACATGGAGTACTCTTTGACACATTTGGTAGCTTGAATGGTACCCTTCCCTATATCCTGTATTTCATCTGGAATACCATCACAACAAGTTCATTTTGGTATTCTGTTGACTACTAAATTGTGTTTGAGGCCCAAGGTCAGTGTATCAATTGATGACATTTTATTAAAGTACTTAAAACCATTTGCTGTATAGACAAAGTGATTCCCACTATGTTACAAACAGTAACTCAACTGTAAGTCAGCCTGACTTAGTTCTGTGGTTAATTTTCATGGTGACCTTGGGCAAGTCTTTCAACCTTCTAGTAACTGAGGAAGTTGGATCAGGTCTCCTCTAATGTAGACACTCCGCGATTGTCTGGAGGGATTTACTTCCTTGGAGAGTTTAAAAATGGATACATTTTTAGAGTAAATGTCTTTTGTTCATTAAGGCTTTTCTCTCTCAACCTGATTAGAAGCAAAAAAAAATGTTATCACAGAGTCAAACCAAGTTGCCTGGAGCTCTCAAAAAGCTGCAGTTTTAGTCTATTTGTTTATTGAGTTATACTTTTTTTGAGAGAGGGTCTTATGTAGCCCAGACAGACCTTGAACTCCCTATGTGGCCAAGGATTTTATCTATTTTCTTTTGGCCTCCTTGCTAAGACAGTCCTCCTACACCAGTATATTATCCTATAGCACCAGTGAGCCAGGACAAGGGCGTTTAATTGCAGTCACTCCCATTGTTTTTTTGGTAGTGCTGGGGATTGAACTCAGGGCCTCCTGCATGATATGCAGCAAGCACTGTACCACTGAATACCACTCCCATTCTGTACTTAGCTTTAGTCATAACTTTTTTTTTTTTTTTTTTTTTTGAGGTAGGGTCTCACTCTAGCTCAGGCTGACCTGGAATTCACTGTGTAGTCTCAGGGTGGCCTCAAACTCATGGTGATCCTCCTACCTCTGCCTTCCAAGTGCTAGGTTTAAAGGTGTGCATCACCATGCCTGACTTATAACTATTTTTAAATTTTTATTCATTTCTGTTTTTATACAGGTTATATTTTTATATCCCCTCTTCCCTGGTCCCCGTTTTCCTGAGGGCCCTCCTCAGTCACCATGTTCACCATGGAGTAACTAGGGCCTCAGTCAGTCTCGGGGCGGGGGGCTGTACCTCAGGATATTTCTACCCACCCTGTTGCTCTTACAATCTTCCCATTCCATGGAGTAACTAGGGCCTCAGTCAGCCTTGGGGCGGGGGGCTGTACCTCAGGATATTTCTACCCACCCTGTTGCTCTTACAATCTCCCCATTCAGTCTTCTGAAACAATCCCTGAGCCTTGGCAGTTGTTTAGCAGTTTGTTCTAGCGTTGAGTCCTCTGAAGCCTCTGTATTGCTGCTAGGATGTGTTTCCATTCACTACAGTGTTTGTTGCTATTTCTCTGGAGGTGGTTGTCGGGCTAGCAGTGGGAGCAATACTTGAGTCACTGCTTCCTCTGCAGTTTTTCCTGGACCCTGGTAAATGTGATAGAGGTGGAACATTTTGCGGCGAGCAGTCTGCTATCTTTTCATGTTGTATTGATGGATCTTAGTTCTCCCCAGTATTCTCTGCTATCTGTAAAATAAATCAGATTCTTCAACCAAGAATGAAAGCAACTTTGATTAAGGGGGATATGCATAGGAGTTTGAGAGACATTTTGATGTGGATACCCACTCTACTTGTCTAGAGAGCCCTGGGGGCTTCTATCTGGAGTTTGTGAGTTTTCTGGCTATGGGGTTCTGTCTTGGTTCCCAGTAGCAGTTATGAGTTCTCTCCGACTGGGCGTGCCTCATGTCCAGCTGGAGGGGAGTTGGTTACCCACAAAGACTGTGTGCTACTGTTGCACAAGTGTGTGCTTTTTGTTGGGCTGGTTGATTGCAGGGTCCCCTGCTTATTCATGCTGTTTGTGACTATTACCACACAGTAGCTCCCATAGCACTTTCCAGCACCATGGGGGTTTGCCAGGAGAGGACTAGCTTTCCTCTCAGTGCCCATGTGGTCTCTTGGTATCCTGAGGTGGCAGTCTTTGGTAGCTCAGCAATAGGGTCTTATCTTTTAGCTCTGTTGGGTAACCAAGTGCTTGGCAATGGCCTGCATTGTTTTGGGGACCTTGTGGATTTCCCTGCTCAATTGCTCGCTGTAGGGGTAACCCAGTTCTGGCCCTGGATTCACAAGATAGAGCCAATGGTTTTAGGATTAAGCTTTCTCCACCTTCTAGTGGGCACTTTGGTGTGGACTATCTGCCTCCCTTAATTAGGGATTATATTTTGTATGCTGGTAGCCAGGTGGAAGGTTTCTATTGTACTAATTCCTTTAGTCTTTAGTTTTTGTAGCTCTCCTCCCCACCCTCCATTCTCCCAACCTCTCCCATCCTCCTAACCCTCCCACCCCATATGTTCTTTCCCTGTGCTAGTTTCTTGGTATGCCCTCTTCCCCTCCCTCCTTGTTTTTACTTTTCCTGGTCTCTTTCTAGTTTTATGCCCATGATCCAGGTGCTTACTTCCTTTTACACTCCTCTTTAGCTGGTCCACTTTAGGAGCAACATATGAGAGAAAACAAGCTATAACTATTTATAGAAGGTTCTAAAACATTTATTTTTGGGAACAAATTGATGATCCAGAACATTCTGCCTTCAGGTTTTCAGTTGGACTACTAAACAAGAATGTTTAAAGAAAAAAAATAGCTATTAAACACTTGATGGAAACGGGGTTATATAGTGAGATCCTAATTTCTCCTTGACACTTCCATTTAAAATTTTATTTATTTATTTGCAAGCATTAAGAAATAGAGAGAAGGGAAACAGAGAGAGACAGCATGGGCATGCTAGGGCCTGCAGCCACTGCAAATGAGCTCCAGATGCGTGCGCCACTTTGTGCAACTGGCTTTACGTGGGTAGTGGGTATTCAAACCCGGGTTGTTAGTCTTAGCAGGCAAGCACCTTAACTGTAGAGCCATCTCTCCAGTCTTTACTTAGGTGGGCTGTCTACCTCTCTAGCTTCCCCGTTGGTAAAGCTGGAAAGTTCTTGTTTATCTGAAAAAAGATACTGGAATCAATTAGAGCTCCTAGTGCCTACGAACACTTAATGAATGACAGTATGGCTGGCTGTAGAGGAATGACTAAAGGCTGACATTTTTGTACTTTCTTTCTTGCCGGCAATGGCATGGTGTACATTAAACCTCTTCTAGTAGGAAGGTGCCAGAGGGAAAAGGTAAAAAAAAATTCTTCCCCTCTCTTTCCTGCTTGAAAATGTTATCTTGAATTCTTGAGCAGGGCTAAAAAGTTTTTTTTTTTTTTAAAGCCACATGTTATTTATTTTTAAAAACTGTAATCTGAATTGTCAAAAAGTGTGGGCCAGTTTGTGACCTGACCCTAAACTAGAGTTTGAGGTACCTTTTTTTTTTTTTTGATTTTTGAGATAGGGTCTCACTCTAGTCCAGGCTGACCTGGAATTCACTATGTAGTCTCAGGGTGGCCTTGAACTCACTGCGATCCTCCTACCTCTGCCCCCGAGTGCTGGGATTAAAGGCTTGTGCCAGCATGCACAGCTTTGAGGTGACTCTTAATTGGAGTTGAAAGCAAATGCCTGTCAGTCATGGGAGGACTCATAAGCAGTTGACAGGGAGGGTTTTGGAGTCTGGTCTTTGCAAGTGTATCTCCTTTATTTAATAGTTGGGGAGGCTGAAAGATCTGGTATAGTCACTTGGGAAAGGAAACTGGAGTCATCAGTGTTAACATTTATGGAAACTCAGCATTTTCAGCACCTTCATTGGAAGAAGAAAACATCATACACATTCCCACCTGGGAAACCCACCGACCTTGCATCACAGAGCGTATGTCATGTCTGTGTGGAGATGCTGTAACTGCTTGGGAAATCCCAGGGCCAGTCACACCCTCTAAGTGCTGCAAAGCCAGCTTCTAAATTAAAGGTGGGGTAAAGGTGGGGTATAGGCCGGGTATGGTGCGCATGCCTTTAATCCTAGCACTTGGGAGGCAGAGGTAGGAGGATCACCGTGAGTTCAAGGCCAATTTGAGACTACATAGTGAATTCCAGGTCAGCCTGGGCTAGAGTGAGACCCTACCTCGAAAAACCAAAACAAACAAACAAACAAAAATAAATAAATAAATAATTGAAAAAATAAAAAGAAAGAAAGGTAGAGTGTGTGGGGTTGGGAGGAACCAGAAAGACATTTCCAGTCTGGGGCTCCTGCTGCTCTCTCAGGGGCCTCAGAGCCTTATAGAAACACATTTGGGGTTTTGAATGGCAAATAGATAATTAGCAAGGGTCCTTAATTGAAAGGGAGGAGACCACATGGGCAGAGGTCAGGGCTTTCCTGGATGACTGGAGTGTCCTGGGGGTGTCAGCTGAAAAAGGTTTAGAGGTTCCCTCCTCTTTGCCCCTCCCCCACCCTAGGTTGGAGATAACAGCTAGTGAAGGCTGAGGGACCATTAGCCAAAGGAAGCTGTGGACTGTTGATGAGCCTGGTCCCTGGGTGGGCTGCAATTTCAGGGTAGGGGAAGGCCTCCCCTCAGGCTCTTTCTTAACTTGTACAGTATAGTCTGACAGCTACCTGTAGTTTGCCAATTACCCAATTACGATACAGGTTTGCACATTTTTTTTTAAAGTAGGCTGCGAGATCCCTCCTTATACAAGAATTTTAGTCACTGTACATCTTGTGTCTTTAAATAATGTATTAGGAACATTTTCAAGTCTGTAAGTGCTTTTTTAATGAGAGTGTGAAGATTTTAATGGGACTAGATTGCTTTTCATGACATTTTAGAGTGACTTAATTGTAACAATGTTGAGAGGCTGTATTTTAAAGTTTGCTAAGTATGTCTGTGTGGATTATAGGCAGACACTTAAAAGGATGGATGGTTGGATAGTGGAATCAGATCGCTTTTCCCCTCCCTGCTTGCCTCTAAATATTAGTTCTTCGTAAATGTGGCTCCACCGAGTCAGGCACTGTATGTAGGCAAAGGCTCGCTTAAACCTTTTAGTTTCCAAATAGGAACAAAAAGTAGAGGCTGAGGGTAATTTCCAAGACAACTTCTTCAAAACTTACCTGGAGAGCTGGATGTGGTGGTGTCTGGAATCCCAGCATTTGGGATGCTGAAGCAGGAGGATTGCTACAAGTTAGAGGGTAGCCTGAGCTAGCCAAAACAAAACCCCAGAGAACCTGACTTGGCTAGCAGTTGTTCTCCTAGAGCATTCCTACTGATGCCCTAGAGCCAGGAGGCTAGGCCATCGAAGTTTGCCTACTCTGAACGGTCCTCCCTCCTTGCGTCAAGTCCTTACTGCCTGTGTCTCAGGTTTTCAGGCATTTCACTTCATGTTCCTGAAGTATTGTTCACATAACAGTTTATCTTTTTAATGAAGGCAATTTCAGAACCTAAGTGACATTTGATAATTTTTCTAATCTTTAAAATAATAGGATTATTCAGAGTTTCTCCTGCACAAATATTCCTAAGACTTGAGAAATCTGACGCAGGTTCTACAGACTAGATCTTTTCAAGGCTAGCTACCTGTCATACCAGCGCTTGGGAGGAGGAGGTAGGAAGGTCTGGAGTTCAGTGCCAGTTTGGGCTACATAGTGAGTTCAGTGCCAGCCTGAGGTGAATAGGTCCTATCTTAAACAAAAATCCAAATTAGAGTGATTAAACACTTGAGTAGCATTCTTAATAGGTGCTTGTATTTTTTTCTTAAGGCTATTCTTACAAAGTGCCACAAAATTGGATGGCTTATAACACTAGAAAAAGTCTCACACTTTGGAGGTTAGGAGTTTGAAATCAAGATATTGGTAGGGGCATGCTCTCTCTGAAATCTGCAGGGGAATTTTTCTTTGCCTCTTCCTATCATCTAGTGGTGGCTTGTCACAGCCTTTTGACATTCTTTGACTTAAAGCTGCACAATGCCAGTCTCTGCCCTTGTCATTTGGTTGGTATTCTGCTGTATGTGGGCATCTTCTGATAAAGACATCCGTTACGTTGCATTAGGGGCCCACCCTCATCCATTATGATCTCATTTTAACTAATTACATTAGCAATAATTCAGTTTCCAAATAAGGTCACATCATCAAGTATTAGGGGCTAGGACATTAATATACAATTTTGAAGGAATACAATTCAACCCACAATAGGGCTCTACTTAAAAAGCAAAAGCTCTTACAATCTTTCCCCCTCTTCTGCAAAATTCTCTGAGCTCATAGGGAATATCTGAAACTGCACTGAGGAGGTACCCCAGTGGAATGGAGACAGGGACAAGGGAGAAGAGGGTACCAACACATGATGTATCCATATGAAATATGTTGTTAATAATAGTAATAATAATGACACTAATAATAAAGGGAAAAGAAAAAAGCACCCAGGTGATTCTGATATGGGTTGCATGAGTTCCTTTTATTAGGAAGAGTTCTTTAGGGGAGCAGAATTGATAAAATGAATATATGTTACAAAGGGGATTTATCAGGTTGCCTCACATATTATGGGCTGGATAGTCCCACAGTGGCTGTCTGCACACTGGCAAGGCTGAGAACCAGCTAGCTGCTCGGTCCACAACGCTGGATGCCTCAGCAGTCCTAATCTGACACAGAAGGCCTGGAGGGTTCCTGGAGAGCAGCTGCTCCTTAGTCCACACTGGAAGGCTGAATGAAGAAACGTTCTGCTTGTCCGCAGGAGGATGGCAGCAACAGGGTAGATGCACTCTCACTGTTGAGGGGTAAAGGTGGGCAGGCAACAGAAACATTTCTTTTCCCACAGACCTCTTTATATATTGGCTGCCACCAGAAGGCTTGCCCACACTGTAGCTGGACCTATCTTTTCTGGACTTGCCCTCACAGACTGGCCCAGACTGGCTGTTAGTTGGCTCTTGATCCATTTCATACCTCAAAGCAGGGATCCTGGAAGACATGTTTTATGTAATGGTCTAGAAACATGACTAGTTTGAAGAAGAATAATGAATAAGAAACTCACACATCACCAACTACAGAAGTAAAACATAACCAGTCCCTTGGACAGCCCTGGAAAGCTTGGCGTGTTTATTGTAAACTGATTCGTTGATGAATGAGGACCAGGAGATTTCCAGTCATTGGAATTCAGTAACTTTTTTTCTTTTTTCTGTAGGTGCCCAGGTGCATTTTACAGAAAAGATTCAAGGAAAGGTTAATAACTTTTGTTCCAGTGCATAGAGTAGTTGTTAGTTCCTCTTCTGTGTAGATATTTTCTGAAATTTCTCACCTGCACTTGGTATTTTCTGAATTAGTTTTAGATCTGTGGCGCAGGGAGCCTGAGAGAGCCTCACAGCAGATTTGTGGGAGGAAGATGTGTTTGTGTGATGGTAAGCAACTTATTGTTGACTCTACACCTTATATTCATGTCTTTCTCCTGGGGATTGTACAAAGATTAATATCCACTAGATAATTTTAAGTTTGTAAAATGCCTTCAGTTCCTTGGGGGAAGCTGTTACGGAAATGTAAATAAATTATGCAGCACCTGAATTTAGTTGTTCATCATTTTTTATAGTGTGTTTTAATTAAGAACTTAGTGCTGTTTAAGTTAGGTGGCTAGGGAAAGGTTTTAATCACTCAGAGACAGTTAAATAAGTAGGCAGAATCAGTGTTCAAGCTGGAACCCATGTTGGAATGAATGAACTGGATGTCTTTTGGAGATGAGCCCTTTTCCCTGGTGGGCTGGGCTGGGTTCCTGCTGTGTGAGAGAATCAGCCATTGTTTCCCTGTTGACACTGTTCTCAGACTCTCAGATACCTTAGATCTCTGGTCCTTTCCCCCAGTCAGCTGGGAATAAAAACAAAAGCAAAGAGTTTTTCTTACTGTCCAGGTAGTTGGGGAATAAGAGGTGTCTCACACTAGTTTTTTGTTCACTGCTTCCACAGACCAATGGGCTGGGCTCCACACGGCTACCCCTCACCTGTTTCACACAGCTTTCTGTGGGGTGGAGGCGTGAAGAGTAAATCCAGGACACAGTTGCTCACACCCCACGGTCCAGCTGCTCTGTTGTCTCACTGTATGTCTGCTTTTTGTCCTGGGGTCCTGTGAAGTCACCATACCATGCTCCTTTCCATGGCACACCTCAGACTAGTACACTGTTGACTCACTGTATCTCTTCTAGGCTGCTGCTGGCTGCCAAGTAGTGAACACTTATGAGTTAAAGAGTTCTTTGTGTGTGTGTGGGGGGGGTGCATGTGCATACATGAAGGACAGAGGTTGACCTCTGGTGTCTCCCTAGATCCTTCTCCGCCTCGTTTATTGAGGTAGAGTCTCTAACTTGAACCCAGAGCTTGGCGATTTGGCTAGTCTAGCTAGCCAGTTTGCCCTGGGGACCCCCTGTCTCTGCCTCCCAGGCATAGGGATTACAGGCCAGGCACCACACACCCTCAAAGCATAGTGGGTCCTGGGGACCTGAACTCAGGTCCTCACACTTGTGCTGCAAGGATATTACTGATGGAGCCATAATTACAGAGTTCTTGATGCTGTGAAGGAGACAAGCATAGAAAAACAAACAAAAAAATACAAATGCTAAATTTAATAACCAAATACCTGTCATTTGGTGAGGGGCTTAGAGGATAACGGCAGGCTTCTTGAGAGCACATTACAGGGGAATCCTAATCAGTTTTGAGTCTCAGGGTGACACTCAGCAAATATGGAAGAAAGTAGCAAGAAAGGAGGGAGAGGACGTTGTCTTCTAGGGAGGGAGGCATGTCATGGCTTTGTTTTCCCTTCTCTGCCCTTTTCATTAACCCCACAGTCACAGAGAACAGCATGCTTCTAGCCATGTTCTAGAGCATGCCACTCGTTTTGTTACCCGGTGAGAGGAGGGTTGGTGATTGGAGCTGGTAGTGAAGGTAGGAGTGAGTTAAAGAATGAATATAAATTAACAAGAGACATTTTATATATTTATTTGTGGTGTGTATGTGTTACACGATGTGTGTGTGTGTGTGTGTGTGTGAGTGTGCATGTCTGTGTGTGTGAGTGTGGGTATGTGTGTCATGGCTCATATATGGAGGTCAGGGGACAACCTTGGGTGTAATTTTCAAGGCATAGTATGTGAAAGTATGGGCCCCTTACTAAAAAAAAATTACAAGGAAATTCTAGACAATAAGAGTGCATAGTATGTTGCAAGTCATACTACAGTAGACTGCGTAGCATGCTGTAAGCCCACGAGGCCATCCTACTCACCACTGCTGCTTGTCTTTTGAAAAGGCCTGGGTATAATGACCAGCTTATAGCTCTTCTCCCCTCCCCTTGCGCCCACAGCTCTGTTTTTGTCCCTGTTTTGTCCTCACTGTATGTGTTGCTGTTTTTTTTAATCTCTTCCTTCCCACCTGGGCTCACCTGAGTCTTTGCACAGGCTGTGTTAGAATCTGTGCAGGCCCCTGGGCTTGGCCCCTTTGCCTCATCTTTGCATTCCCTGCCCTGTGCTGTGTCAATGCTTTTAACTGGAAAACTTTTTTTCTTTTAATAGCCTAATTAGGTAGGTTATGGGCCACTGGGAATGTGCTGTAGTTCAAAATGAGGTGCTGGAGGCAGTGTCTGTGGAGGCCCAGAACTGGGGGGAGCTGGTGTGAGGAGCAAGGTGTAGGCGAACTTTTCTCTGGCAAATTGCGCGTCTTTCAGGGTGCACACCTCTGAAAGCTGCTGTCCTTGCTCACATAGCCAGTGTGTTCTGACTGACCTCTGAGTGATGCATGCACCACTTTGCATCTGCCTTTACGTGGGTGCTGGGAATTGAACCTGGGCCAATATGCTCTGCAAGGAAGCACCTTTTACTGCTGAGCAATGCCCCATCTCCCCAGTCCCAACGGCTTTCTTTGAGCCACAAATTCAAACACACCAGTGACAGAACCTGAGGAAATGTTTTGTGGGGCTGGAAGATGGCTATTTTGGTCAATGGTTAGTCTCTGCAACTAGTTGATCCTGGATTGTTTGAATTGGTGTCTTCTGGAGAATTCCCCAAAGCTGGGTACATACATAAGTGTTGTGTCTGTACAAACCGAGAATTGGGTTGTGCCTCTAGTATTGAAAGCAACTGGGTGTGCTTTGGCTCTGAGGTACGCAGAGGTAGCTGTGAATTTGGTAAGAGGTCTGTGAGACTTCTTTATCTCATGATGCATGAGCGACTAAAAATTTAACATTGAAGATTGCTCCTGATATTTAGTGATTGAATCAAGACCCTAAGTCCCTGGATTTTCTGTTTCTCCTTATGCTTCTGTAAGCATTTGTTTAGAGATGGTTCTGTTCAGCTCTTTTTTAAAATAATTTATTTGTTCATTTTTATTTATTTGAGAGAGACAACAGAGAAAGAGGGAAGGAGGGAGGGAGAGAGAGAGAGCGAGCCAGCGAGCATGGGCGTGCCAGGGCTTCCAGCCACTGCAAAAGAGCTCTAGACGTGTGCGCCCCCTTGTACATCTGGCTAACGTGGGTCCTGGGAAATCAAGCCTTGAACCGGGGTCCTTAGGCTTTACAGGCAAGCGCTTAACCTCTAAGCCATCTCTCTAGCCCTTCTTCATCTCTTTTGAGGGTTATCATCTGTCCTTGACCTGAGGCTGTCAAAGGAATGGAATGCGCCTCACTTTGAAATGGTTTAGAGGAAGAAAAGTAAACAGATTGTTGAAACAGTGCTGTCCAGTTGAAATAGGTGAGACACATACTTAATTTGAAAGCACCTTAGAAGCCACATTAACAAAGTAAAAAAGAGGGTTAGAGAGATGGCTTAGCGGTTAAGTGCTTGCCTGTGAAGACTAAGGACCCCAGTTCGAGGCTCGATTCCCCAGGACCCATGTTAGCTAGATTCACAAGGGGGTGCATGTGTCTGGTGTTCGTTTGCAGTGGCTGGAGACCCTGGCACGCCCATTCTCTCTCTCTCTCTATCTGCCTCTTTCTCTGTCTGCTGCTCTCAAATAAATAAAAATAAAAAAAAATTTTTTAAAGAGGTAAAATTGATCTTAGTAATTTGTTTAACCTAAAGTAGCTAAAATTTAAAAAAGTGCCCTTGGGATGATGGCTCAGTGGTTAAAGGTGCTTGCTTGCAAAGTTCACTGACCTGAATTCATCCACCCCAGCACTCATACAGAGTTGGATGCAGAGTGGCGTATATGCCAGTGTTCTCTGCACACCTATGACAATGGGGGGAGGAGCTAGAAGAATTGGAAGATCATGGGCCAGCAAGACAGACTTTCCTTTGTAACAGCAAGAGACCCTGTCTCACAGAAGGTAGAAAAAAAAGCCCAGACATCTTGTGGTTGTCTTCTGGTCTCCACACACATACCATGGCATGTACACACTCATACACACACACGTAACATACACCTCCAAATAAATATATGAATGAATAAATAAAAAATGTTACAGAATTTAAAAAAGCAATTCAAAATATAGTCAACATAGAAATATACTGAGGGGGGGTGGAGAGGTGGCTTAGCAGTTAAGGCGTTTGCCTGCAAAGCCAAAGGACCCAGGTCCGATTCCCCAGGACCCATGTAAGCCAGATGCACAAGGTGGTGCATGTGTCTGGAGTTCGTTTGCAGTGGCTGAATGCCCTGGTGTGCCCACTCGTTCCCTCTCTCACTCTCAAATACATAAATAAAAGTATTTAAAAAAAGAAATATATTGAAGGCTGGAGATGTAGCCAGTGGTAGAGTGCTTACAGAGCATGCACAGTACCCTGAGTACAGTCCCTAGCACTGCCAAAAAAAAAAAAAAAAAAAAAAAAAAAAAAAAAAGAAGAAAATGAGCTTTTTACTCACCATCTCCCCAGTGTAGCTTTTATACTGGACAGTACAGGTCTAAGCTATGTCAGCTAAACAGATTCAATTTTTGTTTCCTCTTCCTTTCTAGGCTGTTTTATGTATATGTACATTGTGATTGGTGTGGTAAGGCATCAAGCTAATTTACTAGTTTCAGAGTACTCGTTTAAGGGGTCAGGTAAGCTCTGAGACCCTTCAACACAGATCTCCCAGAGACTTCTGCCTCTGTGCTCAGATTCTTGCCGCAGACCTTGCAGCTTTGGGGGGTGGGAGAGCAGAATCTATGTTGAGCAGGCACACAGGTTGTCAATCAAGGATACTTTCCCTGCTATTGAGTTAGCCATGGCTTTGACCCCTGTGTGTATATAGTTTGCTGCTGAATTAGACCCTTGCTCCTCTTAGAGTCAGTGGAGAAAGAATGGTGTGAATTTTGAGTAAGATTATTAATCAAGATGTGAGATCTTCCTTGTGACATTTAATTACAGTTTAAGTATCAAGTAGTAGATGGTACAATCATTTATTACCCCGGTAGATCATGGAAATTAGCAAATGAAGGCAGCAGGAGCTCTTCCCCCTCAACATGTGTAGCCCGACCTGCACTGATTTCTAGATAAAGGCTGGTATATATTTGGCCTTTCCTTCATTTTTTTTAGATCAGTGCTCAGAGTCCACTGACCAAACGCAAGGAGACAGCCTTGATTAGATTAGGCCAGATTACATTAAAGCAAATGGTTCAAGCCTTTGGAGCCTCTGGTTCGTAGGAGACACCATAATGGCCTTCCCAGCATCCCTAAATCCTATTAGGTGGGTTAATCTCATTGAAGATTTTAGGTCTTTGTGAATACTATTGCCTTCCAGGTGGTCTCTGGCTATTAAGGTGAGTTGATGTACCAACTTCCTTGAAATTGGTAGCTCCTGTTGGCTTGGAGTAAGCTATTGTAAATAACTTGAAGACAGACACCTGTGGTGGAAAAGAGGAACAAATTCCATATAGGGAATGGCTTAGCTTGCTGACTGATAGTATCTCTGATGCCCTCCTTCCTCCCCGCTTACATTCCTTCTTTCCCCTTCTCTCTCTGTCTCTTTGCTGTTAGTGTCTATAATGGAATCTTTATTCATTGATTCATCAACTCATTCTTTTACTTATTCTTGAAAACAGGATCTCATGTATTCCAGGCTGGTCTTGAGCTTGCTTGTCACTAAGAACCTTGAGCTCCTAATCATCCTGCCTCTACCTCCCAAGTGCTGGGGTTACCAGTATGCACTGTCATGCGAGGTTTGTGTGGTACTGTGTGAGCATGGAAACCCAGGGCTTGGTGCATGCTAGACAGGCGTTCTACCAAGTGAGCTACATCCTTAAGCCTCTTTTCCTTTTTTAATATGGTTTGGGGAACGAGAGTGAGGAGATAGATGTGTAAAGAGTGTAAAATTGCCTGTTGTGTCATGGAGGCAGGTGATGGGAAGGAGCTTTATTTATTTATTTAGCAATTTTTTTATGAGAGAGAGAGAGAGAATTGGCATACCAGGGCCTCCAGCCCCTGCAGTCGAGCACCAGATGCATGCGCCACCTTGTGTGCATGTGCAACCTTGCTCACTTGTGTCATCTTTGTGTGTCTGGCTTACGTGGGACCTGGAGAGTCAAACATGGGTGCTTAGGCTTTGTGGGCAAGCGCCTTAACTGCTAAGCTGTCTCTCCAGCCCGGGAGCTTTATTTTTAAGCTTTGTGAAATCATTCCTTGTACCCTGTATCCATTTTAGAAAATGTCATTAAGATCCATGTGCTGAGTCTGCAGTATGGTTGAAGCACTTTGTGAGATGCTGGGAATAAAACTGAGAATCTTAGCACTCTGGAGCCGGAGCCCTCCCGAGCTGTGATTTTTCTGATTGTGTTTATAGATTTATTGTAAGTGCTGTCTGGTTCTTGCCTGTTTCTACAGATGCCTCAGCCATTTTTCTGAATGAAACATACTTTTTGTCACAGGCTTTCCTCCAGTTTATAAATTTGTGGATACAAGTATTGCAAAGGCATATCAGTTATGTCAAATTTTATTATAGATTTTAAAAAAATATTTTATATGTGCACTTGTTAGTGAGTGTGGTGTGGATGTGGGTGAACGTGTGCCACAGCGTTTGTGTGGAGGTCGCAGGAGTGCTTTTGAGTCAGACTTTGCCTGTCCATCTTCCTCGAGGCAGCTTCTCTCCCTGGGTTCTTGCTTTGCCGTTCTCTTTGCTGCCCTTGCCTTGAGCCTCCCGGCCTGCCATCAGCATCAGCGTCAGCATGCTGGGATCACAGAGGCCTGCTACCACTTCTAATTTTGTTGTCTAAAGTGGGTCCTGGGGATTGAGCTCGGGTACTGGCTTGAGCAGTGTTTATCCACTGAGCCACCTCCCTCCCCCTTATTATAGATTTAATGTGCTTTGGAAAAAAGGGGGAGGGAACCCCAAACCAAGAAATTTGGACTATGTAGTTTTTGATGTGTGTTTATCATGTCTGCACTAAGGATTGGAGAAACTGAAAATAATGGTACATTTGTCTGAAATCTTGACCCAAAGGAGTTTGTTTGATAGAGACAACTTCAAGGTCTGCCGGTGACTCTTCCATTCTGGCTTGGTCCACAGGAACAGGGATTTTCTTTAAGTTTCATGGTGCCTTTCCTATGAGATGATCCTGTGAGTGAAATGGCTCCCACACAGAAGGTGAGCTGTGCTCAGGGAACATTGAGGAAGAGGAGGAGTGCTGTGGAACTCACTGCCAGACATAACATGGCTGCGGCACTCCCAGTGGCTATTTACAAGACCTGTACAAGAGCAGGCCCATCAGTGTGCCAGCATGGATGTGGGGGGACGACTCATCCCTCTCTGAGGAGGAGCTGTTGGCAGTTAATGGTCCTGGGGGAGGGGAGCATTTCCCTGGTAAGCTGCCCATGCTGCAGTAACTAACCCTTCACCCATGTTCATGCAAGCAACACCAAGTAAATTCTAGGTCACAAAAGAAAAGATACGGAAGAAGAAGAAGGGGTTAAGCAGGAATGGGAGGAAGACAAGAGAAGGTAATGGGGGCGAATATGATCAGAATACATTATGTACATATATAAAAATTATCAGTAAATACGTAAAGAAAATGAGCTATGGGTAGTGTAACTGACTACTTTTTGACATTTCTAAGAAGGCTCCTGCATTGAAGGGACCTAGGTGACACTCTGACCTTGGGACATCTGTGCTGTGTAGAGTGGAGGTCTTGACAGAGTCTAGAGAAATTACTGGCAATTAGTTTATCCTTGTCCCCATTTGTGCTCTGCCTGTTCCTCTTATTAGGCCAAGCTGTGAGTTATCATTCTTTTCTTGAGACAGTCTCACATAGCCCCAGTTGGCCTCAAGCTAGATACGTAGCTGAGGATAACCTTGAATTTCTCGTCCTGCTGCCTCCGCCTCCCGAGTGCTAGGATTATGGAAGTACGCCGCCATGCCTGGCTCGTGAGGTGCGAGAAATGGAACCCAGGGCTCTGTGCATGCTAGGCAAGCCTTCTGTGAACTGAGCCACATCCCCAGCCTCAGCTCAGTCCTTGAAACCTTTGCGGTAGGGTAGCTCTGCACCTGCCTTCCTCCAGAGACTAAGAGCACTCCAGGTGTGGGCCAGACCGCGAGCATGAGCATGAGGAGCAGTTACGATTGATTAATGCTTTTAGGAAGAAAAGTCTAACTAGCCGATTGGACGAAGATAATACCTCTCTCCAGCACTCTGCTGTATCAAGTGTACGGTGTTCTCTGTCTGTAGAGCACTTATATTTTCAAGAGCTAGGGTCATTGACAGAACACTTCTCACTCTCGAGTTTCAGAGCATAGTGGAGAAGGCAAAGTGTAGTTTTCCCTAAGTGTAGCAAGAATGATGGTAATGCTCAGTGTGTACATGCAAAAGCTCACACAATTGGAGATTTTTTTTTTTTTTTTTTGGTTGGGCTCCTTGAGTAGCAATAGTCTCTTTTACTTCTGTTGGCTCTTGGTTGCCCATTTTTCAGAGTTACTTCTGTTAGGCAGCAGCTGCTGGAAGGACTTGTCCTCAGTTTGTGCTTGCGACCTTTACTTTTGTGGTCCCTCAAACCTAAGCCTCTCCCTGCCTGCCACCTCTGTATCAGCCTGGGCTCTTGTTCCCTCTTGAAGATGGCCTTCTTGCTTCTCTGTCTTTGAAACTATTTCTGCTCAGGCAGATGTAGACCTGCGGAAGCTGCAAGGGGAATTTGAATAAGGAAAAGCGTGGATCTGTTGTAAAGAAATTTATAAAGCTTCCGTATTCTGTGCTAATACGTTTTAGGAGCGTTGGAATCACAGGAGATGTTAACTTGGTGACAGTGTCTCGTACCTTAGGCATCTGTGCCTGCTTTTTCCTCCCTCCCTTGTTCCTTTCTTGGCTTTTCCTGCTCCATTTGTCTGGAAGAATTCACCAGTTCACTAGACATTCACTCTTTCTCCTGTCTTTTTTTATTTCCCCCTCTGTTCAGTGTATGTGAGTATGTTGGAACATGGGTGACGGGGTGTGTGTATGGAGATCATAAATAATCTCAGGTGTTGGTCCTCACCTTCCACCCTTGTTTAAGGTGAAGTCTCTCCTGTTTGTAGCTGTGTACACCAACCTAGCTGGCCTTCGAGCTTACGGAATTCTCCTGCCTCTGCCTCCCGTCTTCCACAGGCATGCTGGGATTACAGATGTGTGTGCTACTGTTTGGCTTTTATGTGGGTTCTGAACTCCATTTGTCAGGCTTGCATAGCAAACACTTTAACTCCGAGCCATCTCCTCACCCTACTCCTTTCTTTTAAAGTCTTTAACTCTCTTCTCATGCCAGCCGCTCCTAATTTTGCTTGTTCCCTTTGGGGCAGAGGAGAAGCCATCCCCCTCTCCATGATATAATGGAAAGAGGGCTCAGACCCTTCCATGTCCTACCAAGACCCTAACAAATAATAGTGATAATATCAAGAGTATTTAGGGGCTGGAGAGATGGCTCAGCAATTATAATCCCTTGCTTGCAAAACCTGGTGGCCCAGGTTCAGATCGCTAGTAACCACATTAAACCATGCACAAATTGGTGCATGCATCTGGAGTTCATTTGCAGTGGTTGGAGGCCCTGGCATACCCATTCTCTCTTCTCTCATTGCAAATAAGTAAAATATTGCTTTTAAAAAGAGTATTTAGTACTTAAAATGTGTCCAACCCTGTGACACTTTACATAGATTCTCTTATTTTATTTTTTTGGTTTTTCGAGGTAGGTTTCAGTCTCTAGATTCTCTTATTTTGCATATGTATATGTGGTTGCATATGTGTGCATGTGTGTGTGGAGCCCAGAAGTTGATGTTGAGTGTTGTCCTTGACTGCTCTCCACCTTTTTATTGAGACAGGATCTTTCACTTAAGCACAGGGCTCACCCATTTGGCTAGTCTACCTAGCCAGCTAGCCCAAGGATCTCTGCCTCCTGAGTGTTACGATTACAGATGTGCCAACATGCCTGCTCAGCACTTATGTGGGTGCTGAGGGTCTGAGCTCAGGTTCTTGTGCTTCCGTTGCAAGTGCTTTACCCACTGGGCTATCTCCCCAGTCCTTACAGTTAACTATATTTTATTCTATTGTTTTGTTTTTCAAGAGGTAGGGTCTCCCTGTAGCCCAGGCTGACCTGGAATTCACTATGTAGTCTCAGGCTGGCCCTGAACTCACAGCAATCCTCCTGCGTCTGCCTCCCAAGTGCTTAGATTAAAAGTGTGTGCCACCACTCCAAGCTAAAGTAACTGTTATTCAAGCTGGTCAATTAGAGCTTATAACCTATCCCTGTCTTCATTATGTAGGTGAGGGTATTGATGTTCAGAAGGTTGTTAACTTACTACTGTGTACACAGCTGGAATCCAGATTCAAATCAGGCAGGCAGGCAAGGCCAGGGCCAGTTGCCCAAGGAAAGGTGGAGTGCTCCCAGCCAGCAAAGCTAGTCTCATGACAGCTCTCTTACTGTCTGGGAGGTTTTCCCTGTCTGTCCATCAGCCTAAACATTTACTGTCCTCATGCTTTCAGCTCACTCACTAAGTGGGGTGTTCTGGGTGCTCTTTGATGATGACAACTGCACTTGAAGGAAAGAAGGAAAGATGTTAGAGATGGGCTTTTCAAGCGGTTTGTGCAAATAGCAGGGCTCCTGATAAGGAAATAAGGCCATGAGTGCTCCTGCTTGGGAAAGATTAGCTAATTGGTAGAGGTTGTGTTTCTGCAGCTAATTTGTGTTCCTGTCTCAGCAATAGGTGAGTGTCCACAGGCAGCAGGCTTATCCCCCACCAGCCCCATAAACAAGGCTCTTCAGTGCTGGCACTAGTTGGTGTACCTGAATGACAACAGGGAGCTTGTTGACCATTTGGCACCTCACAGACCAGTAATTAGAAACTGTAAAACAATAATACAGACATGAAGCAAATCCTCCAGTTAATGAAAAAAAAAATCTGCAATTCTGCTTTGTTGCTGAGTGCAAAATCACAGCCTGCTGCTTCTCCGGCAAAGCAAACACTTCAGGATTTTGGCAGCTGTTTTGTACATATAAAAAGCTCCAGGCCCTATATTAATTTAGAGGATGTCATACTTTCTTAAAAGCCGAAAACAACAATTGCCCAACTTCCTCATTTTTTTTTTCTTTTTCAGTTCACTGCAGTGATTCTTAAATTATGGTCCTCAGACTGAGGCTGTCAGCATCCTCTGGGGGCTGAATTCACGTTGCGGGTTCTTGGGTCCTACTCATGACCCTCTGAGCAGACACTCTCGGAGTGAGGTTGAGCAGTGTGTGTTTCAACAAATCTTTCAGGTGACTTTTTCTTCCTAGCTTCTCCCTTCTCCTCATCACTTTTCTTCTCAGCACCTCCCCTTCTTTCTCTGCAGTACTGGGATTGGAAACTAGGGCTTGTCATTTGCTAGGCAAGCACTCCACCTCCGAGCTACACCCTCATTTTATATGTATATGTGTGTGTGTGCATGTGAATGCAGGTGCATATATGCTACAGAATACACATGGAGGTCAGAGGACATCATTCATCTTCCACCCCTCTCATTGTTCACTGCTGTGTTTTCCAGGCTAACTGGCCCATGAGCTTCCCCCAGCTGCTCCTGTCTCCACCTCCCTTCTTTCCATACATGCATTGGGATTACAGATGATCTGACCTCAGATACTCAAACTTGTGTGGCAAGCATTTCATCCACTAGGCCATCTCCCTAACGCAACACCCCCAGCTTTTCAGGTGATGCTGATACTCTAAAGAAAGTTTGAGAAACACTCCGAGGTGGGTAGAATAATCTTGAAGAAGGGAAGTTGGGTGAATTCCTTCCTTACCTATTCAAAGAGGAACGCCAGGTTTCTTTGGCCAGAGGTGGGGATAGATGGCTTGAGATGTGATATTGAGAATACATGAATGTTCCCTGCCGTGTATGGAATGTGTATGTGGGTGGGTAGTGCCTCATGGAAGGGCCTAGGCCTTTGGGGAATTGGCTGGGAGAAGATGCTTGAGCAGAAGCACTCTCTCCCTAAACCTGTAGCACTGATTCATCTAGTCCTGGGGATTCTTCTATCTCAGGGAAGGGCCTGGGCTCTTGGGAATTGGTCTGGGAGAAGTGGTTGGAGCACAGGCTTAATCCCACCCTTTAACCATTATTTCGTTCACTACCTGGGTTGTTGTGGTATATAGGTGGCCCCAGCAGGCCTACCAGTTGGACAGAGAAGGAGAAGTATGGGAACACAAACAAAGCCAATTTCCATCTCACATCCCAGGCTTTGACAATGTTACTGGTATGATGAATTCTTCCTTGTCAAAGCTCCTTTAAGCCAGCTATGGTGACATGAGCCTGTAATCCCAGTCCTACAGGAGGTGGAGGCAGGAGAATCATGAGTTGAAAGACAGCTATATAGTGAGTTTGAGGCCAGCCTGGACTATGTGAGACCCTGTCTCAAAAACAGATAAAAACAAAGCAAAACAAAAAACCAGTCACTAAAACCTTAAATTACAGCTAGACTGAACTCTTTGCTGTCATATCCCTCCTGTCTTTCCCATTTCATTTCCTTGCCAGCTGCTTTGACAGATGGCCCCTCTGCTCCTTGGCCATTGTGGTGCCCATAGCGGTGACACTGGTTCATTTCAGAGCCATTATAAGCTCTTGCACAGCTGACCACTAGATCTCCTGAACAGGCCTCATGGGAAATAAGAGCCTGCCACCAGAGCAAAATGAATTCTTGACCAGTGTTTCCCTCCAAGGCTCGGGTTTCTAACACCTCTTGCTTGGCTAGGTTGGCAGTCTCTCTGTTGAGGAAGAAAACCCGATACAACAGAAGACCTGTCTTGTGGTTCCTTGGCTTTTAATCTAGGGTTTACTAATCTTGTTTGAATTTTAATATGCTGCTTTTGTTTACATTTTCTCCCATCTTTCAGGGCTTTCTTGTGGTGTAGCTCAGTTGGTAGAGTGCTTGCCCAGCATTCACCAAGGCTTGTGCCTGGTCCCCAGAACCACAAAAAGCAGGCCATGGTATTGCATGTGTGCAATCCCAGTGCTCAGGACGTGGAATAAGGAGAATCAAGAGTTCAAGGACATCTTTAGTGACATCATGAGCTCAAGGTT
Source organism: Dipus sagitta (assembly GCA_036346955.1). Lineage (NCBI taxonomy): Eukaryota > Metazoa > Chordata > Mammalia > Rodentia > Dipodidae > Dipus > Dipus sagitta. The sequence continues at coordinate 3,139,534 of CM070771.1, forward strand.
ATCCTGGGTTATAGGACCCCTGTCTCAAAAAAAAAAAAAAAAAAAAAGTAAAACAAGACAGAAAGGACACAGGCCATGAGTGCTAGGAAGAAGGCTCAGCCAGTAAAGTTCTGGCTGTGCAAGCTGAGCTCAGATCCCCAGAAAGAACCCTTGTAAAAAGCAGGTGCAGCTCTGGAGAGGCAGAGGCAAGAGAATCCCTCGGCTTGGTGACTAGCTAGTCTAGACCAGTAGGTGAGCTCAAGGTTTAGTCAGAGATGGAAAAAAATAAGGTGGAGAGAGAGAAGAATATACTCAATGTCACTGTCTGGCCTCAGCTTGCACACTTACTGCACCCCCCCATGCATATTCACACAAGCACTGCACCCCCACAAGCATATACACACAAGCACTATACCCCCCACAAGCATATTCACACAAGCACTGCACCCCCCACAAGCATGTTCACACAAGCACTGCACCCCCCACAAGCATATTCACACAAGCACTGCACCCCCCACAAGCATGTTCACACAAGCACTGCACCCCCCACAAGCATGTTCACACAAGCACTACACCCCCCACAAGCATATACACACAAGCACTGCACCCCCCACAAGCATATTCACACAAGCACTGCACCCCCCACAAGCATGTTCACACAAGCACTGCACCCCCACAAGCATGTTCACACAAGCACTGCACCCCCAAGCATATTCACACAAGCACTGCACCCCCCACAAGCATATTCACACAAGCACTACACCCCTCACAAACACAAGCATATTCACACAAGCACTGTACCTCCACAAGCATGTTCACACAAGCACTACACCCCCACAAGCATGTTCACACAAGCACTGCACCCCCCACAAGCATATTCACACAAGCACTACACCCCTCACAAACACAAGCATATTCACACAAGCACTGTACCTCCACAAGCATATTCACACAAGCACTACACCCCTCACAAATACAAGCATATTCACACAAGCACTGTACCTCCACAAGCATATTCACATAAGCACTGCAACCCCCCCACAAGTATATTCACACAATTCACACGAGCACGTAGACCATGTTGACCTAAGAGTGCTTCCTGTTCTTTGACTTAGTTACCAAGCATAACATGATAGAGCTTCAGGGTTCACCAGGGGAAGGAGACAGTGACAACCCTCTGTCCTCCCTGGCTTTAGATGACATATATCTTGGGGTGAAGGGTGCGGTAGGAGGAAACTGAGGAAGAAATGAAGCATCAGCCACTGCAATTGAACTCCAGATGCTTGTGCCACCTAGTGGGCATGTGTGACCTTGTGCTTACCTCACCTTTATGCATCTGGCTTATGTGGGGCCTGGACAGAGTCAAACATGGGTCCTTCAGCTTTGTAAGCAAGTGCCTTAACTGCTAAGCCATCTCTCCAGCCCCCCTTTTTTTTTTCAAAAGTGGGATAACCTTCTTGAATGCCTGGATTTAATGTTGGGTCCATCGCAAACCCAGCTTCAGGCTACCATGGACATAAGTAATTGTTTTGGGGGTTTATTTTATTCTAAGGGGACTGTTTCTTCTCTGCTGTTAGGAGTTGGCAGCTGTGGATTCTCCTTTCTGGGAGCATCGGGGCTCTTGGGGAAGTCAAGGGCTTGGACTACATGGTTCAACTGCCTGGACTTCAGGAAAGATGGCCTTCTACCAGATAAATGGGAAGGTCGCCCTCTGAGCCAGTACATTTTCATGAGTGGTGCAGGAAGGCTGACCCACTGCCCTCTCCAGCCTGCCTCCCGTTCATCCTGCTTTAATTAAATACTCAGCTGATGATGTCAGGTTGGTTCCTGGCTCCCTCAGCTTCCCCTCAGAACAAAACATCCGGGCAGACAGTTGTGACAATTAAATCTCAAGATCCAAGCTTTACTTGTTCTGAGGTAATTAAAATAAATCTGCCTGAGCATCTCCAAATGCAGATAAAACCTAGTGCTGATTGGAGTTGACCCTCTAATAAACACAATTTGAATAGCCCAACCAGTGGCACGTAGGGAAATAGCTGAGATGTTGGGCAGGCTGATGATACTGTTGACCTTTACTGGGGTGGGAGTGTTTGATTCTTTCTACACAGGAGTATTGGAGAACTTGACAGCTAAGGAACTTGGGAGAAATAAACAGGCCAGACCTATGGACTTGCCCTTGAGTTTTTGTTGGCTACACCTGGGATGTGCTTGCTTACTGGCACATCATTGGTGAATGGATTTTGCTGGAGGTCCTGTTCTGGAATGATAATTAAAAACTGCGTTCCAAAACACACCCAGGCATGTTCCAATGAAGTCTTAGCAGATGTGGGTGGGGAAGGTTATATTTTTTTAAAGTTCCATTTCCTTTATGAAGGTTTTCTTTTTTCATGTGTGTATGTAGTATATATGGTATGTGTTTAGTGTATGCACGTGTTTTGTGCACACAAGCAGAAGCCAGAGGAAAAAGTTAGGTGTCCTCCTCTATTGCTCTTTTCTTAACTTCCTTGAGATGGAGTCTTGCACTGAACCTGGAGCTGCCTTTTCTGGTTGGACTGGTCAGTGAGCCCCAGTGATTCTCCTATTTGTTTCCCATAGGACCAGGATTATAGATGTGTATAGCCATGCCCAGCTTTTTTTTTTTCTTTTTTACATGAGTGCCAGGGAATCAAATTCAGGCATTCTCAGGCTCTCATACTTGCATGACAAGGTAAGTGCATTTACCCTCTAAGTCATTTCCCCAGCCCCTGAATTAGCATTGTTATAAAATAGTCAGAATTGCTTTATTAGGAAGACTACATTGCTCATTTAAGAGAGATTTCCCTAATTGATCTATCTCTGTCTCCTGTTACATTAGGCACACCTTCTTCTCAGCACTAATCACATATTCCTGGTATAATTGTTTTATCGTAGAAGGTAGAGAGATTGTCTAAGTATGCTTGACAACTGCCCAAATGACTGTATTCCTTTTAGGGACAGGGATTGGTAAACAATGGAGCACAGGCCAAACCTAGCCATTACTTGTTTTCATAAGTTAAGAACAATTTTGGCATTCTTAAATACTTTAAATAAAATCAAAGGAAGCCTTTCATTACACGTAGAAATTATGTAGAGTTTAAATTCCAGTATTCATAACTAAAGTTATATTGGAACAGAGCCATACCCATTCATTTATGTTATTTTCCTTGGCTGCATTTTATGCTACAACAGCAGAATTGAGTCTTTGCAACGGAGACCATATGGCCTGAACCACCTAAAATATTTACTATCTGGCACTTTTCAAAAATACTTTGCCTATCCCTTTCCTTTTATATAGTGCATAGTAAGTGCATATTATTTGAATTATTTCAGATACAAAGCTGAGCTTCTGCATGAAGTACTGATACTACAAGTGATCCATGAATATAACATGGATGACTGCTAAGCCTGTTTCTCTTGTCATGTATTTTTGTGGTGCTGGTTTATTTCTTAGAGCTACATGGTTATTTAGTATATCTCTTCTCAGGAATTTAACTTAAGTGTGAAGAGTTCTGTTAATATTTATTAACTTGCCAGGTTATGAACCTATTTGATGGGGTGCAGAAACACCAAGAGGCACACAGAGGTTAAACTGGCTTTACTGTGAAGTCACACAGTAAGGGAACATCCTGGGTCTGAGCGATGTGTCTCAGTGATAGAGCACTTGACTAACAAGCTTAAAGCCCTGAGTTCTGTTCCCAGCACTTCGTAAATAAATGAAATTCATGAATTCTTTAGTTTTTATTTCATTTTACTTTTAAAATATTTTATTTTTATTTATTTGAGAGAGAGAAGAGAGAAAGAGAGAGAGAGAATGGGCATGCCGGGGCCTCTATCCACTGCAGACGAACTCCAGATGCATGCACCACCTTGTGCATCTAGCTTATGTGGACACTGGGGAATTGAACCTTCGTCCTTTGGCTTTGCAGGCAAGCATCTTAACTGCTAAGCTATCTCTACAGCCCCTTATTTTACTTTTATTTCTTTATATTTTATTCATTTATTTTTAAGGAGAGAGAGGCAGAGAGAGGGGGAGAGAGAGAGTTGGGAGGAAGGGAGGGACAGAGAGAGAAAGGGCATGCCAGGACTTCCAGCTACTGCAGATGAACTCCAGGTGCATGGACCACTTTGTGCATGGGGCTTTATGTGGGTACTGGGGAATGGAACCTGGTCCTTAAGCATCACAGAGAAGCACCTTAACCACTGAGCAATCTCTCCAGCCCACTTTTTATTTTTGCTATTTGTTTATTTATTTATTCATTCATTCATTCATTTTGAGACAGGGTCTAACTCTATAGCCTAGGCTAACCTTGATCTTGTGGCAATTCTTCTGACTCATCGTTCCATGTCAGGACTCATCATAGATTCATTGTTTTTCTTTTTAAGGCCTTTCTACTGAAAGAGAATTCCTATAAACCTAGTAATATTTACAAGTAAACTTCTGCCTAGTCTATGTCACCCACCATTTCTTGTATACATCAGTATCTTTCTTTGTGGGCTCTTTAGTTCATTACCAGGAAAAAATATATATTTAAAAATAACAAATGCATGGTTTCAAAAGCAAACATTGCAGAGACTGATAGCAATTACTGAATGCAAACAGTGTTGCCTTTGAGGACCACTCTGAGATTGTTTAGTGAATTAAGCTATGGTCCTTTTATATGTACTCACTTCCAGTGGACATTAAGGAATATGCTTGAAGGAAAACAGAAGAGATAAAAGTTTATTTTTAAAACATTAATGTTCTTACATAAAACAATGACCCTGAAGTGTGACTTTTTGAGATATATCATTAAAATGACCAAAGCCATAAATATAATGCATAGGAATTAGAGGACATTAATATATTCAGTAAGAGGACATTAATGTATTCAGTAAGAAAGTAGGAAATTGGTAACTTAGAAATAATTCTTAAGTTGAAATACTAATTATCTAGTTGATAGGTTTTGAGAAAATGAAGGGATTTGTCCAGAAGGAGACTTACGAAAAGGTAGGAGATGTTTACAACAAAGGAATACAGGGCTGACCTTTTATGTGAGCATAAGATCAAATAATTAAGATTTGTCTGCATGTTCCTGTGGCATCCTTTAGGGAGTGTGATCCCCCCATCTTTTTCTTAAGTAATTACTTCATAAGGCACTGTATACCCATACCGTGGGTACTGTGTACTTTTAGACCAGCTTTACCACGGTCTTGCATCATAACATCCCAATTTTATGGTTGTGAGAACTGAGACATAGGTCAACTGGCTTCTCTGAGGTTTTATAGTTAGCTTCTAAGGGCTGGAGAGATGATTTAGTGGTTAAGACACTTGCCTGTGAAGTTTAAGGACCTAGGTTTGATTCTCCAGATCCCACGGAAGCCAAATGCATATGGCACTTTTGTCTGGAGTTTGTTTGTAGTAACTAGAGGCCCTGGCACACCCATTCATTCTCTCTGTCATCTATCTCTATCATAAATAAATAAATAAAGTTAGCCCCAGAGCCAAGTTTCAGGCTGTAATTTGTTTGACTCCAGCTCTTGTATTGCTTTTGTTATTCTGCTCCTTTAGTAGTTTCCTGAAGATTTTATCATTAAATGCATAAATGCAGCCAGACTTTCACCATTTTCTCTGAATAAATCCCCTTCCGTTTCTGGAGTCAGCCATTTACTTTTCTCCTCCTTCTCTCTTGAACACGTGCATGTGTGGGTGTGTCTCTGTGTGTAAGAGTGCACATACAGCAATGTGTATATGGAGGTCAGAAGGGCAAAGTTGGGGTGTTGGTCCTCTTCTTCCACCTTGTTTCAGACAGGGTCTTTCTTGTTTGCCACTGGGAAGGCCAGACTAGCTGGCCTGTGAGCTTCAAGTTTCTCTGATTCCACCACCTATCACTGCTATAGGTGCTTGGGATTACACATGCACTGTGCATCCAGCTTCACGTGGGCATCGGGGTTCTGAACTCTGATTGGCAGGTTTGTAGAACAAGCACCCTGAACCAGAGCCATCTCTCTGTCCCCTTGCTTCCTTTTTGATCTATCACTTTGCTTATCTTTGATTAGTGAGCTCCTCACGTCTCTCAGACATGAACTGTTTTTATCAATACAAACTGGACTCTGCTGCTCACTGTGGAGGGACTTTAGGTTGGAGATATAAAAACTATAACAAAACTCTTTAACAAATCAATAACTTTGACCCATTTGGAAATTTAGGTTTGGTTTGTTGTTGGTGGTCTTCCTCATCTTGTTCTTTGGGGATTCTGAAAAACATTCTGGTCTTGAGAGCTTCCACATTCCTTGGGCTCTGCTGGGTGATTTCTTGGCAGTGTTCAAAGACGTCTGTGTTTTGTACTCATTTTCCACCCTGGCCCAGCGCTCTCCTTTTGTGCCTACGTGGTTGGTGCTCCTGGGCGTTTCTTCTGCACCTTTCGTCACGTACACCACCAAGTCGTCAGTCGCACCTCCTTTCAACTTTCCATGTTTGACAGTTACTTATTTATTTTTATTTATTTATTTGAGAGTGACAGAGAGAGAGAGAGAGAGAGAGAGAGAGAAAGAGAGAGAATGGACGCGCCAGGGCCTCCAGCCACTGCAAACGAACTCCAGATGCGTGCGCCCCCTTGTGCCTGGCTTATGAGGGTCCTGGGGAATCGAGCCTCGAACCCGGGTCCTTAGGCTTCACAGGCAAGCGCTTAACCGCTAAGCCATCTCTCCAGCCCCAGTTACTTATTTTGTAATACGCTCACTTGTGGATGTCATGCAGGCAGCCTTTAGGAGAGGGAAACAACAACAATGAAAACAAAACACAGCAAAATCTAAGAAGAGTCAAGAGGTAGAATATATCGGGGATGGAGAGTAGCTACTACTGATTTTCCAGGATGCAGGTTCTAGATAGAGGGGGTCAATTTAAAGTGCACTTATTTTCAGGGGGTGGTTCTGTAATGTCAATGAGACATTGGCCTGGAACAGGTGTTGTCAGCGTGTGTGGTGTGTGCTTGTGTATGTGCAGCATGATGAGGCCAGAGGAGAATGTTGGGTGTCGTTCCTTTGTCACCCATCTGACTGTCTCCTTGAGAAGGAGCCTCTCTCTGAATGTGGCATTGTGGTTTTCCTGAGCCCCAGTGATTTTCCTCTCTGCCCCTCAGGACTGCGGTTACAGATGTGAGTGGCCATACCCAGCTGTGTTTTAAGTGGGTTCTGGGAAATTGAACTCAGGTGATCTCAGGCCCTCATGCTTTTTGGGAAGTGCTCTTACCTCCTGAGCCATCTCCCTAGTCTCTCCATTTTCACTTAAAAAATTTTGCAAGCAGGAAGAGAGGGTTGGGGAAGGAGAGAATATGAATGGGGTGGGCGTGCCAGGGCCTCTTGCTACTGCAAATGAACTCCAGATGCATGCGCCACTTTGAGCATCTGGCTTCATGTGGATACTTAGGAATTGAACCTGGGCTGTCAGGCTTTGCAAAAAGTGCCTTTAACCACTGAGCCATCTCCCCATTCCCCTCCCCCCGACCATTTTCACTTTTTAACCTCAGTTGTGCAGATGCAGACAGCAGTTGTTGGCCTCCTTATAACAGTGGGAAGTGGAAAGCCTGCCATCTCCAGCAGTTGGTGGAGGAGGAGCCCGGGCAAGGAGGTGATTATTGGGAAGGCTCTTGCCTCTGTCTATAAGTAGTGCTAGTTAGTCTGGAGAGATGTCTGTACAAGCAGCCTATGTTTTTTCCCCCATTTTTGGTTTTTTTCAAGTTAGGGTCTCGCTCCATCCAAAGCTGACCTAGAATTCACTATGTAGTCTCAGGGTGGCCTTGAACTCACGGTGATCCTCCCACCTCTGCCTCCCGAGTGCTGGGATTAAAGACGTGCGCCACCATGCCCTGCTCAGCCTGTTTTTTGACCTCAGAACATTGAGAGGGGCTAGAGATGAGCAGATGAATGCCTGAAAAGATTGATTAGTGAGTCACAAAGACTGAAAAGGTATTTTCTTGAAGGTGAACTTGCCTTATCAAAATATTATGAAAATTTGAAAGAAAACTGAGTTAGGTTAGCAAGAAATGTTAGGAGAGAACACCATCAAGGGTATAATTTGAAATTGCAAAGTCCATCTTTCCCACAGTTTCCTATTTCGTAAACTAAGGAGGTTGGGGGAAGTGGGGCAGTGTTTGAAGTCTTTTCCACTGCAGCAGGCCCTGGCTGTCAGCTCTTCCCTATGTCCTCCTGCCCATGCAGGTGCCACTCAGTATTAGACCACCTGGTGTGCATGGTGGCTTCTCATATAACCCATCAGTACAAATTGACTTTATGAATTTATCTGGTTTAGCAACTGATCTGATACTGTTGTGATGCTCCTGTCTCTTTCTTTCTTTCTTTTTTTTTTGTAGGTGCTAGGGAGCAAGGGACAGAACCCAGGCATTTCACAAATGAGCTGCATCCCAGTATTGATTCTGCTTTTAAATCTCTGGGACCTAAGGCCTTCAACCAAGAGAAATAAATGTTCTTTCTAAAAGCCTGGAACTCCTGTTTTAGGGTTCTCATGAAGGCAGTATTCCACAATTTAGGATGAGCTAGGATTCTTTTTTTTTTTTTTTCTTTTTTGGTTTTCGAGGTAGGGTCTTGCTCTAGACCCGCTGACCCAGAATTTATTATGCAGCCTTAGGCTGGCCTCTAACAGCCATCCTGTTACCTCTGCCTCCCCAGTGCTGGGATTAAAGGCGTGCACCACCACGCCTGGTGGGTTAGAAATTTTACATCCTAGAATTATGCAGAGGGACGCCTGTGGGGCTGACAAAAACATGCTGCAGTGCTGTGCGTGTTTGTGTGTTCTGCGCAGAAGACATTCTGGGTTCTGTCTTTGCTGTTTACTTCTCACAGTGGTGTGACACGGCCTTTCCCCAGCTGAGTTATGTTAACTGGGAATAGCCAGGAGGACCAGGAGACAATATATCATGGATGTGAGGGAAGGGGGAGTCTCCTGGGCGGCTGTAATTGCAGAAATTTGAAATGCTTTCCCAGGACTTTCAGAGAAGGTAATTTTTCTTCTTTATTTGCTCCTTTTATCTTGTTCTTATGCCAGTATTGCCTCCCTTCCCACTGCCAACGTGAACTTCTTATTCCTGTCTTCCCCTCCCATCTACCCTCGTGTGTGTGTGTGTGTGTGTGTGTGTGTGTGTCTTTCTTTTCCTTTTGGGATTGAGCTCTAGGGCCTTGCACAAGCTAGGTACTAATGTTACACCACTGAGCCCAGCCTTGTTTTTCCCTTTTTTAATTTTAAATTTTAGTTTAGGATACTCTCTCTTAAATTGTCCAGGCTAGTCTTGAACTCTGTAACCCATGCTTGCCTTGAATTAGCTGTAATTAAGACCTGCACCTTTATACCCAGCTCTCTTCTTTGAAAGAAAACCCATCCAGGTAAGAATCAAAGACATTGGAACTTGTGCTTTCTTTTCCAATTAATGGTTGATTTGACCTCTTAGTACCTTGTAGGTGATGTAAAAATAAATATAGAGTCATTTGAAAATAGTTGCTTCCTAGATGGATCAGCCATTGATTGCAAGGGGCAGGGATGTTCTTGAACATGACTTTTCTGGCTCTTGGTGTGTTCTCAGCATTGCTGCTGGTGGTGAGGACCCTTTACCAGCATGCATGCATGCCAGAAAAACAGTCTCTTTTTAGAAGTGGACATTATTAAATGGTTGTGATTAGAAAATATATTAGAACAAATTACTATAAAAATGTTTTCTTTTTCATACTAACTGATTGGATACAGGTGATGGACTGCCTGAGCTTTAAGCCTGTCTGTTCAGAGTAAGGCTTTTCAATGTTAGTATTTACTTTATTATTCCCTTGACCAGGCTGGTATTCCTGTTGTGAAACAACTTTGTGCTCTGCTACTTTGATGAGGGAACCTTAGAATTCACAGTGTCGTGGTTGATATATTGGGGTTAAATTGGTAAGCTTTGAATTATAACTGCTTTTTAGCATAAATGAATGAAGACTTTTCTTTTAAATTAAAATTTTGGCTTGAGTAAGAGGTGCCTTTGAGGGGAGCCTAATACCTTTTATGGGTTCACATGTTTCACGTGTGGTGTGCCTAACCAGAGATCACAAGATGCACACCAGATGCGAAGGTGCAAGCTAACATAATTATGCCAGGGATCATTTTCACCATTTGAGGCTGAATTACGTCGAACTCATTCCTTCAGCTCTAATAGGATTTGGTATAGTTGCTTACATCTGAATTGGAAGCTGAGGTGAAGTGCGCACACACACTTGGACTCTTACTCACAAGGCTTCAATCACGTGTGCTTTCTGTATTTCAGAGCTTGGCAAACTGCTGGGCCTGGGATATTCAGATTAGTGGTAAGGCTCAGCTGGATGGAAAAGGTGTACTGTAGTGGAAGCTAATAGATTAATATGCTTTCTGGGGGCTCTTGCCTGGAAACCCAATCTGAGGACATCTTGATCAGACACAATGCTATTCTTAAGCCGCCTTATTGAAAATAACAGGTTACTTAGCTTGAGCTAAACAGATAACTTTGCATGTATTTGAGTAGTCAGCAGAGGGCTCGAACCGTGCTTACTTTGCCAAACAAATAGCTCCCCAAATGAATCAAACATATTTGTCACGTGGAACAAATTGAAATACTTGAGGATTTGTTTTCATTATTTAAATTCATAGTCCATCCCTCCATGCTTTTGTAGCATGCTTGGGATGAAAATAACCTTTGGTAATGATGGTGAAAGGCAGTGTTAACTTACACTACAGTTGGGATTCAAGGCCAAAATGGTCTGTGGTCTGTCTTTCCTTTTGCTCTCAGCCCTGACCTAGCAAAAAGAGGGTACTTGAGGCATTAATTTTCACCCTGGAAGATTTTTATAAAGAACAGTTTTAAATGAAGCCCAGCACATGGGTGTCATTATCATTTCTAACGCAGAGAGCTCATCTTCAATTTTTCTATCAAAGAAAAATGACAAATAGAGAATGCAAGAAAAGCCAGATGGACCAACTGTAACAGGAGCTTAGTATGCATATTTTGTGTCACATATTAGCATTCATTAAGTCAAAAGGGAAAAAAATGAGTTTTGCCTCCATGCATTAAACCAATAAGGCTGGCAAGGATCCAAGCTAGCTCTTGTGGATTAATTGTTTTATAACTGTTTTAATTAAAATTGTTCAGTATATGATTAACCTAAAAGTTTTAATTTCCACAAAACTGTTGAACAAATGAGACATTAATATTTTACATTAACTGTGGTGATACTGCTGTGGTTTTCGGAGTGGCTGCTTGTTCCAGTAAAAAAACATGGCGGGTAGTGGAACGTGCTCAGTGCGCCTGCCGCCACAAAGAAGGCCCACGGGCCAGGAGTCCCGCCCGTGGTGAGCCTTGTGCAGTGACCCATCCCCTCTCCTTCCTGCTCCTAAGGGAGAACTGGTTGTTCTGACCTGGGGAGGTGTCAAAACAGACTCTAATGGAATTTTCTTTTTTGACAATAGCCGCTTGCAGTTGGGGCAGGGTCTCAGGCAGATTCTAAGGTGGTCAGTGGTAGAAACGTGACCCTATAATATTACCACTGGTCCCACTGAGAGGGCCCTCAGTGGAATGGGGCGTGAGGGGGAGGGGAAAGGGAACATAAAAGAGTATAACCTGATGGGAATATAACCAATATGTTCATACAGTAAAGTTCACAATCACATTTTTAAAAAATTCTAAAAAGTAAGGCCTGTAATCCTACTTTTTTGGAAGCTGAGGCAGAAAGATTGTAATTTTAAGGCCTTCCTGTGCTACAGAGGGAGTTCAAGGCCAGCCTGTTCAATCAAGCAATTTACCTGTTTCAAAATAGAAAAAAGGATGAGATATAGCTCAGAGGTAGAGTGCTTGCTGGGCATGTGTAAAGCCCTGGGTTCAAATCCCTAGCACCATAATCTTTGAATAAAATGCAGTTGTAAAAATTAAAAAATAAATATAAATCCAAAGGAGGTTGGTACCTCAGAACACTAATGCTAAGATAAAATTGCAGAGATCTTATTAGGAAGTCCTGAGATTATTTTCTGTTGAAGTAACTTCTGATTCTTCTTTATAATGTTTGAAACAAATACATTGAAATAACAGGAAGCACACAGATTCATTTTACTTGGAACAAAATTCTCATCAATCAGTTATCACTAAGACACTGGGTATTGTGGCGTATGCCTTTAATTGCAGCACTCAGGAGGTGGAGGTAGAAAGATCAGCCTGGACTAGAGTGAGACCCTACCTTGAAAAACCAAAAAAAAAAAAAAAAAAAAAAAAAAACAAAATCACTAATTGTTAGAAAAAAAGGAATTCCTCACTTTCTATAACCTCTTAAGGAGAGGGAAGTCTAAGTCGAGATAAAGCCTTGCTGGGGTGGAGAGTGTATGGGACTGTCGTTAGTATTCACGGGAGGGCTGAGGTGATGGCTCAGTGCATAATGTGGTTGCCATGCAAGCCTGAGTATCTGAGTTCAGATCCCCGGAGCCCATGTAAAAGCTAGAAGCTGTAGTGGGCTTCTGTAATCCTAGCACTATGGCCAGATAAGAGCCAGACACAGGAGAATTTCCTAGAACTCACTGACTAAGTAGCCTGACAAATGCAGTAGTGAACAACTCTGCCTCAAACGAGGAAGAAGGCGATGGTCAGCCCGGGAAAGTTGTCCTCTGACCTCAGCATGCACATCCATGCTCACAGACTTGAACACACGTACACACACTGAAAAATTAAGAAAAGGTACTATATAGGGTTAAAAGGTCATAAATCAGGGCTTCAGCTGGTCCTGCTATCCCACCACTCAGGCTGTCACCTCTCTCTCTCTCTCTCTCTCTCTCTCTCTCTCTCTCTCTCGGTCACACACACACGCACACAGGCTGTACCTGGGATAAGAAAAGGATTGCAGATGAGGTGTGACTCCTTCCCTTTCCAGCCTAGCATCTGTCTTACAGGAACATCCTCTATGGCCTAACACTGGTCACCCATCAAAATTGTCATGATTGTCATGTAGAGAAGGGTAATAGAACAGTGTGGTGTGAATCAATCTATTATATCCTTTTCTCTCACTGACGTCATTGTAGTGGTGACATAGTACTTGCCTTCCTGAGATTAGAAGGAGCTGGCCAGGGCAGACTGTGGAATCATTGACATTAAATTCTATGGTTTGTTTCAGGTGATAGGGACAATTATTAAGTATGGAATCAAAGAGGGAGGGGATAAGGAACACTTGAATGAATGGTCTCTATTTGCTTGAGGTAGAACCCTTTGACTGTGACACTTTACTGGGCCTTAATTCTACCATTGGCAAAATGAGATGTGGCTTTGCCAGCGAAGTGTCACTGTGCATAACTCTGTATAGCTGTGATTCCTTAAGTGCAGAGACTTGCATTTTGTCACTCCTCCCACCCCACTTTACACGCGTCGTCATCTTAGTGCTCCTCAACAACTAGAATGTCTTTCCCCTCCTCTGATCCTGTCCCTCTCACCCCACTGTGTGGGTTTGTAGAAATGCCAGATAATGGCAGTGTTTGAACCCCACCGAAGGATGCGTTAAAAGATAAGCTTCGTACTGCTCAGTGCGAAGGGTTATGCTACAGCTCAGCTGCTCTGACTGTCCAGACAGTGATAACGTCTTCCGGGTAGTAGGATGAGCTCACCTATTAGATCGTGTGGCACTTGATGCAAGAGCCTCCTTGTAGGATTATGTCTGCGGGAATCTGGGGCGCAGTATCTGAACAACAGAAATATGTACTCACCTAGTCACAGCCATGCGATGCTGAGCAGTCAGGGGCTGCTGTGTTCTGTCTAATCTCCACCTTCAGTCCTGATGTGGTCTCCTCATTACCACGTCCAGATTTTACTTCATTCTCCTAGCACCATAAGGTTCCCCTTGTTAGCCTTCCTTTCTGTTCTATGTAATCCTCCCTCCTAAATTCCTTCTTTTTAACTTTTTAAGCACCAGATTCTGAATGAGTTACTCATGCATTCAGTGTTTCTAAGTAGTTAATAATCAGAGTACAATAATAGATCTTTTGCTTGTACAAGTTGCCACATTTGCCAGAAACCAGCTTTGCACAAGTGATTTTTGAGATAAATGGCTTATCAGGCATGTTGTTATCAGTTCAGTTCTTTAAGCTCTCTTGAGTTCTATCATTTCATGAAGTCAGGTCATTAGAAATGCGCATATCTGGACTGCATTACTTTGGTTTTTCGGAGAATTGCCGTCACAGAGTTAAGTGTGCGGTGTGTTGGCAAATGGAGAGTAAGAACACTCTTTAAGATCCAGTATTCCTAGTCACATATTTCTGTCTTTTCCAAACCTTGAAAGGAGTCTGGTATCTTTAATGTTTCACCAATACATATGCTCACACATGTACACACAGAAACACACGTGCACACACACACACACACAGACACGTGCATACACTTACACACATTATAAACAGCCTAAGATTTTGGTGTCAGGAAAATATTTCTTCTGGCCAACATGTGTATGTATTCTTCTCTCAGTTGTTAGTTGAATGAATTAATACATTATTATGAAATAGAACTATTAACATTTCTCCAGAAATCCCCAAACTTCATACATTTACCAACTTAGATACCATTCTTACTGCTTTGCATGGCAAACACTAGTTTTTATCTACTGGTGATGGCGTTTTCTTTGGTTCATTTTTGGGCTTCTAAGTCATGGTGCAGCTGCACCACGTGACTTGCATGGACACTGTCCTGTTCTCTGGATAAGGGGACTCAAAATGAGTTGTGGGGCTGGAGTGATGACTCGGTAGGTGAAGTGCCAGGTGCTCAGTCGTGAGGACCTGAGTTCAGATCCACAACTCCCACATAAGCGCCAGGTGTGCTTGCTGCCTGTAATCCTGGTATTCAGGAAGCAGAGACTGGACATCCCTAGGGCAAGCTGGCAAGGTAGTCTAGCGGAAGCAGTGAGCTCCGAGTTCCAGTGAGAGGCCCTGCGAAGAGTGAGTGAAGAAGAAGAAATCTGATGTCAACCTCTGGCCTCCACACATGTGGGCACACATGTGCCTGTGAGTGCACACACACGCACATGCACACACACATACAACAATGACTACCATCATAGAAAAACATATTATGGATGTGATCCCTGGTCTGTAGGATCTGACCTTGTTGAAGAGATCATGGCTGTCTGGCAAGAAGTGCCCAAAGCAGGATGTCCACGGTAGGACTCTAGGAGGAGGCGTGTCGCTAGGGGCACACTGCTTCCATGCTCCCTTTCTTCTCCACTTCGCTACCTTGGTGAATATGTTCTTGGCTCCCCCAGTTCCCATTTTCAGTCCGGTAGCAGTGATTACTGTGGAGTTAAACGTCTCAACTGGGAGGCCGGCCGCTTTCCTGATGGCTGGGGTACTTTTCCAGAGGAGGTTATTTCTCTTCACCTCAGGTAGAGAGGGCAGTAACACCCCAAGCTCCAGCTTGGTGAGCCAGGGATTTTATGGGGTTATTTACAAGTGCATGGGTAACTTGGGTCTCTGCACCACTAAGATGTCCCACATCTCAGTGTGGGTGAGGCTCACGAAAGCTGCTTCATGAGCGTTTCCTGCTGGGCTTGTAGGCAACCGAGTATCTGAAGAGTCCGTTTCCTCTTCCCCAGCAATTGCTTGCAGCTTATGTAACCTTAGGGAGGCGCCTGTGAGTCGTAAGGGTTTTTGTTTGTTTGTTTGTGAGTTCCATGAGCCTGTCAGTGTCCCTCTAGAAAGGAATGTTTAAATCAAGGCGAAGGAGCGACACAACCCTGGCCTCTCTGTATGGGTTGGCGTGTACCTCTTTTTCTCCAGAAGAACTGCTTGGGCTGCTTGTCAGCAAAGCAGTCCTCCTTTCCTCATTTGTTTTTCTGATGAACTTGCCAGCTTCCAAACATGCCACCAGTGTGTAATAATCCTTTTGCTGTTCAGTACGTCTTTTGTTTGAGGCTTAGCTGCTGTTGCAGTTGATGGCATGACAGCCCATGGAAAGCAACACATTAATGCTCATCTGGTGTGTAATTCAACAGATGTGCCCACACAGGTGACTCTCCTGAGAGGTGCCACATGGTGGGCACAGAGAGAGGGTGTAGATCCAGACATTCTCTGTTGTTTAGTTAGCTCATTCTTGGTGATTATTGTTTTACTTATTTTGTTTCTGCTCAGTTTTTGTGGCTCTTTGCTTCTTGATTTTGACACATGTAGGCAGTATGGCCTGCATTTTGGGGGTGTTAAATATTAAATCATGAAGAAAGTTTTAATTATAGGGTAATTTCCAGCCACTATCACCAAACAATACTTTCTGTAAGATTGAGGGAATATAAAACTTAACCTTTTAAAAGTGTGTGCATGTCACACCATACCTTCTATGACACATGGGAATTGTGACTGGCTTACTTTAAACATTACTCAAAGAGGGAGAATTGTCTATGCCCTGTTCCTATACAGATCTTCAAATATGTGAACTAGTGCACTTCAGTACCAGGTAATTTTCATGAAGATGCCCTTTCAGCCAGGATAAACAAATATTTTTTTCTCTTTTCCATAAACCTAGCAGCCAATTTGCTTTTAATTCCTTGCAGAACTGTTAAGATCATCTGTGACTGGTTACCTTATTTGGCTAGATGCTACTAAGTCAGCTTAACTCTTTCTTGTCCTTTCTACACTTGTGGGTTGCTGTATTTTCAGGACAGAGGGGGTTTGACTGGATACAAGCTGTGTGACACTGTCCTCTGAAAGAAACAACTCTTGCCATCTTTATCAGAAACAGCTGCAGCTGCTCACAGGCGACTGTCAAGATGGGATCATTGGGTATTCCTCAGTAGGAGGAAGAGTATGGGGAGGGTTGTCAGACCCTCTCCTAAGATCTCAGGTGCCCCTGTTTCAGCCATAAGCAATATGAGGTTTCGTGGCCTTGGGAGTAGAGTAGATGGAGAGTGGAAGGTGCAGGAGGAGAGTGCTGCACCTGTGAAGCTATGAGGCCATCTTCATCCATGCTGAGATGCAACCGTTTTTTTTTTTTTTTCCCCCCAAGGCAGAGTCTCACTCTAGCCCAGGCTATAGCCTGGAATTCACTATGTAGTCTCAGGGTGGCCTTGAACTCACAGCGATCCTCCTACTTCTGCCTCCTGAGTGCGGGGATTAAAGGTGTGCACCACCATGCCCAGCGAGATGAAACCTTTTGATACTACCTCGGCTTTGGAATCTCCACACTCACTGCAAGTAACCGCTTGCCTCTGCTTTGTAAGGAAACCCCATACACTCATTGGTTAACCAGGTTGAACTTGGTGGAATTGTTGTTTAGTCTGTTTTATGTTCCCTGCCTGTGGGAACACTCGCTCACCATTGGCATCTCCCCAGAAGAGAAGTTGCTTAACACAAGTATGTTCCTGGGGTATGCATCAGAATTATGTTCTACTAAAGATGTGACATATTTTTCCCCCTTCACAAAGACTTTATCATGTTTTTCTCATGTAGATTTAAAAAAATTTTTTTGTTTTAGTTTTATTTATTTATTTGAGAGCGACAGACATACAGAGAGAAAGAGGCAGATAGAGAGAGAGAGACAGAGAGAGAGAGAGAGAGAGAGAGAATGGGCGTGCCAGGGCTTCCAGCCACTGCAAATGAACTCCAGACGTGTGCGCCCCCTTGTGCATCTGGCTAACTTGGGTCCTGGGGAATCAAGCCTCAAACCGGGGTCCTTAGGCTTCATAGGCAAGCACTTAACCACTAAGCCATCTCTCCAGCCCCGGATTTTTTTTTTTTTTGATAGTAGCATTTAACATAAAAATCAGTATAACGGCTGAGGGCATAGTATTGAATGAAGTCCGAGGGGGACACACAGGATCCTTTAAGATACTGTGATGTTCTATTTATTAGTCATGGCTATTGTTATACTAGTAAATTCTTTCATGATCTGACCAGAATAAAGGAAAAATTTTTAAATGGAATGTTGAGTCCTGGAAGAACATTGACTGTAAGTTCTTTCTCTAGTGAAAAATAGAAAGAAAAGTCTTAGGGATAAGAATGTCTTCCCCAAGTTAAGCTTGGGAGTATAGCTGGTGAAAATGCATGTATGTGTTTGGGTGTGTGAGTATGGGTATGTGCTTGCCATGCTGCACATGCGGAGGTCAGAGGGTGACCTCGGGTGACAGTCCTCTCCTTCCATCCTGTTTGAGGTGGAGTCTCTCACTCACTGTTGCATATGCCAGGCTGGTTGGCCTGTGAACTTCCAGAGGATACTTCTGGTCCCTACCTCCTTGCTGTAGGTGAACTGGGGTTACAGAGGCTTGCATTACTGTGTCTGGCTTTACATGGGTTCTGGGGATCTGAACTATGGTCCTCACACTTGTGAGGCAGGCGCTTTCTCCACTGAGCCACCTCCCCCATTCCTTGATTTGCCTCTTTCATCACTTTCTGCTGGCGCCCAGGAATGCCTGCACAGAAGGGAGTCTAGTGAAGGAGGAGAGCATAAACTGAGTCATTAGCTCTGCAACTGTGAACACAGCTCTCAAGAAATCTGTTTATTCTTCTGTGGAATGGGGCATAACTCCTGTCCACCCTCTTTCACAGCATTGCTGCAGAAATTGAAAGGTCTGTGTGAAGCTATTCAAACAGGAATTATCACACAGTACTTTTTTCTCTGGCTTTCTGCTCCATGCCTGTGTATGTGTGTGCATGTATTTCTCAATGACCTTGTGCTTGGCAGGCTTGTATCTGAGAGTATATGTTTGAAAAGGCTAAAGATCTGTATGCTCTCAAGAGAAACCAGAATGTAAGTATGTAAGTGTGACATGGATCTCAGAGCTTTTTCGAAACTGATGGTGATGAATGATAAGGCCTTGAGTAAAGTCATGAAGGTACTGTTGGTCTTTTAGAACAACTAGGTGTTTGTTCCTTTTTCTTAAGGTCCTTAGGGTGAGTTTTTGTCAAAAATATCAGTTACTATGAAAATTCTTTGGTATGTTTTATTTCATTTTCACTCATTCAGCGAACTTTTTATTGACAATTTTCATATATGTATATAATATCCCTTTTCTCCCTTCCACCGAATCCTGTCTTCTTTCCAACTAGTCCTTCTATTTTGATGGGCTATTTTTCCCTCTTTCATCATCCAAGATGAAATATTGATTGACCCATTATAGTTCAGGTCTTTATGCAGGTGACGACAGTTGCCGTGAGCTCATGAATGAGGTGGCCATGTCATGCCTGGAAGACAGCATTTCTTCTTATCCCCTGGCTCTTACATTCTTTCCTCCCTCTCTTTTGCAATGTTCCATATCTCTCAGAAAACTCTTACTTTAGTTGTGTTTGAACGCATACAGTACACCTGCAGGAATTAAGATGGACACATGAGGAATGGGGCAAAGAACTACCTGGAGAACCCTGGCATGGTGGTGCACGCCTGTAATCTAAGCACTTGGGAAGTGGAGACAGGACAAATGCTGCAAGTTAGAGGCCAGCTTGGGATACATAGTGAGTTCTAGGCCAGTTTAGGCCTCAGAGTGAGATCCTGCCTATAGATAAAGTAAAATAAATAAACAACCAAATGCTCTGTGAAGGTTAGTGGGTAAAAACAGGACAGTGTCAGGACAGTGTAGGGTGTTTTTTTTTTTTCCACAAAAGGAGGAGGTACATGAGGGGCAGAACAAAAAGGGAAACATTTATAATATTCTTCTACGAGGTCATGAACTCATCTCCAGTATACCCATCAAAATACACACTAGTGATCCATGCGACAGTTAAACCCTGACTTCAGAGCAAGAGTTACTGTTTAGAGCCAAGTTCATGAGTTCCACACAGGTAGTTCTGAAGGGCTTTCTAAGAGCCAGGGTTGACTTTTAGAGTGTGTGGAGGAGAAGATGAGCTGCCTGCTATTCTCAGGCAGTCAGTGTTTTATCCAGTTAGCGGCCCAGAGTTCCAGAGACCCAGGTCTGCGATGCCATTTGTCTTTGGAGTTAAGTGTCTTTCTTGTTGGCATTGTCTCTTTCTTGGTTCCAGCAAGTCTACTGCAAGGATTTGGCACATGGTGAACTGATTGAGTTCTTTGTGGGAGATGGCAGCTAGATGCCAGCTGTGATGTTTGAGCTCTGGCTATGCTGGAAACTGCTGGGAATTTGTAGACTGCCAACAACTTACTTTATATTACCAACTGGGTGACTATTCAGTGGCTGTTACATCAGTTCATAGCTCAGAAAGACCAAATTGAAACCTATCATATATCTAGAGTTTGTTCCTAGAATCAAATAGCTGACAGTTTATTATTTAGATAGTTTAGCCTATGTCCTTGGCCTGCTTTTCTCTTTCTCTGTTGTTACTAGCTGTAGATCCTCTTTAAAAAAAAAAAAATCAAAATCCCTGTGTGTGTATATGCCTATCTGTGTATGTGTGATGCTCAGGAACACCATTCAGCTCCTTTTAGACACAGACTCTTGCTGACCTACAGCTCACTAAGTAAGCTGGACTAGCTGGCCGGCAAGCCTCAGAGATCTTCCTGTCTCTGTCACCCCAGCTCTGGGACTACAAGCATGTGCCACCATGCCTGGTGTTTTACCTAGGTTCTGGAGATCAAACTCAGGTCCTCATGCTTATGAGGGAAGCACTTTATAGACTGAGCCATTGCCCTACTTTCTAGACTCTAAACACACACACACACACACAAATGGAAAACAATTCCTTGGAAGGTCCGTGTGTTTTTAGAAGCAGGGATTTTGTTCTGTGCTTTAGTGGAGCCCAGAAGGAAATTGTCTGGTTAAGACAAGAGATTGTGGTGCTAAAAAAGGAAATTGGCAGGTCTGTCCCTGTTACTTTGAGTAAGAAAATGAATGACAGGCTTGCTGGGCACTGTGTGAGAGGGAAGTCGGGTCCTCACATGACCTTGTTCCCTGAACCTAGAAGGATGATCTGCCCATGTGGCAGTCACTTCAGGGAGCTAAAGACAGACTTGCTTTGCAGCCTGCCACTTAGAGTTAGGGGCCTAATGGAGAGACAGAAACTTGTTAGGGAATGATCATGACTGTTCTGGTCAACTGCATTTTCCTTCACTTAGCCAGAGGCTGACCTTACCAATGTCCATGGGCAAGTTTGTGTCCATACAATTTGTTTGTAAGAAGAGCAAAGTTTAATAATAATTTGGTCCTAAGATTGGTTCAGAGTAAAGCTGTATTTATATTTTTGTCTATAGCGTTATTGGAAAAAGGTCTTGTTTTTTCAAAAAAATTGTATGGTGTGCATGTGTGTGTATGCATGTTTGTATGTGTATGGGCACTGTGTGTGTGTCTGTGTGTGTGTGTGTGTGTGTGTGTGCTGAGCATGTGTGCATGCATGTGTGGAAGCCAGAGGGTTATGTTAGATATCTTCCTCAGATGATCTCTATCTTACCTTATCTCACTGAACTAGGGATTGTGCTACCATGCCCTGCTTAGCCAATCTATTTTGTTTGCCAGGGAAAGAGTCCTTGGGTGATTGCTCTGTGGAGAGACCATGAGAGGGACAAGAAGGGGCCAGGAGGCAGGTTCTGACTCTTTGGCACTATATCCTGTTCATTTGGGCTCTGTGTATTTTAGCAGGTTGCTTCTGTCGGTATGTAAATCTTGGTGTGTTTAGCTGTGACTGACAGTTGAGAACAAGTGTGGGCCTTTCATCATGTGAAACTTGTCTGAGCACCTTTCGCCCTCAATCAGGTTGCTTTTGCAACTGGACAGTGGAAGAATGTTCTTGCTCTTTGCCTGGGAATAGTACCAAGTCTGACAAGTCTGGTGCTCTGATTCCCTTCATGTAGCTCAAGTGGGAGAGCCAACTGTTTTTGATCATGTGTGCTGCTTCTTAGATGAGAAGCTAGCTTTCATGTTAGATTTTTTTTTTTTAGAATTCTATACAACACAACCCCCGCCCCAGTGCAATGTTTGGGCGCATGTATGTGTGATGGCAGAGGGCAATCCAGAAGTGTTGGTCCTCTCCTTCCATCTTGTTTGAGACAAGGCCTCTCTTGTTATATGCCCTGTGAATGCCTGACTAGCCGGCCTGTAAGCTTCAGGATTCTCCTGATTCCATCTCTCATTGCTGTAGGCATGTTGGGGATTACAGAGGCATGTACTACTTGACTGTACCGTTACATGGGTTCTGAACTTCAGTCTTTAGTCTTTCACAGTATTTTTAACCACTAAGCCACCTCCCCAGCCCAAAAGTTGATACTTGTTTATATTGTATTTTAAAGTATAAATTTAAAAAGTGAAGCAGGGCTGGAGAGATTGCTTAATGGTTAAGGTGCTTGCCTGCAAAGCCTAAGACCCAGGCTCAATTCTCCAGGTCCCATGTAAGCCAGATGCTAAAAGTGGTGCATATGTCTGGAGTTTGTTTTCAGTGGCTACAGGCCCTGGCATGCCCATTTCTATCTATCTGTCTCCTCTCTCTCTCTTTCTCTCTCTCTCTTGGTCTCAAATAAAAATAAATAAATTTTAAAAGTGAAACAAAAGCTTTCAAAATAGTGTGCCTTGCCTCTAAGTAAAAATTAACTTTTTAATAGATTAGTTTGGCCACTTACAACTCAAGACTTTTTTCTTCTCCATTGTAACCCTGTTCTTTGGTCCTCCCTAAGGGTGGTTTTGGCTGAGGTTTTGATTTTGCACCTTCTCCCCAGGATGTGTTTGGGGACATGCATGTCCCCATCTCAGAAGATTGATGTCATCTTGGCAGGCACAGACTAAGAGAATTTGAGGGGCATATTTTCGCAGTGTGTTCCTCAGCCTGGGAAAGGCAAGACTGTTGAGCACAGGTGGATAGGAAAACTGCAGGGGAGCATGTAACTTGCCTCTGTCCTCGTGTCTGCAGAGTTAGTGAGTGGAGTCAGCAACCCCTGAATGTGTGGTTGAAGTATATTCAGTGCGACCTCCTGTTATCTCGAAGGAGCTAAGGGCATGCTGAAGACACTTGCTGTTCTCTCTGTGTGTCCTGTACCTCACAGCATACTGGCTGGAAATCCAAGAACCCAGGAGGACACCCTTGTGACTGTCTAAGACAGTGGTTTTTTGTTTGTTTGTTTTAAGGCAGTATCTCTCTGTAGCCTAGGCTGCTTTGTACTCACAAGGATCCTCTTAGCTCAGCCTCCTGAGTACTGCAATTACAGGTGGGAGCCACCTTGCCTGGCTCAGGACAGCTTTTATAGACTCTGCACCTTCATCTAGGAATGTTAGCATCATGAACTCACCTTTTCTCTCACTTCTCTTGAAATAATTTGCCTAAAATTCTTGTTTTGTTTGGATTTTGAGGCACTCTTGCTGTGGCCCAGGCTGGCTTCAAAAACATGATCCTCCTGCCTTAGCCCCTTGCCTGCTGAGATAACGGGCATGTGCCACCACTCCTGGCTTCCTTGAATTTTATATGCATGTAGAGAGTTGCTTGGGCAAAACTATGTTCTGGTTTGTTCTTTAAAAACTGCCCACGTTTCTGGAAATGGCTACACTCCAAAGTGAGTGCTGAGCCTCCTGTGGTACTTTCTCAGGCCTTGGTGTGGGTGGAGATGCAGATGGAAGTCTCACTTCACAAATGGAGTGGAAGTCAACCATGTCATGGCATCTCTATAAAGTCTGACAGCCTAAATATTAAGGGTAGGACTCTCTGTAGGCATATGCTCATCTTGGGGGACAGGGGAAGCAGAAGATAAATGATGTTTACTTTTGGTCTGGGGTGGTGGCTCAGTTGGTAGAGTTTTTACCCAGTATGCATGAGGCCCTGGCTCAATCTCCAGGCACTGCATAAAGCTGGGAGTGATGGCATATGTCTATAATCCCAACAGTTGGGAAGAGGAAGATGATCTGGGAGTTTGAGGCCAGCCTGCAATATATGAGACCTTATCTCAAAAAGGTGTGAGGGGGGATTACTTTCAATATTCTGTGATAATCTCATTTTTAAAAGATATTTCATTTATTTGAAAAAGAGAAGGAGAGAGATAGAGAAAGAGAGAGGAGAGACAGAGAGAATGGGCACAACAGGGCTTCCAGCCACTGCAAATGAACTCCAGATACATGCACCACCTTGTGCATCTGGCTTACTGGGGAATTGAACCTGGGTCCTTAGGCTTCACAGGCAAGTGCCTTAACTGCTATGCCATTTCTCCAGCCCTCTTTTTTTTTTAATTTTTATTTTTCGAGGTAGGGTCTCACTCTGGCCTCGGCTGGCCTGGAATTAATTATGTAGTCTCAGGATGGCCTCGAACTCATGGCAATCCTCCTACCTCTGTCTCCCAAGTGTTGGGATTAAAGGCATGTGCCGCAATACCTGGCTCAGCCCTCATTCTGTAAAAATTTCTTTTTCCACTGGATAGTCCCTGTCCTCAAAACTATTTCCATATTCTTCCTGTGGTGGTTTGAATGTATGTCCCAGGTGTTTTTTTAAACTTGTAACTTGGGCATCTAGCTGGCTGGCTGGGGGAGGTGCCACTGGGGGCAGATTCTGGGGTCCAGCCCAAAGGGCATGTTTGGAGGCAGAACTGATTTCCAGCCCAAAGGTGTGCAGAGAGGTTTGAGCTCTGCATGGGTCCCTGCTGCTTGATACACATTTGTGCTTGCTGCTTTTGCTTTTCATGGGCCGTTTGGTTGTTCCTCTCTGCTTGGGTGCATGGAAACAGCTTCTTCTGCCACTGAGGGAACTTTCCCCTGGATCTGTGAGCTTGAAATGAACCCCTTCCTCCTATAAACTGTGCCTGGCTTGGATGTTCATCTCAGTAATGTGGAACTGTCTACAGTACCTTCTGGCAGCACTCCTTTGAAAAATTACTCTGAAATGTATGACTATATAAATAGGAGACTCCACTTAGAAGTGAAAGGGAATATTTTTAATGTATAGGTGCTTTTCTGGGCCACGTTCTCATCACCCATTTTCATAATAAAAGTCATGATTCCAGACAGGTGAGGTACTTTCCCTAGTGTTGAAACTTAGTTAGTGACCCCTCTCACACACTGATCTCTGAGCTACCCCATTACTCTCTTTTGACTACTAGTGATAATTTTTTAAAAGTTTCTTTGGCTTTTTTTGTATGTGTGTGTGGTTTTTCGAGGTAAGGTCTCACTGTAGCTCAGGCTGACCTGGAATTCACGATGTAGTCTCAGAGTGGCCTTGAACTTTTGGTGATCCTCCTACCTCTGCCTCCCAAGTGCTGGGATTAAAGGTGTGCACCACCACTCCTGGCTTCTTTGGTTTTTTTTTGAGATGGTGTCTCATGTAGTCCAGGCTGACTTTGAACTCTCTGTATAGCTGAGGATGACCCTGTGTGCTTGATCCTCATCTGTACCTCCCAAGTGCTGAGATTACAGGTGTGTGCCATCACACCTGTCTGATGTTTCTGACAGTGAAAGGAAGGCCCACCTTATCAGGATCTCTTGAATTCTCACAGGAAGGCTGCATATTATTACTGAAGTTGCTGTGGGGCATCTTTCATTATCGTTTGGACACTGGTTTGTATACTTTTGCAAAACCAGAGTTTGTCCCAGCCTTGACAGTACTAGTTAGTGTATTCCTTCTTGTAGAGCTACAGTGAGAACACTGCTGGTTCAAAGTTATAGACGGGCTGGGGAGATAGTCGGTTGGTAAAGTGCTTGCTTTGCAATCATGAGGACCCGAGTTCGATCCCCACAACCCACATAACAAATAAAAAGATGGGCATGATGGTACTTGTTTGTAATCAATCCCAGCACTGGGGAGGTGGAGACAGGAGTTTCCTTTGGGCTTGCTGGACAATAAGTCTAGCCTACTTAAGTAAGGCATTTCAGGCCAATGAGAAACTCTTGTCTCATAAAAGAAAAGATGGACTGCATATTCCAGGGGCATGATACCTGAGGTTATCCATTGGTAAACACATGTATGCACACACATGAATGTGCAGTGCACCTGCCCCCACATACACCCAAGAGTGATGGAAAGGGATGAATCTTGTCCTCAGCACGTGGCCCACAGTTTCGCAAGGAGAGCCTGGGACCTACTGTAGCTAGGAGAAGGCAATGCCCAGACACTTATCTAACCTGCTTTGCAGTTTTATTTTTGAAGCCACTAGTTTGGACTTTGGTGTTTCCAGGTATTCTTATAGCCTTCTTGGGGAGATTTATGATTTATTTCTGCAACATTGCTCATGATTGTTTACTCCTCTAGGTTAGCTGTATAAAGCATCTGTTGTTAATTTTGTCATATTAAATTCTATTCTTCGGCTGGGCTGTGAGCAAACTCAGACAGAAGCAGGAGCATTTGCAAATCACATAGCTCTGAGCCTGAATGGTGGTTTTTATAAATGTACTTTTCAAGTGGGTTGAGCTTCTCTGCTGAGTTTTGCAATTATTAATTTATACCTACCCACCCTTGCCAGATCTCCTGGAGAGACTTCTGTGAGACCTTGGACTGTTGTTATTCCAAAGCAGAGCTCCTGGGGTGAGGCTGGCACTGGTACTGATAAATTGCTTTGAAGGTGCTTGGGGCTGAAAAACCATCATTTTGTACTGCTCTCTTGGGCTCCCAGGCTGACCGGTGAAAACTGGAGCGGCGGGTCTCAGAGGCCTGCGTACAGGAAAAGCATGTCTCTTCCTTGAATCCTTATACAGGTGTTTCTTTCTCTCCATTGTGTTTGTGTGTGCATGTGTGTCATGTCTTTGTGGGCATGTGTGTGCACATATGCATGTATGTGGATGCCAGAGTTTAATGTTGGATGTCTTCCTCAATTACTCTCCACCCTGTTTCCCGAGGCAGTCACTCTCACAGAAAGTAGACCTCACCAATTCATTTGGATAAGCTGGCCAGTGTACACCAGGATTTCCTTGTCTTCATTTCTCCAGCACTGGAATTAAAGTTGCACACGACACCACACCCAGCATTTATGTGTATTCTAGGTATCTGAACTCTGGTCTGCATGCTTGTGTGGCAAGCTGTCCACTCATTGAGCCATTTTCCCAGTCCCACATAGGCATTCCTTAGAGGAAATCAGGCCTGTGAGTTTTGGGGCCAGAGAAGAGACACCTTTGGAATTTTCAGCCTCTGGTTATTCTTCAGCTGTCTTCTGCCTCCTTGAGTCGGCTTTTGGGACCACTGTGTGTAAAATCATACCTTATATATATTCTGTTTGGGGCTTGGTATCAGGTTGCTCTTTTCAAATAATTTTATGCTAAGTGGTGGTCTTTCTGCTAGGATTTTTGTTGAGAGTTGAACAACAACAAAAAACAATGAAGTGGGGTTATTACTTAACCAGATCACCTCATGTCCAGACAAGCTGAACTGGTGCTTTGCTTGGAGCTGGCCTGGACTTTTCAGAAACTCAATTGTGGCCTTTATAAGGCTGTGCCTGGGGATATGTTTCCGATCTCTCTCAACTTTTGTTCTCGTGCAAGGGGGAAAGTGGAGCTGTGACAGATATATTGCTAGATAGCACACAAAACGAGAAAGACATGGCGTGAGCCATTCACGGAGACAGATTTACACTCCGTGCTGCCCTCAACCATAGATCCATCTATTTCAGACAAACAGCCTGCCCACCGTATTATATTTCCAACAGGGACACAGATTGGAGGAGAGATGCTGATGCCTTCTGTTTGGCTTCAGCTGATAGTGCTGTGCATTTTGCTGCAGTTGATTACTATTGTGGGAACAGGAAAGTTTATTTGGCCAAGGAAAGCTTGTCTCTAGATTAGAAGTGGAAGAAAGGAGATAGTGTTTGACTATGCTGTCACCTTGGTGAAGTATGTATGTGTGCTTTTGCTGGGTTTTGCTGCTTTCCAGCAAAATGTATTATCAGACATGCAAGATCACACTTATCTCACAATAAGGAAAACAAAGCGAGAGAGAGGGAGAGAGAAAGAGAGAGAGAGATTGATTGATCAAAGGTCAGTGTTTTGACATTCGGGGCTTATTTTTGGTTCTCTCCATGGTTCTGTTTCCTGGAGATACAGTAGCATTAACATGTGTGTTAGCCTCTTTTACTGACATTACATGGGAGAAATCACTGATAGTGGGGTTATGGGTTCTGGAACTGATCTGCCAGGATTTGTGCCCAGGCTCAAGCTATGTGATCATTGTGCCTCAAGTTACCTGTAGATTGTTCTATAAACTTTTCAGGTGTGAAAAATAACTGATTGCTTTAAAATCTTTACATTGGATAATTTTAAGGGATGAAAAAATTTGCTTTTGGGAATGACTTACATTTGGGATAAATTAGGAAATGAGAGGAGTGTATGTAGCTGAGTAATTCTATCTGCATGGAGGGTGTTGCAGTGAGGCTCATATTGCTGGCAGAAATCACCTGATCAAGAGCAGCTTTGGGAAAAAAGGGTTTGTTTTGGCTTACAGACTTGAGGGGAAGCTTCATGATGGCAGGGTGGCATGAGCCCAGGGTACACATCACCCCCTGGCCAACATAAGGTGGACAATAGTAATAGGAGAGTGTGCCCAACACTGGCAAGGGGACACTGGCAAGGGGACACTGGCTATAATACCCATCAGCCCGTTCTTAACAATATACCACCTCCAGGAGGTGTTAATTCCCAAATCTCCATTAGCTGGGAACCTGGCATTCAGAACATGTAAGTTTATGAATCAAACCACCACAGAAGGCCTTTAAAATGTATGACTGTCTATCTTAGGTTTCTAATAATGTATTAGGAGGAAGAGAACATCAACAGTAGAGTAGGATTTAAAATTTCAATTAATTCATCTTAAATGGAATGGACAGTTAAATGTTACCTTTCTCATAGTTTTAGAGATGAGAAAAAACTTTTAATTTTTGTCATTAAGATCTTCCAATGAAATCAGTTATTCTTTCTCAATTTCATTGTTTTCTTTTAACATTGTATGTTTGTTTTTACATATATACTACATTTTTGTTTGGTTGTTTATTTTTATTTATATTTATATTTGGTTTTTCAAGATAGGGTCTCAGCCCAGGCTGACCTGGAATTCACTATGTAGTTTCAGGCTGGCCTCAAACTCACGATGCTCCTCTTACCTTGGCCTCCTGAGTGCTGAGATTAAAGACATGCACTACCACACCCAGCCTGTTTATTTATTTATTTATTTATTTTTAAAATATTCATATTTATTTACTTATTTGACAGAGAAAGAGGGAGGGAGGGAGGGAGAGAAAAGGAGAGCGCCAGGGCCTCCAGCCACTGAAAACGAACTCCAGACGCGTGCGTCCCCTTGTGTATCTGGCCAACGTGGGTCCTGGGGAGTCGAACGTGGGTCCTTTGGCTTTGTAGGCAAATGTCGTAACCACAAAGCCATCCCCTCCAGCCCTGTTTATTTTATTTATTTATTTTTTCAAGGTAGTCTCAACTCTAGTCCAGCCTGGCCTAGAATTCATTCTGTATCCCAGGCTGGCCTTGAACTCATGGCACTCCTCTTACCTCAGCCTTCTGAGTACTGGGATTACATATGTGTGCCACCACACCTGGCTCATACTGCATTTTTACAATCAGGTATGTTTTGGGAGGTCATTGATTTTTTTCTGTCTTATTGGAAAAATGTAATTTTGCGAGTTATTCTTGTAATGGAGTGAATTGAGGCACACTGCTTTACACTAAGTAGAAATCTTACAGTAGTTGATCTTCAGAAGTAATTCATTGATTTGTGTCATCCATTGACTCACTTATGAATACCTAAGCATGGGTGGAGATGGTTGGGGTAAGCGCTTGCTCATTTAACTTGCTGTTATAATCCAGGGGGCACTTATACTATCTGACTCAATTTGAGTTCCCATAAAAATCTGATATGAATTTATCTTAAATTACTACTTAACATGACCATACTCAGGCTCGCTTTTTATTTTTTGCACATGTGTGCACACGCACACACATACAGATTCGTTAAAATTCTTTACTGTTGTGAAGATCACATTATAAAATTGTCATTTTGTTCAGATAGCTGCTAGGCATTAAGAGTGCTTGCCACACAAGCATGAGAGTGCCTGAGACCATCTGAGTTTGATTCTCAAGCACCCATGTCAATAGAAGGGTGTTGCCACACACATCTGTAACCCCATTCCTGTAGGAGCCAGGGAATGAAGAATCGTTGGGACTCGTGTAAAACTGTAGTTCCAAGTTCTTAAAGAGAGACTCTGTCTCAAAGAAACATATGGGTGAGTAATAGGGAAAGATATCTGATATTCTCTGGCCTCCACATGGGGCATATGCCTCTGTGCATACTTGCACATATATCACATGTCACCCTTTACACATCCTTGCAAAAACAATCTCTCTTAAGTATATGGTTCTGTTGTTGTGAAACAGGCCTCTAGAAAGCTTTTCATCTTTTGAATCTGAAATTTTCTGTTTGCATTAATAACAACTTCCCATCCTCTCGCTCCCCCAGGCCCTGCTCACCACTGTTCTACTACTGATGCCATGAATTTGACTACTTAAGTACATCATTTAAGGGGAATCGTACAGTATTTGTCTTTTTGTGACTAGCTTACTTCTCTTAGTGGGTTATCCTCAAAGTTTGTCTCTGCTGTGGTGGGTAAGAGTATATTCTCCTAGAGGCCAAATAACACTCCACTATATAATTATGTCATGTTTTTTTCCTTTATTATGTGTGTGCATGTGTGTGTGGGTGTGTGATACACTTGGGTTGTCTTCTCTTTCCACCATTGCTTAAGACAAGGCTCTCCTTTATCGTTTGGTTTGGCAGTGTTGTGTGTGCCAGTCTAGCTGACCCATGAGCTTCAGGATTCTCCTGACTCTGCCTCCTATCCTCATCGGTACTGTTGGATTGTAGACACATGTACCACTTTGTGTCCAGCTTTCTGTGGATGCTGGGGAATCAAACCTGGCCCAGAAGGCTTACAAACTAACACCTGTAACTGCTGGGCCATCTCCCCAGCCCATAATTATTTTCCACTTTTCCTGTGGTGGACATTTAAGTTGATGTTTCTGTGAATAGTGCTGATGAACTTGTGTGTGGCTGTCTGTTTGAGATATGTACCTCAAAATTATATTGTATCATAGGCAGTTCTGTTTTTATTTCTATTTTTTTGAGGTACTACCACACTAGTTTTCATACTGTCTGTACTTTACAGTCCCTCCAGTAGTGCCTGGTGTTCCTCAGGCCACCTTTAAATAGGCCTTTCCAAGCTGCCCATGGCTCTGTGGGGAACAGGGCAGCAATGATGAATATGACGACCTGTTGACAGGGCCATCAGGCCCTCAGAGTCAGCCTCATCACAAGTGGTGAATTGTCCTTCTGGAGGTCATACTGCTGGACCAGACCTGTATGTTGTCACTTCACTGGGTGTTGGTTCAAGTGCAGCGAATGAGTGATCTTAGGCAAGCAACCTCAGCACCCTCACTGCTGTTTACATAACTTTAGACTTCCTCATAATACTGTTTCTGTGTGGGTGGAAAGGACACATTTGACACCCATTTTGAGAAACTGAACAGCAGACCCTGTGCTTAAATGTGCTTAGATTAAAATTTTAGACTCATGATTGGAGCCTGGTGCTTTTGTGGCCTGGCACGCCGGTGGTGTGAGTATGAAGGTTAGAATCTCCTTAGAACTTACTGTTTTGCCCACCTATTATAGTCATATGGCCAAGTTAACTTGGAATAGGGGTGTTTTCTTTGCAGGATATATATATGGTTTTTTTTTTCTTTTTTTGGTTTTTTGAGGTAGGGTCTCACTCTAGCTCAGGCTGACCTGGGTTTCACTATGTAGTCTCAGGATGGCCTCGGACTCATGGCGATCCTCTGCCTCTTGAGTGCTGGGGTTAAAGGCATGTGCCCCCATGCCCGGCGCCAGCTAGGTTTTAACACTTGCATTGTTAATGCTGCCTGCTGTTATGTACAAGCGTTCCGTGGTGTCAATACCAGCTTCTTTTAGCCCTGAGTCGCTTCCTATTCTCATGTTTAGAAATTAGGCTCACATATTTGAAACTTAGGCAGTCTTTTCAGAGGTGACTAGCTCTTCCTATGCCTGACTTCTCACAGGCGGCAGCTGTGCCACAGCCAGCAGCCTTTGGTAGTTCTGTCGATCAGTGCGGATGCGGAGAGGGGAAGACCTACCCAGAAAATAGCTAGTTTCTGCTTGAAGGGTCCTCAAGTCCTTTTCAGCAGAGGGATGACACATGTTGGAACCTCCCTAGTCTCATTTCCCCCAACTGTGAGATGAAGAGCCTGTGCCAGGGTATGTTTAAGGGCCTTCCAAGTTGTAAGAGGCAGGCATCTTGAGACTGGGAAATAGCCTGGTAGGTTCTTAGGGCGTCTCCAGGAGAGGTGCCTTAGATGTATGGAGTCAGGAGGACAAACAGTGCTGAGTGTAGGCTGTAATGGGTTGTAAGAAGGCAGATTTCATATAAGTATAGAAATAATTTCCTGATAGTGTATTTTTGTTGTTGTTTGGTTTGTTTTTGGTATGTGAGGCTTCTATGTGTACAGTGTGCATGCCCCATGCATGTGAGAGCAGAGGTCAGAAGATATTGGCTGTCATCTGCTCTTCCCTTTCTGCCTTATTTTTTTTGAGGTACTACCACACTAGTTTTCATACTGTCTGTACTTTACAGTCCCTCCAGTAGTGCCTGGTGTTCCTTAGGGCCACCTTTAAATAGGCCTTTCCAAGCTGCCCATGGCTCTGTGGGGTACAGGGCAGCAATGATGAATATGACGACCTGTTGACAGGGCCATCAGGCCCTCAGAGTCAGCCTCATCACAAGTGGTGAATTGTCCTTCAGGAGTCATACTGCTGACCAGACCTGTATGTTGTCACTTCACTGGGTGTTGGTTCAAGTGCAGCGAATGAGTGATCTTAGGCAAGGCAACATCAGCACCCTCACTGCTGTTTACATAACTTTAGACTTCCTCATAATACTGTTTCGGTGTGGGTGGAAAGGACACATTTGACACCCATTTTGAGAAACTGAACAGCAGACCCTGTGCTTAAATGTGCTTAGATTAAAATTTTAGACTCATGATTGGAGCCTGGTGCTTTTGTGGCCTGGCACGCCGGTGGTGTGAGTATGAAGGTTAGAATCTCCTTAGAACTTACTGTTTTGCCCACCTATTATAGTCATATGGCCAAGTTAACTTGGAATAGGGGTGTTTTCTTTGCAGGATATATATATGGTTTTTTTTTTCTTTTTTTGGTTTTTTGAGGTAGGGTCTCACTCTAGCTCAGGCTGACCTGGAATTCACTCTGTAGTCTCAGGGTGGCCTCGAACTCTCAGCGATCCTCCTACCTCTGCCTCCGAGTGCTGGGATTAAAGGCTTTTATCAGCCCCACATGGGTCTATTTGGCCACTTTCTTTTTTTTTTTTTTTTTTGTTTTGTTTTTCGAGGTAGGGTCTCACTCTAGCTCAGGCTGACCTGGAATTCACTCTGTAGTCTCAGGGTGGCCTCGAACTCTCAGCGATCCTCCTACCTCTGCCTCCCGAGTGCTGGGATTAAAGGCGTGCGCCACCACGCCCGGCTCTATTTGGCCACTTTCTAATCCGAGGTAAAGTGAGCTGTTTGTCAGGTAAACAAGTTGTTGCCTACAGGAATTTCAGATAGAATATAGTATAGTAGGATACAGGCTTTTTAAGGACAATGCCATGGTTTCTGAGAACACAGGGTCTTCAGATACGTTTTTAGTAGGTGGTTGAGTTCAAAAGCTGACAATACTCATAAAAACTGCTGCTTTGATCTCTTAAGGTCAGAAGTAGGGTATATATAGGGCTGGAGAGATGGCTTGGTAGTTAAGGCGCTTGCCTGCAAAGCCAGAGGACCCAGGTTCAATTCCCCAGGAGTAAGCCAGATACACAAGGTGGCGCATGCGTATGGAGTTCTTTTTCCGTGGCTGTAGGCCCTGGTGTGTCCATTCACTCTCTCTCTCTCTCTCTCAAATAAATAAATAAATAATAAATATTAATATAAAAAAGAATAAAGAAAAAAGTAGGGTATATATAAAGAGGATCCAGGCCTTTTTTGCTCTATTGTTGAAATTGTTGTGGAGTGCTGAGTTCAGACCCAGAACAGTAGGGTTCAGAGGAAGTGACCAGGATGGGCTGCAAACACGAAGGCCACATGAACCAAAGTTAAGAGGGAGGGCAGTCTGTGCCTCCTGCTGTCTCCTATCCAAGAGGCTGTCTCCAGGAGAGGTGCCTTAGATGTATGGAGTCAGGAGGACAAACAGTGCTGAGTGTAGGCTGTAATGGGTTGTAAGAAGGCAGATTTCATATAAGTATAGAAATAATTTCCTGATAGTGTATTTTTGTTGTTGTTTGGTTTGTTTTTGGTATGTGAGGCTTCTATGTGTACAGTGTGCATGCCCCATGCATGTGAGAGCAGAGGTCAGAAGATATTGGCTGTCATCTGCTCTTCCCTTTCTGCCTTATTTTTTTGAGGCAGATGCTCTGTCTGAACTTGGGGCTCCCTGCTTTTCAGATAGACTAGCTGACTAGGGAGAGCCCCAATGGTCCTTCTGTGTATGCCTCCCTTTGTGCTAGGATTGCAGACATGCACAGCCATGCTTTTCTTTCTTTTCTTAAAATCTGGGGGTTGAACTCAGGTCTTAATGCTTGTGCAGTAAATGCTCTTAACCACTAAGCCATCTCCACAGCCCCTCTCACAGTGTCATTAAAAAAATAAAATGATGCCAATCTCTTTAAGAGATAGTGGGAAGAGATGTGAGCATAGGAGCTAAGCAACCATAGGGTCAGAACAGAAGACATTTATGTTTCATTGCTTCTTCTGGGGTGTTGGAGAAGGATCCAGTAGTAGAAAATGACAAACCTTAATCTGTCTAAAAATAATGTTAATTCCCATTATAATATCTATTATATTTTGTGATATAGGTCACAAATAGGTGTAGTTTTCTGACTTGATACTGAAATAATGATGATAGCAGTTTGAGGTCTAGAAGCAAGGGTTCTTAGCACTGGGTTCAAGGACTTCAAGAGATGTACTTTAAGGAGAAGGAGAGACTTTCAGAACTTTAAAGTGGTCAAGTGTGTGGTCAGAAGCAGTTTCCAAAAAAAGCACATACCCTTCATAAGTGTGAGAAACTTAAAAAAATCATGTTTTTCAAAATATTAGCTATATAATCGTAAGGCTACTAAATTGTCTTGGCACAAGTACTTTTGAATTATGAAGGTTTTTTTTTTTTTTTCAATGAAGAAGTCTGTCCTCGGTCACAAGTTATAATCATGTACATATCTTTTTGTAGACCCTGATAGTTTTTGTCAGATTGGCAATAGTGGCTCTGACTCAGAAAAGGTTTGGAACCACTGGTCTTGACATTTTTGGACTTAGTTCATGTAGAGGAACCATGTATGTCTTAACTTACTATACTGCCACCATTAGCCACATACAAATGATTTACAAAACAGTCTCATGAGGTTAGGCAATGTGATTTGGGTACACTTACATCTGTAGTAGATGGCCCATTATTTAGAGAGCATAACACCACAGGTGAGGGCTTCCTGTAGGAGTCATCATTTTGGAAGGAGGTTTCTCAGGTATATGAGTGTGTCTTCACAGCAGAAATTTGGATTATTACTTTCACCATGCCACATACTATATGTATAAGGTCTCTTTATTGGAAAATTACAGAACTATAAATGCTATAAATATACAGCACTAGACATCATGAGATTAGCTAGATAATCTTCAACAAATGAAGTTTTATGATGATTCAAAGCAAGCCATTTATATTTCAAAAGCAGGAATAGCAACATTGCAAAATAGTGACTGATTTAAGACCACCTTGAGGTTATAGTAATAATAAATTGTCTGGAGCGCTGTGAGACTTCAGAAGCCCAGATGTTAGTGTCTGAGTGCGCGGTGGGGTATGTGTGGGCACAGCTTCACGTAGCAGCACAAGTTCTTGGTGGACCAGTTCCAAGTTCTTTGTGTTTTCTGCTGACGTGCTGATTTTAACTTATCAAGACAGATTTTAAATTTTCCCAGCTTGCTTATTAGATGTGCACTAAGTAGTTCTCTGTCACACTAAAGGAACTGGTAGAGTTTCGTTTCTGGTCACTGGTGGTTCTAGGACCCAACTTTAAGGAACACCAGTGTAGTGGATGAGTTTACAGGAAAATGACATTAGGCATTTCGAGTAGGGCTATTACTTAGGAGGTTTTCCGCCTCCTATGATCAGTCTAAATGCCACTGATAATCATGTCCTTTCTTTTGAAATGTCCCTCTGTTTACCAGTCCCCTGTACCTAGCATTAAAGTAAGATCAGCAGCTGTGTGTGAGTAATTTCCCCCTTCTATTTGCTGTGCTTCTCCTAGTGCGTTGAAATACCCTGGCACTTTCTTTCCTTTTTGAAAACACAAAAGAGGATTAGGCCATATAATGGACTATTTATGTGTCAAATTAAACGTTTTACACCAAGGCTGTTTCTGAGTTATGTGAGCAGTAAAAATATGTATTAAGCTGCCAAGCCTTTTAAAAAATGCATATTATTTAGCTGATAGCCTGGAACAGTCTGATGGACCCATAATGGTGCTTTGAGTAAATATGCATTTGAACAATTTATGAAACTTATGTTTACATGTGTATTAAATAGACTGGATAGGGAGTGACCAAAAGTTATTACCGCTTGACAGCTGCTGTCTAGTGACCAATTTAAAGTGAATTGGTGGATTCCCCTTGGCGTGGAGTAAACAGGTTTCCCACCAGGGTGAGCTGACTGTGTAATCATCAGTGGGTGGGACCTCAGCCCCGGAGGCATATGTGTTAGCTCTGTGAGTCACTGGAGTCTCTATTCCACAATGACTTATACCTCAGACTCACACATATGATCTCTTTCATTTGTTCTGTGTCTGGAATTTCTTAAAACTCAGCAATGTTCACATAATGTAAGCAGCATGTAACACTATTTTGCTCTGGGGAATTGGAATTTTTATGATAATGTGTCCCTGTCCATAATACGTGTTTTCATGTTCTGTTACTTCTAAGCCATATACATATCTGCACATATGAAACTTATCCATATCAGGAGTTTAAATAACTGAGATAAAAATTACTATACATAGTTAATACATTTTTTTGTGTGCCTTATTGAATCCTTGGGAATACACACAGAGAGCTTGATTGAAATCTATGTGGTAGAAATAGCGCCATGGATTGTGAGGTCATTCATAAACTTGGCCAAGTCATTCAACTACCTTGTGCTGTAGATCTTCAGTGTAAAATATGAATCCTTTCTCTGCCTGTGGGGTTGCCATAAAAATTACTGATAATAAATGTCAGGTGTCC
This sequence comes from Dipus sagitta, assembly GCA_036346955.1. Lineage (NCBI taxonomy): Eukaryota > Metazoa > Chordata > Mammalia > Rodentia > Dipodidae > Dipus > Dipus sagitta. The sequence goes on from CM070771.1 coordinate 3,176,707, forward strand.
ACTTCAATAGTGGCTGGAAAGTCTCTTCTTCAGAAGGACTTTGCTTGACCTATAAAACAGTAGCTCCTCTTCTTGCCAGTCATTCTCTCTGTAGTCTGCTTTATTCCTATTAAAACACACTTTCGTCATCTGACTGAATAGGAGTTAAGTCTCCACTCAATGGGAAGCTTTGGATCTTCTTTAGATTTAACTTTCATTCTGTGCATTCCCATATCCATAGTTCTTAGAATAGTGCTTGTATGGGGCATGGCAGGTACTCAATAAATGTGAGTATAAATTTGTAGGTTGTTTATTTAGTAGTTGGTTAATAACATATCATTCATACTTTCATTGAGTGCCCTGCGCATACTTCTTGCTCCAGGATAGAAGCAGTGATTCTCTGTATATGGATTGCTGTCGAGGTCCATGTGCCAAGGGGCTGTTCCCATAGACAGGATGAATTTTCCCTTCTTTACAGCCAGGATGTGAAGGCATGAAGAAGTTACAAGTCTGTAAACATGAGTCTGACCGAAGTGCGCTGAGCCCACTTAGCTGCTCTCCTTTGCTCACTGTGTCATGAAGCAGAGCCCAGCAGGGCTGTGTGTATATGCGTGCGCGTGCTTGCACTTGTGGGGACAGTGGCATTGCTAGTGGCCCTATGGAATATCAGTAAAATACTTTTAATACCTCCCCCCTCTTCCAAGACAGGCTCCTGCATTGTCCTTAGCTTATTGGAGGTCTGTGGAGAGGACGAATATGGTTCTTGCATAGTCAACAGAGGACCCTGGAGAAAAGCGCACCTTGCAGGACTGTTTTCTTTGGCAGCTCCTTTAAAAGAGGAGTTGTTGCAGAGATGCCTGTCATTCAAGAGGCCACAGTTCTGATAGGACATATGCAGTGTGTGAATTAAAAGGCTACGTTGACTCCAGTAGGAGAATACCTTGCGTGAAAAGGCCTCTTTGAATGCATCTTCATCCCAAATAATTAAAAACATCAATACTTCCCTCTTTTTAACCTTGATGAAAGGATCATACCTGTAGCATTTTAAAGGGCCAGTGTACCTAGAAACAAGGTGCTCATGATGTCATCATGAAGAGTAAGAAGTTTGGAGTTGTATAAACCTTAATGCAAACCCGAGTCCTCTGCTGATGGTTTGTGCTGATCTCTGAGTCCCTTCTGTTCCTCATGTGGCTCACCCTGCAGGTCACACTCACGGATCCAGTTGTGGAGACTTGAGCAACAGGATGCCAAAAACACCTGTCAATGCCCAGTGGGTTTGAGGCAGCTAGCACATCTTAGCAGCCCATTTTGCCTTTTTTTTTTTTTTTTTTTTTTTTGGTTTTTTGAGGTAGGGTCTCACTCTAGCTCAGGCTGACCTGGAATTCATTCTATAGTGTCAGGATGGCCTCAAACTCATGGTGATCCTCCTAGCTCTGCCTTCCGAGTGCTGGCATTTTGCCCTTTTGAGGGTAGAGCCATAGGATATTTCTGGCAAGTAATGGAGTTACTTGGTACCAAAGAGAAACTTTAACTCATGCTATGACAATTTTTTTTTTTGTATGAGCATGGGATTCTAGAAATTAAGAGCAGATAATTTTCCCACCTTGGCTATGTGGGTTAGCAAAGCTTCTCACATCAAGAAACGAATTTGCCACCTCTGGACATGTGCGTACTTTCTGGCTGTTGATGAAGTCTGTTGCTCATCACAGGGTAGAGACCTTTCATGTTACCCTTGGTCACTTCATATGTTCGTCCAGCTGCTAGGTGCTTTTCATAAACTAGAACACAGGAGAGCTAGAAAAGACGTGGTGTTGGCACTGACTCAGCAGAGAAAGGATAAACTTTCATGAACCAGACTAGTGCGTCCAAGAGCTAGAAGAGACTTGGTGTTAACTTTCTCTCTCTCAGCAGAGAACCGTCAGACGTAGCGATTTGGGGCCTGATACAAGTCATGCACCTAGTTGATTAGAAAGTTAGAACTACACATCTGATTTTATTTTCCTGTTCTTTTTTTTTTGGTGGTAGTGGTGTTGCTGCCACTGCCACCACTGCCCCCCCCCCCCCCACTGCTGCTTCTGGTTAAATCTAGGGTCGTTGTGCTAAGCACACTTTACCACTGAGCTACATTTCTAGCTTCTGATTTTCACATTACTGTAGCCTGGTGGTTCTCAAAGGAGTTAGGGTTACAGTCCTCCGTCATCACTTGGATGCTTGTTAGATACAATATTTGACTCTCCCTCACCACCCTGTCCTTTCCACCACCTCCTAATCATACACTTTTTTATTTTTTAAAAATTATAAACATTTTTTGTGTGCTTATATATGTATGCACGTGTGTATGTGTATGTTGCTGCATGTGTGGAGACCAGAAGTCGATATTCTGTGTCGTCTCACTTGGTGTCTTTGAGACAGGGTCTCTCCCTCAATCCGGAGCTCCGTGATTCAGCTAGACAAGTTAGCTGGTGAGCCCCAGGGACCCTCCTGACTCTGCTTCTCCAGAGCTGGGATTACAGGAATGCACCACCACACACTAGCATTTTATGTGGGTGCTGAGGATTGAATCCAGGTCCTCATGTTTGTGTGGTGGGCACTTTACCCACTAAGCTATCTCCCCAGTCCCCAAACACTTTGATAGGCCCTCCAGGGTAATTCTGGTGGCTGCTCATGCTTGCTTACCACAACTGGTCTTTGCATTCATTCTCATCTATTTGATGGGTAGGTTCTGAGGCTTCAGGGAGATTGGCTGAGTTTTATAGGAAATACTAGGCTTTTATTTTTCTTTTAGACTTTTTCCTATTTTCGGATAGATAACGCCATTTAAAACAGTTTCATCTTGATGTAATGGCTCCCAGAGAGAGAGAGAGAGGGGGGAAGAGAGAGAAAGTATGTGTTCTGCCAGGGCAGGCAGTTAGATGAAACTGATGTTTGTATTGGTTCTAGAATTTGACCATCAAAACCAAATAAGAGATTTCTGGGTCTGTCTGTTGAGACTGTGATGCAAGGAGGTGAAGACAGGGAATCTTTAATTTTTGAAAGCTCTCCAGGTGGTCTTGAGGCCAGCTGTGTATGGAGAGCTTTGCATTAGAGGAACAAAGAGGAGAACGCCAGTCTCCATTGCTTCCCGTAAGTGGTGTGGCTGGCTCAGCTTCGTTACTCAGTGTTTGTGCGCTCAGTGGACGGCAGTCATCTCTAAGAAGTCATTACATCTGCAGAGGCCGACCCTCGGCGTTGAAACTAGATTGAAATTCATTATTTAACAAGGTGCCCTCACTGTTTATAGTTTCTGTATAGGTATGGCACTTGGAGAAAAGATTACTTTTTCTTTCTTTGAAAAAAGACAAATGTCTTTGGAATTAAGAGAAAATGAGGTTTAAAATATGTACTGTTTTATACAGCAGAACCTTTTTCAGGTATTTCTAGAAATGAGTATTCTATAGGAGAGAAACAGTGGTGCCCTCTGTTTGGTCACATGTGCATACCATCTGTTTAATCATCCTAAATATATTGACAGAGGCACAAAACATATTTTTTGTGGACTATACAGATATGACATTATATTCTTAGTTTTGAGATGAATAAAATATTTTAAAAAATCTTCATGTGAGAAATCCCAAGTCTGATGTTTGAATTAGGCTAGGTCATGAATTAGATAATTAGATATTTAAATTAAATTCCATGAAACATAGTACTTGTTAATACTACTCATTTTCAAAATAAATATGTTAATCAGAATAATGAACTGGAAAAATATTTAACATCAAATTTCAAGAATCTTTTTTTTTTTTTTTTGAGACAGGAGTTCATCTATACCATCCTGGCCTTGAACTCCTTCCTGATCCTCCTGCCTCCACCTTCCGAGTGCTGCTTTTCCAGGCATGGACCACTATGCCTGGCTTATGAGGTGCTAGGGATAGAAGACAGGGTGGTTATCCTGCATCCTAAGCAAGCACTCTCCCATCTGAATTTCATCCCAGCCCCCAAATCTATTCTTTTGAAAGTTAGATTGACGTAGACATGAGTAGGCTAGGCAATGTTTTTGTAATACTTTTTCACACTGTAATATACCTTTCGTATATTTTTCATTGTAATGTTTATTTTTGTCTTTGGTGTGAGTGTGTGTGTCGTGTGTGGCATATATGTGGTGTAGGCACATATGTGCCAATGAGCAGGCGTTGTGCACATACATGGAGAGGATGTAGGATGCGTTCCTCTCTTGCTCACTGACCCTGGAGGTTGTGTTGCTTTTTGTTTTGTTTTGCTTTGCTTTGGCTAGACTGGCAGATCAGGGAGTCCAGCAGCCCTCCTGGCTCTGCTACCCTCAGTACTGGGGTACAGGTTTGTGTGGCCACGCCTGACTTTTCATGTGGGTACTGGGCATTGGACTCAAATCCTCATGCTTATGCAGTAAGTGCCTTTACTCACTGAGCCCTCCCCCCTAGCCCCTTAATGATGTGTTCTAAAAATTAGGGGTTTTCTACTTCCTCCTAGAATAAACCTAATACATTTGACCAAAATTATTCTAATTTTGATTTCTTGAAATTGGGTATGAAAATTAGACAGTAGGCAGACTTTTTTTTAAAATAAAAATTTAGAGTGTGGTTTCTCTGCCAGAGGGGTCATGCATTATGGGAGAGGATAAGAGGTCTCTTGATTCTACAATTTATGTTTAGTATACAAATAGGAAGTTGCCATTCTTGGCGTTTTTGCTTTGTGGGCCCTAGAGGAAAATGTATTATTACTGCAACTTTTTGAAGTCTCTGCCCCTTACACACTGGAGCAGATCCTGGGCTAATGAAGCACAGGCATCTGTGAGGTCACTGTTCTCTGAGTTTTCTCCACCGCAAGGGTTAGCTCGGCTTTCCCTTAAGACATTCCACCTTATGGAGGCTCGGGCCCAGCTGTGCTGCACATGGCTGCTTGCAGAGCCCAGGAGCTTCCCTCTGTGGTTGACTCATTTTTTTAAGGAAAGCACTACTGAGAGACCCTTTCTGGGCGGCTTTCAATAGTTACAACCATCCATCCATCCACCCCCCACCCCGGGGCCTCTCACATTTTAAGCATGCACCCCAAACTAAACTATATTTCTGCTTAATTCATGCTTCCTTAGTGCTTGCCAAGCGTAGCTGAGTTGGGCAGCTTTCACTCCAGATTGACCCAGTCAGAGTACATATGCATCATATGCATGTTCATATGCACGTGGGAGCACGTGGGTTTGTAGGCATGTGTGTAAAGCGTATATGTGCATGTGGAGGTCAGAGGTTGACACTGGGCGTCAACTGCTCTCCACTCTATTTTTTGAAACAGACTCTATCACTGAACCTAGAAGAAACTCAGTGAATCAGCAAGATCAGTTATCCAGGCGCCTGTGTCCACCTCTTCAAAGTATTTTAAATGGTTTCTGGGGATCTGAACTAAGGTCCTCATGCTTGTGTAGCAAGCACTTTATCCACTGAGCCATCTCCCCAGGTCGAATGTAGAAGTTCTTTTCACACACCATGTTGAGTTATTTTCAGAATAGTAAACAGGATAATGTGGCTCAATGTCATCATGGTGCTGATGCTTCCATGTGAAAAACTTGTTCTCCTTTCTTTAAGAGCTCTGAATGTCCTTACCCACTTACCTACATGTGCTGTTAACAGTCACCAGCAGAGACTTTGGGACTCTCAAGGCCACAGACAAAGTATGAAGCTTTCCTGGATGTCTCTCAGTTGTTTCCACTGGAGATGAATGCAGGGTGACCTCCACTCTGCCCTTGGAGCCTGACCTTCTTGTCACTTTGTGTTACATTAATTTTCTAATGTGTTCTAGTCAGTTTCTAAGAAGAATTTTTTTCCTAGTGTCTCAGCTGCTGGCCTGATTTTTATATTTTCATTGGTAAAATATGTATATCTGTGCTGTGAGTGGAGAGAAACAGAAGGATAAAAACCACTGAACCAGGGTGGCTGATGCTGTTAATTAACATTACCATGAAGGCTGGCTCATGGTTAGGCATTAAGTTTTATTTCCATGCATCTAAAAAAATATTCAGAGTTCTCATGTTTAGCTAACTAATGCAGGTTTAGGGAGGGAGTGTAGCATATATGTGTATGCATAGAAACTCTTGGGCAGAAAGAAGTTCTTAACTTCAGCTCGCATTAGAATCACCTGGAATGCTTGTTAAAGCACAGATTGCTAGACACCATCCCAGTTTCTGATTCAGGATGACTGGATGGCACAGGAGAATTTACATTCCTAACCTCTTACTAGGAAATGCTGGTACCTTGCTGTTGCAGTCAGGTTCGTATTGCTGGCAGAAATCACCTGATCAAGAGCAGCTTGTGGGAAGAAAGGTTTATTTTGGCTTACAGACTCGAGGGGGAGCTCCATGGTGGCTGGGGAAAACGATGGCATGAGCAGAGGGTGGACATCATCCCCTGGCCTACATAAGGTGGAAAATAGCAGCAACAGAATATGCCAAACACTGGCATGGGGAAACTGGCTATGACACCCATAAAGCCCACCCCCAACAATACACTGCCTCCACCAGGTGTTAATTCCCAAATTTCCATCAGCTAGAAACCTAGCATTCAGAACACCTAAGTTTATGGGGGACACCTGAATCAAACCACCACACTTGCTTTGGGTACCACCAACCACTTTGGGATGTAAATTTTATACTCATCTTTGTCAAATAAAAAGGAACTGAATTTCATAGGCTCCCTTTGCTTAGAACCATTGGCTGTCTAAGCAAACATTTAATAAATATTTATATTCCGTATCCATGGGGTCTGCACACTGAGCTGGGGTGCACTGGAGAAAAAGAAATAGACCTAGTCTCTACCCTTAGGGAATTCAGAGTTGAGAGAATTAAGATAAGAGGCCCAGCAGTATGACAAATCTCCTGGAGGAGATGCCTGCATATGCTATGTGTGGTCTTTGCTTTTTCTCAGCTTTATACCTCAGGAATAAGCAAAAGAAATTTGAATGTTCTCTGTAGAATATTTTGTTAGGTCTCATTATTTTCTTCTCTTGACTCCCTGGGCATCCCAAGCTATGTGCTCATGATACTCCAGAGTCGATATGTTCCACTCTCTACCTCATCTTTCATGGAAACATCTGTCTTCCTTTTCCTTTTGCATTTTAAAATTACAGTTTCAGACACTGTCCACTGCGGCAGCAGAATGTGTAATAAGACCATGTTAGGAGATCTTGGTTGAACTGATTTATCAGACAGCTTCAAAAATTCATGAGGTGCCAAGGGGACTTTCTGTAGCAGGAGCAGCTTGCCACTTTTCCCTTCCTGTCTTCAAGTAGATCAGACATCTTGTGATGGCACAGAAGTTTTAGTGGAGACTTCCAGATCGTGGGCCTGCTGATTAAGACACTCTGAGACCTGAGGAGAAAGGATACAGAGAACAGGATGTTCCTTTCTCTCCTTTCCCCACCTTTGAGTGACTTTGGGTAAAGCAGATCTGTATATAACTTTAGAAATGGATAGAACAGTCTAGGGCAAGGTTCCTCTCTTGATGTCCTATTAATTCTCCTCTTCTTCCCCTCTTCTGTGTACTTGAAGATGACCTGGAACTTCTGATCCTCCTGCCTCCACCTCCCAAATACTGAGGTTACTGACAGAAACGCACCACCATGCCTGGTTTAATTGGTACTGGGAATTGAACCAAGGCCTAGTGTATGCTAGGCAAGCACTCTACCAACTGAGCTAAAAAAAAAAAAAAAAAAAAATCCTCAGTCCTCAACTGGTGCTCTTAAGGTGAAAAATTTCTTGGCCCATTAATAATTCTATTAGTAAGTTTTCCAGCTGTTGAAACCACTTAAAGGTGATAGGGTTTTAGTTTGGCTTATGGTTTTAGAGATTTCAGTCTGTTGTGGGCTGACTCCATTGCTCAGGGCCTGCTGTGAGGCAAAGTGCCTTGATGGCAGGAGAATGTGGCGGAGGAGGCTGTTCCCCAGGAAGGGGCCAAGGACAAGATAAAGTCTCCAAGAGTACTTCCTGAATGGATGACTCTGTTCCCCTCAACTAGGTCCTACCTCCCATGTTTCTACCACCTCTCAATAGTCCCTCAGATTATGAACCCATCAATGGATTAATCCATTAATGAGGTCAGAAGCCCACATGATGTAATCATATCCCCAAAGCCCTATCTTTGAACACTGCCATGCAAGCCTTTAACATAGGAATCTGGGAGCCACTCCAGATCCAATCACCATAACAATACTGGTCCCATAATCATAAATTCAATGAGGGGTGTGTATGTGTATATGTGTAAGAAACAGTGACATAGTGATTTCCTTCCTGTTCCTCTGAGAACCCTCTATAGACAGAACAAAGGATATAACCCAAACTGGCGACAGGTTACAATGCTTTTCCCATCCTATTGATTGCTCACTTCTAGTCTCTGACCTTATTTGCTACTTATTGATTTAGTAGAAAAGCAAATAATTTTCCCTAGATAGCACTTAAGGGAGCTGGGCTGTGATGACTGGTCTCTCAGGGGGTTTTAAAGTAGTGCTTCCTACTGAGTGGTGGCCTCCCTGCTACCCAATGTAGTCATCTGTGGGCTGGAGTAGGTCGGGGGGAGGTTCCTTCCTGGTGGGATCATGGATGTTACTGGCTGGCTTGGCCATTTGGCTGTGCTGTGAGAGGATACCCTGGATGTCTGGTGGGCTGCTACAGTGGTCTTACAGTTAACACATGAGCATGTGCACAATTCCTCCCCCTACCTCCCCCCACCCCAGAGATAATATCCAGTTGACACACAATAGACAAGACAGCCAGAACCATCTTGTTGTTAGAAGTTGTATTTTGAGATTTTAATTCATCCTCTTGGACACGTATATTCTCACAAATCAGTTCTAATCTTTTATTTGCTAACAGGGTTAAATTCTTTACAATTTCTGCCTCAGGAGGGGTTAGGATTGGGAACAGGTATTTGTCATAATGAAGCCATTAGGAGGTAGCATAGTTTCGGGAAGTGAAGTGGCACAGGTAATGTAATGAAAGACTAAGAAAGATTCTCCTGTGTCCTATGTGACTCCTAGTATCCTACTATTTTTTTAAATTTAGATTCTTATTTTTATTTATTTGAGATAGAGAGACAGAGAGAGAGAGAGAGAGAGAGAAAGAGACAGAGAGAGAGAGAGAGAGAGGGAGGGAGAGAGAAAGAGCAAATGGGCATGCCAGGGCTACTAGCCACTGTAAATGAACTCCAGATGCATGTGCCACCATGTGCATCTGGCTTACATGGGACCTGGAGAATCCAACCTAGGTCCTTAAGCTTCTTAGGCAAGCGCCTTAGCTGCTAAGCCATCTCTCCAGCCTGTATCCTACTATTTTTTAAATGTTTAATTTATTTATTTGAGAGGGAGAGAGAAAGAAGCAGACAGGGAGAGAGAGAATGGGCATGCCAGGGACTCTAGCCCTGCAAATGAACTCCATATGCATGTGCTGCCTTCTACATCTGGCTTACATGGGTACTAGGGAATCGAATCTGGGTCCTTAGGCTTGGCAGGAAAGTACCTTAACTGCTAAGCCATCTCTTCAGCCCTTTTAGTATTTTTTATGTTTACATCTTCATGTTTTTTTTCATTATACATCTTTGGTTAATGCTCAGTATGTCTTTTAAGATCATAGTGAAAAGCTTAATAGGAAGCAACAGGAACAAACCTTGGAGAAGGGCCACTGATATTTTGTGAATTATATCATCTGGGTAAAGGTAAAACTGGGGATTCATTCTGCTCATTGTGGCGCTGATGGGTGTGAGAATCAGCTTTCCATTGCAGTGACCAAATTCCCGGGAAAAACAGCTTGAAGGAATAATGATTTATTTTGGTTCATGATCTCAGAGCTCTTAAAGTCTTTGGTTGATTGGCCTGGTAGCTTTTGGGCATAATAAAGGAAAGCTGCTTACCTCATGGTGGCCAAGGAGGAGCGGAAAGGCTCAGAGTCCCATTACACCTCCCAAGGGCACACCCACAGTGACCTGCTTCCTCCAACTAGAACCCCCCTCCTAAAGGTTACATCGTCTCCTAGTAGTGCTGCTAGTTGAGGAGCAAGCCTTCCTGTCTGTGGGGACATTCTAAATCCAGACTGTAGCAATGAGCATTTTTGCTGATATTATTATTCCAAGTTATTTCTGTGTAAGTAAGATGTGATTAAAAAGCTGCAACTGGGTTGGGGAGATGGTTCAGTGGTTAAAGGCACTTGCTTGCAAAGCCTAAGGACCCTGGTTCAATTCCCCAGTACCTATGTAAAGCTAGATGCACAGAGTGGCACACACATCTGGAACTTGTTTGTAGTGGCAGGAGGCCGTGGTATGCCCTTTTTCTTTCTCTCTCTCTCTCTCAAGTAAATAAAAATAAAAAAAAAAAAACAGTATTAGCTGGGCATGGTGGTGCATGCCTTTAATCCTAGCACTTGGGAGGCAGAGGTAGGAGGATTGCCGAGAGTTCAAGACCATCCTGAGACTACATAGTTAATTCCAGGTCAGCCTGGACCAGAGTGAGACTCTAACTCGAAAAACAAAAACAAAACAAAACAAAACAAAAAAACTATTAGAAAGTATGTAGAAAAAAAGTTTTATCCTTGAATCTTCATGCTCTATTCCTTAGCTTCCTGTAAATACTCATTTTTAATCTATTAATTCTTATAGCATATGGAAGTAAATTTGTGTGTACTGTCTTATATTTCTGCCCATTATTATAAAGTAGTCATCAAGCTGTCAGCTTTGCGTCTTGCAACTTTCAGAGATGCAGCGTGGAGGTCATGCCATCTCAGGGGCCTCCTTATTTTTTTTGTAGCTGCATAATATTCCATTGCACAGTATTATCAACAGTAAGTTAGCCAGTCTGACACTTGAGACTTCTGATGTTAAAAGTATTGCTGTGCCAGGTATGGTGGCTCACGCCTTTCATCCCAGCACTCAGGAGGCAGAGGTAGGAGGATTGCCGAGAATTCGAGGCCACCCTGAGACTACATAGTTAATTCCAGGTTAGCCTGGACCAGAGTGAGACCCTACCTCGAAAAAAAAAAAAAAAGTATTGCTGAGCTGGACACATGGCTTAGCAGTTAAAGTGCTTGCCTGCGAAGCCTAAGGACCCAGGTTCGGCTCTCCAGGACCCACATAAGCCAGATGCACAAGGTGGTGCATGTGTCTGGAGTTTGTTTGCAGGGGCTAGAGGCCCTGCCGTGTCTACTCTTCCTCTAGCTGCCTCTTCCTCTCTCTCTAATAAATAAATAAAATATTTTTAAAAAGTATTGCTGCATTGGATTATTTTGATCTTACAATATTTCTACTGGGTAGTTTCAAGAATTGAAAATTGTCAGCCAGAACATATTTTCGTTTGTAAATTTGACACTCATTGCTAAATCCTTTAGTAGAGATTATACCAAGTCTTGTCAACGGGGCATATTGTTCATCTGATAGGATAAGGTGATATCCCAAAGTGGCTTTAGTTTGTGTTTCTCATATGAATCATGAGCCTCTTTTTTTTCTTTTTATGTCTAAGGTCTGATAGGATTTCCTCTTCTCTGATCAATAGCCTGGCTATATTCCTTGCCTGCTTTTCTGCTGGTGTGTTTTTGGTAAGTATTTGAAATCTATTTTGAAATGGTTTTAGACCTGTAGAAAGTTTTAAAGATTGCTGAGTGGTGAAAGGTGTTTTTTTTTCTTTCTTTCTGATGCCATCAATTTTCTTATTTATTTTTGTTATGCTGAGGATGGGATCCTAGGCTTTGTGCCTGTCAGTCAGGCAAGCACTCAGGCAGTGAGCCACATCTCCAGGTTCAACTCTTAATTATGTTCTATGGTTGAAGGAAGGACAGGTCTCCTGGAATCCCAGGGCTTGTCATGGATATGCCAACCCAAAGGATGTAGTCAGAGGCATGATGCCTTGGCTGCCTCTGGGGATTTTCCATGTGGAGTGACAGGCTGGGGCCACTCTGCTGAGCTCTGTCTGCCCTCCATGGGGAAGCATGTGCTTCGGAACCACTCTTCCATTATTCTTCCTTGACTCTTATCAATTATTAACTAGAAAGGTTATTAAAGTGAAAACCTTGCCTTGAGTTTGTATTTCTTGAGATTTACTTCCAATAATAAATGTGGTTTTCCAGTGACTGAATCTTTCATACACCAAGTTTTGAACACATTAAATACTGGGTGCTTTCTCGCCCCCTCTGCATCACGTGACAATTGAGATAAACTGAGCAGCTGTACTTTTCCTGGAGCTTCATGCGTTCCTTCTGTTTTGTGAGTTGGTTCTTAGAGTCAGGAGCTTAGCATGTGGAAGCAGAGGTCCTTTGCTCAGATGGAAACATGTCTTGAAGCATGTCCCACAAGGGTGTAACCAGCCTGGAAGTGAAGCACACTGGCGACGGAATAAAACATACTGGAGTTAGATTCCTGCTGTGCCACTTCTAGCTGTGTCACCTCAGACAAGTTATTAACTTCTGTGAGTGTCCCTTTCCTCATTTGTGAAATGACAATAGTAATAGTATCTGCCTCATTGAATGGTGATGTGGATTAAGTGTGATGATACCTGTGAGGTGTTTAGCACAGGTGAGAGCAGAGGGCCCAGTCCGTGATGACTGAAAGGTATTGCAGGGCCTGGGAGTATTGCTCAGTGGTCGAGCACCTGCTCAGTGTATGCGAGGCGCAGGGCTCACTTAACCAGCACTGCAGACAAAGCAGAACCACACACCAAAGCCAAAGCAAAACCCTGGGCATGTAGAGCAGTGGCTTGGGAGGACACAGGGTAAAAGAGCACTTGTGTTGATGTGTCTTGTTTATCAGCTGCCCTTGCTTCTGGATTCTTTCTCTTGTGAGGAACTTACCCACTGCTGGGCGAGTTCACTCAGCCAGTGCTACTTACTTCAGAGGCTGACTCTAAACAAGATGAGTGCCAGGCTGCAAGAGGCCCTCGGGGAGATTGCATTGTGATAGAACCACGAGCTAATAAATGCAAGACTGGGGGCCACCACTGCCGTCCTAGTGCACTATGAGGGTGCACAGACTCTCCATGTCTGAGGTGGTGAGGACATGTGTTGTGTAGAGGGTGGGCATATGAGCTGGAAAGTACTCAGTAAAGCAGGGAGGGGTGGAGAGGTATGGGTTGTAGCCACTGATAACATTTCCGTAACAATCTTCAACTAGGGAAATCTCAGCAAAACAGCTTTGAGATGTTCTCTCCAGGTTCTATCTGAAGAAATGGAGGATCAAATGGACTTCCTAAGGTCACAAAGCTCTGGTAGAATGGAACTTTGACTCCAGGTTTCCTGGTTCTGATTTTTTTCACATGTCTATGTTTGTGTTTACATGTGCATGTGTGTGTGGTATGCATGCACGTGTATGCGTGTGGAGGCCAGAGTTTGCTGTCAGATGTCTTATTTGATCACTTTCCACCTTATACTTTGAGATAGCATCTCTCATTTGAACCCAGAAATCACCAAATTCAGCTAGACTGGCTAGTCCGAAAGCTCCAGGGCTTCTCTGTTTTCGCCTCTTCGGCCCTGGGATTATAAGCATGTGGGGTGAGCAGCTTTCCTGGGAAGCACAAACCTCTGCTGGTGTGGTTCTCCTTTGCGTGGAACCACGGGACCAAGGAGAAAAGCAAAGGCCGGGCAGGAAGGAGGGGAAGTATGTGCATGATTTTCACAAAAGGCAGTTAGAGGTCTCTGAGAGGTGTGTCTTCAACATGGGAGGTGGGCAGCATCTGCAACCCAGGGGACAATTTCTCAGTAGGGCATGCAGTGTGTGAGGACTTCTGTCACCAGGCTAATGACTACTACATGGTGTTTCTCAACATTGCACTTGGGGTGATTTCTGTTTTGGGTACGAGCTGATGTGAACCAGTACCACCATTGTTCCCTGAGGTCTTGTTAGATGTGTGGTGCTGTCCTCTGAGAAACAACTATTGCCATCTTTATCCAGAAGCTGCACCCGCTCACCATAGATGCTTGAGCCTGGGCCTGTTGACAGTCCCACATAGGCAGAGAGAGCTCTCAGGCCCTCCTTTGCCAGCTGTGTGCAGTGATGCACGAGGTGTCATGGTCTCGGGGAGACGAGCATGTAGTGGAAGGTCAAGGCACAGGGAGCTTTGTCTGTGCAGCTATGGGGAGTTGTTGCCCATGCTTGGTTTACTTTTTGATGCTATAGCTGTTGTGGGGCATCTGTTCTCCTATAACTAACCTCTCACCCATGCTCTATAAGGAAGCCCAGTTAGCTCACTGGTTCATCATAGTGAACTTTGGTGGAATTGTGCTTCAATCGCTGTGGCTGGGAGAAGCATATGCTTGCTAGTGTCTCCCCAGAACTGAATTCATGTTACAGTGATTTGGGAACCCTCTGCTTTATACAATCAAAAATTCTGAGGCAGTGAGGAGTAGGGATGTGTACTTTAACAAGCTTTCTATGTCACTTGTTTTCATTTGAGGATTTTAGTGCAGGGGCCCTTTGAGGTATTCTTATGGTTCTCTGCTTATGTGAGCAGTGTACCATTCAGTAAGCATTTGTTGAGTTTCTCATACATAGGCACAACACAAGGTTGACTCCTGCATGGGTCCTGTCTCTCTGGGAGCTCACAGTCTAGAGGAGGCAGCAGAGTTTTTTTTTTTTTTTTTTTTTTGGTAAGTAACTAGTATAGAAGGGCTGGGGATATGCTTGTCTAGTATTCCTGAAGCCCTGTAACCCTATAACTTGGAAAGTGGAGGCAGGAGGATCAGAAATTTAAGGTCATTCTCTGCTACATTGTGAGTTCAGGACCGTTCTGGGCTACATGAGAAAGTGCTTAAAAAAAATCCAAAGCAATACATATAGCCAGTATTCAGATAGAAAATGTTAAAGGCCAGGAGAGGAGGCCCAGGGAGTACCTGTGACTCTGAGGAGGGTGGGCATTTCTGCATGTGTGTTCAGGGGCAGGTAGCAGGTAAAGCAGAGGAGCTTGGGTTGTGCTGGGGCTCCTGGGTTTTGCTCCTGCTTTGGAAGCCTGTCTTTGGTTAGCTCATGGCCAAACTCCTGTTACACTCCCAGTTTGCTTTCCTAGTTACGTGCCTGAATCTGCTTTATTGGTGTGATAAGTGGTTTAAACCATGGCAGGCTTACGAAGATGACTCAAGGAAGGACATCCCAGCATCTCCTTTTGGATCTCTTACTGCTGTCTCAAAAGTTCGCATATCTACCATTCTGTAAAAGAAAAAGAATTGATTTGTCCCTGAATTTCCATGCCTGAGCCTGAGAGAAATATAACTGTTGTGCGGACTTTTAGTGTACTGCCTTCAACCTAGATTTAGAGCTGACCCATTGTACCTTCAGAGTGGGCTGGGTGGGAAATAGCAACAGATTGAAGAGTCAGAGGAAGCTGTTTGCTGTCTTCTGGTGGCATGGTTGGAGCTGAAGTATGAGTATTAACACAGTTTGCTTAAACAATAAGCCCCAGGGAAGATCAGAAATCCTACATGCTAAAAATAAAACTCTCTGCAGTTGTATTCATTGGTTAGGAACATGGTCTCTGCTGACTCTTTCTAAAGAAGTATATACCTGTTAGGATATGAATTAGATAATTAGGCAGAGTACCTTTTCTAGAATGTGAAAATACTGACCTGGCTAGTAAACTTAATTATATCTTTTGTCATTTTCTACTGAAGGAGATTTCATCCAGGGAAGTCATGCTTAGGCTCTGAAATGTACCTTGATTATATTCTGTCCTCCCTCCCAATCCCGTTCTTCTGGCCCAGCCACTTGGTATTCCCTTTGACTTGCCATGACTCCACCTCCTGTCTCCCAGCTGCCCACTGTCTCACCACATTGGTGTTTCAGAAGTCCCGAAATCTGTATGTTTAAATGGTATATAAGAAACCCTCAGAGGAAGATCAGGGATATAGCTCAATTGGTAGAGTGCTTGCAGAGGCTCCTAGCACAGCTGTAATGCCAGAATTCAGGAGGTGGGGGCAAGAGGATCAAAAGTTCAAGATCTGCCTTAGCTTCATAGAGAGTTCAAGGCTTGCCTGGGTACATGAGACCATGTCTGTTGACCATAGAGCACACCCATTTTCTACCCTCTTACTGTGTAACTGGGACCATGAGCATACAACCGTGATCCCCAGCCAGGATTTTCAAAACTTCTCAGTATGCCACACAAGGCTCCTTGCAGTTTGCCTGAAAGCATGCTCCTAGGCCTTTTCTTCCCTGTAGTGTAGCCTTCAAAAGTATCTGTCATGTCCAGTACAAAGACAGTCTAACCAATAGCACCCTACATTGATGGGGATCAGATTGCTGACACTCATTCTCTGGGTTACACCACTATGTTCAGGCAACAAAAAGAGTTCTATCATTTGTAGGTCACACATCCTGTGTTAAAGCTGGGGTCCACATCCAGATGTTTTGATATTCTAACTCTGGGTCCTTGTAGGTCTCTGTGCTTCCCTGTTGTCTCCTAGCTCCAGAATGCCTTCCTCCATTTTTCCGGCAGGCCCAGTGGTTGGGTCTTTCTGTGATTTGAAGAATATATTGCCAAGATGAAGTCTGATGAATTGGTACATGCACTCATTTCAGCTATGCCAGGGTGCCCCCTGGCATCAGCCAATACACATGAATCAAATACCAACAAATAGTTGGCCTTTCATTTAAATCCAAGCACAAATTCAGTTGAAAAATTTGGAAGGGATCTGTTCATGGGAGCCTTTTCTTAACTGCTCAAGTGCTGGCTGGCTGAGCTACGCATTCATTAGTTAGGGTTGCCCTCGGGTTACCCCAGAGACCAGGGCACTTCAGTTCTGGAGGCTGCAAGTCCTCAGCAGGGCTGGTTTCTCCCAAGGCTGCGCTCTGCATGGCGGGTGGCCACCATGCCTGTGCTCACACAGTATTCCCTCTGTGGCTTTGCATGTGCACATAACGACCACAGCCATAGCAGACCAAGGCCCACCCTAAATACCTTATTTTAACTTTACCCCCTCTTTAATGACCTATAGTACTGACCTCTGGTATAAAGACCCCATCTCCAAATACTATTAGATTCTGAAGGTACAAGGGTTTAGGACCTGAGCATGAAATTTGTGGGCATGCGTTTCAGCCCATAATGGTGAATGTGGGTATTCTCTATTCTCTCTTTTCCCTTTCTGTCTTTTCATTTTGTTTTCTTCCTTTGGTTTTATTGGAATGTGGTCAGGATAAGTGATTTAGAAGGAAAAAAATACCTTGGGTACAATTTAGGGGTAAGCTGATCTCAGGAGAAGCAAAAGCTGTTGGTAAAATTGAGATTAAAATATATTTTAAATATTTTGTTTATTTGAGAAAGAGCTACAGAGCAAGAAGGAGAAAGAGGCAGGCAGATAGAGATATATAGATAGATAGATAGATAGATAGATAGATAGATAGATAGATACATACATACATACATAGATAGATACATAGATAGATACATAGATAGATAGATGGAAAGAATGAATCAGCATGCCAGGGCCTCTAGCCACGGCACACAAACTCTGGACACATGTGCCACCTTGGTCATCTGGCTTTACATGGGTACTGGGGAATTGAACCTGGATCCTTTGTCTTTGCCTGCAAGCTTCTTAACCGCTAAGTCACCCCTCCAGCCCGAAAATGAGATTTTGATATTGTCTATAGATTGGTATCATCCTGACCCATTTTGTTCTGGTGTCCTGGACATATTAAAGCTAGCTTTTCTGTAGGGGGCTAGGAAAGCATCTGTTCTGTGGTGAAGTGAAACGGGACAAGCCTGCAGGCAGAGCTTTTGCCTTTCAGCTCTTCTTTCCGAAGCGAGCAAGAGTTCTGGTGAGCACACATAGGGCAGGGGCCATGACAGTTCATTCAGTCTTGGACCTTCTGTCATGGATAACACCCTGCCTGGCATCTGCCAGATGCTATAAAATATTTGTCAAGTTGATATACTTGGGTCAGATACTTTATTCTTCTCCATACCTTGTGTAAGTTTTCCACTACTGTTTGTTAATTCCTTGTCCTCTCCACCGCCTAATTCTTACCTTATGTCTTTTCTTCACATTCTCATTATAATTATCAGGTAATTTATTAAGTGGAGACAAGCTTAACTAGACATTAAATAATTGCAGGTGTGCAGCTGACTTGAGCTGCTGTCCTGTAAGTAGAAGCTCACAGCTGCTTTTGTAGTATTGTGTGGGGAGATTCCAGTTAGGTGTTTGGTTACGTGATACTGTGCATATTATAGGGTAAAAGAAGGTGGAAGCTTTTGCTCTAAGCAATGTACAAAGGCTGGTATGTTCCCAGGAAACCAGCAGGAAAGGTTCTAGGAGGTCAGGCCTTTGCAACCCAGTCTGATGCTTTTCACTCCCTGGAATTTCTTCATTTCCTTTGCCTTTTTCTTGATAGGTAACATTGAATTACCCTTCACTTGAAACCAGCTGTAGCTTTCAACTTTCTTTTTGATTGTTGCTGCTATGTTAAGAAAGGTTTTTTTTTTTTTTTTTTTTGGTTTTCCGAGGTAGGGTCTCATTCTAGCCCAGGCTGACCTGGAATTCACTATGGAGTCTCAGGATGGCCTCGAACTCACGGCGATCCTCCTACCTCTGCCTCCGAGTGCTGGGATTAAAGGCATGCGCCACCACGCCTGGCATTAAGAAAGGTTTTACTCGGTAGTCCAGTGTAGCCTTTAACTCACTGCATATCCCTCATTGGCCTCGAACTCATGGCAGTCCTCCTGCTTCTTCCTTCCAAGTGAGTGCTGGGGTAGTAGTCATGCGCCAACACATCTGTCTTCAACTTTATTTTTGTTATCCTGTTACTGTCAAAGCAAGGTTTTTCCACTTCTTCCTAAGAGACTGGCAGTGATTACAGCAGTTAGCTCCATCTGCTTTTTGTACAAATTTGCCCCAGCCACAAGAGTAGTTGCTGAAAAAATGTACATTTTAGCCTTACATTTGCTGTAGTGTACCCAGTCTGTTTTCTTTGGCTGGTTTTGTTATTTATCACAATTGCCAGAGGTAAACATGAGTTATGTAGCATGGGCCTTGCTCCATGCACAGCTTAGAGCAGGAAAGTAGTGAAGGACTGTTCCATCACAGTTATGTAGAAAGACTTGTTTTCCCTGTGTGTGGGTCAGCTCTGAGGATGTACAGGTTTAAAAATGTTAGGCTGTCATTTGCCAGCTACAAAAGTTTGAGCGTGCTATTTAAGTGTGTGTATGTGTGCGGTGGGGTGTTGGTGATTGAACCTAGGTGGATCATTAGGTAAGTGCCCTAGCACTGAGCCACACCCCAACCCCAATCTTGGAATTCTAGATTAGTAGTCTACCACTGAGCCATGTTCCCAGCAACTTACTTGTGGATTCTAGGCAAGTGCGCTCTCTCTGAACAATACCTTCATTTCCCATTTAAATGTCTTCATCTTTAGTTTTCCTCATCTAGGTAGTTGTAAGGGCTAAAGAAATTTGATAAATATTTGCACAGTGTATGGCAGGCTTTTATTTGGATGTGGAGGACATTACGTTTGTGAACACAACAGGCTAAAATTTTCTACTCTTAAGGAATTAACATGCCTGAACATGGTTTTAAATATCAATCAGTCAATGTTCAGTGTGTAGGAGGGCATGAGAGCTACTGTTTTTTTCCTAAATATTTTATTTTTACTTATTTGAGAGACAGAGAAAGAGGGAAAAAGAGAGAGAGAGAGAGAGAGCACCAGAACCTCCAGCCACTGTAAATGAATTCCAGACGCATGTACCACCTTGTACATCTGGCTTATGTGAGTTTTGGGGAGTCGAACCTGGGTCTTTAGGCTTCACAGGCAAGTACCTTCACCAGTAAGCCATCACTCCTACCTGAGAGAGCTACCATTTATGAGAAAAATATAAATACTTGCATAATACATTTTATTTTGGCAACTTAAGCCCCTTGCCTTGCACACTACCTTAGGTCCCATATTTGGTCCCATTGTTAGGTGTGATCATTCATCTGCTGCGATGGTTTCAGCTGTTAGACAGAGAGTGGCTTGGATATGTGCTTGTGGACTTTGGTGTTTGGAACATTGACCTCAGAGCTCCTCCTGGATCACTGCTTCATAGGATGCCTCTGCAGGTCCAGAATCAGACTGGGAATGAGCTCTGAGTGACATGTTTGATCCTCTGAGTCTCTATGAAAGCCCAGTTTGATCACGCAAAGTCTGCATGGCGGAGAGAGGCCACTGTAGTGCTTAGCTTACCAAGCCCTGTCTAATGTCACTGCTTTGTTGATACCTGCAGAAACACAAGTAGAAAAAAATACCCCAGGGCATTGGATTGATCAGCATCCCTGAACTATTTTTTTCATGGGTGATCAAAAGAAAAACCTTTCTAAGACTTTCTCTTGTTTTTGTGGTTGACTAGTAAACATAGAATGATGATCTTTCAGAAGCACTGTGATAGCTTTCTCACATCCTAGTACTAACCAGGCCTGACCCTGTCTAGCTTTGGTATCAGATGAGATTGGATACATTCAGGGTAACCATAGAACTGTGACAGCTTTCTGAGAGTGTGTGTCTGCTGTTCAGACATAGAAGGTGTTGGTGATCATACATCACTTCCTATGGGGTGGAATGGGTCTCATCTGTGAGTCTGGAGCTATCTGTAGGGATGTCAGTCACTTCCTCCACCCCTGTCATTGCTAAGTATTGGGTCTACATTATTAGGAGTATTAATATTTAAACAAGAGTTGACACTTTGTTTGTGTTATTTTTATTTGTATGTGTTTGTGTAAAATCAAGTTTGTGTGTGTGTTTGCACACATGTGGGCATACATGGGTATGTGGAGGGGCCAGAGGTTGAAATTGGTTATCTTCTTGGAGGCAGGGTCTCCTGGTTGAACCCAGAGCTTGCTGATTTGACTAATCTATCCAGCTAGCCATCTTGCCCCAGGGATCTGCTGGTTTTACAGGTTGGCCATTGCACCCACTTGGCATTTATGTCCATGCTGGGAACCCAAATTCCAGTCCTCACGTTTGTGTGCCATCTGCCAGCCCTAGTCTGCATTCTTTTATGAAATATATCTGGTTAAGGTTATGATCCCATTATATATGATAATGAAAAAAAGCATGTTTTGTGTTTTTTTTTTTCTATTGAATTTTGTTTTAGGAAAGCTTTGTAGATATTTTTGGAGAATGTAGAATTTGCTTCCATAAGAACCCTTTGGGAAAACTGGGTGTCTCCGACATGCAGTGAGTTCTGCATTGAATCTGTACAGTAGAGACATAACATTTTTGTGGAAGTTGAGAGAGGAACATGGCATGCTTGCTTATCAGTCATCAGAGTAGCTCAGACATCCCTGATGGCTCAGCTGAGAGCCTTGCTGCCTGGTTGGGTGCTTGTGCACGAAGTAAGTACTTGCTTCTCTGCTGAGCTTGGAACAGGTCACAAAGCCCCATGCAGTGGGGACTGTTGCAATGAGCTGAGCAGCAGGATTGCTCAAGTCTGGCCAGTGGCCAAGTTCAGATTACCTTGGAAGATTTGACTGGAGGGCAGAGAGGAAAGGTTTATAAAACTTCTTTCTTCCTCGTTGGTGGCATTTATCCTTGGGAAAGCAGACTGAGGCTCTTGTGTGCCTTTCCCAGGAGCCAGCTAGCAGAGCACATCTGGTTGTAAGCACTTGGTGTGAATCCCAGGAGGAGGTTTTCTGTGGGTGCTTTGTGTAAGCCACAAGCCACCTGTGCTACAGTTCCAGGTGGAGTTAAAATTGCCCCTAGAGGAATCAGTTAGCCTGGGTGGGTGGTAACAATGAGTAGAGTTGTATAGCAGAGCCAGTACCTTCTCACCAGGGTTAAGTAAAACTCCTTCTCATAGTTTGGGAAAGTTTCACCATAGAGCACTGTCCTCAAAAACAGAGGGTCATTCTTCTGTGAGCCCTTAAAAGTAATGCATGTCCAGAGTCACCTATCAGAGCACCCAGCAGTGGAGGTAAGAAGGAGCTGGTTGCAGGTATGCTCTTTCTTTCCTGTGGGTGGGCCAAAAAGGTGGGGGAAGAGGTGAATTTTCTTTGTGCTGAATTTTTTCACCATGAGGACTTTATTTTCTGTTAAGTAAAACACACCAGAACCATCAGCTTTATTAAGAAAGAGAGGACTGTGGGGGAGTTAGAAGCAAGCAAAATACCATTCCCATTTCTCAGGAAACTTTTATGTTCCTTCTGAGCAGTGTCTGTTGAGCAAATTTAACTCACTACTTCTATAACATTGCACACAATTTCTTTTATAGTTTCCTCCCTTTAAAATTTTCTGGGACATGCCAGAACCTTCCACAGTTAGGTAAATAAAACAACATGAGTGTGAAGTGATCTGAAATGATCTAAAGCCAGTGATTCTAAGTTGACTGCTGGTGACTTTGTTCAGAAGGCCATCCCTCTTAAATTGTAGGAAGATTGTTTTCTAGCTCCCTGTTGTCAACAAACAAAGAAACATCAAATTAAACAAGTCCCCTAATTCCCATAAGTAATTTCTAAATTGTCCCTTTACGTACCTTCCTTGTGTGCTGCTTGTAACTGAATCTCACTGAGAGAGCTACAGTTTGTCAGGGTTTAGATCTTAATTAGCTCACGAGGTTGCATCCTTTTGAAGTCCAGGACCACAGGTTGTTGGCTAGTTTTCCTCAAGCAATTAAAATGCCCACTGTTATAATTAAGCTTGTTACCCATTGTATGTTCTACTTATAAATTGTATTTGGCAATTAAGGAAACAAGAGACTCAGGCTTTTGGCTTGGCTGTTTGGGATATAGTAGATTGGCTTCCACCTCAGTCTCTTAGGAGAATGACTGGTATGGGTACCTGGGTAGTGCACCATGTTGTAGACCCTTCAGTTTTTATTGATATACCATGAATAACATTACAGGATATTACATTACAGAATGTTACTTCTGTAATAATAATTACAAAATTTTGAATAAAAGTTACAGTTTGGGAATGTGAATTCCTGGTTATATGCTACCAGGTAAGGGAGTCAAAAACCTCAACTTTCAAATGGCAGTGAATTTCTTGGTAGAAAATGCTTTTGTGTGTGTGCGTGTGTGTGCGCATGTGCGTGTGCACGCCCATGCTGGCAGTCAGTGGAGCGTGTATGTGGGTGGGCGCAGAGGCCAGAAGCTGGCATCAGGTGTCTTCCTCGGTTGTTTTCCACCTTATTCTTTGAGATAGGTTCTCGCTGTGTCTCTCTTGCTGAACCCAGGGCTCACCAATCCCAGTAGGCTAGCTGGCCAGTGAGCCTCAGGGATTCCCTGTCTCCACTTCCCTAGCGCCGGGATTTCAGGCATGTGCCACTGATGCAGGATTTTGGGGTTCAGGAGGGGTCTCCCAAACTTACAAACCCCAATTTTAGGTCCTTGTTTTTTTTGTAACAAAGAATTGATAAAAATGGACTCAAGAAGGATAAATTATGAACCATTGAATTTATTTAAGGAGAAATCATAAATTGTGGGGTTTAAGGAAAACTGAGGTCTAGGAGGAGGCTGGAGCAGAGTCACAAGCATGCGGTAGATAGGAAACACACACTTGTGTGGAAGGCCCAGCACAGTTCATGTGGTTCATTTAAGAGAAATGGAGGTTTAGGAAGAGGCTGGAGCAGAGCCGCAAGCACGTGGAAGACAGGACCTCGGAGCTTATGTAGGGAGATTTCAAAGAACCACACACTCATGTGGAATGCACACACAGCATCCGCCCTGAGCCTCCTGAGAAGAAAGTCGAGAGTAAGTGGTGATGATTTAAGGAAATTCGGATGGTAAATGGGTAGTAAATAGAGTTAAACCCATGGTTACCCCAAGTTTAGAGAAATTACCCATGTGGTAGATCCAGAGTGTAAAGGAAATACACATGTGGTAGACTCAGAGATCAGAGGAAATCATACATGTAATTAGAGTGAGAAGTTACCCCAAAGCATAAAGCAGAGGCAAGCTGAAAAGCCAGGCTGGGTAGGGAAAGCCAGACTTACATGTGTCTAGACAGAGATCGCCGGCAGAGAGAGATGGGAACAGCCTGGACAAGCCTTTATAGTTGATTAAAAATACATTCTTTTTGTCACATTCAGGTATGTTAGGGGGAAGACCTGATTGGTTTGCAGATTCAGGGGCTGACCCAAAGTCCAGGTAACCTAGGTAGTGTGCTAGACTGTGAAGGCAGTAGGGGGCGCCGCAGCCATTGTCGATGAAGCTGGATCAGGCATGAGTTCCATTCCTGCCAAGATGAGGGCATTTTCTGGTTCTCTATGGGCTAATGTCCCTAACTGAAGCTAGCTTTCTCCTGAGACTCCTTCACCACCACCACACCTGGGATTTTATGTGGTGCTGAGGATTGGAACTTGGTCCTTGTGATTAAGCACTTCTCTCACTGAGCTATGTCCCCATTCCTGAGAAAGTCCTTTTGAAGAAACAATGTTCCGTCTTTAAGAAGACAGAGAAAATGTAATCTGTTGAATTTTAGTATGGGCCTGGCCAGGGCATGTGGGGAGAAATGCTGTGGTTTAACCAGTGGTTGATGTGTGCTGGTGTGAGATTTGGCCTGAGGGAGAAGGATTAGTCTACAGGGCAGATACGGATCTTAGTCCACTGCTTTGCTCATTTGCATATTTCATGTCTTTCAGGCTTTCTTTTATCCCACTGACCCTTTGGGACCCCCCCCCCCTTGCCTGACCATCAGACTGACATGGTGACTGTGACCTTTGGACAAATGAGTCATTTAGTGATCTGGTAAAATTTAGTGCTAAGTATGAATGAGATTTTCTTATTTATTTTGAAATTCCTTCAGCACTCATGGAAAAAAATGGACCACTGATTTTATGTGGTTCCATGCCATTGCTTTGGCCTATTTGTGCCCCTGTGCAATTACCATGAAAATGAAGGCTTAAAGATGAGTTTAACACTTAAAGCAGGGCTGGAGCAAGGCTTCATGGGATGTTAAAATCTGAGAAAAAGAGGGAAGGGCAGGTGCTCCGTAATTACTGTGTAGTTTGGAGGACTAGTGGGAAGACTGAGTCTTATTGTACATTTCTTTCTTCCCAGAGTCCTGCTACAGTGTGATTAATGATATAAATTACTTTCTTTGTTGGACAGAGAGATTAGGATTTTTAGAAATACATTTTCTTTGGGAAAACCGCTGTTCATTTGTGGCCCTCTGGATATTTCTATGTTGTCTACAATATATTAGTATAGAATCAGTTTAAAGGCTTGTGGGTCTAAGGACATTGGCTTATTGGTTCTTTTAAATCCATTTATACAAGCATTTCCTGTGCTTTTTCTGTAACAAGTTTTCTATAACTTATTTCTAGCCTTGTAAGAATGAAGAGGAAATTACCTAATTATTAGGTTGATTCCTTCTTTGCATTCTGTTTTTCCTATGTGCAGAATAAAATAAAACCAGTGTTTGCTGCTAATCGTGTGAACAAGAGATTAAAGGATCCAAGGAAATGACTTCTAAAAGTGCATATTTGTATTTAGTATGTAGTATACAATAAGGGTGGCATGCCATGACAAAAATACAGCATAATAATCATAAAATCATACATATGAAACTAGATGTGACAATAATAAGAGATTCATTTTTTATATTTTATTTATTTATTTGAGAGAAAGAGACAGCGAGAGAGAGAATGGGTGTGCCAGGGCCTCCAGCCACTGCAAACGAACTCCATATGCATGCGCCCCTGTGCATCTGGCTTATGTGGGTCCTGGAGAATCGAACCCAGATCCTTTGGCTTTGCAGGCAAACGCTTTAACCACTAAGCCATCTCTCCAGCCCAACAGATTTATTTTTAAAAAGACTACAACAAAAAACCAGCAGAATTTCACATATACCTGTTAGTCTCACTTGTAGGTCAGATGTGAACTTTGATGCCTTTTCCTTGTGAGCTATGCTTAGCCTGAAGCTCAAGACATTGCCTTTTCTCTGGACTCCCATGGTATGCCACAATTCTTTCTTTTAATTTTATTTTTATTTATTTATTTGAGAGAGAGAGAAAAAAATATGGGCGCACCAAGGTCTCCAGCCACAGTGAACGAACTCCAGACATATTTGCTACCTTGTGTATCTGGCTGACATGAGTCCTGGGGAACTGAACCAAGGTCCTTTGGCTTTGCAGGCAAGTGCCTTAACTGCTAAGCCATCTCTTCAGCACCATACTTCTTTTCATCTGGGCACTTCCTGTGCCATTTTATTTGTCTGACTCCTGCATTTAGTCAATGAGGACATGGGCAAATGCTGATGTGCTTTTTATCCATCCTTTTTCATTCCTTTTCTCTCTAACTTATTTTTTTTTAATTAAAGTATCTTTGATATATGCTGAGTATCATATATTTTCATATATATATATATAATACTAAGGCTTGACTTTGTATTTACCCATTTACAGCTAGGATAATGAAGACACTCATCACCCCCCCCCAGTTCCTCTTTTGTAACACTTCCCTCATACCTGTTTCCTGTCCTCAGACAACCACTTATTTCCTTCTATCACTATATGATATATATTTCTACACTAAATATAAATAACACCTCATAAACTATTCAGTATCAATAATTTCCTTTCAAACTGGGCATGGTGGTACATGCTTTTTTTTCTTTTTTTAGTTTTTTGAGGTAGGGTCTCACTCTATTAGCCCAGGCTGAACTGGAATTCACTATGTAGTCTCAGGGTGGCCTCGAGCTCACGGTGATCCTCATACCTTTGCCTCCCGAGTGCGGGGACTAAAGACGAGTGCCACCATGCCCAGCTTGGTACATGCATTTGATTCCAGCATTCCGGAGGCTCAGGTAGGAGGATCACCACAAATTTGGGTGCAGCCGGGGCTACAGACTGAGTTACAGGTCAGCCTGAGCTAGAGTGAGACCCTGCCTCAAAAAAAAAACAATAATAATAGCTATTATTATTATTTCCTTTCTTTTGCTGAATAAAATACCATTGTATAGACTCATTAAAGTATATGTATCCATTCATGTGTAGTCATAACAACAGATTCTGTCAGTATTCACATAACATACTTTTGTATGGGCACATGGTTTTGTTTCTTTTGGGTAAATAGCTAGGGTGTGATGGCTGGGTGGGTACTATCATATGCAAATATTTAACATTGTAAGACACAGTCAGTTGCTCAAGGGTTTGTGCCATTTTACTTTCCCACCAGCAGGGTATAATATTTTTTATTTACTTTCTTTTCTTGCCAACACACATGATAAGGTTTTGAAAGTTTTAGCCATTCTAATAGCTACATGGTGAAATTCTGTTGTGGTATAAATTGCTTTCTCTGAGTGACTACTGATGTCATGCATCTTTGCATGGGCCTGTTATCCATACGTCTTCTTTCATGAAGCCTGTGTGCAAAGCTGCTATTGATTTTCAGAGTTCTGGGTTATTTTTCTGTCCATGAGCTTTAAGAGTTCTTTATGTGTCTAGATCTAAGTGTTTTAGCAGATGCATGATTTGTAGATGTATTTTTCCAGCCTGCAGTTTCTGTTTTCATTTTAACAGTGCCCTTTGAAGAGCAGAAGTTTTAACTTTTGATGAAGTCCAAATATCAGTTTGTTCTTTTATGAATTATGCTTTTGGTGTCATAGCTAAGAAATCTGCCTAAAGTCACAAAGGTTTTTTAAAAAAATTTTATTTAAATAGAATGTTTGGAGTGTTAGAGTTTACATTTCGGTCCATGATTCATTCTAAGTTTTTCATACATAGGGTAAGTATGGATTGGAAATAATCTTTTTCCATATGGATAACCAGTTGTTTCAACATAATATGTTGAAAAGACTCTTTTTCTTCCCACTGAATTGCTTTTGCACTTTTGAGAAAATCAGTTGCCCATGTATATATTGTGTTCTGTTCTGCTGATCCATGTCAGTTCCTTCTTCAACATTTCATTGTTACATGTGCTGCCTTTCAGTCATAAAATAGAATCCTTTAGTGTTCAGAACCATCTTATCTACATCTACAAAAAATGTTCCTTTGGATATTCTTTATTATACAATATTATTCACATTAATTACAAAAATTAATAGGTTTCACTCTGATGAATTCTGGGATCTTAATGGAAATTTCATTAACTGTATTGATCAGTTTGGGAATACTTATGAATATATTGAGTTTTCTAATCTATGATCATAGTATGTTTCTTATTTTGGCCATTAAAGATTTCTAGCCAGGCCGAGGCTACACCTTAGCAGGTGGAGTGCTCTTGTAATCTGCCTGCCTAAGGCCCTGGGTCTGATTCCTAGCAGTGGGGAAATTTTTTTCTTTTTATCAATATTTTCTAGTACTCAATATACTGTTTTATTATTTATTTATTTATTTGCAAACAGAGAGAGAGAGAGAGAGAGAGAGAGAGAGAGAGAATGGGTGTTCCAGGGCCCATATAAACTCTTCCTTCTTTAAATTGTTTCTTTTCAGGTAAAAATTTGTCACAGCAATGCGAAAGTAACTGATACACTCTCCTCAGTTGTATTCTAAGGCAGCCAAATTTCACTTGGAATTACTGCAGGAGTTCATTGACTCTCAAGTATTCTTGTTTGGAACCAAACATGTGACTTGAAACACTTGTGTGGCTTATTTCCCTCCTACCAATTTTCTTGAGGCATCAGCAAGAAAACAGAACCATATGACTCCCACAAAAAGGAAAGATTCCAGAAACATTCAGAATGATTGTGGCTGAAAAGCTGGCCACTTTTTTATGCTGGGCAGAGAACAGCTGAGAAGAGTTCCATGACCCCAGAGGCACCGTCACTTGCATTGTCACCAGAAGGCAGCCAAGGACACACTTGAGGCTAAGGGCAGAGACTTGACAGGCTAGTGGCAAGATTCCTCAGAGACCCTTATTTCTCAGTAGAAGAAAGTAAAGCCTGGACCCAGCTAGTTTCTTGGTTTCTGTGGAGGATATGTTCTTGGCAAACTTTTCCTAAAAGCCAGTCTGTTTCCATCTGAAACCATAGAAACCAGCTTTTCCCTCCCAAAGTTCCATGAGGACAAGTGAGACAGTCTGGTGATGAGACAAGGGATAGGAGTTGGGTTTTCAGAGCCTAGGTGGTCATTGAACTTAGAGGGGTCACCAGAGATAGAGGGTTTTCCTCGGGGTGAGCCCACAGCCAGCAGGTACAGGCGGAGATAGGGAGTGAAGAGAGGTGTGGTACTTGCAACAGGCAAGAAGACTACTGGGGACAGTCCCCAGAGCAGTGGCTTTTTTTTTTTTTTTTTTTTTGACAGAGAAAGAGGCAGAGAGAGAGGGAGAGAGAGAGGGAGGGAGAATGGGCGCGCCAGGGCCTCCAGCCACTGCAAAGGATTTCCAGACGTGTGCACCCCCTTGTGCATCTGGCTAACGTGGGTTCTGGGGAATTGAACCTGGGTCCTTTGACTTCGCAGGCAAATGCCTTAACTGCTAAGCCATCCCTCCAGCCCAGTAGTGGCTTTTTGAGGAAGCAAACAAATTCTGGGCATTCAACATATTCATGTGGGACAGACATTACATCTACTTAGAGGTAGGGACATTCTTGAGCATTCTCAAGTTTATTGTCATGTTTCTTTGTATGTCACATATTGTTTTAAAAAAGTGCATAGAACTGGGCTGAGATTTAATATTATAATAAGGAGTTTCCCTCAGGTCGCTTGACATGACTGGCTCCTTGTTAGTTTTTCTGGTGACCCTTAACAGTCATTTAAAGGGGCAGTGGCTTTTTCCTTCACACTTAGCTAATTGTTCCTCAAAGTATCTGCCCAGTCAGCAACATGACCTGCATGATCATAATGAGAGTTTCCAAGAGGGACCAGTATGCATGAGGAGTGCTTACATATACCCATGAGGTTACCTTGTGTCAGGCGTAGTGGTTCTGAGTCATTTGTGGGTGTGGACTCAGTCTTCTTCACAGCCTTGTGAAGTGTAGGTATTGTAATGCTTCTGGTTTGTGGATGAATACAATGAGGCATAAGGAAACCAGTTATTTTCTTGTAAAGCGTGGAGGTGGGAAAGGAATCTAGGAAATTGTACCGTAGAACACAGACTCTTGACCAGTGTGTTCTCAGTGAGACAGTCTAAGAGCATCATTAGATCCTTCTGGGTTAGGGTTGGGAACATTGAGTTTCTCTTTTCTTTAATTTTATAAATAAGAGAGACTTCTGTGAGTCACAGGATTGATTGACACTTTTCATTTCCGAAGTTCTAAAGATAAAGCTCTGGGATTCTTTCTACAATGAATCGTTTCCTGTGAACACACGCCAGTTCTGTGTGTGTGGTAGGAATCTTACTATGTTCAAATTGTAACAAAACTCCAGCCACTTAAGCACGTTAACAGTTAGTTTGATAGAATTTTAGTGTTTGAAGAGATCTAGCCCTGCATGGGCTTGCAGAAGTGTTGCTGTGTCTCTCCCAAACAGCTGTCACCCTGTGATGACAAGGAGTGGCCTGCCTAGGCAGATAATGCCTCCTTTGAACAGCTTCAGTGTTTTTTTTTTTTTTTTTTTTTTTTTTTTAAAGTAGTTCCTGCTTTATATTGTGGGGGAAATCTCTATGGGTTTCTAGAACCTATTGGTTCATGTTTCACTCTCCAGGGTCATATTGAATAAATCTAATTTCCTCTTTCACACTTGAAACCCATGTTTTTTTTTTTTTTTTTTAAAGACAGCTATCATATCTCCCAAGTATCCTGACTCAAAAATCTCAGTTTCTTCAACTGAGTCTCATATAAAACTGTGTTGTGGCTTCTTTCCATCCTGGTTCCTGTCCTGAGTATAAAGCAGTGAAGAAGGGGAGACCACAGGAGATTTAATGGAGGCTTGAAATGCCAGGGGACTTGTCCTACAGAGTGGCTAGTAGTTCTTTGCCATCCCCACAGAAATAAGAATCTCAGGCTTGTATTGTGGCTAAAGGGATTTATGTGTTTAGTAACTTCATGGATTGGTAACCTCTTAATAAGAGGTCTTGTCATGACCTCTTGGACAATGTAATGGACTACCATGGAAGGTTGAAGGACCTTTAGCCCACGGAGATATATAAGGTGAGCCTTGACCTTCTGAATTCATGTGTATTTAGTGTAAAAAAAATTGTTTCTAGTTAACTGCTGTGCTTAAAGCACTCTTGTCACTGCTTGTCATAGGCGTGATGCCTGGATTTCCCAGTTGTGTTGGCTCATTGGATGTGAGGCATCATCCTGACTGCTGTGAATCTCAGAGGGAAGGAATGTGGTTTGGGGGCTTTAAGGAGGAAGGGAAACAGTGGCATAGCATGGGATAATTAATAGCAAGTGGAGTGACAGTTTGCTTCCCTGGAAGGGACCCTGGCATTGATGAAGGGGGGTGGGGAATTCTTCTATTCTTTCGTTGGCAGAGGCAGCTGTAATTCTGGTTGGATGCAATCCAATTAGAAGGAACTGACATGCAAATTGATGATCAGATGGTTAGCATCATGGTCCATGAAGAGTTCTATAAAAAAGGGCAGACTGTAGTATCACTGGGCCATGCAATATTTGTTTTTAAAATAGAAATTAGAAAGCTTATAGGCTAGCTACCCAAACAATCCCAGCTCAGAGAGAGAATATTATAGAGTTTGAGTTACTAAACTTTTGTCTTTTTTTTTTTTTTTTGAGTCTATAGTCTATAGTCCAGGCTGGTCTTACTTGAGATTCTCCTACCTCAGCCTCCTCAGTGCTATATGCCTGGCCACTAAACTTTTTGATATTTAATTTTTTTTGGAAATAATGTTTCATGTATCCTAGGCTGCCCTCAGACTCTCTGTGTAGCTAAAGATAACCTTGAAACCAGTCCTCCTGCCTCTTCTCTCCAAGTGCTGGAATTGTAGACATAAACCACCATACCCAGTTTATGTGGTGCAAGGGCTGTATCCGAGGTCTGTCCCCAATGCTAAGTAAGTACTTGGCCAAACTTTTTGATACTGTGGAGTTGAGGTCTACATTTTTATAGTCATAGTCTTGCAGAATAAGAGGATTATAAATGAACCCTTGAAGGTTTATATTCAAGTTGGTAGTGATCAAACATAGTATTCCAAAGGCAATATTATGGGAGTCCAAGGATGGCTTTTGGAAAGATGATTTCTTGTATATAGGTATTCCTATATACAAGACCTAAATTGTCCTAAATGATGTGTTATCAGAAATTTTCATGAGAACTGACTTCTAAGTTTAAGATGAAATAGGAGACCTTGGCATTTGTCACACTATTATGAATAATTTTCTAAAGTGAAAAATCCTCCTGTAACCAAAGTCATGCCCAGTTTAATCTGCTGAGTAAATTCTTAATTCCATGCATTAGATATGCTTAAATTGAAGATACTTTTCTTTGACATGGAATAATTGTGTGGGCATGTGGCAGTTAAACTTTAGAATGACAAAAAAAAAAGTTGGACAGGATTTTGTAAGATGTTAGGCGGGAAAATTCTGCTTTAGAAGTCAGCTAGCTCCTGCTGTTACTGTGGGAAAAGAAGCTGACTGCCCAATATAGCCTAGGGAGATTTAGTAGGTACTACTGCAGAGATGGGCATGGGGTATAGGCCAAAGGGGACCTGCAGTTCACCCTGAGAAACTTGTGGAAGATTGAAAAGCTAAATAAAGTTACACAGACATCAGAAGCTACTGGAAGGGCATGAAGTAATGTGGGCAGTTTGCAGTTTGTCAGAGATGCAGTTGTACTGCTCAGCTTAGCCAAAATGACCACATTGTTGGTTGGGCCCAGGTTTGAGTGGGAAAAGGGCTAATGTGATGAAAGCTCTGTTATAAGCCAGTACTCTTCCCCTAATTGACCCCTTCCATTCTGTTCATCTTAAGGTTCCTTCCTTCCCTTGATTCAACATTGTGCTAGAAGCCCCTCATCTGGGAGATGTTTAGTGACCATTCTATCTAATGTAGGCACACTCTCTTTCTTGCTGTTGGCCAAATGTTTCCTCCTTGTTCACCACTAAGTAAATTACATGAGAGCCGATGCTCAGTTTATTTCGTTTTCGTCCCCTCCCACATATTTTTTCTTTTTTGCATGTCTGTGCAGTCTATGTATTCCTATGTGTGTGGAGGCCAGACAGAGGTTGATGTCAGGTGTCAGGTCTCTTCCTCAATTGCTCTCCACTTTTACTTTTTAAAAAAATTTTTGAGACAATCTCTCACTGAACCCAGAGGTTACCAGTCTGGCTAGTCAGCAAGTCCCAAGGATCGTTCTGTTTTAAACTCCCCAGCACTGACATTGAAAGTATGTGCTGCCTGCCTGGAATTTAATGTGAGTGCTGGGTGATCTGAACTCAGTTCCTTATGCTTGCACAGCAAGTGCTTTACCCACAGATCCACCTCCCCAGTCCCATTATTTTGTCTTTCTGAGATAGGGTCTCATGTAGTCCAGACTGGTCTTCGACTTGCTATGTAGTTGAGGATGACCTTGACCTCCTGATCCTCCAGCCTCCACCTCCCAAGTGCACCACAGGTGTGCACCACCACACCTGTCTCAAGGCTCAGTTTATTTTTGTTTACCATTGTATTCCCAACAGTTGATCCATAAAAATCTATGTGTGGAATGGATTTTTCAGGTTTCCTCATGCCTGTCAACTGTGGTAAGAGCTGGGAAGGAGAAGAAAAGTATAGTCCTTATGTATTATATGATACAGGCATGATTGTGATGATGGTGACAGCCTGAACACAGAGTGCTTTCGGAAAGAAGCCGGAGATGGTCATCATAGAATTGGGCCTTGAATAATGAATGAAGAGTGTTGTGTAGTGTTGGAGAACAGGGGGGGATCTTCTAGGTTGACAAAAGAGACCTTGAAAAGCTGCAGAGATTTAGAATCAAGCTCAGTCTTGGGGTCACTCAGTGAGTTCCATGGTAGAGCCCAGGTGTGTGATGAACAGTCCGCAGGGGGCTGGGGGATGTTGGGAAGGACTTTCCAAATACCTAATGAGGTCTGACCCAGGAAATTACTGAAAGGTTTCCTTTTGGGAAGGTGTAGTCTCCCAATCTGTACAAGCAGGGAGTCTAAGAAGGTGGAATGTAGTACGGGGCTGGATGTGCCATTCCCAGTCTTGAAACCACGAGGAAGTTTGGAATCCTGCTCTGACAACAAATGTTCTTTGTTTAGGAAAGCATTTATTTCGATTTACAATTTTAAAGTGTCCAGTATGGCAGAGAAAGCTCAGCAGAGCAGAAAGCTGGTTTATATTGTTAAACTAGCAGGGAGGAAGTAGAGATGATAAATGCTGGTACTCTTAAATTTCTCCTTTTTATACAATTCAAGATCATAGGCCTTGGAATGCACCCCCACCCCCAGTTAGGGTGGATCTTCACACCTCAGTGCATCTAGTCTAGAAAATCCTACCAAAATGTGCCAAGAAATTTGCTCCCATGATGATTATAAATAGTGTTAAATTGACAACTGGAGATTAACCATCCCATAAGGATTCTGTGAGTGGATGATGGCTAACAATAGAAGACTGGGTATAGCTTTTTTTTCCCCCCAGTAGAGGTAGAGCCGTGCCATTGGGATCCATGAGGGGAAGACTATGTTTTGGCCTTCACACAAATTGGAAGATATAAAAAATTGGAAGAAGCCCTTGCACATGGATTTTTTAAAAAGCTATGTGGCCTTGGGCTCCCTGTGATTTTGTTTTCTTTTAAAGGGTGGGCTTTTTTGTGGGGGATGTGAGTGGGAATGTCGTTCAGTTGGTGGACTCCACACATGAGTTCCTGGGTTCAAACCCCAGCACCACCAAACAAAAAGCAATGTTTATATTCTTATATCATTGATGTGTAGAACCAAGTATTGTATTAGGGAAATTCTACGAATATTTCCATTAGAAATGTTAGGTAGTATGAGGAGTCCTCTGCTTTCATAGAAGCACACCTATAATTGCTTGTTTTCCCTAGAATATGTTAATGACAAAACATCAGGTCCACTCACATTTCCAAGAGGAAAACATGACCATTTCCAGGAGGGGTTCTGTAGTTCTGAGAGCAGCTATTACAAGAGTGGCTTTTTACTGCTTGTTTTCAATGTGTGAGAGTACATTCTATTCCAGCTGTCGGCCGAGAGCTTCTCTAGAGCACTGGGGAGGCGAAAGAGAAGGTTGCGGCCTGCTGTGCTTGCTCATGTATATTACCCCAGAGGACGGACGTCCTGCTCCCAAAGGATGGCTGGAGATAAAGGAGGGGGTGGGGGAGATGTCTCAGTCAGTACAGTGCTTGCTTTGCAAGCATGAGGACCTAAATTTGATCCCCAGCACCCATGTAAATGCTGGGTATGGTGGCACTGGAATCCTAGCACTGGGGAAGTGGAGATAGCAGGATCCTTGGGACTCACTGGCTAGCCAGTCTAGCCTAGTCAGTACCAGTACAGTGAGAGACTCTGACTCAAAAAGAAGTGGATGGAGTTCCTGAGGGTGACACACACAATTGTCCTTTTGTGATGGTTTGATTCAGATGTCCCCATAAACTCAGGTGTTTTCAATGCTTAGTCCCCAGCTGGTGGCAATTTTGGAAGTGAAGGCTTGCAATGGGAGGTGTGTTACTGGAGATGGGCTTTAGGATGTTAAATCCCAGCTCTCTCTTGTCACAGCTTAGTTCTCTCCCTTGCTGCTGTTTTTCACCTGCTGTAGCAGGTGGTCATGTCCGGCCTGTGTTCTACCATCATTTCCCTGCTACCTTGAAGCATCCCCTCAGGACTGTAAGCCAAAATAAACATTTTCCTCTCATCGGCTGCTTTTGATTGGGTAGTTTTCTTTCCCAGCAAGGCCTCTGGCCTTCACCCCACCTGGCCATGTGCGCATATGTATTTGCACCCACATCCACACAGGCCCACCCATACATGCACATGTGCACATGCATGCTACTTTGAAGTAGGTGTGTGTTTTAGAGTTTAACTGAAGACACTAACAGGTTAGATTAGTGGACAATATTATATTGCTGCATTCTGGCTGCCTCTGCCCCCGTTTGAGCCTCACTGCTTTTAGCTGTGTGACCATTGACAAGTTTCCTCATGTGTGCACAGGGGATGTTGGATAATCCTGCCTACCCATCATGCAGTTGTGAGGAGTAACTCAGTGAATACACATAAGCCACGTGGACCAGGACTGGCAACACGAGCTCTCCAAATGTTAGTGGTTGTCATCTCTAGTTTTCTCACAGCCTTGAAGGCAAACTTAGTCAGAGCCAGGCCTTTCTGCCTGCTGGGTTTAAGCAGTACAGTCAGAGAAAGACCTGGCGGCAGGGTGCTTGAAACAATTCACCGGGTAAGTGATGGACTGCTGAGCTGCACACCCCAGTCCACTGGCACTGTGAATGGAGCAACTCATTACTCTCTAATGGGAGCTTAGTGAAGCACATGAGTAATCTTAGTCTTCCTCCTCCAGCGGTGATGGAAAGCAAGCCAAGCAGGGCAAGGTCTGGGAGTTCCCCAGGGAGAAGACAGATTCCTTCTTGCAGCACCGTGGTGAGGGGTGGCTGGGTGAGACTCAGGAGCCATCAGTCTCTAGAGGCAGAGTGGAGGGGCTGATTCCGGGGAGCCCAGCCAGGGAGAATCTCACCCACAGCTGGAAGTTCCCCAGTGATCAGAGAGCCCGCCCTCCCTCTTGCAAAGGTATTTATGACCTTATGGGGGTGGGTTGTCTTTCAGCTCTGGTGAACCAGAGGGCCAGCTGGTTGGTTATGGCTAGGGGCTGTCTCAGGAAGAGGTTTGCCCTGGCACCAAATTCCGGGGGCTGAACTTGACCAACCACAATGTTTAAATCCTATGGAAGACCTCCCTCCCTAAGCAAGAGAGATAAATCAGATTATCTTTGATTTCTTGCAAGTGCGAACTTCCTGCCCTTTTTAAAAATTTTTTTTGTTTATTTTTATTTATTTATTTGAGAGCAACAGACAGAGAGAGAAAGAGGCAGACAGACAGAGAGAGAGAGAGACAGAGAGAGAGAGAGAATGGGCACGCTAGGGCCTCCAGCCACTGCAAACGAACTCCAGACGCGTGCGCCCCCTTGTGCATCTGGCTAATGTAGGTCCTGGGGAATCGAGCCTCGAACCGGGGTCCTTAGGCTTCACAGGCAAACGCTTAACCGCTAAGCCATCTTTCCAGTCGTTTCCTGCCCTTTTTACCTTCAGGGGTCCAGACACCCTACCTGTACCCCCGTCTCAGTAGAACCTGATAGGTCATGAGCTGTGCAAATCTGTAGGTTGTTTTTTTTTTTAAATTACAAAGATATTATTGTTCAAAAGAGTGAAGCATTTTGTCACTGGGTGGCTGAGGGAATGAGCTCTTTAATTTCTCAGATTTCCTTTTTTCCCTACAAATGATAGCCACAGAACTGCTGTTGTATCATGCTTTCTGTATCAGCACTTTGGCAGAGAAATGAAAACATAGCACTTTTAAAGGCACAGAAAGCAGATTACTGTAGCATCAGGATTCAAGGTTACAGAATTGGTTTATATCCTGGTTGGTTTTGCTGAGCTGAATGGAAAAGGTCCAATTCAATGTTACCACTTAGGGATAAATATTAACTATAAAACCCCTCAGGGGTCCACTGCTATCCCAAGGTGATTGTCAACTGAATATGCATGTGAATCATGGGGAAATAATTTGATAAAGGACCTTTGTCAAAAAGCAAGTGGAGAATGGGGCCAGGCTTGGTGGCTCATGCCTATAATCCCAGCACTGGAGAGGCAGAGGTAGGAGGATCCCATGAGTTTGAGGCCACTCTGAGACTACATAATAAATTCCAGGTCAGCCTGAGCTAGAGTGAGACTCTTACCTAAAAAACAGGGAAAAAAATGTCGAGTGTGTGAGGTACTTGTCCAGACAAGGAAGTCTGTTCTGGATTCTTGATTTCTAGCATTTTATTCTTTGATATTGTTTATTTGTTTATTTTTATTTTATTTTATGTGTTTATTTATTTGCAAACGGAGGGGGAGAGAGATGTTGAGAGAGAAAGAATGGGCATGT
Organism: Dipus sagitta; assembly: GCA_036346955.1. Taxonomy (NCBI): domain Eukaryota; kingdom Metazoa; phylum Chordata; class Mammalia; order Rodentia; family Dipodidae; genus Dipus; species Dipus sagitta. Next base: position 3,214,568 of record CM070771.1, read on the forward strand.
CTGGGCTCTAGCTGCTGCAAACAAAGTCCAGATGCATGTGCCACTTTGTGTATCTGGTGTTACGTGAGTGGTGGGCAATCAAACCCAGGTTGTGAGGCTTTGCAAGCAAGCACCTTAACTGCTGAGCCATCTCTCCAACCCCTGCTTGTTTATTGATTAATTATGAGACAATTGCTAGCTCAGGACTGAATTCTGTTGTCAAAGATGATCTTAAGCTTCTGAACGTCCAGTGTTTATGTCGGAATGCTGGGATTAGAGAGGCCTGTGCCTCCAGGTGCCCAAGATGGAACCCAGGGCTTAATGCTTACTGGGGAAGCACTGTAACAACTAACCCACATCTCTAGCTCTGTAGTATTATTTTGATTAATAATAATATTTCATTACAATTCAAATGAATGTCTAGCAGCCGTGCTAGACCTTTAAAAATATTTTATAGAAATGGTGTTAAAAAAGTCATCAAAGTTTGGATCTTATAAAAAAAATTTAAGAGTGAAAATGTTTTTACAGTTTGTCTACAAAAAAGGATTTGTTAGGTTTGAGAGATCCCAGTGCACTTTTAATAGGTTTATGTATAATGACCCTTTTCAGGGTCTATCTATTGTCTTGGCTTTAGTGGAAAGGAGTTTTCATATTGCTGTTAATTTATTTCATATAAGTACTGCGTGTTAGCCTACTGCTCCACTGGAGCTCCTTGCTGTTAATTTACTTTCAAATCAGAAACATCAAATATTTACCATGTATTAGGATTTACTATGGTAGATAAAAGGTGTCCCAGCTGTCATTAAGCCCTGGAGTCAGGTACAGAAGCTTACATTATCTTGTGACCAGCTGACTAAGTCTGTAGTAGGCATGACATGGTTTATAGCAGGCTGACCACCATTGGGTCTCTGTGGGTCATAGATAGGCATTAAGTACTTGGGAGTGTGGGTATGCCTGGAAAGCAATCAGAGCAACCTTCATGTAGGGGGTAGCATGGTCATGATGGTATAAACGACAAGAATGAACAGTAGGGTTGACCTTCCCAGGAAACCCAGAAGCTTTGTACAGGCCACGAGAATGTGATATTGCCTGGTCCCTTCTGGGGTCCTAATTGTTGCCAGACAATGACTTACTATGTACTTGAGGTTGGAACTCACTGTGTAGCTAAGCACTGTCTTTCTGCCTTTGTCTTAGAAGTGCTGGCATTACAGGCATGGGGTACCATGACTGCCTTTGAGTTTCTGCTCCTCTTCATTCCTTACCCACACATCCCAAGGACAGTCCCTGATTTGATTCCTGAGGCCACAGTGTGGATTTACCTGTTGTTGAGCATCATGTAAGTGGGATAATGATGCTCTTTTGGTTCTAGCTCCTTTGGTTTACAGTGTTTCTGAGATTGTTCCATGTGGTGTGGTCCATTGCTGAGTAGTACTCCACTGTATAGGTATGCCAGAATTTGCTTCACCACTTTTCTGTTGATGGAGTCTTGACAGTTATTTTTAAAAAATATTTTATTTTTATTTATTATTTGAGAGAGAGAGAGAAAGAAAGAAAGAAAGAGAATGGGTACACCAGGGCCTCCAGCCACTGCAAACGAATTCCAGATACATTCACTACTGTTGCAGTCAGGTTCACGTTGCTGGTAGATAGAAATCACCCAACCAAGAGCAGCTTGTGGGAAAAAAAAGAGGTTTATTTTGGCTTACAAGATTGAGAGGAAAGCCCCACGATGGAGGGAAAACGACATGAGCAAAGGGTGGACATCACCCCCTGGCCAACAATGAGAACCTGACTGCAACAGTAAAGTGGTACCAAGGAGTGGGATTGCTGCTAGACACCCGACTCTGTGGCTTTGTGCTTTTGGAGCTGATTTTCAAGAGGAATGTGGAAGGATTTGAAGCCTTGACCTGAAAGATGCCTTGCAGTGCTGTAAGTACAGCTTGATGGACTATTCTGGCCAGAGTTGAAAGATCTGAATGCAGTAAGAACTACGGACTGTGAGGTTTGGCTTCTGAGGGTGAGAAAGGGCTTTGCCTGGATTGGGCTAGCAGTTTGTGTAGGAAGCTTGCTGTTATGACCGTGTCCTGAGAAGTTGTGCAGGGTTACTTTGCGAAGAAATGAACTGGTGTGAGCAAAGGGATGTGGCACAGAAAAAAATAAAATCTTTGGGTGAACTGCTGCCCGTTCAGCTGCAATTGAGAGATTACAACCTTTGAGACTGGGCCAGCTGAGCTGCACTGGGGCAACAGGAAGAATGTAGACTCTTTTGAAGGGGCCTGAGTGCTCAGGAGTGTCCTGTTCTTAAAAGTCTGCTTTATTCCCCCCTGGATTAACAAATTGGCACCCTACCTGGTATTGTGGAGCATAAGAAATGCAGGAAAGAGAGGGTCATTGAGTTTGCAACACGGTCTTGTGTTTTGGAAATGGCCATGGGCAGTGTGAAACAGGTTTGCTGGTTGCCTGCATAGAGACCCCATGGGGCCATGAGGATGAACTGTGGATTGTAGTGGAGACCCTGTGGAGATGTCGGGACCATGAGATGGCTGCCAAAGAGAGCTGCCAGCCCAGATGAAGTTTTCCAGTAATGTGAGTAGCCTAGCTACAGGGGCAGAACTGTAATGCCAGAGACTTCTTGCTGGTTAGAATTATTGGACTTGGAGATTTGTCACTGACTAGAGTTGTTGGACTTGAAGCTTCAGAGTTTGATATTTGCCCTGGTTGTTTTAAATCTTGTATTGGTTGAATATTTCTTGCTATGCCCAATGCCATCTTTTGCAGTGTGAGTATTTGTATTTGCAGTGTGAGTATCTGTGCCATTATGGTTTTTTTTTGTTGTTTTTGGAGTTTTTGGTTATTATGGCTCAGTTAAAAGATCTTGGATTATGGGGATGTATGAACATCATTGGGATTGATAAAAAATATGGGGACTTTTAAAGTTGGACTGAATGCATTGCATTTTACCTCATGGATGGTTATCAGTTTATGGGGGCCAGGGGTGGAATGTGGTGGTTTGACTCAGGTGTCCCCATAAACTTAGGTGTTCTGAATGCTAGATTCCCAGCTGATGGATATTTGGTAATTAATGCCTCCTGGAGGAAGTGTATTGTTGGGGGCGGGCTTATTGGTGTTATTGCCAGTTTCCCCATGCCAGTGTTTGGCATACTCTCCTGTTGCTGTGGTCTACCTTATGTTGGCCAGGGGGTGATGTCCACCCTCTGCTCATGCCATCATCTTCCCCTGCCATCGTGGAGCTTCACCTCAAACCTGTAAGCCAAATTAAACCTCTTTTTCCCATAAGCTGCTCTTAGTTGGGTGTTTTCTACCAGCAATGAGAACCTGACTGCAACAACTGCCTTGTGCATCTGGCTTATGTGAGTCTTGGGGAATTGAAACTGGGTCCATTGGCTTTGCAGGCAAGTACCTTAACTGCTAAGCCATCTCTCCAGACCGCTTGACAGTTCTTTAAAAAAGTGTTTGATTATTATGAATAAAGCTGTAATGATCAATCTTATACTAGTTTGGGATTTTTTTGTTTGTGGGCATAAAGCTTAAGTATGGAACTGTGTCAACAATATGTAAGCATATGTAGAGCTTGATAAACATTGTCAAATGAGTTCCAAATATATAATAATATACAATTATTATAATAATATAACATGTATTATAATATAATATAATGTATATGATGATATAGTAAAATGAGTTCCAAATATAATAAATATATATTATATATCCTGGTTGTTCTTCATCCTCAAAAAGATTGAGTGTGTAGTCACTCATTAATTTCAAGTATTCTAGTGGTATGAAATGGTGTTTCATTATGTATGTTTGTTTGTTTATTTGAGAGAGAGAGAGAATGGGTGCACCAAGGCCTCTTGCCATTGCAAACAAACTCCATATGCATGCTCCACCATGTGTATCTGTCTCATGTAGGTACTGGGGGAATTGAACCTGGGTTCATAGTCTTCACAGACAAGCACCTTACCTGCTAAGCCATCTCTCCAGCCCTCATTGTGGTTTTAGTTTGCATTCCTCTGATGATTAATAATGGTGAGTACTATGTTCTGTAAAGTTTACTAGTCATGTGCTTTGTTTACCTTACTAATTTTTGTGTGTGTGTGTGTGTGTGTGTGTGTGTGTATTTGGGCATCTGCATGCCATGACGTGTGTGTGGAGGTTGGAGAACAATCTCAAGGTGTCTGTGCTCTTCTTCCATCTTCTTTGAGACAGGGTCACTTGCTGCTACAAATGAATGCCAGACTAGCTGGCTGTGAGCCTAGGATTCTCCTATTTCCACATCCCATTACAACAGGTGCATTGGACTCATGGACACATGCACTACTTTGCATCCAGCTTTACATGGGTTCTGAGGAATCAAACTTGGGTTGGCAGGCTTTGCATGCAAGTGCCTTTAATCTCTGAGCCATCTCCCCAGCCTCGTAGTTTTAGTTTTTGAGACAGGATCTCATTACGTACTCTAGGCTGTCTTCCCCCATTAAAATTTTTTTTTTTAATTTTTATTTATTTATTAAGAGTGACAGACAGAGAGAGAAAGAGGCAGAGAGAGAGAGAGAATGGACACACCAGGGCCTCCAGCCACTGCAAACGAACTCCAGATGCGTGCGCCCCCTTGTGCATCTGGCTAACGTGGGTCCTGGGGAGTCGAGCCTCGAACCGGGGTCCTTAGGCTTCACAGGCAAGCACTTAACCGCTAAGCCATCTCTCCAGCCCCTTGAACCATTTTTTTTTTAATGTACTGTCATTAGATGAACATTGATTTATCTGTCCTTTTCTTTACTTTTTGCTGTGTGTGTGTGTGTGTGTGTGTGTTATGCATACTCATGTATGTGAGGGCAGATGTGTATACACCACAGCGTTTTTGTGGAGATCAACAAATAACTTTCCCAGGTTGGTCCTAGCCTTTCGCCTTGTTTGCAACAGGGTCTGTTGTTCTTGTTGACCGTGATGTATTTTTCATGCTAGCTGACCCACAAGCTTCAGGGAGAGTCTCCTGTCCCTGTTTCCCCTCTTACCATCTGCACACTGGGATTCCAGAAGCCACCACATCTTCAGGCTTTACGTGGAATATTGGATCCAGACTCAGGTACTCAGGCTTTTGGGGCAAGCACTTTATCCACTGAACCATTTCCCCAACACTCCCTGGTCCTTTCAGTCTTAGCGTGGGCAGAGATCTGTGTCAGTGGTGATGTCTGTCTCAGATGAAGAATAAAGGGGCAAATATTGCAGCCACATAATGATATTCCTTGGGAATATACAAACGATGTATAGGCTGGTAGGTGCTTTTATTTATTTAAATCACACTTTCCTTTTTGAAGAGAGAGAGAGTGAGAGAGAGAGAGGGGTTGGAACTAATCAGCTGGCCCTTGTCTTTGAGATGCACATTCCCTAAACAGCTGTAGAGAATTAATTCAGTCAGTGCTCAGAGAACTTTAATCTCAGCTTTCTGCTCAGTGTCATGGAAAATCCTCTCCAGAAAACAGCCAGCATCTACCAGCAATGGAATGCTAAAAAATTTAGATGAACATTTTTTTTTTTTCCTGAGTGTTTTCTTAGTAGAAACAGCATGGAAAATCCTTTAGTGAACTAGATTTTACAGTATATATAGAAAGCAAGTATTTGTGATTTATTTATATTTGTGTCTGTATGTGACAGAACTGAAATAAACCATGTCTAACATCAAACCTCACTACTCTGTAATGGATAAAGTACTTTAGGTGAGATATAGCTTAGATATTAGCCATTCATAACTTCTACCCATCTGTCTATCTGTCTGCTCATCTACTCTTTCCAGTCATGGCAAAAGGTGAACAGAGGGTGAAGGGAGAACTATTTTCCCTTTTCTGCTTGTGACAGTATTTAATAACATACATACATTAGTATTATGTATGCACAGACATATTTCTTTTAATAATGTTTTGAAAAGCAGGAACTCCATTTGTGGACTTTAAGAAAGGTCATTCCTCCCTTTGCATTTTTATATATTTATTTATAGAATTTATATGTGATGAACATTACTCTTGTGGTGATATAGTCAGAACATCAACAAAATTAGTGGTTTGATTAACATTTTAAAAAGCCACAGCTTGCCATAGTGATCCTAGCACTCAGGAGGCTGAGACAGGAGAATCACAAGTTCCACATCAATCTGCTATACAGAATGAGTTACAGGCCAGCCTGAAGTGCATAGCAAGATCTTGTCTCCAAAAATAAATAATAAAAAGGCTTATGCCTTGATAATTAATAATTTAATTAAAGTATACCAGTATATCATATTGTATCATACTTTGTAGTCTTCTAATGTTACACATTTTCAATTTTGTGCTGTCACTATTGCAGAGAACAAATTCCTTGTTTTCATTTTTTATTGTCAACTTCCCTAATTATAGACAATAAGCCATGATAAGGCTCTACCCCCTTACTTTCCCCTTTGTAACTCCACTCTCCATCATAACCCCTCCGCCCTTAGTCAGTCTCTCTTTTATTTTGATGTCATCCTCGTTTCCTCCTATTAGGTTGGCCTCGTGTAGGTAGTGTCAGGCACTGCAGGGTCATGGATTTCCAGGCCATTTTGTGTCTGGAAGAGTGCATTGTAAGGAGTCCTACCCTTCCTTTGGCTGTTACATTCTTTCCACCACCTCTTCTGCAATGGACCCTGAACTTTGGAAGGTGTGATACTGATGTTTTAGTGCTGAGTACTCCTCTGTCTCTTCTTCTCAGTGCATGGTGCCTTTTGAGTCACCCCAGAGGTTACCACCATTTGAAAAGAGAAGCTTCTCTAACCAAAAGTGAGAGTAGCATTAATATATAGGTGTGAACATTAAGAGAAGTGTCTACTGGGCAGTTTGATGAGCATAAATATACGCAGTTAGCCAGACACTGGCAGGCATTACACCCCTAGGGCTCATGACTTCCCCCATCATAGGTTTTCAGTATCAGGCATGTATTTCCTCCTGTGAAATGGGCCTTCAGTCCAGTTAGACAGCGGTTGGTTTTCTCCATAACAGTCATGCCACTATTGTACCCATTGGCCCATTTGGCCTGGCTGGCAAAATTTAAGGCTTACAGTGTCCACTGTTGTTTGTCTCCACTGATGACTTCTCTCTCTCCCAAAGAGCTGCATGCAGCATAGCTTTTTCCAGCTTTCAGTCAGCTACTCTACTCAGAAGAGGTTTTCAGCTCAGCTCCAGCAAGATTCAGAGAACAAATTTCTACATAGAATCCTTTCCCCTTTACTTTGTCAGTACATCTTCTCTTGTGGAATACTAACAGAGTGCATCTATTGTTTTACCTTGAAGGCAGACAGCAATAGAGGAAAGCACCCAGTTTCAAGCTCTGGCCTCCTTGTGCACATCCACCATGCATACAAAAATGAATACACACATGCACTTTATACATATACATATAAATAGGTAAAATTTTAAAAATCAACATCATGTGGTGTACTTACTTTGAGAATGGTCTTTATTTCCATTTTAAGCGAATATCTTAGATTTTCCTTTATAACCATATTACTTAAAATTGTATTCTGCCCCTTTTGTTTGAAAATCTGAGCCTATTATTTGCCTTTTAATCGTTTAAGGACTGGGGTTTTTTTAATGTGTATGAGAGTTTTTGTTATATATGTATTGGTTTTTTGAGGAAGGCTTTCACTCTAGTCCAGGCTGACCTGGAATTCACTATGTAGTCTCAGGGTGGCCTCGAACTCACGGCGATCTTCCTACCTCTGCCTCCCGAGTACTGAGATTGAAGGCATGCACCACCACGCCCAGCTTTGTTTTATATTTTTAGTAGCCCTTTTAAACAACTGTCCTGAATAATTTTCCATGTTTTTTACTTTAGTTGTTCCTTATAAAAGGGAATATAAGGTTGAGGTTTTATCCTATTTTTTGGTTACATTAAGATGAACAAGCTTGCCATTCTTTTAGAGATCTAATATCAATTCTGTTTCTCTCTTTGATATTTTTTATGGTTTCATACAAAGAAATTGAATCCATCTCAATTTCTGTCAGAATATATGCACCCTATAGATTATAGGTGAGATATCTATGTATCTGTTATGCACATGTCATATGTGTGTGCCCTTTTTTAAACTCCCCTGCTGTTAGAAAGACAGGTTAAGTTGGGAGCCTACATTGTTCATAAGTCTTGGGAGAGGAATAGAAATGGCCTGAATTCCTATTCTAGCGTCTTGTCATGTCTACAAGTCTGTGTTTACTCATCTATAAAGCTGGGACGGGAATACAAATGCACAGAGAATTCCTTTAATGCACTTAAGCCTTCTCTAAAGCACTGTTAAGAACCTCAGTTGGAAGTGTTTAAAATACCAAAGAGCTGTAACCTTTGATTGTTAATATGTGTGCACTATCATTTCTTGGATTTTCCTTAGTAAGTATAGACCACATTAGATCCTTGGTGTTGTCTGAGACTAACCACGACCCTATAATCTGCTGACATTGGGGATTTGAGTTTGGGGGAAAAATACCTACAAGTTACAGATATCCAACAGAAATATACAGTGTGGGAGCCAGACCTGAGTACTTGGTGAGGACTTTGGAAGTATATAACAATAGTGATTACAGGAAAAATAAACACTGGCTTAAAGATACAGTCTTCCACACAAAGACTTGTTTAAGCCAGCCCTGCTGCGTATGTGACCTTGTGTGGTAATTTAACCTCTCTAAGTGCAGTTTTCACAGTTACAAATGGACATGTTATTGCTGACTGACTCAGTTAAATAAGACAGTGTATGTGAAGTCATCAGCACGCTGCCTGACCCATAGCAAATAGCAGGCAAGTAGATGTTCTTATTTTTATTAATAGCTAGCAGTTGTGCAGCATTTATGGTCCACAGAGCCCTTTCCCAGGCCCTTTCTCATATGTGAATCTGAGTGCTTTATACAGAACAAATTCTTAAGTGTTTCATGGGCATTTGATTGACTGCCTGAGATTGTTCCATTTTAGGTACTGGCTTCACTGGTCCTGTACCTCCATGCCAGTGTCTTCTTACTTAAATTTTAAGCTCTAGAGTCCATTGGGAACACAAAGGTTATGTCTTATTCATCTGGGTCATGCTTATTCAGAGCTGGGACAGTCAAGAGTCATCACTGCTTGTTACGTGAGTGGTCACAGGCAAGTTGGTGCCGGGCTTGCCAGGGCTTTCCTTCCCTCCTGTGTACACTGGGTGAAATGCATGAGGACTGCACCACGCAGTAGGTAACGGAGTGCTTTGTACCTCCCTACCCCACCAGCCCAGCACCACGGCAGATGCTTGGAAGCACATATTAACTGGTGTTGGAGGATGCTGGGACCCAAGCCAAAGTTCATTTGTCTTGAAACATTCTTATAAAAAAGTGAGGTCTTGCCAGGCGTGGTGGCACACGCCTTTAATCCCAGCACTTGGGAGGCAGAGGTAGGAGGATCGCCATGAGTTCGAGGCCACCCTGAGACTACATAGTGAATTCCAGGTCAGCCTGGGCCACAGTGAGACCCTACCTCGGAAAACCAAAAAATAAATAAATAAAAGTGAGGTCTTGAGCATGTGTGTGCGTGCGCATGCATTCATGCATTATGTAGAAGCCAAAGGACAACCTCAGGTGTGACCCGCAGGTGTATGTCCACCTCTTTTTGAGACAGGGTCTGTCGTTGGCCTGGAGCTTACCAATGAGGCTAGGTTGGCTGGCCAGTGAGCACCAGGAGCCCACCTGTCTTTATTTCCCTAGTGCTGCAATTGTCACATAACCTACGGCTTACTTTTTTTTTTGTTTTCCTTTTCCCACATGAGTGCTGGTGATTGAGCTCAGATCCTCAGAAGGAAGGGCACTGGGCTCTTTCCCCAGCAATCCCCCCCCCCCACAAAAGTGAGTATTATTATCTAAGGGCCAGTCACTGCCAGGCTAATTAACACCTGGACATCTTGTCTTAAAGGAATATGCTTTTTGTTGTCCTAGTGGTTGGCTGGGTTTGGTGGGGGGTGGAGATGGTGTGTAGCTATGCATAGGTGGTCAGAGCAGGTTTAGTGACTTAGCCCTTTCATGATGAAATAAGCTTAATGAGTAATAGAATATGGATTTGGAGGGAGCATCTGGTTGGTGAGCAGAGCTGAGCACTACTCAGCAGTACTGGGTGCTGAGTCTTAGAAGGCTCTGCTGAAGCAGCATTGTTTCCCGTGGGATTTATTTTTCTGCAGTGTTTGTCAGTTTTTTGTTTATTTCCTTTCCAATTTGATTTTATAACTGCCAATGTTGAAGTGTTAGCTCTGGTTAATTTTAGTAAGTAAAACCCAAGTACAAGGTATCTATTACTCTCTTGGAAAAAAAGTGATGTAATCAGAAATAAAAGTAAAATTATTTAATTAAAAAAATTTTGGCTGGAGAGATGGCTTTGTGGTTAAGGCATTTGCCTGTGAGTCTAAGGACCTAGATTTGATTCCCCAGTACCCACATAAGGCAAATGCACAAGGTGGCGCATACGTCTGGAGTTGTTTGCAGTGGCTGGAGGCCCTGGCATGCCCATTCTATCTGTCTCTTTCTCCAATAAGTAAATTACACACACACACACACACACACACACACACACACATATATACACACACACACACACACACGTTTGTTCACTGTGGAAAGAGGCACCTTTGTTAATCCACTAAGATAGAATATATAATATTCTAACATTGCCTTTAAGTCATCAAAGCAAGCATAAAGTGTCAGTTCATATTTCTTCTCCCAGGCATAATTTTTGCTCCACAAAATTTCTGCTTTAGGGCACGGATATTGTTTCTCAGAGTGGAGCAGGAGACTGGGCAGAGAAAGGCAAAGGGTGTCACTTTCCTGAAGACTAGGCTTCCACTGCCAGGTGTCTACTGAGAAAACAGAGCCCATTGTGTTTGGAAGTTTACTTTCTTGAAATTGTGGCATGCATTATGTGTTTCTTTCCAGAACATTCTATCAAGTCCTGTTCATGCCTTTGGGATTTGGGGAACTGGTTATAGCTTAGATGAGGTGCACAGATGGAGGTAGAGAAGAAGGACTTCTTTCAGATGATCAATATTGGTAGCTAAACGTTTGGCATTTCAGTGGATAGCAAATTCAGTGAGAAAACAGAGGGGACTGTTTTTTGAACTATAATATAGTCAATATGTGAAGAAATGCTTGGTGGCCTCTTCAGTATATAAGAGATTTGTATTAGGAGTAGATTATCCAAGGGTTATTAATATTTTGGTGATATGTCCCCTAGCCTGCTGGTTAGGAGAGATTGGAAGGTGGTAACTCTGGCAAAACCCTTCTTTGAGAAAGAAATTGTCAAGCACACAGCTTTTAAAAATTAAGTGATTAATATTTGATGGGTGTATGTGCATGTTCATGTGTGAATGTCGGTGTACATGGGCCATAGCACTCACGTGGAGGTCAGAGGAGAGCATTCTTGGTGTCATTCCCGCCCTTCTACCTCCTTTGAGGCCGAGTTTCTCTTGTTCTGTTTGTTGCACACTCACTGAAAGCTGCTGAGCATCAGGAACATCCATTCTCCTGTTTTTGTTTCCCATTTTACCCTCATCCCACCTTGGCTTCTGGTGTTGTACATGGAGTCTGGGGATTGAACTTGGGTACTTAGGTTTGAGTGTTAAGTGTCTTATCAACTAAGCCATCTCCCTAAGGCATAGCAAGCTTTAAAAAATATTTTGTATTTTATTCATTGTTCATTGGGGCTTTGGGGGCGGGGTGGCTGACCGACACAATGAGTATGGGTGTACCAGGGCTTCCAGCCACCCCAGATGAAATCCAGACACATGCACCACTTAGTGCATCTGGCCTTATGTGGGTACTGGATAATCAAACCTGGATCATTTGGCTTTGTGAGCAAGGATTTTAACCTCTGAGCCTTCTGTACAGCCCCCATAGATAGCTTTTAAGAAATACCTGGGCAGGATATGGTGGCACACGCCTGTGTACCTGTGATTCTAGCACTTGAGGGGCTTAGGCAGGAGGGTCATGAATTTGAGACAAGCCTAGGCACCATAATAACATGCAAAATGAAACATCAAATACCAACCAGAACAAAAAGTATTTTGGGGATTGGAGAGATGGCTTAATGGTTAAGGTGCTTGCCTACAAAGCCTAAGGACCCCGTTTTGATTCCCCAGGACCCATGTAAACCAGATACACATGGTAATGCATGGATCTGGAGTTCATTTTCAGTAAATAGAGGCCCTGGAGTACCCATTCTCTCTCTCTCTCTCTCTCTCTTTCTCAAATAAAAATAAAATAATTTTTTTAAAAAGTACTTTGGTAGCAGAGTAACACCTTGTTGAAATACCTTTAAAATGAGAATCCTTTTGAAATTTCATCATTTTTACTATGTCTTTGCAATGACAGTGCCTCTATGATATCGTGCCAACAGCACTCACAGGCAAATCAGCACTAGCACCTCAGTGTCTGTTGTCCTTTTCCTACCCAGGCCCACACCCTATTCCTAGAGGAGAGCACAAGGGAGCTTCTCAACAGTCAAACGTTAAAACACACTTCCTGTGGTTTGTTTATCTTCTTTGGGGTTCCTTAATAGCAAATCCCAAATGGCTCACCTTTTTCCAGTGCTATTAATGTTTTGAGAGGGGCTATACATTATGTTAAAGTCAGTGTAGTTCTCCGCGGGAAGGCTGGCGTTTAAATGAGACTTATTCAGCCTCCTTTTAGCTGGTGTTTCATTACCACGGAGGATTTATAATGCAGTAGCTCTGAGGCGGAGCTGGTGAGAATGCCAGCTTTGCTAATATTTAGTCATAAAATTCTGGATATTGGACAAGCTCTTAATTACTCTGAATCCGTCTTTGTCTTAATAAAAGTTGGATTGTACCCACTAAAATAAGATGGCTGTGTTTGCATTAATCTCCACATGTAGGTTAATACCTTTTTAAAAGCTGTCTTTTAGACAAGAGACTGGAGAATTAATTTCCCATTTTCAGCTTACAATGAAGAACTGTTCCACGTGGAGTTTGAAGGACTGCCATTTTTTTCTGATGTTGGAGATTCTAGTGCCAATAATAGCTCTCTGTTCCCCTTGACCTATTCCCACCCCTTCAGGTAAAGAAAATTCTTTCTCTCTGATGCTTGGGGACTCATTTCTATTATCTTTTTTTTATGAACTCTGCTTCAAAGTAAATAGATGAAGTTCATTTTCTCAGTGGAATTTGGATCATGGGATGGAGGAGCAGATAGTAGAAATAAGCTTAGGATTAAGATATGACTGGAGGGCTGGAGAAATGACTTAGCAGTTAAGGCACTTGCCTGCAAAGCCTAAGGACCCCTGTTCGACTCCCCGGGTCCCATGTAAGCCAGACACACAGGTGACACAAGCACAAGGTTGTGCATGTGCACAAGGTGGCACATGTGTCTGGAGTTTGATTGCAGTGGCTGGAGGCCCTGGTGCACCAATTCGGTCTCTCTCTCATGAAATAAAATTAAAAGTGACTGGAGCTTATTACATTGCAATCATACTATCAATCCATCCATCACCTGTCTGTCTATAGGTCTGTCTATGCAGGTATGTATTTGTGTGTCTATCAATAAATCAGTTGTCTATCTGATTTTTAACCTGTCTGAGCACTTGCATACTGGGGCTTTTTTCTCTTAAGTGACAGTTTCTTAACTACCTCCCTCAGGTGAATGATACTTTCTTTCCTTTTCTTGTCTCCAGAGTGTATGCTGCTATGTAAGCTCTGAACACCACTAACTCCAGGATTTATTTCTGTACTACAGATGGTCAGTGTGACTATAAGGGCCCCAGAAATATTTTTTTGTACATAGATTGAGGTCTTCTCAGTGGAGAGTCTCTTTCTGATATAGCACTTGCATTCCCCATGTCTACTGCGAAATATCCAGTGTATTGTCTTAAACAGATTCCGTTGATTCATCTGCCTTGGGTCAGAGCCGGTTAGGGATGGGTTCAGAGGAGAGCAGTAGAAACTTAATAAAATCATCAAATGAAACGGAGGAATTCACAAACATCTTACTAAAGCTACAGTTGTTAAGAACATTATTTTTCTGTATTTCAGTTTATTGATTTTATAGACATTTCTAGGATGAAATATTTATGTTACTAGTTCTGAGCCATTTGGGGCATGTGTTAACAGAATGGATTTCCAGCCATCCCACCTCCCCCGGGACTGCAGATTCAGGAGGTCTGAGATAGGTCACAAGCTTAGGATTGAGCACAGTTTTTATTCAGATAAGTCTACTGCATTCATCCAGGTTTCTGTGTCTAATTTGTAAAACATACTTTGCCTTTCCTGCATCACATCTCTGAGCAAGCATGATTTTGTGAGGGGACGACTCACACAGGACAGCTTTCATAAGTCATTATGTAGGACAACACCTCTGCTAAACCACACGTCATTACATAGAGTTGGGATCAGAAACGGCAGAGAGCTCAAGACACCTGCACGGCCAGTTGCCTAGAAACCTGCCACTGTGAATGATAGAACTGGGGCATCAGACCTGCTTACGCAAGGAGGGAACCCACAGGTTCTTCAGAGGCTTACAGAGTTATCCTGAGGGGCGGGAATCACACGTCTAGTCACCCTACATAGTGGGTAAAGAGATTGGACTTACTGGAAGGAACAAGGTGACTAGCGGATGTCATGAGATTCTGCTTTTACCTTTTCATTATTTCAGCTTGTGGAACTAGTATTATCTCTTGGAGAAACCACTTAGACCTTCAGTGAAGGAGAGAAGAATGGAGCTACATAGGTGGAAGAGGTCAGAGGGGTGTGAGCAGGCCAAACCTCCTTCTGCCCCAAAGCGGACACACCCCTCTCCAGAGGCCTTAGGCTGCAGCACAGTGGCTGCAGACCTCACTGCAGGGTGGTGCATTCTGTCCTGTAGACTGAGCTCAGCAGTGCGGCACAGAGGCCAGAGCGCGATGAATGCTAGCGGAATGAAACCAGGAGAGAAAAATTCTATCTCATTTATCACTAAGTAAATCTTGTGGGGCCTTTCTAACCTACAGAGTCTGTGACATCTACTTCAAAGATGAATTCTTAGCTCACAGGGTAGAAGGCATGAGGGCAGGGACTTTATTTTCCTTCGTGCTGTATTTCCAGGACCCAGACCAGTACCTTAGAATCAAGCCTGGCACCATTAGTCTCTCCACAGTGATTGTATGTGTTGTTGATGGTGAAAATTGTTTAAAATGGCATTTTGTGAGCCCTTTCCCCTGGTTATTCTGGAAAAGTCTTCCATGACCCCACCTTTCACTCGTTCTTCCTCAGCAGCTCTTCTCTCCTTCTTCCACGCCCATATTTGTCAAAGTGTAGAGTAAGGAGGTCAGGGTGCACCACACTCACCTCAGTTCTGAAGCACATAGGACACCCTCTCGGTGGACTTGTGTGACTCGGGGTCTCCCACTGGTCTCAGTGAGAAGTGGGAGTGAGTTGTAGGTTTCTGGCCTAGATGAGGGGATATTTTGTGCAGCTCTGCATGTTATCCCTTCGTCTATATCCTTGCGTGTGGTTCTATGTGGAGAGCTTTTGGATCATTTGAGAGGGGGTGTGAGTGTGCTGTGTTGCCGGGTGTCAGCTTAGGGCTCCTTAGCATTTCCTATCATTTTTGCAGTTCCTAAATTTTGTGCTTTCCTTCTCAGCCTGCTGTTAAGTCAGCAAGGAAGCACCAGGCACAGCCTCTTGTCCTGTGAGTAAGGGAACACTCCAGACTGACTGTGGACCCTTCAGTGCTTTAGGACTCTGGTTAGATGTCACTTCTGTGGGAAATGAGGAAAAACTCTTGAGGGTTGCTGTGATTAGGAGACAGCTCAGACCTACAGTACCTAACTCATATCCAGTGGAATTTCACATAAAACCTAGCTTTTAGCAAAGGCTGGGGTGATAGGGAAGGCTGGAGATGAGGCTCAACTGATAGAGTGCTTGCCTGGCATATAGGAAGGCTGTGAATGAGTTTGATACCTGCCACCACATAAACTGGAGGTGGTGGTGTACACTTGTAATCCTTGCCCTTGGGAGATGGAGGCAGAAAGATCAGAAGTTCATGGTCATCTTAAGCTTCATAGTGAGTTTGATACAGAAGACACTATAAAAAAACATTAAAAAATCCAGTTTTTGTGTTATTCATGAAAGATCAGAAGTCCTGACTTACACCAGGTATGCTGTATGCCTGGCCTCACTTGGTGCTTGGAGAAAAGGAATGTGTTTTCTACACTGTTTCTGATTCTGCTCTTCCTCTCTCTTCTTTTTCTAGGAGCAAGTCAACATTAGGCAAGGTGGTACTTGAACTACTGACATTGTGGAGTATAAGTACCTAGTCCCTTTTTTTCCCCCTGAATAATATCATTCATTGAAGTGGTTGAAATACTAGCAGGAGGTAGCATTTGTTGAGTGCTTATTGTTGAGGCTCCAGGACCATGCTAGGTGTTTACATATGCTTGTTTATGGAATTCTTAAAACTACCCTAATAGTACAGGTTAGCACACTGAGGCAAAGAGAGGTTAAATAACTTACTGTATAAGTCAGGATTCTCTAAGGGAAGAGAACTGATAGAATGAATATGTGTTACAAAGATTTATTAGGCCAGCTTATAGGACACAGGCTGGGTTGTCCAATGGTGGCTGTCTGCAGGATGGAGAATCTGAAAACCCAGCAGCCACTTAGTTCACGGGGCTGAATGCCTTATCAGTCCCAACCTGGCATATGGAAGGCTTGAAGGATTCCTGGAGAACTGGTAGTTCACATTGGAAAGCTGAGTTTTAATGTCTATGAAGGTTAGCAACCACAGGCTAGATAGATGCACACACCAGCAAGTGACAATGCACCCAGGCAAAAGGCCCTGTGTCCTCCTGGATCTTCTTTATACAGAGGCCAACACCAGAAGTGCCGTCCTCTCTGAAGGAACATCTTCCTCTATCAGTCCTTCCAGGAAACAACGTCACAGACCTGCCCAAGAGATGTGTCTCTTACTTGATTTCTGATCTGATAAAGTTGACAATAGAATTTAACTGTTGCACTTGCTCGAGGCCTCCTGGCTACTTTCAGTCAGACAGGACCCACATGGTGTCCCTGCTTAGGCAAGCATTTATGCTAAGCCTGGTTGTCTTGTAACTCTAGTCTGCTCCTCACCCATGCCCCATCAAGAAGAGCTGGCATCAGTTGGGAAGTTGAGTGACAGGGATACACCTCTTGAATCTCAGCCTGTTCATGGGAGAAGCTCTTGGCAGTCGCTTGAAAGACAGCCTCTCATACGGCACCTATTGATTTTCCTCACTTCCTTGTCATCTTCCTCCATCCTGTAGTTCTAGGGTGCTTGTCTGTCATGCATAAAAGCCGTATTACAGTGAACCCAAACAAGTCATTGGCATTTAAAATTAATTCCCAACAGGTATTGTTGATAGCTACACTGCTCATTGACAGTGCATCGCTGATTACATTGAGAGAACATCCTAACTGGGGATCTTTTGCCAAGTCAAATCTGAAACGTTGGCTGGCTCCCAGAAAATTCATTTTGACTTGTGGAAAGTTTGAGGATCCACAGATCCCTCCCAGTCTCAGAATGCTGGGTTGTGGAAACCCTTTTGTGTGATATCTCTTCTGCTGAGACTCCTGTAGCAAGTAAAAAATGTACTCTGAGGGCTGGAGAGATGGCTTAGCGGTTAAGCGCTTGCCTGTGAAGCCTAAGGACCTTGGTTCGAGGTTCCATTCCCCAGGACCCACGTTAGCCAAATGCACAAAGGGGTGCATGCGTCTGGAGTTCATTTGCAGTGGCTGGAAGGCTTGGCGCACCCATTCTCTCTCTCTCTCTCTCCCCCTCCCTCCCTCCTTCTCTCTGTCTGATAAATAAATAAAAATAAAAAAATTAAAACAAATGTACTCTGAAGTGACTGATGGGCCAGGAGGCTATGCCTTTGAAAGGGACAGACTACAGACTGGATAAGACTGGGCAAGGTTCTACACAGCTGTTGCGGGGTGGTGTGTGTAGGTCATCGAACAACTTTGAGGTGTCAGTCTTTGCTTCCCACCTCCTTTGAGGCCGGGTTTCTTAGTTCATCACTGTGTTTGCTGGCCTGTGAGCTTCCAGTTCATTCTCCTGTCTCAGCCTTCCTTCTCACCTGCAGGTATGCTGGGATCTACTTTATGGGCATCTGGGAATCTGAACTCAGGCTTACAAGTGCTTTATCCACTGAGCCATCTCCCCAGCCCAGGTTCTTCACTTGCCTTAATCACATTCTTAGAGTCTGCTTTCTGTCTTTTCTCTCTTCCCCTCCCCCGTTTGTCTCCTTCTTGTTCCTTCTGCTGCTTCTGCGTATGTGGCAATGTAAGTGTGCATACTTGTACATGTATGTTCCAGAGGCACTTGGTCTGTAGTAGGTACTGCTCTTAGTGCTCCAGGCGAGGCTGTTTGCTTTGCATCAGAATCCCAGGTGACCTGTACTCTGACAGGTAAAGAGTGAGGCAGGTGATAGGTCAAAGCAGTCATTCAAAGTCAGGTGGTTGTGAGTGTGTGGGAGCTCAGGGCGCAGGCCAGCAGCTCTGTCCCCAGGTTCTTGCAGCTTGTGCTTGGGATAAACATTTAAGCCTGTGTGTGTATTTGAATGAAGCCGAGTTCCTCTGGAGGCCTTGCAAGTGGCAGTTTAGTTGGCAGGGCAATTAAGCATGCTAGGTGCACAGCTCCGAGTCCCAGGAGGGACAGAGGGGGAGGGGAGACATCTAGCCTCTGCTTGCGTTATCCATGCTTATTGGTTTGTGGCAGAGTGATTGACACCAGCATCAAAATGACTCCAAACAGCTTCCCTGGAGAAGCACTCTTCTAATGGTTTTTTCCTCTTTGTTGCCCTAGGTCCCTGGTGAATAGGATTTAGCTGTGATTCAGCTGCCGCTGTTCTTTTAGTAATCAGTGTGGAGGAGGGAGATGAGGGCTGCTATTAATGGCTTCTTATTTTGCATTCTCCTAATCAGATACCCCGCAGTTATTAATGTGCATGCAAGATGTTCTCTGGTGTCCCTGGGTGGTTTTCTTAGGTGTGCTGGACTGTTAGCTTTCCAAGATGGAATGCTTTATTAGGTTCCAGGCCTAGAGAGCTGGAGGGGTGGATGGGGGCTGTTAAGAACCTTAAGTGAGAGAGGAGTGTCATGTTAAACCAACCTCTGGGGTGGGAATAGCAGCCCGCCATACTTGCCTCCCTCCCCTCCTGCCTTGAAAACCTTACCTTTCAGATAATAAAAGAGAAGCAGCAGAGCTGTTTACTAGGCAGCTAAATGCAAATTCTCTCCCTCATTAGTTTTAATTAGGATGGAATCATACATTTAAATAACCACTTCTCTTACTAATAACTGAACTCCTGATTCACTCTGAACCCAGGCAAATGCCTCTTAGGGTGTGAGTGGCCCAACTCTGAGTCATTCCACACCTGCACATTGACACAGCCAGGTTCCTCACATGGTGACAAACATCTGGGATTTAAGGATGTGATCAACATGGTGCATCTTTGGTATAGAACCTTCTGTACTTCCTGGGGACTGGCAAAATAGTCTAGTCATACAATAAAAGAATTTTTTTAAGTTCCAAAGAAGACAGCATTCCAGAACATCTAAAACATCTTCTGTTCTTACTTATAACCTACTGTTTTTTTTAATGTGTTTAAGAATTTATTTTATGTGTTTTTATTTGTGTGTGGGTATGAATGTGTGTGTGGTGTGTGTATAGTTTGTATGAACGTGGATGCACGTGTGTCATGGTACATAGGTAGGGGTCACAGAACAACCTCGAGTTCACCTTCTATCTTATTTTGAGCCAAACTCTTTCTTGTTGGTTACTATGCTTGCAGGGTAGCTGGCCTGCAAGCTCGGGGATTCCCCTGTCTCCACCTCTCTCCTGCTGGAGGCCTGGTTGAATTATAAATGCTTGTGCTTCATGTTGGCCTTTGTGTGGATTCTGGAGAGCTGAACTTGGGTTTTCAGATTTGCGCAGCAAGCGCTTTACCCACTGAGCCATTTCTACAGCCCTGCTTTATGTTCTGTAATAATTTCAGCCTTCCATTTATCTTTTCTATGTAAACAAGTGCCATTTACAATCTATCCGCCATAACAGATGAAAATGAAAGAGGTCTTCAAGGTTGGGTTTGTTGCATTCCTTTATATTTCCTTGGCACACGATGCACGTGATCTGTTTCAAGAGTGTGGCTGACATGGTGCTGGGTGGAATGGTGGCGTGAGAGTGTGTTTGAACTGCTGTTTGAAGGATCAGAAGCAAACAAGAAGCTTAGCTTGGCTTCCATCCCTCAGTGGCGCAGCAAGCTAAAAAAGGAGGGGACCACTAGCTCCCAGTTGTCATCATCACTAAGAAGACTTAATAAAAAGCCTGAGCCTATCTGTTGGGCCTGCAAGGTGAGGGCCGAATCAACAGAAGCTGGGTAGCTCACAGCAGTGTGTCATGTGCCAGGGCTGCGACTTGGCTGCCTTTTAAATCCCAGGGAGGTGGGGCTGACCCTGCTTGCTTCCTCTGGCAATGGGAACTGTGCCAGATGCCCACTATAGAGGACCAGCCTCTTCTGTGTTCTGTGGACATGACTGGCTATAGCTTTTGATCAGGACACTGTTCCTAATGAAGTCTGACCAGCATCATTTAGACAAGAGTGGATGACAGCTGATGGGCAGGAATGGTTCCTGATTGGCAATGCTTTGAGACTGGTAACTAGAGGAGGTGGGGAGTGGGGTGGGATGGGGAGAGATGTCAGCTCTGATTGACAAGAGCTTATCTTTATTTAATCTTCAGATGCACTGTGGTTGAAATTTTAGGCAATTGAAAGAAAGGAAGACATAATTAAGGATTCTTGGCAAAAACACTTGAATCACAAATATCTTGTAATAGGAGAGCAATGCACCAAGACCAAGTATGAGCTTGCTGCTGCTCTTCTGGCTGTGAAGAAGAGAAGGCTTTTGTGCAGCCAGAATTAATAAAATGGTCACAGGGGCTGGAGGGATGGCTTAGCTGTTAAGGTGTTTGCCTGCAAAGCCAAAAGACCCAGGTTCGATTCCCCAGGACCCACGTTAGGCAGATGCACAAGGGGGTGCACGTGTCTGGAGTTCGTTTCAGTGGCTGGAGGACCTGGCGTGCCCATTCTCTCTCTGTCAAATAAATAAATAAAAATAAATAAAACATATTTTAAATAAATGGTCACAGGCTTGGGTAGTTTCAGCTATAAAGATTTTTATTCCATTTACTTTCCTGTGGCCTGGCCAGCCTCCTGGGAAGGGCTTCCTTTGCCAAGGCCAGTGGAGTGGAGCATGTGGTGTCAATTTTGGATTCGTGGAGGATTTGAATCTTAAGTGTTCCTGTGCTTTGGCGCTGTAGGCTTGTTTCCTAGGACCATGTATTGGTACCCCGAGAGCTAAGTGCATGCAGTAGGGTAGCAGCGTTTTGTGGATGAGGGTAGAAGCATGGTGTCCTGGATTGGAATCCTAACATCACCATTTTAACAGTAATACCTTCTTGTTCCTTAGCCCTTATTTGGACTTGAAGATGCAAAACTTCCTTAAATGAAACCCTATGTTATACTTCAAACCTAAAGTTAATCCCTAGCCTAACTTCCTTGGACAGTGCAACAAACACCCCTAAATTTGCCCCCACCCTCACTTTAAATTCATTCCAATTCTTGCCTTTCATTATATATTTTAGATATGTTATCTCTTTTCTAGACATTTATCTCTAACTGTGTTTATAGATAAATAAGTATTTAGATTTACCTGCATATTTGTCTCTTTCCTGAGTCACGATTCTTCCTTGAATCTCAGAGCTTCCTCCAGGTTTGAAATTTATTCCTTAGTTTATATCTTTTAGACATGTCTTTTAGTGAGTGGCTGTTATTAGTAAAAGGGTTGCTTATTTATTTGAGATGTCTTGATTTTGCTCTTTATATAGAAAGATAGTTTTGCTAGATATATGATTCCAGGTAGAAAATTGTTTTTCTCTTTCTACCTCTTTGTGAGAGATTACCCGAGGCCTTATCTGATGCCCTTAATGTTACACTGTCCTGCTAATTCATTAAATACCAGGGGTTGCTACATTCTCAGAAAAGTACTAGACTGATCAGAGCAAATTCATGTGCTGGTTGGGATCATCCATACTTTCATAGCCCTTTTCTATTATTTTCTTAGAGCTGTGATTTCAGAGATTGTGGTGGGCACATATTTAAATGTCATTACTAATTTGATGATAGATAAATACTAAGTCAAAAGTGTTTTTTTGAGCTAGAGAGTCGGCTGAGCAATTAAGGACCAGAAGTCTCTTATTCAGAAAGTCACCCAACCTGGAATAGAATTTGTTGTTTGCCTTCCTGACTTCTTAGTGTGGTTCTCACACTTGCAGAGTGCCAAGATTCTTTTTTGTTTTACCTTGTTTAAAAAAATGTAGTTATTTGATTTCTAAAATTTATTTATTTACTTTGTAGTCCAGATTGACCTTTTACTCTCCCTATAGCCAATGCTGGCCATGAACATACAGCCATCCTGCCTCAGCCTCCCGAGTGCTGGGATTATAGGCTTAAGCCACCTTGGTTGGCTCTAGGATTCTTTTAAAAATAAAATATTGGTTCTACTCTGCATAAATGAGCCACACTAAACATGCAAACAGGCTCATGACAAGTGTAAATAGTCACTTCTTGTCTAACACCCCATGATCTTAACCAGTGCCTTTGAAAAGCCTAGGACTGTGTGTGACTACTTCTTGAGGCATTTCTTCGTATCCATTTACCTGTTAGTTGCTTCATACCACATCACTGAACATTCTACTTCTGCATGCTGGTGGCCCAGGGAGCCAGAGATTCTTCTCACACAACCGGCAGAAGCTGGGCTGTGCAGCTGATGGGAACAGTGACTTAACCACTTCCTGTAATGTATCTCCTTGGTCCAAAGGGCTCTTCATGGAATGTAGGGCCAGATAGGTTCACCTAAGCTCTTGCACTATTCACCTTTGCCTCCTGATTGTATTTACTGATGGAATAGATGCCCATGTGCCCCGTTACCCTGCTGTGGAGCTGTGATTGTCTCCGTATGTTATCAGAGCCTAGGTTAGGAAATTTGAAATGCTCTTTGCCTCCTTGCCCTGTTGTGACAATGGCACCAGAGCATTTTAATCAGCTCGCGTCCATTGGAGTGTACAATTTTTCTTTTCATTACATCTGCAAGCTCTCAAGTTTACAGACACGATCTCCTTGGCTAGACTAATATTACTTGGCCATTCTTGCATGCAAATTCAAAATTTAATATCTTGCTGCAGGTCTGTTGAGTTTTATGCAAATTCCAATATAGATTATATTTTGGAGCTGTAAATTAGAAATTACATTTGGGGGGAGGAAGTAATATTCATGTGGGTTTAGGAAAAGTAATCTTGCAGTTTGCATGGTACATGCCACTTGTTCTGAAGAAATGAGGTTTTGAATATTCTGTGTGGGTTTAGAGGATGTCTTGCCAGTGTGTTATTAGTAGTAAGAGGACAAAAACAATGAGTGATGTATGCATGAACTTCAAAAAGTTATTTATTATGAGAGAGAGTGAGAAGGAATTGTTGCGCCAGGACCTCTAGCCCCTGCAGTCGAATTCCAGATGTATGTTCCACCTTGTGCTCATGTGTGACCGTGTGCACCTGGCTTACATGGGCTCTGAGGAGTCCTTAGGCTTCACAGGAAAGCACCTTAACCACCAGAACTTTTCTCCAGCCGTGATTTTTTTTGTTTGTTTGTTTGTATTAGATTGTTTTTGTTACCACCCAGAGTCAAGAGTTTCGTTAGGACCTTTTCGTAATGAGTCAATGTTTTTAGCTGATATTTGGCTCTAATCTTTTCTAGGTCATTCGTAACTGACTAGATCATGCCATTCAGTCATTGAATAGGTGTTATAGAGTCACAACAGGCACACAGCTCTGCCCTTGGCTCTGGTGACACTGTGGCAAGCCAAACAGCCTCTGTCTTCATGAAACTTACCTTCCACTGGGATGAAGCTTTGGTACCTCCATTAGTGACCCCTACTGTAGGAAAAGTAATTTAGAGTCTGGGATACAGGATGTAGGTTCTGGGTATCAGGAAAGGGTCTCTAAGCATATATTTATGTAGGTTTTAAGAGGCAATGGGTTAAGCTGGGCAGCTTTTTAGAGAATGTCACTCAAGGAGGATAGATTTCTTTCTTTATTTTTTTGAGAGAGAGAAAGAGAATTGGCACACCAGGGTCTCAGTCTCTGCAGTCGAACTCCAGACATTTCCGCCACCTAGTGGGCATGTGCGAACTTGTGCTTTTATCACCTTTGTGTGTCTGGCTTACATGGGATCTGGAGAGAGATTGAACATGGGTTCTTAGGCTTTGCAGGCAAGTGCCTTAACTGCTAAGCCATCTCTCCAGCCCTACGGGGGGGATGCTTTTCTAATTACAAATGCCCTCAGTTGCCACCCTTGTCATGTATAGGGCTAGCAAGGATGTTGGTGTGATTGGAGTGGAAAGACAAGTAGAAATAGGTACAGAGAAGTGGAAGAATAGAGTGAAGGGGGTAGCTGATGGTTAGGAAGTATCACAGAACATGGATGTGGTCCTTGTCCTGGGGGAACTGGGTGCCATGGGTAAGAAGGTGTAAGGACACCCTGACCCATGTGTTTGAGAATGGAGATCTTCAGGTGATGGACATATGATAGAACACTGAACATTGCATGTCTAAGCCTCACGTGCCACTCCCAAATTGCTGATGTTAAAAAGGAAGTTAGATTTGACAGCAGAGCTTGCTGCTATTAGGGGTGTGTGTGTGTGTGTGTGTGTGTGTGTGTGTGTGTGTAAATGTGCATGTGGCCACAGAACAACTTCAGGTGTCATTCCTTATGCACCTCTGCATTTTTTTGAGACAGGGTCTCTCACTGGCCTGGAGCTCACAAAGCAGGCTAGACTGGTTGGTCAGTGATCTTCAGGGGTTGTCCTGTTTCCACCTTCCCAGTGCTGAAATTACAAGCACATGCCATCACCTCTGTCTTTTTTTCTTTTCTTTTTTTTTAATGAGGGTTCTGTCTATCAAACATGGGTCCTCATACTTCCAGGGTTATCGCTTTATCAACTAAGCATCTCTGTAGCCCTGTTGTTGACATATTTGTGTTTGAGAATCCCCAAGCTGCTTTGCCTGTAGCAGAAACACAGGTATATATGTTGCTGAGGCCTACAGTCAGTGTTTCGGTAAGTCTCCCTGGTCCTCATGCAGGCCTGAAACATAGAGTAGCAGGGCTCCACCTCAGGAGGTTCTGATTCAAGAACTTTGGGGTGAAACCCAATAATTTAGTCTGTTACTTCTTTCTTTGTTGAGATTGGGAGTCTCTATGAAGCTCAGATTGACCTCAAACTTGTGATCCTCCTGCCTCAGCATCCTGAGTATTAGTAGCGCAGATGTGCACATCACACTGGGCTCTAGAATTTGCATTCAGGGTGAGTTCCAGGCTCTTACACTTAGAAAGGGTCTGGTCTGGTGGAGGGAATTGGTGTTACCCATGCCATTGATTTTGTCCTTCTGCCTCATAACCTTGTGGATAGTAACCCAGCTCTGAGCCACACTGTCTGTCCTCTTCCATGTTGTGTGACCTTGGTTAGGGCACTTGAAATGGTTGCCTGCTGTAGCGAGTTCTCAGTAAGTGCTGGATGTTATATGAGATGCAAAAAATGATGGGATGGAAATAAAATATGAACAGTTTGCTAGATGTAGTCTCTGGACTGCATGCAATATAAGCAAGTGCTGGCTGTCACACAGATTCATGAAATTTAACTGAAGGGGAAGAGGGAGAGATTCTGTGATTGCAACTGTGTATCTAATGGTTATGCTTCTTATTTTATGAATTAAAAAGGATTTCAGGCTGGGCGTGGTGGCACATGCCTTTAATCCCAGTACTCGGGAGGCAGAGGTAGGAGGATTGCTGTGAGTTCAAGGCTACCCTGAGACTACATATTTAATTCCAGGTCAGCCAGGACCAAAGTGAGACCCTACCTCAAAAAAAAAAAAAAAAAAAAAAAAAAAAGATTTCGGAGCTAGGGGGATGACTCAGTGAATGAATTGCTGGCTGTATGAATACCTGAGTCAGATCCCCACGACAGATGCTGTAGCACTAACATCTGTAATTCCCATCACTCTTAGGGAAGGAAGGAAAGAGGAGATAAGAGAATCATCTAGAAGCTCCCAGGCCTGATAGCTGAGTAAACACAGTGATAACCAGTGAGAGACCCTGCCCTAAACAAGGTGGAAGCTATGAGCTATACACACACACACACACACACACACCTGTGTCTATGTTTTCCCCCTTTGAACTTCCCTACATGATTGTACTTGTCCTTATATGAAACTTATATTATTTAATTTTGTGTGGAGAGGATTCTTGTCATCTGGGTCTTATCTTGGGAGGAATAGATGATGGTCCCTTTATAGATGGCCTTTTCTCTGTGGGGTTCCAGATTCCTTGAAGTTCATACACTTTTGGGATCAAACCTTCCTAGACAAAGCACCTGTTTAGAGGAACAACATCGTTAGGAAAGCTGGTGTGTGCAGAGACCGCATTTATAATTTTGAAAGGCCCAGCATAGCGTGGTATTGTGAAAAAGCTAAACATTACATACACATCAGATGTGGAAGCTGGTGGTGTGGCTCGGTAGAACAGGTATTCAGCATGAGACATCAGGTTCAACCCCTAGTATCCCCAAAAGACAAAAAAACAGGGCTGGAGAGATGGCTTAGCAGTTAAGCCCTTGCCTGTGAAGCCTAAGGACCCTGGTTCGAGGTTCGATTCCCCAGGACCCACGTAAGCCAGATGCACAAGGTGGCGCACTCATCTGGAGTTTGTTTGCAGTGGCTGGAGGCCCTGGCACGCCCATTCTCTCTCTCTCTCTCTCTGTACCTCTTTCTCTCTCAAATAAATAAATAAAAATAAAACACAAATTTTAAAAAATAAAAAAAGACAAAAAATAAAACTAGATAGAATAGTCACTATTACTGTTGTAAACTCCTACTTATCCATGGGTCAGATACATGGCAACCTTGTCATTTTAACATGTGGTATAATGTCAAAAGGGCCATTGATTGACATGAAACCGTCAGAGTTCTCTGGACTTAACCTCCGCAGTCTACAGTTCCTCATGAAGTTCTCCTTGACCTTTTATCTATCAGCTGGATAGAGATTTAAAGAGGATTTTTAATATTCGGAAGAGAGACAGGCAGTTTCAGGGAACTTTCATTGACTGTTGGAGGAGAGAACGAGTAGGTATTCAAATGTGAGCCTGGCCCTTAGGCTGAGTACAGGCAGCCCAAACCGCCCCAGGATCCCGGAGGGCAAGCCGCCTGTGTTGACTCAGGTTCTTAAAGAAAACCGTGCCATCAAAGAGAAGCTTAAAGCTTGTTCTTGGTGACTTTTTAAGAATACAAGGAAATAATGAGTGTATCAGAAAGCTCTGTCAGATTTAGTTTCAATAAAAGTTTGCTTAGGGGAAAGGGCAAGGTGTTTGAAAAAGAAAAATCACAGACGCAGCTTAAAAGCCATGTTCTTCAGTGATGAGACTGCATGAGTCAGAGGCAGTGGGTCAAGGGCCTGGGAGAGAGATACCTGAGTCACCCGGAGCTCCAGCTTCTCCTTCTGCAGGTCGGCAATGCCATCCCAAGAGCTGGCTTAGTTAGAGGGAAGTAAGGTGACCTATACTGTGCCCCTAACTCAGTGTTGTAGCCATCAGTGTTGAGGCTGGTGGATTTCAGTCATTCAAAGATCATGGAAGAAAGATGGAAATGGTGGTGACCCACTGAAATCCTAGCACTAAGGAGGCTGAGGCAAGGGATTACTACAAGTTTTAGATCAGCCTGGGCTATGTAGTAAGTTCCTGGCCACACTGATCGCTATAGGGAGGCTTTATCTAATGAATGGATGGATGGATGAGTGAATGGATGGAAGATCACAGGACGAGACTTCAGGGTACATTTCCTATGCAGAGAATCTTGTTTGTGACCATCGTCCACACCTCCCATCTCTTTTGTGAACTAGTAATTAATATATAGAATTTAATCATTTAAGGTGTACAATTGAGTGGCTTTTACCATACGAACAGAGTTGTGCAGATATCACCACAGTCAATTTTAGGCCATTTTCATTACTTCAGAAAGAACACTGTACCCTTGGCTATCACTGGCCTTTCTCCCATCCTTTCCTGGATAGATCTAAGCCCCACCTCCTTCCCTTTCCATTATCTTCCTGTCAGCAGTGGGCTCTGCCAGTTTTCCTGTTGTCAGATCATGTGATTGCAGTCCTTCAGGTTCCCCAGTCTCAAAACCCTCGTTTCTTGGGGTGTCAAACCCGCTGTTGCTGCAGTCAGCGCCGGGGCTTGCCATTGTGCACTCTGGCCGTGCGTATTGCAGCTCTATTGAAAACGCTCTTGCACTGCTCAAGTTATTTGTTTTATACAGAGAACAGCTCTCCCTGGCTTGCGGCTTCTCTGCTGCCTTGTTGACAAATGGTGCCTGCTAGTGAAATACACAAAAATAAATAACAGCAAGGGAGAGGGGAGAGCAGAGCTGAGTGAATTCATTTTGCCTCTTGAGTGCCATTCTCATTTGTTTTAAAAACCACCCTGGCATTGCAGGCAGGAAAGCAGGAGGCAGGAGAGCTGCAGGGAAAAGAATGGACTCTCTGGTTATCTGAACCGAGCTGCATGAGAAAGATCTGGAATTTTGGGCCCAGGGATAAGGAGTCACAAGGACTCCTGTGAATGCCTTATCTCATGCAGGTCTCGAGATCTCTGAGTTCTCCTCTGCGTTCCCTACCACACTCACTGTTGCCCCATTCTTGAGCCCTGCTGACATGGCTGAAAATAGTGGGAGGTTGAGCAGTTCCTGTGGTGTGGTAGGGTCTGTGCAGAAGCCGGAGAAAAGCAAAGGTGTGAGGAGCTCCAGCTGTGGTTTATAGGCAGAAGGTTCGACCCAGTGAGAAGGCAGATATGAGCTGGGAATTCCCACAGGCAGTCTTTCACTGGCTAACACACAGGTTGGTGGTTTCACCTGCTGTTGTGTAGACTAGTCAGAAACGGTTTTGAGAAATTCTTGTTCTTGTTTGCCAAAGTTACACAGAAACCACTTCCAGAGCCACAAAGTGTTTCCTTTCCTACTACTCAGTAACAGTATGACTGGGGAAACAGTGAGGGGCCGGGGATGTGCCTGAGTTGGTAGAGTACTTGCCTAGCATGCAAGATATTCTGGGTTTGATCATTAATACGGCGTACAATGCTGTGTGTGGTGGCGCACACCTTTAATTCCAGCATTTAGGAGGCAGAGATAAGATTGCCCTGAGTTCGAGGCCACCCTGAGACTACATAGTGAATTTCATGTCAGCCTGAGCTGGAGTGAGACCCTACTTTGAAAAAACAAGCAAACAAACAAACAGATACTGGGTAGAACTCTGATCCTCAGCTGGGATACAAAGCACACACAAGTGGAACAACTGACGAATAAGAAGCACGGGTGACAGCAAACAGTACGGACCCCAAACACTGTAGAGGCCCAGAAAACGAGTTGTATATCTTGAGGGTTTATTTTTGAAATAAAAAACTGTGTAGTTGGGTGTTGTGGTTACACATCTTTAGTCCTGTCACTTGGGACACTGAGGTAGGAGGATGATAGTGAGCTGGAGTTCGAGGCCAGTCTGGAGCTATAGAGTGAGTTCTAGGTCGGACCAAGCTACAGTGAAGCCCTCCCTTGAAAAGAAAACAAAACTTTATTTAAAAATTTATATAATCCCCTCCTACCAACCTGCTGTGCTCTCTCTCCATCCTCCTCCATTCACCCCCCTCTTCCATTTTAGTATCTTCCCTCCCCCCCCTTCTGTCGTCCACGATGACCAGTTGATTGGCCCATTCTTATACAGGTCTTGTATAGGTAACAATAGCCACTGTGAGGCCATGAATACAACAATCACTTTCTGTTTGGAAGACAGCATTTCAAGCACCTTAAGGTTTTTTTGTTGATTAGATGTCACCAGGAAAACTCAGCCTACAAATATGCATGACGCTTTGCTTTAGTTGAGTTAAAAACAGTCACCTGACCAATCAGTATTGACTAAAGTATTTCACTGAGGCCTTCTTGAATTATCTTACTATACATATCAGTGAGGCTCTGCCTGATAAATAGCAGCCTTATCAGCTACCCAAGGCAGGGGGTTTTGTCCAGCTGAGCACAGTTTCCTTTCTGGGTCTTGCAAATTGCCTACTGTCCATTTGTTGAGTGATTTTTCAATATTGGTTATTTTCTACATGATTTTATCATCATTGTCATCGTCATCAGGTCCATGCTACTGGAGAGGAGAGATGGAGAAGTACATTGAGGTGACAAGGACTTAGTTTCTTACATTCCTTTTAAAATTAAAAATCAAAAGAAAAATTTTTTAAATTTGTTTATTTTTATTTATTTGAGAGCAACAGAGAGAGAAAGAGGGGGAGAGAGAGAGAGAGAGAGAGAGAGAGAGAATGGGCGTGCCAGGGCCTCCAGCCACCGCAAACAAACTCCAGACGTGTGCACCCCCTTGTGCATCTGGCTTACATGGGTACTGGGGAATCGAGCCTTGAACCGGGGTCCTTAGGCTTCACAGGCAAGCGCTTAACCACTAAGCCATCTCTCCAGCCCCCCCTCCAAAATTTTTAAAAATATATTTTATTTATTTATTTATTTGAGAGACAAAGGTAGAGACAGAGAGAATGGGATTGCCAAAGCCCTTAGCCACTGCAGACAAACTCCAGACACACGTGCCACCTTGTGCATCTGGCTTTATGTGGGTACTGGGGAGTGAAACCCGGTCTTTACACTTCACAGGCAAGCACATTAACCGCTAAATCATCTCTCCAGCCCTCCTTAAAAAATTTTGTTCCATGTACTATCTATATGATGGTAGAAGGAAAAGGAAGGTAGATAGGTAGGCGGGTAGGTAGACTGAGAGAAAGGTGAGTGAAGTGGTTTTGAATTTTCATTATTTTGAACTTCAGATCTTTGTTTTTGTTGAGTTTACAGGATTGTTTCTTAGCACATAAACTTCAGGCAAATGGCACATAAAATCTGCCTGTTTGGTTTTTGCATCTTAAAATGCATTGACAAATGTGATCACGAGGGAGTTCAGGATAATGTTGAAACCCAGGCTTCCCTTGGATTTGAATTCTGTCTTCACCACTAGTGGCCTGGATTTCTAGGACTTTTCTTTTGGATTTGTGCCTTGGATACTCTGTGTGTCTCTCTCTCTCTCTCTCTGCATGTGCCATAATGTGCGTGTGGAGGCCAGAGGACAAGTTTCAGGTGGGTCTTCGCCTTTCTGCCCCAGTTGGGGCAAGGTTTCCCTTTGGATCTTGCTCTACTGTTGTTCTTTGGTTGTACTTGCTTCCAAGAAATTCTCCTGTCTCAGCTTCCCATCTCACCATCAGTGTTCTGGGATTACAGAGACCCAGTATGGCTTCCAGCTTTGTATGTGGGGTCTGAGGTTCTAACTTGGGTGTTCAGCCTTGAGGAACAATTTCTGAACCAGATGCTGTAAATGGCTCAGGGACAAGCTGAGCCATCTCCCAAGTTCCCAGATACCTGCTCAAGTGGTGGTTATAATGCTCATGCGGTTGGAGGAATTAGATGTGTTATTTAATTCACATAAAGGTTCTTCTAACACTGCCCAGTGCACATGTTCCCTTGGTTCCAGAATATTCCCCAGCCCTATGAATGACAAAAGTTGAAGATGCTCAAATTCTATGTGTACCAGGCTAGTCTTTGCATGTAACCTGTGCACATCCTTCAGTATACTTTCAGTTATCTTTGGATTACTTCTGATATCCAGCAGAATGCAGTAGTGTATAAACAGTTACTTGGCATTGTTTAGGGGTTAATGACAAGACAGAAGGCTGTGTATGCTTAGTAGGCACAGGGTATTTATTTTATTTTATTGTACATGTGTATTTATTTTGATCTAGGTTGGTTCAGGCTTTGGACACAGAACTGTAAAAGATATAGGATCAACTGCATTCACTAAAAGCTAAATATCATAATGATTATGATCATCTTGGGTATTGATTTGCCTCATCTATCTATCTATCTAATCTATCCATCCATCCATCCATTCAGTTCTTCATTGTATGCCAAAAGTTGGGCTCCTGAGAGCTCTGCCAGTGCCCCTGTGCTGGCTGAGGAGCCCTTACCCTGAGTTCAGCTGGCCTGGCACTTGCTCCCTGGAGTGCTGTTTTCTTACAACACTGAGCTGGGTGGCCATGTTGGGGTGGGCCCTGTTGTCTGTAGAGTTGTGTGTTCAGAACACTGCTTTGTCTTGCCCAGGTTCTTGCTATACAGATGGGCTTTAAATCTCTCTGGGCCCCTCATCATGGATGTAAGCCAAGGTTGTCCCTTGCTGAGCCAAGAACAGTACTGGAACTAGTCTTTTTCTTCTTTTATACTGGGTGCTAATCAATCTACAGTTAGCTCTATCTAATTTCTGAACCAGATGCTATGAATAACTGCCCCTGAATGTGTTTGCCAATAAAAGGATAAGTTTAAGGCTTTTAATCAATGCTGTTTGCACTCGGTATTTTAAGGTCAGAGTCTCGTGTGAGACTTATTTTGATCAGGATAATTGTTGGGTTAAAAAATGAATGGTTTCTGAAATTGTGACACTTGTGGTTGACTCCTGGGTGAATTAATCTCAGAGAGAATGGAAAATTGTCAATTTCACGATCCTCTGCCTCTCCAGTTGTCCTTCAGGTCACTTATGGAAAAATATGGCTTTTTTAGGTGGCCAGCATTCTTTCTCAATGGGGAGGAAGATCAGAGTTAGCAATGAAGGAGTTGCAGGGGAAAATGAAGCAGGGGGTCTTGAATGGCAGTGAGCTGTGGTCTGGAGCTCTACTGTTTATGTTTGAGGTGATAGTAAATATAATTTTGTGTCTGTAGCATACCTTTCTCAAAGGAAGCTATTTACTGGTCAAAGAGTTGTGTATTGCCCAGAACAAACAGGGCATAGAAACAGGGTTTAGATGTCAGAGTCACTGAATGGCCTGGGGCAAGTCACTCAGCCTCTTCAACTCTCAGTTTTTACATTGTAGAGTGGGGAGGGTGGCAGCTTTCTCGCTGGATCCTCTCAATTCTGTGACTTCTATGAGAATGTGAAGTGCGGGGCACCCAAGAGGTGCCAAATGGGAAATCTCCCTGTACCACCTGGCAGAGTTTGCCTGGCTTTCTGTTGTGTATGTCTGGATGCAATTGGATACATGTACCAGGGAAATTTCCAGACCCGTGGCAGTGAGTTTGCAGTTGTTGGTAAGCATGGCTTCTTGTGTGTGTGGAGAGGAGAGGAGTGAGTTCAGATGTCGTCCAGTTCTGGGGAAGTTCGGTGATAGCTTGGGCGACGTGAGAGTTGGTAATGGTAAATGAAGGGACTCGGTTGCACTCTGTAGCAGACAGATTCAGGTTCACTGACATGAACTTGTAGACCAGGCACAGTTATGGAGGAAGGGCTATTAATTGAAGCTTACAGATCCAGAGGAAGTTCCATAATGGCAGAAGAAGCTGGCCTGCCTTCATAGGACCAAACACACAGAGAGAAGCACAAGCCAAAAGCCACACAGCACAGCACACTTCAGGAACTCCAGCTAGGCACACTTTGCGTATCTTTAGATTGAAATGTCAAACCACCACCATACCTTAAGATCTGCCCAGTGACACCGCCTCTAGCCAGGTGGCTGCAGATGCAAATTACAAAGTAATAAACGCTGAATATATTGGGGGCCATCTATTCAAACTACCACACACTCCTTTGGCTGCTGTAGTGTTACTTGTAATATTTTTATATTCATAAGCTACTAGTAGTTTGGGAAACTGCAAGGGTTCAGTACAAGTGATCTGTATGACATGCCTCTCTCTCAGCATCAGACTGCTCCGGAGTGGTGTGGTGTCATCCTCATTACAAGTGAACAATTTGCTTCCAAACCAGTTCTTTGGTTTTGCCAAATGGTAAGGGCTTAGGGAAATATTCTTTAATTCCAGAAAGGTTTTTCTCCAATGTGTAACTCGAGAAGCTGATACCCAGCAGGTGAGGCATTTGGCTCCTGGGACATCCGGGAGAGCTGGCCATCACTCAAGCCCGGGCTCTCAGGCTGGCAGTGGTGAGTGAGCACTGCTGTTTCAGGATTTGGCAAGTCGCAGGCTGGCTTTCTGTACCCACGGCCTTACAGTGGCCCTGCTTCCTTTTGTTCCAGCTTGGACAGTCCCTGTCTGTGACCTTTAGAAAACAGATCTGCCTTCCTTCCTTGCCCCCTCCTATGCAGAGTGACTTTGCTGTCCTCTCCACTCTGATAACCCCTGGGGTAATTAAATTGGAAGTGGTGCATACAGATGGTCAGGGGCAGGCACCTCTTTCCTGCCTCTGCCCCCCTGAGCCTCAGTGCTGTGTGGAAGAGGTGCTGGTGGAGAAGGGCTAGGGACACTACACCCCTTGGAGCAGTTTGGTAAGTAGGAAATCAGCCAGAGTTTCTGTCTCTGTGAGGCTTCTGGTGTGTGTGCTGCATGTACATGTGCATGTGTGTAGGTAAGAGGACAAACCGTAGGTGGTGTTCCTTAGTACCTTCCACCTTTTGTCAGACTAGATGTCTCATTGGCTGGAGCTTGCCGACCATGAGATCCTCAGGTATCTGTCTATCTGCTGTGCCAGTGCTGGGATGGATAAGTGCACTCCACTTTGCCTGGGTTTTACATGGGTCCTGGGGATGGAACCCAGGTCCTCATGCTGGGCAGAAAGGTATTACACTGACTGAGCTATCTTCCCAGCTCAACTTTTGATATGTAGCTTTGTACAACATTGAGATTTGGTGGAGGATGTGAAGTGCCAGGAGTAATATGAGAGATGCGTTATCAGAGCCCACAGATAAGGCAGACGATGGAAGAAGAATGGTGAGGCTAGCCTGTCAACAGGAGTATTGGAGAGGCCTGAAGGACTTCACGTGGGAGACTGGGGCTTACCCAGGTCATTGCCACTGCATGTGTCAGGGACCCATCACAAGACGTTTTGTATGTGCAAAGGGTCCTGATGGCATGAGACATCTACTCTGCATCCTGAACTTGAGAACTTCTATGATTATTACCTCATCTGATCCTAACAACAGCAATGAGGGGAGGCATCATGCTTCACCATTTTGCAAATAAAGAAACTGAGTTTCAGAGGATATTGGTCACTGACCAAGGAACTTGGACTGCTGTAAACTGTAGGTTAAAAATTTAAGTTTGGGGGCTGGAGAGATGGCTTAGCGGTTAAGCACTTGCCTGTGAAGCCTAAGGACCCCGGTTCGAGGCTCCATTCCCCAGGACCCAGTTTAGCCAGATGCACAAGGGGGCGCTCGCGTCTGGAGTTCGTTTGCAGTGGCTGGAGGCCCTGGCGCGCCCATTCTCTCTCTCTCTATCTGCCTCTTTCTCTCTCTCTTGTCACTCTCAAATAAATAAAATAAACCAAAAAAAATTAAAAAAATTTAAAAAATTAAGTTTGGTATCATACAACTCCAAACCCCTTCTCTTCCAACTGCACGACACCAGGACAGCCCTTGGTAGTGCTTTTGCATTAACTTTGCAAGGACTGGCCTATTAATAGTGATCTCTGTCAATGTTCCCCTGAGATGAGAAAACACAGTTAACTGTTTAGCTGCAGGCTTAGAGACAAAGGGAGGTTAAGTGATCTGTCAAGGTCATGCACATCAAGTGGTTTTGGGAGCAATAGGCAGAGGTGAGGCTTGAAGCTTCCTAAACAGGAATCTATCAGCCTCATTTTATTAATCTAGTCTTTCTTTTTGGTTCATAGCTGAGGGATTCTATCCTGGAGGAGAGGGTATGCATGGCAAGTGTCTCAGGCCAAGATGGCATGAAGCATTATGGTAGCTTGGGGTCTCTGTATCATCAGACTCTCTCCTATAGCATAGCCTTCAAGGGAAAAGAAGTCTCCTCTGTCCAAAACCAAACACTTTCTTCAGCATGGAGGTTGCAGTAAGGTTGGCGGGACTTCCTGTGAGGATGGTCTCACCAACACACTGTTCTTTTGCCATAAGAACCTAATTGCTGAATTTAATACTTAATTTCTCACTCTAGCCCCCAGCTGCTTTTTTTTTTTTCTGTTTGATTTTATGAGTCTGATGTTGTTATTTGTCCCGGAATTACTCAGGGTATCACAAAGAGCAACATGATAATGAGAGCCATGGTGCACCCGTGCAATTATCCTATACATACCCTTGGCATTTTTGCTATGTACTGGGTAGAGCAGGTCCTGAGAGTGAGGCTAGAACTTGGCCTTTGACTTGGATGGACACCCCATCTTGCAAACCACATTTGTACACTTCCTCCCCCCCCCCATTCCCAGCCTTCTCGTGCTTTCTTCCCAGGAGTCACCAGTGTTGGCATTGAGCATGAGTGGCTGGTAGATGTGAGTGGTTAAGTGGCCACCTCCAGCACTGGCACCCAATGTGATTCTTCTGCAGGAGTGATCTGGCTCCTGCAGTCAGGATGCCAGAAGAAGGAAGTGACAGTCATTCACAGTCATTTACTGTCTTGTCAAGTCTTTTGTGGATGCACTTACAGCTTTAACAAAGGTGGAAAAGAAATTACAGGGTGGGAAGAAATGTCTACAGACAGCTTGCTAAAAGCTAGGAAGGAGGAAACTAGTGTTTGTGTGTTTTAGGAATGCTAAGCCCTTGCTTTCCTATCAGCAAGCAAGCAAGCAAAATATTGGCATTCACTTCTGACTGGAGGAAGGCATCTCTGAAGTCAATGGAAGGAAATGCCTAAAGCAGTTCTCACTCAGAAAGAAGAAAGAACGGAGAGCCCTGGAAATGCTCAGGATTATCTCACAAAAGCCTTTTGTGCATTTGAATCCACAAATGAAATCTGCCTCCTCCTTCAGGCCAGAAACCTCCAGTTGTTTCCTAACCTTTATTGTTTCTTTTTTCATCTCTTTTATGCTTTTGTCATCATTTCTAATTTCTTTAAATAATTCCAAAAAAAATTGATGTCCCAGAGCTGGATAGATGGCTTAGAGGTTAAGGTGTTTGTCTGTGAAGCCTAAGAACCCAGATTCAATTCTCCAATACACATGTAAGCCGGATGCACAAGGTGGCACATGTGTCTGGAGTTTGTTTGCAGTGGCTGGAGGCCCTGGTGTGCCCATGCTTTCTGCGTCTTCTCTCTCTCTCTTCCCTCTATCCCTTCTTCCTTCTTCTTCTCAAACAAATAAAAATGATTTCCCAGTGCATAGGGCTGGCTTTGTAGTAACTACTAGTTTTGATCAGGAAATAGTAAATGGACATTCATGTTTTTGGTTTTATGTTTTTAAGATTTTTAATGCATGTATGTCCTGTGCATGTGCATGTTCATGTGGAGGTTAGAGGACAGCTGCAAGTGTCATCCTAAGGAATGCTGATCATGTTTTGAGAGACAGAGTCTCTCACTGACCTGGGGCTTGCCATGTGGGCTGGACTGTGTCCAGTAAGCTCCAGGGATAATTCTGTCTCCATGTCCCCAGCACTGGGATTACAAGTTGATGCCACCACACTCCCAGTTCTTTATATGGGTAGTGGACCTGACTAAACTCAGGTCTCATGCGTGGGAGGCAAACACTTCACAGACTGAGCAGTCTCCCAGGGCTGTGTCACTAATGATGGTGAGGAGGCATGGATCTCCTTTGTAGGTCCTAGCTTTATCCTGTTCTTTTCAAAAATATTTTCATTTATTTATTTGCAAGTGGAGAGAGAGAAAGCAAAGGACACAGAGAGAAGGGACACGCCAGGGGCCTCTAGCCACTGCAAATGAACTCCAGATGCATGAGCCACTGTGCATCTGTTTCATGTGGGTACTAGGGAATCGAACTTGGGTCCTTAGGTTTTGCAGGCAATCTCCTTAACCACTGAGCCATCTCTCCAGCCCTACCCTGATTATTTTAACCTGTGCATAATGCTGGTGCCTCCACCATGAAGGGCATATAAACTGACCTGTTGCATGGGTGAATAAATATATTTTCCCTTTGCCCCCATGGAGTGGTTCCAGGATTTTATTGCCCAACTGTTGCAGATAGCTTCATGTCGCTGGCACAAAGCACCTGACCAAAAGCATCTTGTGGGAGGAAAGTATTTATTTGTTTTGGCTTACAGACTCAAGGAGCAACTCCATGATGGCAGGAGAAAACATGGCATGAACAGAGGGTGGACATCACCTCCTGGCCAACATTGGGTGGACCATAGCAGCAGGAAAGTGTGCCAAACACTGTCAAGGAGAAGCTGGCTGTAACAACCATAAACCTGCCCTCAACAGTACATAGCCTCCAGGAGGCTCCAATTCCCAAATCGCCATCAGCTGGGGACCTGGCATGGCATTCAGGACACTTAAGTTTATGGGGGACGCCTAATTCAAACCACTGCACCATCTCTTACATTAAATGGTATGGGACTCATATGTACTCTGCATAGTCTCCTGAATCCTGTAAATAATATTTACTTATGAGGCAAACACAATCTAAGTACTGTGCAAGTAGTTGCTATAGTGGATCGATTTAAGCAGCGATGGCAAGAAAAAAATTTATTTAGTAGATACATGAATTTTGGATATTTTTGACCCCTGGTTGTTTGAATCTGCAGATTCAGACTCCTTACATATGGAAGACTGACAATACACATAAATTTAGGGATATATTTGCTTTGAGTCAGTTAAAAAAAAAAAAAAAAAACCTTTTCGTTTTCCTCATAAACTCAACAATCGTAGAAAAAATTGACTTGAATTTGTCATGACACTACAACTTGGGCAAAGACCTTCTGAAACTGAAATTCTTCTGTAAGTCCCTCTCCCTTCTTCCTTCCCTCCCTCCCTCTTTCCTTTCTCCCCTGGTTCCTTTTCACTCACTCATTCATTCATTCACTCATTCAATAGAGGCCTCTTCCCCTCTGCTATGAGTACAGTATTGTGTTAGGTCCTGGGGCTGTCCATACAAACTATTCTCCAGAAGCTATTACTTTGGTAGATAAGGGAGGTGATGACCAAGGTGAGATTTCTCTGTGGGCACAGGCTTGTGAAGAAGTGAGGTTGGTGGTTGTACAAGTGGTAGAGGTAATGATTGCTCCTCTTTGAGCGAATTGCTATTAAGATCGACTCCCATTTCATTTTCTTTTCTACTTACTTAACCATCTGAGATCCCGCATACTGCTTTACTGGGTGGTAAGATTCCACCTGGGCAAGATGGTGTCAGTTATCATTTACGTCTTCTTTCTTGAAATGAGATGAGATCCTTTGATTTATTTGGAGAGAAAAACGGGTGATGCACATTGTGTTTCTGCTGCTTATCTGTTTTGACACTACAGTACTTTGTATTTATTCTGTTGTGTTTTATTTAACATTCTACTTTTCAGAATTGTTATGTATTTCTCCCTCACCTATCTTGTCAAACTGCCTTCAGTTTATTAAAAAGCAGTTTAATGCCTATGTTCTTCAGTATAGATTCAGCAATTTTTATACAAACCAAATCTATGAATTAACTAATAAGCCTAGCTACCCGCCCACCCCTCCCTCAATTCACCCATCCCTTCACCCATCCATCCACCTACCTATTACCTACCTATCCTTCCTTCCTCCCTCCTTCCATTTATTCATCTACCCCTTCACCCCCTCACCTGTATTCCCACTCATCCATCTGTCTGTCCGTCCATCCACCTATCCATCCAACCAGCAAGTCAACATATGTACAAAACAAAAAGAAGACAAAT
The DNA here is from genome assembly GCA_036346955.1 of Dipus sagitta. Classification (NCBI taxonomy): domain Eukaryota; kingdom Metazoa; phylum Chordata; class Mammalia; order Rodentia; family Dipodidae; genus Dipus; species Dipus sagitta. The sequence continues at coordinate 3,254,340 of CM070771.1, forward strand.
TTCCTTTCTGCCAGTTTCTCAGCCCTGTGGGAATCGTCTCTGTGAGGTGCGAAAGTATAAGAAGCAATCCTCTGGGACATACAGTTCTCTGAGTATCAGACAGCAGTGAGCATCCAGAAGCAACCAGATTGCTCTTGGCATCTTCTAGCAGGCAGTGCTTGATAGTTCTGGAAGGGTGAGGAGGTGTTTTCTTCCCAAAGACCAGGTGAGGGTTGATCATATACCAAGGTGCTGGCCCTCTCTAGTCCTGTGCTTGGGATGGTGGTCTCCTAGTAATAACAGCTTGGCTTGATGGAGAGATGGGCTGATTTGAAAGAGTCTGCAGGAGCTAGCATGGAAGTGAGATTTACAGCTGCTGCTGGCGGGGTAGACCCTCAACTTGTTCATGCCTCATCCCATAACTGCATTGGTCACTGGACTATATTCACCATGAACTTTCTGGTCTACTTACTTAGGTGAACCAGGGACAAAGTGTAGGTGTGTGTGTGTGTGTGTGTGTGTGTGTGTGTGTGTGTGCATGTGCATGCAAATACGTGCTAATGCATGTGTAGAAGTCAGAGGACAACCTCAGGGTGCCACTCTTTTCCTTCCACTTTAGTTGAGTCAGGGTCTCATTGTTTTTATACTAGGAACAGACTAGCTCGTCCATGAGCTTCGGAATTCTCTTGACTTTACTTCCCACTGCCAGAGGAGAGTTGGGGTCATAGAGACGTGCTCTCCTTGCATTGGGCTTGGAACTCTAGTGGTCAGGCGTGTGCAGCAAGCAGTTAACTGATGAGCCATCTTCCCCAGCTCTGCTTTCTTTCTTGACAGACTCATGGTGGTCAGAGAAACACAACTCCTGTACATAAAGAGCTTCTTCTCATTGAAACTAATGACAAATGACAGTGAGACATCCTCAGAGTAGTGTTGTGTATTAGTAGCAAAGTAACCTTGGGCAAATAACTCAGTTTCCACACACCTCATTGTAGTAATTTGGCTGAGTATGAAACATACAGAGATTGGTTGCGCACTGCTCCGTGAAGGGTGAGTCCCCTAGAGGCCGCTCGTGCCGTGTTCTCTGGTATAGCCAACCCCGATGGGATGAAGCCCTGAGTTCCTTTCCCTTTCCCCCATGCTGGCTTGGGGCTCTTGGCATAGTGGAGGTCATGGGTCAGAAACACCTATAACTTAGAAAGATAATGAGTGCGTGTTTCAGCTGCCTGGAAAGGCCCCTGCACTGCTCTGAAGAGAACCCTTCCCCAGTTTCGCATCTAGCCTGGAGAGTCCTCTTGGAACGGGTGCCATCAGCTGGCGGCAGGTAGCTGTGCGAAGGCCCCATCTTTCACCTTCCTCAGATGGTGCGTCTGGCTGGCTGCTGTGGCTGTGTTCAGCATTGAAGCACAGTCTTATTAAGGCTGTAAGTGGCTTCGGAGTCCTGATGTCTGCTGTTTTCATCGTCTGTTGATGGAGTTGAAAATGCCTTTCTTTTGGTGTTGGTGTTAAATAGCTCAGTCCTGTTAGCCATTTTCTGGGGTTGTCTTTCTGAGCTGTATGTCTTGGATCTCATGGTCCAGGGTCAGGGATCAAGAGGAAGTTATGATTGTCTAGAATAAGTGAGAGGTGGTATTTGAAATCCAAGAGGAGGCTGGGGAATCACCTGCATCTCTGAGTAGGGAAGGAATGGTTTAAATCATTGACAGACTTAGGAGAACTCACAGTAAGGAGTTTGGTGGGATGAGCTAGTTGTGGGTTCAAGTTCTTTTTCCCTTGCAAAAATCTTGAGGGCTTAGTTGCTGTACTCATCCTGCTTCCTTCCACACACTGGATCCTTCATACTCTGCACGGTACAGACTGCCTAATAGAGATTGATAAGTATTTGGGCTGCATTTTAGGTCTTTATTAAATAATGAATGGAGTTGTTTTAACTTATTCAACACATTTGTTGATTATCTTCTGTGTGCCAGGCCCCATTGCAGGTCTTGAGGTTGCAGTGCTGTGTGAGAGAAGCACATTCTCCGCTTTGCAGATATACATGCTTGTGGACTGTCAATTTCCGCGTCTTTTATTGGAGGGAAGGCAGGCTACCACTGTCACTGCCGAGACATACGGCCTGGCTGGAGAGGAGAGATTGGGGTTCAAGTCCAAGCCTGTGCTCTAGTTCTCTGCCTTTCTCTGCATCTCAGCGTTTGGTGTTTAACATTAGGAAAGTGGGCCACATCTAATTATTTACATTGTCCTTTCCAGTTCTGTTGTTATGGTGCTACTATTTCTTCTAGCTAAATCAGTTACCTTGACTGATACTCACATGTTTTTCAAAAATTAAAAATAAATAAAATTTTGATTCCTGCTGGTCTGGATTTGGCTCATTGTTGGCATGTTCTTTTCAATTATTTCTTGTGCGCATGCACATGCATGTACACACATGTATGTGTTGGGCAATGCATATGGAGGTTAAAGGTTTTTGCCGCTGGGCAGGCAAGACTGGCTGGCCTGTGAGTTTTAGTGTTCTCCTGGCTTCCCCTCCCATTGCTGTAGGCAAGTTGGGATTACAGATGGGTAATTACAGACTACTTTGTGTCTGGCTTTTATGTGGATGCTGGGTATTTGAACTCCAGTTGGCAAGCTTGTGGAATAAGTGCCTTTATCCACTGAGCAGTCTTCCCAGTCCCCCAGATTTAAATTAACTGGCGCAGTAATTGTGTGTACTCTCCAGGTACGGTGTAATGTTTCAGCACATGTATACAGGGTTGAGGAGGTAGCTATGCAGTAGAGGACTTGCCTAGCATGGTCAGAGTCCTAGGTTAAATCCCCAGCACTGCCCTTAAAAACAAATAGGCCACCTGTATGGATACATTGCAGCATATACATGCAGATAAAATCGGGGTAATTAGTCTGTCCATCCCAAACCAGTTATCACTTGTTTGTGTTAAGAACTTTCAAAACCCTCTCTTCCAGCTATAAATTACCTTAGTCAACATTGTGCTATGAACTGCTGGAACTTAATTCCCCAATTTTTTGTATTCGTTAACCAAATGTTCTTTCCCTTCTCTTCCCTTCCCTTTCCTCTTCGCAGCCACCAGTGGACACATAGGTTGGTGATTGTAAACAGCACTGTAATCAACAGTGTTAGTATGGGATTATGGGATGACATACACCATCATGCTTTTTCGAGATTTTAATAAAAGGAAAAGGCAGGCATGGTGGTGTGCACTTGTACTCCAGGGCAGTTGAGAGGCTGAAGGAGATGAATCACTTTAGGCCATGAGTTCAAGGGCAGCGTGGCCAACACAGCAAGAACGACTCCCACTCCAGAAAAGGAGCAGCTGTAATGCACTGTGATGCAATTTTAGAAGCAAAAAGTCATTTGAGTTTCCCTTGTGAACTGGTTGGTTGCAAGCCAGAGGACTTGCCTATCACACACTCCTCAGAAACACTCATCCTTGTGTTAAGAAATACTCTGTGTGAACTAATAACGTAGAATCCATTGTATCATGTACCTCTGTTATATATCTCAAGATACAAGCCTGTTTATCAAGCAGAAATATGAGAAGAAGGGAAACTCAGCTTTTATTTATCACACCTGAAAATGAGTGACTGTGGCAGATGAACTTAAAAATAATGTCGCCTTATACTTGCATCACACCTTTTAATAAGGAGCTTAAAAATACTAAGGGGGAGCTTTCATCAAAAGGCTGAAACTTCTTCAGTGCATTTCAGTGCCACATCGGGTTTGGTCTCTGTTGCATTGTAAAGTCTTCAGGAAGATGCTTGAGGACCTGTGAGACACTGCCACCCAGTGATTCTCTGAGGATGACTGTGCAGAACCCTGCCGTATCTTGGAATCTTATGTTCCTCCCAAACTCATGCTGGGTGTAGAAGCCAGGGGCAGGTATGAGTGTAATGTGTGCCTGTTGATAATAGCAGGTCCAAGACCTCCCTTCATAATAATACCTACTTGCCCTCTGGGGCCGTTTGAAATACCTCCACCTCTGCTGTGCCTTCTCTGACCTCTCCTGACTGCTCAGCAGCTCTCCATTATCTCAGACTGACTAGACTGAGATGCTGGTTTGTTTTTTTTTTTAGAAAAAGTGTGTGTGTCAGAGAAAGAGAATGAATGTGTGTGTATATGTGTTTGTGTGTGTGTGTGAGAGAGATAGAGAATGTGTATGTGTGTATGTGAGAGAGAGAGAGAGAATGTGTGTGTGTGTGAGAGAGAGAGAGAGAGAGTATGTGTGTGTGTGTGTGCGTGCTTGTCATGGTCCTCCCCTTCCACCACTGGGTCCTTGTTATTGGGGCACAGGGCAGGCTGGCTTCAGTATTATCCTATCCCTGCCTCATTTCTGGCATTAGGTGTCCTGGAGTTACAGACACTTATGGAGTAAGTACTTTACCAATGGAGCCATTTCCCCAGCCCTGACTCTGGGTTTTTTCCACCAGGATGACCCCTTAGAGACTGCTTGACCCAGATGATCTTGTTCCCTGGGCCTTCGCTTCCTCACCTGTCAAGCAGAGTTCATTGAGCATCTGCCCTACGGGCTGTGACGGTGCATTTGTGATGACATTTTACATGTACTGCTGCTGTGCTGCTGACATTGTCGTCCTGCTCCCCCCTTGGGTCTTAGCCTTGTTATCCCGATGCATTTAGCATATTACCTTAAATTTTTGTTGTTTTAAAGACAGAATTATATGGCTGGAGAGATTGCTCAGTGTTTAAGGATGCTTTCTTACAAGGCCCAATGGCCAGGGTTTGATTCCCCAGTACACACATAAAGCCAGCGACACAGACTGGCACATGCATCTGGAGTTCCAATGTAATGGCAAAAGGTCCATTTCTTGTCCCGTCCAGCAGGACTCAGTTATTCGGGGAGCACGAGGGGGACCATGCCTGTGTAAAGATGGGTGAGAAAGAAGGAACGAGACCAAGCAAAGAGTTGTCAAGGTCTCTTTATTTATTTTTTACACAGTGGTTATATAGGGGAAGAAAAGGGGGGAGTAAGCTGCCTGACGTGACTTAGGGCCGGAATTGTTAGGAAACTAAGAGGAGGTGAAACTGGGTGTTTATCTAATCTTAGGGAACCTAGAGGAGATGTATCCGGGTGTTTTCCTAATCTTGCCTTAACGGCTTGACATCCTGATCATAAACTGGCCTTTTGCAAATGATAAGATTCTGCAGACCACATTCCTAACTGCAAGCTGGATGGACCAGCTTTCTGGCGAATGAGTCAACTTAAGAATAGGCCCAAGCAAAATGGAGAGGCTTTTGCTTTATGGCTCCCAACAATTTCTCTCTCTCACATTCATACACACATACATACAGACACCCCCTTCTGTCTGCTTGTAAATAAATAATAATAAAATAAGACTTTAAAAAGATAGGATTATATTATGAATCTCAGGCTGGCTCTGACCTCTATATAGCCTAGGCTGGCCTTGAACTCATAGCAACCCCCCTGCCTCATTCTCCCAAGGGCTGAGATAACAGGCATGTACCAGTATACCTGGCTTCTGCCTTAAGCTGTTATTAGTGCTTCCAGATCAGAGTACCTGTTACGCTCAACACGTATGTGATACCTTGCACATACTAGGAAGCATCTTGGGTTGAGTTTATATGGGATTTGGTTAGTAATTAATTCAAAGCATTCTGCCTTTGAAAACGTTTGAGGCTGGATCGAAACCAGCCTTACTTGTTTCTTACATCTGAAGTTATTCCACTTGTCCATGATTGCCCACTGGGTGGTTCGGTAACCCATCTATGGCTCTGGACCAGGAGCCATGCTTACTGACGTTACTAGCACAAATGAGATGGCTTTTGATAATTCTCAGTGATTTGGGCCAGGCTAGTACTATCCACTAATTTCCTGAAGTGCCACAAAGCAGCGGGAATGTGCTTTATGTCCCATGGGCCCCTGTTCGCTGAGATGAGTGTGGGAGCTGCAGCTGTGCCATGGAATATGCACGCGCGCCCCCGGAGCTGCTTTTGTCCAGAGTTGGGTACTTTATGTCACATCCATCAAAGGAACTCCCGTGAGGAGGAAAGGTGGGGATCAGGCAGAATGTGCGATTCTTAGAGTTCACCTGGGGTGTGCACATGCGGCTCATCCATGAACTTTGCTGACTTCAAACCCAGGCACACCGGCTTTTGAGGAGAGATTTCTTTGTGTGTATGCATGTATGTAGTGCATGTGTATATGTATGTCTTATATGTGGGGGCCGCACCTGCACGTGTGTGCCTGTGGAGGACAGGCATGTCTGACGTCAGCTATGTTCCTCAGTCACTGCCCACCTTACTCTCTGAGATTAGCTTGCTCTCTGAGCCTGTGCTCACTTATTCGGCCAAACCAGCCAGCCATTGAGTCCCAGGGATTCCCTGTCTCTTCCTTCTCAGTGCTGGGATTGTAGGCACATGCCACCATACCTGGCATTTATGTGGGTTCTGGGTCCTCAGGCTTGCAATGCACGTGCTTCACCTACTGAGCCATCTCTGTAGCCTAAGACACTTCTTTTTACATGAGGTCTACGAATGGCTCTCAGGACAGATGTGGCAGGATGGGGTGGCTGGAGAGGCCACGTTTCTGCAAGGACGGGTTTGGGTTTGATGTACTCGTCAAGGAGGGCACAGAAACGTGGCCTGATAGAGTTCACTAGACTTGAGGTTCCTAAAACCTGCACCGCCTTCTCAAACCGGGCTTCGGGTGTCCAAATCATGACACATGGGAGGCTGTCTGCACACACATGCTCACCTCTGCCATTTCCTCATCTTGTGCAGTGAAGCAGGACACGAAGGGGAAATTAACAAACAAACCAGGGCTCTTGACACATAGATCAAAACATATTGATGGTGTCTTGCAACTCTGATAATTTCATTGAACTGTGTGAGGCTTAAAATTGATACGTAGGCCTACCCCTGATTAACATTAAGTGCTGCTGTCAGTTTGACACAGCTTGGTAAACCAATATTGAATAATCTATTAAGTATGTCACACTTGAATAAGGAGCGTAAATCATATTATATTATTTCAGCTGTAATTAGGTGGGAGATAAAATCACATATGCATGAGTTTGGTGACTATTTCTTAGTGTGTACAGAAATCACGTGTGCAGGAGTTTGGTGATTATTTCTTAGTGTGTACAGAGCATCCCTGGGATCCCTTTCCTCGCTCCGTGGGCAGAAGGAAGACTGCCCTCCAGGTATTGACCGCTGTCCAGGAAGTGGGACTGTGAGGGCAACTTCCATAACGTTCCCAGAGTGGGTTTTGTTTATAAATTCAGTGAGGTCAGCTGTACTCTTCCTGAAGATAATGGCCAAAGAATGCTCCATTCTGCGTTTAGCTGGAAATAGCCAGCTTTTCTACTTGTGCGGCTAATTGTTCCTCAGGTTATGATAAGCTTGCATTTTTATCTCCTCCTCCTTTCCTGGGAGCTGACTGCTGCCTTGGTGTTTGGGAATTAATGATGTGGACCCGAGCTTGTGGGTGAACAGGGTGGTGTATTGTCAGGAAACATTTGGTTTACTGTTTACCTAACACCCCCTCCCCAAGTAAACTGGTTCATTGTTTCATTACTTTACTTGAGGCTATGACCAAATACTTGGCTGGAAGGGTTGATTTTGGTTTACGGTTCCGGGGATACAGTTGATCGTGGTGACAGGAGCAGGCCAGTTCATCACATCGCATTCACAGTGGAGAAGACAGAGAGTGAAAAGGACCTAGGACTAGGCTATAAAACCTCAGGGCCTTTGCCCAGTGACCCACTTCCTCCAGCAAGACTCCACCTCCTCAAAGTTTCACAACTTTCCCAAATAGTACCACCCAGCTGACCAAGTATTCAAACTCATGAGCCCATGTGGGGACACTTTTCATTCAAATCACAGCAATTATTGAGACTGAGCCAGGCAAAAAAAAAAAAAGGTTGTGTTTTTGTTTTATTTTTATTTATGAGCAACAGAGAGAGAGAGAGAGAGAGAATGGGTGCACCGGGGCCTCCATTGCAAACGAACTCCAGGTGCGTGTGCCCACTTGTGTATCTGGCTAACATGGGTCCTGGGGAATCGAACCTTGAACCGGGGTCCTTAGGCTTCACAGGCAAGCGCTTAACCACTAAGCCATCTCTCCAGCCCAAAAGGTTATGTTTAAAAGGCCAGTCAATACAGCTGTGGCTAGGAAATGAAGCTAATTGTAGACTTACCTCACATGGTTGTTGTGAAGGCTAAAACACATCTAGCCTTCGGAACTTTGTCAACTACCTGGTTTTTGACAGGTGTTTTGGCGTGGGTGGTCCATTTTCATTGTTATAAGAAGACTTGGTGTTTACATTGGATGGAACGGTTGCATGTTCTTGAAATTCAAAGTTGCAGCAGTTTTATGACTGGTATGGTCACACCTACTTCTAGATAAGTGGTGTGATGAAACAAAAAGCGAGGCTCGTGAAGTCCCATTCCCACATTGTAAGCTGTTTACAGAGTCCATCCTTTATTGAGAAGCAGTGGTTTTGTTTTTAATAGGGTTTTGTTTTGTTGTTTGTTTTGGTGCATGGATTGAACCTGGCACATGTTCATGAAGTCATGCATAAACTCTACACTGAGCTACGCCTCTAGCTTCCTTTAGTTGGTTCTCCCTGTAACAGTGTCATTATTTTCAAGTGCTATTCTGTTAATATAGCAGAGCATCTTTTTGTGCTTTTGTATTATAAATGAGGACTGTAGAACTAAGGTCATTTAACAGACATTTAACTCAAACTTATGTAATATTAGGTACTAGGTGTACTTGTGATACTATCCTCAGCTATGCCAAGGGATTTATTTCCCTAAAAGTAGATGGAGGAACAAAAATGGAAGTGGCCATAGCTGCCTGTGGCATGTTTGAAGCGTCACCCTCTTGACTGCAACATAGCTGGAGTCTGTGGTTCTGATGTGGGCCATCTCGACTGGTGGGAACGAACCATGTACTATTGCAGAGTGAAGAGTGGGATACGTGGAGCTAGAGACAGTCCTGCTTCTCCGAAGACTTAGCTTGCAGAGTCCTAGACTTCCGTGAGTTTGGTAGATAGTGTGCTTCATGAGACAAGGATTTCCAGAGCCCTTCGGAACACAACAGAAGGATGACATTTCCTGTATGTATGTTGGTTTATCTCTTTTTGCATTGAATAACTCAACTCCCCTCTCTCCTCCCCAGCCATTCTTACTAGGACTTAATGGCACCATTTAAACTTAGAGGATAAATATGTAACTGATGTGCTATTCATGAACCCAGTCAATTGTACTTTAAAAGATTTCACACAAGGTGGGGCATGTTGCTACTTGAAGAGAACTAATGCCCTTGGATTTTAGAGGGGCTCACAAAAGGAAATGGAGCTGCACCCCTTGGCCCCTTGCTCCAAGGAGCTGTGTGCTGACAGGTTAGAGCACTGTGTATGCCTAGAAGAGTAGGGTGACGAGACATACTGTCGCCCTGGCCACTCTTCATTTGTGGGTCTCGTACCTCAGTATGAACCCCCCCCCAACATGAACTCACCTAGAGATCTTTCCACATGTGTCTATGGCTTTTCTTGGATAGTTGCTTCTCTGTTTAATGATCTTTCAAGAGCAATTTCCTTCATATCACTAGTAGGTACCCAAAAAGGGGTGTGGTGAGAACTGGGATGGGGCTCCAAGGGAAGAACTACTTGGCTTTGAGATACATAGAAGTTATTCAGTGCCGATAGGTCCCAGGAGTGTAGTTGAGTGCTAGAGCGCAGGAGTAAACATGTGATGCCTCTGCTCTTAAGTCAGTCCATCGTGGACCGTCCACGCATGAGCAGAGGTCAGTGCAGCACGGGCACTGCAGCAGAGGTGGGGATGCGGCTGTCATGGTCACACGGAACAGGCATTAGTAGTTCTGTAGGGCAGTAATGATAGGATCTGCTCAACTCCTTGAGCAAGAAAGGCATGGGGGACAACAGGGACTTTCAAATTTATGTTATTATCTCTGTTATATATATTGTGTTAGATAAATGGGTCGCGTGATCATGAAATTCAAGTTGAATCTGTTTTGTGACTGGTATGGTATGTATTTGTTATATTGCTCAGAGGACTACCTCGGGTTCTGACTTGTATTTCACCTTGTTGGGGACAGAGGCTCTTGTTTGCTGCTGTGTACAGTGAGCTAGCATGCCCTTGAGTTTCTGGGGATTTGCCTGTGTCTGCCTCCCATCTGGCCGCAGGAGTGCTGAGGTGACAGGTGCAGCACACACTTCCATGTCCAGTTTTATGTGGTTCTGGGGACCCACACTCAGGTCCTCATGCTTGCATGGCAAGTGCTTCACCCACTGGGCCATGTCCCCAGCCTGGACAGTGGGGATTTGCCAGACAGACAAGAAGATCGCTCACCAGGCTAGAGAAACAGTGGTCTCCCAGGAAGAGTTGGAGGTGGAAATTTAATCCAGAGCTTTGGTGTTCTGCTTCTAGTTCTGTTGTATACCTCTTTGTCATGCAATCTGAATTTTTTTTCTCCTTTAGATAAGGGAAAGAAATGAGGATCTTCAGGTTCCCTTTGCTTTTGTTTGGCCTAGAAAGCCAATTTTCCAAACTTGTGGTCCTACCCTCAAAATAACTGAACCTCACCAAGCCTAGGCCACACATACTCTGTTAAAGATAAGAGTCGCCTTGGACCTTTGCATTAGCACAGCTTTTTTTTTTTTTTTTTTTTTTTTTTTGCATCCCTGCTTCTGAGTTACTCTGTGGATTTTATTCTTCTCATTCTTTCAATAAATGTTGACATAGTCAATTATAAACAACTGTGCAGAGTGACGGAAGTATAAGGTCCTTCCTATCAGGAACGTAGCCTTTCAGTGGGAATTAACTCTGAAGCTGCAGAGCCAGTCTAAAAAGTTGTACCTCTCTACCTGGAAAGGATGTCCAGGGGTTCTGCATTTGTAGCCTAAGGCAAATCCTTTTTTGCTTCCTGTGTTCTTTTGCTTGATTTACTACGGATTTACTACGGAAAGATTATGCTTCAGTGTGTTTGAGTGCAGGTTAAGAATGCACACACAGCCGGGCATGGTGGCTCACGCCTTTAATCCCAGCACTTGGGAGGCAGAGGTAGGAGGATTGCCGTGAGTTCAAGGCCACCATAGTGAATTCCAGGTCAGCCTGGGCTAGAGTGAGACCCTACCTTGCAAAACCAAAAAAAAAAAAAAAAAAAAAAAAAAAAAACAACCCAACTCCCCCCCCAAAAAAGAAAAACAAAAAAGAATGCACACACAAAGGTAGGCTGGTGAGCTTGCAGAATGGGAGCAAGAAGGGCATTTGCTGATGTTGGCCAAGGGAACCAAACAGCAATGTTTTGAATCTGAGCACCACTGTTTATGAGGTCTGTGATCTTGCCCAATTTAATTAGACTCAGTGTCTCCTTCCCTTAGCAGGAAAATGTTGGTGAGAATCATTCCCATAATCAAGGTTATTACAAGAAGTCAATGAGCTAATGCAAATAAAGTGTTCAGTGGGTGCCTGGTACCTAGGGTTGGCTGTAATCGGGGAACTGCCTGAATGAGGCCCTTTAGTTTGTCAGACTTTTCTGCTGATCCCCTAGAACAGCATTTTGTGCTCATTTAAGCACCAAAAATCATTGAGAGGGCTATTGATTGATTGAGTTTTTGAGACAGGGTTTAGCTGTATACCCCATACAGGCCTGGAATGCTGCATTCCCTGCCTCATTCTCCTGAATGCTGGGATTATAGGTGTGTGCCCTCACCACCATGCCTGACAAAAGAGCATCTTAAAAACACATAACGCAGACATTTTGAGTTCTGCCTCTAGAACTTTCTCCCTCCACTAGATTTTTCTCCTAAAGCAAACACTTGAACGTGTCATGAGAAACCCATGATGTCATTTAAAGATAGAAAGTTAGCCACCTACAATTTAGGCCCTTGAGGAATGGTGGCTCTGTGGTTTTCTTATTGACAAGCATATGTCTTGGAACCCATACTGTGGAACCCTCCAATGTAGTAAATACCAAACAGGCATAGATCAAGGATGAAAGGAAGGAGGTAAAGGAGGAAGGGAGAGAGAGAGAGGAGAAAGGAGGGGAAGGACTGAAGGGGGAAAAGGTAGAAGGAAGAAAGGAAGGGAATAAGGGAGGGAGGGAAGAAGGAAGAAAGGAAGGTGGGGGCCTGTTTTCCTAAATAACTAAGGTCTGGAGAAAGGATGGGCTAACAGTAGAAAGCCTTTTTGAGGATACCATGGGAGAAAACACACCCTATTCTCCTAAGGCTTAGCTACACCACACAATTCGGCTCCGTGGCCAGGTGGTGTCAATAGAATCAACAGAGCAGGCTGTGGATCTTCATGACATGCTTGGTGGAGCCAGGCGGTGTGCAGTGTTGCCAGGAGTACCAGGGAGCCGAGCCCTAAGTGGAGCTTCCTACCCTGCAGCAACAAAGCAGTGTGAGGAAAGCCGCTGGCTGCCCCTCGCCCTGGGCAGTGGGACCAATGTGAATCTCTTGTATCCTCGCCTGGAGCAGAGGAGGCAGTGCCAGCAATGATCCCATTTATACCTAGCAGGAAGGTCAAAGGAAGGCCAGGCAGTGAACTGGACTTGCTCCCTGTGTCCCAGGCAGGCAGGCAGACAGACAGACAAGGTGTCTTCTGTTCCACTGTAGTGTTGTTGTGCCCTGGAGGGGAGAGTGCAGACTCTACAACCTCCCGCACACATGCTATATTTCAAAGTAAAAATATCCAAGATTGAAAGCAAACAAACAGAACAAAACAACCCTTAACAACCAGGAAAATCACATCGTGAATGATAACAGCCAGTAACAGATACCAGTACAGAGATGAATTGGATGTTGGAATTCTGACAAGAATTTTAAAGAAGCTGCTGTAAATCCGCTTCTGCTAGCTATGCCTTGTTTTTAAACTAAAAAAGCAAAAACAAAAACAGGAAATATCTGCGAAATGCCTGTGGGTCCAACATTAGCGGACTTTTGTGGCGGATGGAAATACTATGAACCTCATTTGCTTTTGCAGTACTCACTGAGTGGGGTACATAGAATAGATGCTTCTGTTTAAGTCAGTTTTACCTCAGTAAAGTTGATATACAAAATTGCATGGGACTAGTCTTTATTCCTGGGGATTCTGGTTCAGTAAGTCTAAAATAAGTGAAGCCTCCCTCTGTCCCTCCCTTCCTCTCTGTGCCTCAGGTGATTCTGGGGCAGCTGGTTTCTTTGGGAAACAGACATCTCTCCAAAGGAATTCAGGCTGGTTGTGAATTCTTCTGCATATAAATCTGTTAGCAGTCTGTGCAAATAGAAACTTGTCCTGCTAAATTATGAATTACCAGATAAGTACTTACAGAATAAACAGAATGCATAATTAGAAACCGTTAAGTGTGCATGGAAATAAGTTTTGTAAGTTTTTTGTTGTCGCTGAGTAATGAGAAGAGTGCCATGTGACATCCTGAGACAGAGTGAACTACAAGGACGAGGCTGGTTGGTAAGAAAGACACTACACTGGGACGCGGTCACGCTTTTCTCTGTCCCTTCTCAGGACACAATCTTCTTGGCGGCTGATGGCTGTGTGGGATGCCACCACCTGGATGGTTTTCCTCCATGTCTCTCAGAGCCTGAGGTGCTTTTCTGCTGACACCCCACTTCCTGGTCCTCACAGCCTTGAAGCCTGTCCCTTTGGCCTCGCTTCAGCATGATGGCTACAGGGTTACCATGCTGCCCAATGCCGCCAAGGAAGCCTGTGCATCACCCTGCTCATGCTCAGCTTCAAGGACAGGCCTTAGGATGAGCCAGGCCTTCTGACCTTCACTGTGCCAAAAGCCACTCTGCTTGGGCCACCCAGGTGAGCATAGTGAGGCACCTTGGGCTTTGGCTGGGGTATTAACTTTGGGGTTGCTTTCATTCCACAACACAGCACTGAAGGCATCCAGATCACTTTCTCTAAGAGGAACTGGTTATAGCTGGATGGGGGATTAGAGGGTAGTGTCTCCCTTCTGGGCCAGGTGAGCTGCTTATATCCCTCTCGTCCTTCTTTGACTGAGCCACCAGATTCCAAGCACGTCATAATATGGGTCAGGATGGTGTCCCTGGATGTACCTCTGTTGACATTGTGCCTTTGGAAATGATCCTGTCTGCTCTACCTGATTTTAAATAAGGAAAGGTTACCCGCAATTGGCCCTGGGGAGCAGAACATTCCTCCAAGTTTAGCAAGGGAGTCTCCTGCTGTGGCCAGAGCAAGATCAGATCCTTGTGCCTTACTTGTGTTCTCCAGCCCTCTTTGATACTCAGTGCTTACTCAGCTTGTCTGTGCTTCATGTGTGTGTGCTGAGCCCAGAAATCACCAACTTGGCTAGACCAGCTAGCCAGTGAGCCCAGGGGATTCCCTGCCTCTGTCTTCCCAGCGCATTATAGGTATGTACCATGACGCTTAGCATTTTACAAGGGTTCTGAACTCAGGTCTTCAAGCTTGTGTTGCAGGCACTTTCCCCACTAGATCATCTCCCCAGTGCCTCCTATTACTTGTTGTTTATGTGTTGGGTTTACCATCATCAGGTAAATTATGTCAGAGGAGGCCAGACACAGTTAAAGCTTCTAATTGTGTTGACCTTTTAGTGGAGGAGTTGTTTGTGATGGGTGGGGGGCCAGGGGGAACATGAAGAATCTTCCCTCTGCACTAAGGGACCATAAAACTTGAAACATTTGCACAAATCTGTCTCTACTTCCTTATGTGGACTGTGGTTTCTACAAGGAATCAGTGCTTGTTTCCTGCTGTAGAACCAGGACTCCTAATAGGAGGAAGAAGAAGGGGCAAGTACCGTATCATGGCTGTGTTCCAGAAGCAAGAGGGCTTTCTAAAATGAAACCAGTCTCAGCTATTCAGTGAAGAACTGAATGTGGCCTTGCAGGTATGGGCATCAGGGAGTCGCTAATATATTTTTTTTCCCCCTCAAACTCACAGTGATCCTCCTACCTCTGCCTCCTGAGTTCTGGGATTAAAGGCGTGTGCTACCATGCCTGGCAATATTTTTAAATTTCATTTTGAGTCCTTTAAACTCATATAAGCTATAGCTACAGCTGTGACACCATAATAAATACAAGAAGAAAGTATTTCTCTGTGTATGCATCTCTAACCAAATATCCGACCTGCTTGCTGGTTCAATAAATCCAGAGGTTAGTGACAAGGAGCCTATTTTCTTGGGCAGGCCCTAGGAACTGGAGGACCAAAAAAAAAAAAAAAAAAAATCCCTCGGGCACATGGCTGTGTCTTCATCCTTTCCTGCCTTTACTTTGGAGATGTCTAAAGTTTGGAGACCTGTCCCCACCACTGTGACTGCTGAAGTGCACTTCCAGTATATACGTAGAGCTACTTTGATGTTTAGTCCATGGCAGAGAACAGCCAGTTTACTGACCATTAGTCCTTCGCGTTGTAACCAGCCCAGAAGTAAGGAAGGGATTCTCAAAAGACAGGTTTGCTATTTCCTTTGGCTATCAGAGGTTTGAAACAATGAACCCCAAGAAATTGGCATTTCCCTAGGAACCTCATGCTGTGAGGAAGAAGAGGCCAAAGTCTGACGCCAGTCAGAAAGGAAACTTGTCTTTCCCTGAAAGGCATTTCATGCAGTGCTGACTACTGGTCAAGCCACCTTGCAGGAGAGACTGGAGCCAGGACTATGATGGGCAGGATCGTACTGTGACCTGGACCGACTGCTTAGCTCTGCATACCTGTAGCCCTGCTCTAACCTAGACCTCATGTCAGCACATGGGCTTTGGGAGTCACTGTGTCTCTTTATCCATTTTATCATGGTGGCCACATTGGATAAATTTGTTTTCTTCTTTTCACTATTAACTTGGCTTTTTGAGGACTGGTGGCTGAGCCTGGTATGTTGGGCTTTCAGACTCTTGCCCTAGGTCTGAAGTAAGATAGCACTCTTGAGTGGGCCTGCATCCCCTACTCATGATGAAGTGTGATTTATTAAAGCAAAAAAGGAACTCGGAACTCAGAGAGTGGCTATTTGAGTCACCATCAAAATGTATTCTTCCCACTTGCTCTTCTGTAGATAGAACAAATTAACATACTTGGCAACATGCTAAAGTCACACTATCTAAATAGGATCTGGCAAATGCATGTCTTACCTTAGCTCTTGCACAGGTTGGTGTGATCCCAGTAGTATGGTCACATGCAGATCAAGAAGGGCTGCCAGCATGTGACATAAGGCACAGAGGATAATGCCCTCCCCTGCCCCCTGCCATTTGCTGATTGGTCACCCAGGTCTCTGGTCTGCTTAAGTTTTCTCGTCGTATTAATGAAGTAGTTGTGTTTATTTCAAAGTAGAATATTTACTTTAAAAACAATTATATGCTTTTTGATTCTGAGAAAATGTTTTGTCTTGGTTGAAGATGTATGTGGCTCCCAGGTTCCGGGGAACACAGCTGGTACATCTTGAGCAGTTCTTGTGAGTGCCTCTCCTCTGCATGTCATTCCTGGGAAAGCTGGGTTTGAGAAGAAAGCACCATTGGCCTCACTGTCTGATAATGAGGTGTCAGAGCTTTGCGCTCTAAGCAGTGTCTGAAGCTTTCATGATACCCTCATCCGTGTTTGCATGCAGTAGCTGATCAGTCAGTGATGGATTTTTAAATTGTTTTCAAATGCTGCTTGTTTCTTTGTCTCATAGGGTAGACCTGGGAGGAAACTTTCTGCTTTGGGGTGATTTGTGTGGTCTGTGTGGGGATAGCTGACCCATGCAGGTTGCAAGGGAATTGACATTTAATCAGGTTTTTGGGGACAAAACACTTAGGCCAGTTCCTGTTGGCACAGGGCCTTCCCCTTTCTCTGCGGAGGGTGTGGGTTATGTTCCTAAATGCAGGCTGGCCCAGTGATAAGGCAATAGATATTAATGGAATACCTACTTGTAAAAGGCTCAGCCCTGGCTGTAGAGATCAAATAGAAAACAGGCTTCCTGCCTTTGTAAACCTTATTGTCTAATTTAGAAAGGCATAATACCTTAAAAATGAATCAACTTCTTCAAGATTGCACGATTGTCCAGTGTAGTGGCTGTCCAGTGCTAGTGTGGCATGGAACCACGTGGAGGGCTTGTTAAAATAGAGGTGGTGGGGCATTGTCCCCAGGCTTTTGCACCAACTGGTGTGAGTACTGGGAATTTGCATTGCTTCCTCTTTTGTTGCTGTTCTAGCCCAGAGTTTCTTACTACTAGACAAACGTACTCCCATAACCCCCAGTACCCCCCCCCCAAACACACACACAAGCCCTGAAATTCTAACCAACTCCCCGATGTTGTACTGCTGGTCATCTGCAGACCGCACTTGGAGAACCATCTGTCTGATGCTGTGGTTCTCAATCCTGTGCCAAGGCTCCACTCCAGGTCAGCTAAATCGGAAGTCAGGATCGCTGTGGGGTGGGACTTCAGTTGTTGTTTTAAAATCTGTTTCTTATTGATGGGACCTGATCAGAAGCAGCCTAAGGGAGGAAAGTGTTCACTGTATCCTAGCCTTGAGGGGAAACTCCCTTATAGCAAGGAAAGCATGGCAGAGCAGAGGCTGGTCATCACACCTTGTCACATCAGCTGCGAGGCAGCAGCAAGAGTGAGCTAGCTAGTGAATACCCAGGAGGGGATGGACTAATAATCATGGTCTGTCCCTAGTGATACACGTCCTCCAGTAGGTCTCCACCTCCCAAAGGCTTTCCCAGCTGGGACTAAGTAAGAGGCTTAATCACAAATACTTGATACTATAGGGTACATTTTACATGCAAACTGTCACAATGTTTGTGTGTTTTTGTATGAGCTTGGGTGTGTGTATGCCATGACATGTGTAAAGTGTCGATCCTTGCCTTCCACCTTGTTTGGGACAGGATCTCTTCTTGTTCACTGCTGTGTTCTCTGGGTCAGCTGGTCTGTGAGCCTCCAGGGATTCTCTTGTCTCTGCCTCGCATCTCACTGTAGACATGCTGAGATTTCAGACGCTTACTATCGTGTTCAGCTTTGTGTGGGTTCTGGGCATCTGAACTCAGTGCAAGCACTTTACCAAGAATCTCCCCAGCCCCATGACTGTATTTTTCTGTTTCACCTATGCACGCCTCTGTTTTTAAGATATAAAATAAAGCACTACACATGCTCGTTACGGCTTGGTGTGTGGGGATGCTCATACAATCTCAGGGACCTTGTTCTCTGTGTCTTGTGTCTCCCAGACACTAGCAGTAGGTCTGAGATGTAGTGTTTGTTGAATGTGTGGAAAAAGTCATCTTTCCATAGCAAGTGCCTGTGTGTTAGAAAACATTAGTGCCCTACCCACTTCTTCAATTCCAAGAAATGCTCCTGTCTTTTGTAGCCCAGCCTAGCTGAGAAATCTGGCATTAAATATGAAGGAGTCTAACTTCCACAAATAGTCCATGGAATTCCTCATAGATACCTGACATCCACAGAGGTCTTTTCCTTTTCAGTTCCAATTGATGCTTAGTCACATCAAATTTTAGGTCCTATTGTTAAATTTTATTTTTAATTTTATTAAGTTAAATTGATTATAAAATAACTTGGACTGTGAGAATAAGTCTGTGCTTAATTTCTTGGAACTGCTACAGCCTTTACTATAATAAATTTCATAGCGCTCAGAAGTTATAAAATAAATATTGGAGATTTGGTGCTTGTTAAGAGTTTGACCTTTCTTATGAAAGCCCGTTGGAGTGAAGTGGCCATTCTTGCTTGGTGACAGGAGCATCTTCCACCCATTGTCCTGGGAAGAGAGGTTTGGGTACTTAAACAGCATCCCCTTCATTTTTGGCCCAGGATAAAGAGGAGGGCCAGGAAAGTGACCTGATCAGAAAGACCATTGGATGCTCATTTCACAGGTGGCTGGTCACTGTGCCTGGCTGTTGTTATTTATAGAGCTGTGAATGGATGTAGTTACACACCAGAACCTGGAGGGTGGACCGGAAGAAGGGCAGTGCTAAAAGCACAAAAGTAGAATCTAGGGATAAGTGGTCAGTGGTGAGTGTTCTGGCTGGTGTTCAGTGACATTAATTAGTGGCTGCCCTGTTTTCTATTGTCACTTCATCACCTTCCCTGAGTTCTGGAAGCAAACATCAAAATAGATTGAAATGATCATTGGTACTCTCTCCTCTCTTTTTTAAATTTGGGTTGATAGGATTTTAATCAGGTTGACTTAGATACTGACTTTAGGCACAATTTAAAGAGCTATTCACAGAGCTATAAATTAATTAGAATTAGATTTCTAAAGGACTTGATCATTTTCACCTCTTTCCTCTCCCATTCCCTATCTCACCACTGGGGCTGCTTAGACCTAGCCAGCGCTCACAACAAGCCCAGCCCCATAGCTGGCACAGGGGCTTTGTATGTAGTCTGGGTCTCGAATCTCCCAGTTATTTCTACCCTACAAGTTGTGTAATATTTTGTATAGTTGTTTATTTTTGGAGGTTAGGTCTTTATAGATATCCTGATCAGGCCTCAAAAAGGCAATTCTCCTGCCTCAGCAGTTTTCCCAATGATGGTATGACATGTATGTGCTGCCAATACCCTGTTTCTAGTCCTGTACAGTTATCTTTTATGATGAGATTTTTCTCTTAAGTGAAAAGTGGCTTTGGTGTTGTGTTTTTAAATTTCTTAAAATGGAAAGTAGTAAAATGGTATTAAAATAAGCTATTTCTTTTGTGCAGTGCCAACAGTTGTAGGGAAAATATCAGTACTGCTTAGGAGAAAAAAAGTTCTTTCTTCTGCTTGTGAGCGTGTATACGTGTGCCTATAGATGCACATACAGGCCAGAGGACAACCTCAGATATCATCCTTAGGAGCACTGTCCACCCTTCTTTTTTGAGACAGAGTTTCTTACTGGCTTGAAGCTCACTGGTTAGGCTGGACTGACTGGTCAGCGAGCCCCTGGGATGCTCCTATCTCTGCCTTCCCAGGGCTGGGATCACAGACATGGTCCACTATGCCTGACATTTTTACATGGGTTCTAGGGATCAAACCAACTGAGCCCTCTCCCCAGCTTGTGAAAGAGGGGCTTGGTCTAGGTCCTGGAGCCAGCAAGGAGTACAAAGCAGCAGCTGACTGCTGTGCATGGGCAGGAGGTACCTGTAGATAACATCTGGAAGTAATGGGTACTATGAATCATGGCTGGGCCTTGCCATCAGCCCTAGAGACCAGATCGCCTGTTAAAAAACGCTTTACTATCCAATTACCCAATGCAGAATTGGCAAGCATTTCTATTTGAATATTTCCAGTCTGTCTTAGTTAGTTTTATTATTATTATTATTATTTTGGTGTGTGTGTGTGTGGTGAGGGGGATGGGAGTGAGAGGTCATACTTGGGACCACACCCAGAGAGTACTGCATGCTAGGCCAATGCTCTACCGCTGAGGTGCTGCCCACTCTCATTCCAATCTCTCAAGACTGTTCCCACAGTACTTGTAATCTGACCTTAATGTGTACTGTAAGGCTGGGTTTTGTTTGTTTGCTTTTCTCTCCATCCCTTCCCACTTACTTCACAGGCCACACACCAGGCACTTGAGAGGGAGCTGCCTGTGGCTTGGGAATTGGCTGCTTCTCCATGGCCTGCCATATGTGGCAGGCAGAACAAGTGCTTTTCAACCATTCATTCTTGGGTCTTTAGGCTCTAGCTTGAAGGAAGGCCTGACTATGGGCTCTGCACCACACTCTGCCGGAACGACTTGTTAATTTCCCATCTGTAACTGGAGGCAAAGAGATTGATTCAGTGTCCTTGATCAGAATAATCTGAGGGAACTTGTTAAAAAAAGAAATACAGAGCCGGGCGTGGTGGCGCACGCCTTTAATCCCAGCACTGGGAGGCAGAGGTAGGAGGATCGCTGTGAGTTCGAGGCCACCCTGAGACTCCATAGTGAATTCCAGGTCAGCCTAGGTTAGAGTGAGACCCTACCTCGAAAAAACCAAAAAAAAAAAAAAAAAAAAGAAAAAAGAAGAAAAAAAGAAAAAAAAGAAATACAGGCTCCTGGAGGCAAATACTGTGAGTTCAGGTTCAGTAGGTCTAAGATGAGGACCTGGTTTTAAAACGCTCATTGCAGCAAGTGCTAGGGTCTCATTCAGTCCTAATGGATTTTGCATGGTCTTGATGTGAGATTGTAGTCCTGAAGGGATAAGATCCCCAATAAAGATGCAGGAGACCACCAGGTTCTTGAAGCCCTTCAGGTCCTTATCCAAGTTATCAAAGAATTGAAAAGCGCAGACACAGAGAAGGGTAAGTTATGAGTTAGATGTTAGGGAGTGTTAAGAGGGAAAGTGAAGCAGGACAGCACCCTGGTCAAAAGATGGGGAGAGGAAACCTAGAGACTCTCCCTCATATAGGGAAAAGTCTCCTGGAAGGAAACCTCTGAAGAAGGGAGGAAGAGGCTTCCCTCATCCTGTTCCATTTATATGAATCAGACATCCAGTTAGAGTGAGCCTGATAACCAGGCTTGTTCAGTGGGTATAGAAAGAACCCTGATTGGTTGGTGGCCCAGGAGGAATGCTGATTTAGGAAGGACTCGCAGGGCCTAAGCCTGGTAAACTAAGGAAGAAGCAGGAAGCTGTTGCTTGTAGCCATCTTGGATGAAACTGGATCACATGCTGGTTCCAGTCCTGCTAGGTCAGGCAAGGTGACTTCCATGGATCTATGGACCAGTCCCTAGCTAACTACCATTACCAAGGCACCAAAGCTACCTTTCTTCTAATCTGTATCAGTCTGTTCCAGTAGAGGGTAGATTTCGGGCCATAGCAAATTTACTTGTACTGCAGCCATTCTCAATTATTTGCCTTATGTTCATTTTTATTTTTAAAAAAATTTTTATTTATTCATTTATTTGAGACGGGGGGGAGGGAGAAGGAGGGAGGGAGAGGGAGAGAATGGGTGCACCAGGGCCTCTAGACACTGCAAACAAACTAAGGATGCATGCAGCACCATGTGTATCTGGCCTACGTAGGACCTGGAGAATTGAACCTGGATCCTTAGGCTTCGCAGGCAAGCGTCTTAACTGCTAAGCTGTCTCTCCAGTCCTTATGTTCATTTTTAAAGAAAATATTTTTATTTATTTATTTACTTATTCATTTATTTGCAAGCAGAGATAGAGAATGGGTGAATGCCAGGGCCTCTTACTGCTGCAAAAGAACTCCAGATGTATGTATCACTTTTTAAAGCCACTTTTGGCTTTATGTAGGTACTGGGGAATTGAACCCAGGTCCGTAAGGCTTTTCAGGCAAGTGCCTTATCCACTGAGCCATCTCTCTAGCCCATTACATTTATTTTTTAATCTTTGTATATGTGTGTATGACGTATGTGAATCTATCATGTGTGGAAGTGTAAGTACATGCATGCAGTGCCCATGTGGTGGATGACCTCAGTGTCAATCCTCACCTCCCGTCTTGTTGGAGGCAGGGTCTCTGCTGCTCTGTGCACTAGGCTGGCTAGCCCATGCACTCCCAGGGACTCTCCTGTCTTTGCCTCATATCTCACTGTAGGCGTGCTGTGATTACAGATACGACCATGTGCATCTTTACATCGGTTCTGGGGATCTGAATGTGGGTCCTCATACTTGTGCAGCAAGTACTTTACTCACTGAGCCATCTCCCTTACCCGCAAATATTTTCAGTCCCGAGTACATTTGGATACATTTCCGTTAGGGGCTTATTAGGTTCCTATTGGAATGCGCTCAGGAACTGAAAGATAATTTCCTTTTGATTTTAGAAAAACTCAAGGTAGGAAATCTGTGATTACAGTAAGTCATACCTGATATTACAGCCAAGCTTCGGATACATGGACTTACACGTGGGCCCTCGACACCGACTCTTACTGTGCTCGCAAAAAGAGCAATTCTCCTGTCTGAAAGGCTTTGGTGAGTCACTGGGAATTATATAAACGGACTCTAAATGTGCTTAGCTCAGTAATAAGATTCTAGTTGGCTGGATTTGTTGTGTATCAACATTGGCTTAGACTTCTCTTCCTTGCCCTGGGCTTTCCAGTGACTTAAGAAAATAAAACAAAGGACACCTTCTCACTATGTAGCTCAGCCTGGCTTTGAACCCTGCCCTCTTGCGTCAGCCTCCCACTGCTAGGATTCCAGGTGTGAGCCGTCGTTCCATCTCTTACTCCCATTCAACAGTCATGGTTCACAGGCTGTGGGCTCCCCTGGACATGGCCAGCTCTGCCCAGTGTAAAAGACAATCCCTTAGGACCCCCTCAGAAGGGCTTCCTTATCTTTTAGTTTGCTTGCTTGCTTACTTCATGTGTCCTGCTTGGCATTGCCAGACCTGCTGTGACTTGAAGTACAGCTGCTCCAGTGGCACACTCCTTCACCTCACTGACAGTCTGAGAATATGTGTCATCCTTGGCAGATGAGAGGTGCCTGGAGAGAGGAGTGATTTCACAGCAGACTTTAGATGCCGGTGCCGGGAGGAACAGGCCCGTGGTGATTTCAGAAGGGGTTTCCACTCTGGTCTACATAACCACAGTTTCTGCCAAGCTGGACGCTGGCCATTTAAGAAAACAACTTTTCCTCCAGTTAGAGAGTGGTTCCCAGTTGACAGATACCCCACTGGGATTCAGCTTCTTGGCTGCTGCGGCTTGCTACACTCATGCTGATTTTTACAGCATCTCTCTAGACTCTTTGGTCTTTTCCAAGCAGGAGAGATGGCAGGAGGCTTTGCCCTCTTGGTCTCTTTCTTTTGGAGATTCCGTGGCTATCAGGACTTCCTATAAAAGAAAATGAGGGCAAAGGAAAGTCACATGCCTGCGTGTGGCATAAAAGTGTTGTCGGCAAGCTTGAGGCATATCCGAGAGATCGTTCCTAAGAGTACCATTTACTGCCTTTCTGCTTTTGAATACATATTTTTTTTCTGCCTTCCTTTGCCTGTTTTTGAGGTCTGGGATTTATCTTGAATTTAAGAATGGCCTGTTTTTGATCATTTGAAAAGGTAGCACCATTCAGCAGGGAATACACGTATAGTCTGAGATGTGTCTTAAAGCCAATTTGTAGTACAAATCATTTGAAATGATTTCCTGAGCTGGTAACTCATTCCTACTTCAGATTCTCGGCCTGGATTTATGCATTCATCTCTTGTTGGGTACTGGCAATTGTGTACCAGGATATTTGCTATCATGATCCTGCTAGAGGAGCTACCCTGACCCCAACTTTCATGGCTACCCCCAGGCATTCAAGCATGTTCTCCAGGGACAGAAGGTGTTAGATGACCTCCAAATGCCATCACACACTTACCACGCAAGATGGAAACAGGAGAGCCTTGGATTTCAGTTTTTTAAAAAAACAACAACAACAAAAAACCCAGCCTGCCATTTTGCAAAAAAGATCACCTGGCCAGTAACACTATTTCTGGAGAGACCCAGTGAGATGGATGGGTGAAATATCAATGGGAAGTCAGTACCCACCTGCCAGACAGAAAAATCTAATATCCATGCAGTAAAAAAATTTTTTTCTCTGCGTGTGTGCTTGTGTGTACACGTATGTATATGTTCTGTGTGTGTAGAGGCCATAGGAGAACTTTGGGTGTCCACCTCTATTGTTCGTCTACTTGATTTCCTTGAGTTGGAGTCTCTCACTGAACTTGGAGCTGCCATTTTATGTTTTTTGGTTAGACTGGCTGAACAGCAAGCCCCAGAGATCCTTCTGTCTCTGTCTATCTCAGGGCTGGGGTTACAGGCATGAATAGCCATGTCTGGCTATTTTTGTAGGTGTTAGAGATTGAAATCAGGTGCTCAGGTTTGGGCAACAAGTGCTTTTTCCCTCTGAGCCATCTCTCCGGCCCTGGGTCTCATTTTGTTTCTACCATGCAGAGTATAGAGCTGGAGAACAACCTCTTTTTTCAATGCCGAGCTCTCCCTTTCCAGAAGAAAAGGGGACAGAAAGCTGTTTTCACTCAGAAGCTTCTGGTCTGTTTCACTTCATGCCTTTTGGCTATTCCTCACTAGGACTTACTGCTATTTTTCCTTTTTTTTGCGGGGGGGGGGGGATTTTTCGAGGTAGGGTCTCACTCTAGCCCAGGCTGACCTGGAATTCACTATGTAGTCTCAGGGTGGCCTCGAACTCAAGGCGATCCTTCTACCTCTGCCTCCCAAGTGCTGAGATTAAAGGCGTGCACCATCACTCCCAGCTCGGTTTTTCCTTTTGACCTAAGGGACTTCTGACCTTGGCCGTAGGGCATACCACCTCAGGCTATGGAAGAGTAACATCTGTAAGGGGTGTTTTGATGTCTGATGTCTGTTTCTTTAGGACAACATGAGCAGCTGGGAGATCCAGAGCAGTGCCAAGGGAGCTGGGGAGTTGTTACTTGTAAATGTAGAGGAAGAAAGCAGCATATACTAATGGGCAGTGCTCCCTGTTTAGCTGATGCCTTCAGAGAATAGGGGCTTTCTCTGTGATGCTTATAACCACGGCAGAGGAAGAGGGAGGAGGTGAGGCGCTGGCGGAGGTGGAGCTCCAGCATAGTAGTCAACATTGCCCTCCCAGAGCTCACTAACTGACTGGTTTCATAAATCAGTCTCTCCCCCTCCCCCACTCCACCAGCCCTTGAGGAACTAGGATATAGTGGCAAACATATCCTAGAAAGTCCTTGCACTTGTAATGTTTAGTCACTGGTGAAGGCACGATGTTGAAGACAGATTTATAACCATGGTGGTGGGGACTACTATAAAAGAATTAAAACAGCAGCAGCGGAGGAGGGTGACATTAGGGAGTTGAGTAAGGGATGATCATAAAATAAATAATTACCATTGGAGAAAATCAGGATGGATAGGTTCTTAAAAGATTTTTTTTTTTTTTTTGGACTGGGATGTAGCTCAGTTGTTAGAGTGCTTGCCTCGCACTCAGGAAGCCCCGGGTTCCATCATCAGCACCCTATGAACAGGGTGTGGTGATACAGGCTTGTAATACCTGCACTTGGAATGTATGGGCAGCAGGACTGGGAGCTCCTCATCATCTTTGGCCTTATAATGAATTTGAGGCCAGCCTGGGCTACATGAGACCCTGCAAGGGAACAAAAAAGATTTTTTTCTCTGAAGTATGGAGAGAAGTTTCCAAGGACATCCCCGCCCCCCCACCCACACACACTCCTGTTTATCCCTGGCTTTTCAGTCTTAGCTACTGGATTAGAATTCATGATTATAGTAGCTTTCAGTATGTACTATGTAAAGATAGTCTAATTTAAAAAAAATATTTTATTTTTTATGTATTTATTCATTAGAGAGAAAGAAAGAGAGAATGAGAGAATGGGTGTGCCAGAACCTCTCGCCACTGCAAATGAACTCCAGATGCATGTGCCCCCATGTACATCTGGCTTTCATGGTTTCTGGGGAATGGAACCTGGGTCCTTAAACTTTGCAGGCAAGTGCCTTAACTGCTAAGCCATCTCTCCAGTCCTAGTCTTATTTTTTATTTTATTTTATTTATTAAGTAGAAATTTTGTATGAAAACATCATGTGTTACCATCATTTACCTCCTCCCTGCCCCCATTCCTCTGAGGGCCCATGGAGTTGTGGGTTAGGAGTTGTGAGAGCAATAGTTAGTCATTGTGGCGGACAGTCTTGTTTTTAAGGATCTGTTTCTTTTAAACATAAAATGTTACAAAATTGTCCCATGTGACTGTGTGGCTCTTGCCCACCTCAAATGGATGCTGAGTAGTTTTTGTTATTTTGTTTCTCATCCTAATGAGTCAAGAGATAAACAATGTATAAACAAGAGAACTTATTCCCCAGAAGAGAGTGCCCATGGCCTTGCATACAACTCAGTGAATGGCAGCATCACCCTGTGCATGGCTTTTCACTGTGGTGTCCTGTAGCGCTCTGGATCACCCTGCTTAATAGAGGTTACAGCTGTGATGCCTTTGTGCAGAGAACAATATGACAGGGAACAAGAGCAACCCTCATTTGCATTGCACACTGGGCTTTTTGCTGTTTGACCATGCAATGGTTTGTTAAAATAGCATTTTATAATCATTTAAAAAGGAGGATAGGCCTGGAAAGATTGCTCAGTGGGTAAAGTATTTGCCTGCAAAGTCTAGTGACCCGGGTTCCGTTTCCCAATACCCACGTAAAGCCAATGCACAAAGTGGCACGTGCATCTGGAGTTAGTTTGCAGTGGCTGGAGGCCCTGGTGCGCCCTTTCTCTCTCTCTCTCTGCTTACAAATAAATAAATAAAAAATAATTATTTTAAAAAATCAGCTTTGTGTTTTTGAATCAGGTTCTCACCCTACAGCTTAGGCTGGCCTTGAACTTGGGATCTTCCTACCTTAGCCTCTCAAGTACTTGGATTACAACTGTGACCACCCACCCATGCCTGGCACACAGCCAGCATTAAAAACTGAAATCAAATAGATGGCATTAGAGTATATCATGCTTGTAACAGTTCATATTATCTCAAGTAATCTTCAGTTTAGGATTGTATGTGCAGAGTATGCATGTGCTATGTATGGACATATGCATCTTACATTCCTGATCCTAAGAATAATACATTTTTACTAATGGTTGTTTTTGGTGGTTTGAATAAAATGGCCCCCATAATCTCATGTGTTGTGATTACTTGGTCCCCAGCTGGTGGCAGGTTGGGGAGCCTTTGGGAGGTGTTGCTAGGGGAGGGTTTGGGGGTAATACAGTCCGGCTCCAAGCTCAGTGTACTCAGACTACTTCCTGCTGCTTATTTGTGACAGTGTGAGCCAGCTACCTGCTCATGCCACGCTTTGTCATGGTGAAACCGTCAGCTGACATAAACCCTTTCCTCCCATAAGTTCCTTGTGTTTGGGTGTTTTGTCCCCATAACAAAATGGAAACTGTAATGTTTGTTATCTAAAAATTTGAATATCAGATGATGATTGATGCTGCTTTACTCATGAGAAAATAGGACCTCTGAAGCTAGGGTGTGGCCAGAGCTAAAACTTGAGCTCTGCTCATCCTGGCTTTCCATATCTGATCCAGGATGCCACAGTTCAGTTTCATGGAGGACTTGGCTATCTAATGCGTTTGCAGGACTTTGTGGTTCCCCTAGACACCATTTGCTCCCGTGTACTGTCTTACAATTAGAGGTAGGAATATACCGCCAGATTACCAGGATCAGGCTTGACCTGTTTGTCAGAATATCTCTACGCGGTCTGTTGCAGAAGAGAAAAGAAAGATGAATCTAGATACCTCTCTATTGACAAGCAGGGAGAATCCAGAAGGTCTCCTCCATTACAGAAAACTGGTTTTATTGTTTGTTTATTTTATTTTATTTATTTATTTTTTGGCAGTGCTAGAGAGGGAGCCCAGAGCATTTCAAATTCTAGGTAAGCATGCATCTAGTGAGCTCTACCCACCTCCCATCCTTGATTTTTTTTTTTCCTCATGGGCATATGCATGTGTGCACGCATATGTATACATACATGTACATGTGTTTCCATATGTGTGGGGGTTAGAAGTTGACGTTAGGTGTATTCGTCTATCATGTTTCACCTTGTTAATGAGGCAGGATCTCTTAGTTTTGCTTAGAGCTCATCAATTTAGCTTGTTTACTTAGTCATCTTGCCCTAGGGAACCCTAATCTTTGCCTCCCCAGCACTAAGATTATGGTTAGGCCACCATACTTGCATGGCAAGTACTTCACCCATTGAGTCATCTCCCCAGCCCCACAAGTCTAATTTTATCAATTATCTGGAGTTAGTATGCAGAACTTTCTCTAAAGCTCTTGAACAGACCTGTTGTTGGCAAGCCTGGGGTTGTACAGTCGAGGCAGCAAGTACAGCAAGACTGAGTGGCACCCCGAGTGCAGCTCTGGGTTCGGCTAACTGGGTGCATTATGAATAAGTTCCATGGTCATTTATTGTAGTAACTGTGGTTTTGACATTTTGTCACCAATCTAACCCACATCCCCAAGCCTCTTGGGAATGAGGCTTTGAGTACTGTTTCAGGCAGCTGTTTTGGCCTAAAAGGACGTTATTTTCACTGGCATTCTTTCTCTCTTGCCCTGGAGTCACCCTTGAATGAATTCCTGACCCATTTGAGGTAGAATTTCTCGTCTTACACAGAAGAAATTGTTCTTGTTGAAGATGCCAGAGAAACCAGTGAGAACCTGCTACCTACTCCCTTATCTTCCTTTCTCTATGACTTTGTTACCCTTTCCCACCCAACCCACCCCCCTCAATAAGTAGTGACCTTTTGGCTCCCGGCTCTGTCTGAGGGCCTTGTGTGGCAGAGTTGGTTCTGGCCCACTCCCAGGATTTAGCTAATGACTTCCTTCACTGTCCCTACATAATTGCCAGAGAAGACAGCTGTGGAGAGACATTTCCCCAGCTTAGAAGCTCATTAATTCCCACCCCGTGAAACAGGGAGCATAGGAAGAAGGTGGCAGTTGCTTTGCCAAGGGCAGGAGGGTTGGGTCGGAGACAGAAATCTGTGCTGTAGGAGCAGGGCAGCTGCCTGGTGTCAGTGCTTAGACTTGAAGTGGGTGGGCCTTGGACAGGCTTCAAAGTAAGGAAACTTCATGCAGAAAAGTCCAGCTTCGCTAAGCAGTGAGCGTCCCCTTTGCCCAAGTCCTTGTGATAGGGTTCCTCTGGTGCCAGTAGACTCTAATTTAACCTGTACACAGCAGTTCCTGCGCAGCCCTTCAGAAACAGAAGCATCCATCGGAGGGTAAACCTTTGGAACCAAAAGGGCGGATTCTGTAAAAGTCAGCCTTCATTATTTGGCTGATGTTCATATGTCTGCTTTCATCTAATCCCACAGTGGCATTGCAGCAAGTTTCCAAAAAAAATTATTTTTATAACATGCCCTTTAAAAAATATAAAAGGAATGGTTAATCAAAACTTGCATAGGTGGGCCAGGGTGATAGCTCAGTGGGTAAAGTGCCTGCTTCCCAAGCAGGAGGACCTGAGTTCAATCCCAGTACGATTTAAATACCAAATGTGTGGTGGTGCACATGTATAATCCCAGCACTGGGGAGGTGGAAACAGGAAGATCCTTGGAGCTCACTGACCAGGATTAGCCTGTCTAGCCTAATTGGTGAGCCCCAGGCCATGAGAAACCCTGTTTCAAAAAGAGGTGGGCAGTGTTGCTGAGGGTGACACCTGAGGTTGTCCTCTGGCCTCCACATGCACGTGCACCACCACTCCCCTCCCTCACCAAGAAAAGAAACAAAAAATCCTTGCGTAGACCAAATGGGGAACCACAGAGACCTGGAGAATGAATATTTGCATGACTTGTCCAGGTCAGCTGCAGTGCTTCTAACACTTAGGTAATGAGGGAGACAGGACATGACAGGGGATTTTCAATGTTAAGAACAAGAGACCATCAGGTTTCTAAGATAGTGCCAGTTCTGTCCTAAGGCTGGGAGAAATCTATATAAATCTTTAGGCAAGGGTGTTGAACAAATGAATGTTGATGCCATCAACGAAGATTTTCAAGACTATTCAAAGGTCATTGTGAGGAGGGTTTTCTGGTGTTCTCTCCGCAGACATCCAGGAGGCAGCTTGATGCATCCTAGGATGAAGCCCACTTTACAAAGTGCTGTGGAGCATCTCAGGTCTGCCTGCGTGCATCGCTGAGGCATCTGAGACATTGCACAGGGCACTTCCATTAGAGCAGAGCTTCTCAAGCTCAGATGCACATTAGGATTACATGGCTGGGGAGGGAGGAACACTAAGAAATAAAATAATCTATGCCCAGACTTCATTCCAGACCAGTTTGGTAAAACTCTTTGATGGTGATCCCAAGGTATCAGGATTTTGTGAAACTAATTCTAAATGCTAATCAGATTTGAGCTAGTGCATTAGATGATCTTTTATATGTATATCTGTGTTTGTATGTGTGTGTGTTGAGACAGGGCTTTATGTAACCCAGGTTGGTCTGTAACTTCTGATCCTCCTGCCTCCACCTGCCAAGGGCTGGGGTTACAGGAGTGTACCACCATATCCAGCTAATGTTAATTGTACTAACTGGGTTTTTCAAAGGAGTGGTTAAGTTCTAGAAGGATAGTATTCCATGTTGTTAATTTAAACAAGTCCTTGTAGTTTCTATTAACATTACCTTAGAAGCATCAAGACATGTGTTTCTGCTGGGACCCAGGACCACTACACCTTTCTTGGTCTGTGAGAGTGTGGTCACAGCCAAAGCAGTTATAGGCAGCAGCTTGACATTGGCCGGTCTTGGCAGACCGCCCTGTGGCTGTTGGAGGTTCCAGAATGTTAGATGCATCAGAAGATGGACCTGTCCATAGCCTTAAATCACATGTTATTAATATTACTCTCAGAGGTCAGGATTCTTCCAGCCCTGGAAAGCCTTTTATCTTGGGAGAATGCCACTTATCTCTCCAGTGACAGTGCATGGGTATTCATCCCGTAGTTCTTGTCTGGATGTCAAAGATGCCTGTCATTGTTAGATATAAAGTCTGAATTCTGACCCTTACAAAGTTGATATGATAGGCAATGATAAGTTAAATGAATTGCTTGTAGTTTTCAACTTGGAAAACCTTGAATGTACCTCATGGCATTGTGACATCAGAGTATCATTCTTATGTAATCTATATATTTTATCATACTCAAAATATAAATTGTGCTTCTGTGAATACATATTATCTATGATAATGGAGAGAGAGGGAGGGAGGAGAAGGAATGTAAGAGAAAAAAGATGAATAAAATATGTGAATCATAGTGGAATCATGTGGTAGGAGACATGGCTGTGGTGTTGGCAGTAGGGACCACTTTACCTCTTTGATGGTGGCTAAACTGTAACCTGTAGTCCTCAGTTTTTCTCTCATTAAGCATGGAACTAACACCTGCCTCCTAGGGAATGTTTTCAAGGTTCAGTGATGGTTCCTGAAGCAGTAGAACATAGAACATGCCTAGGACACACGAAGTCCTCCTCACGGTGAGCTTATAAGGTCATGACGGTGCTTTATTCTGCAAAGCAAGTTCCTGGATGTACTTGACATCCTTAAACTGCCTTTCCTATTGTTTGCTCAGGAGGTTCCTGCTTGTTAATCCAAGTTCTTCATGCTGTGATGCTGAGCTGAGCTTGGCCTGGACACCCAACCAGGTTCTATCTTCACCTTATGAAAATCGTGTCATTCCGGCCTTGGCCTCGTCACTCTCCATTCGACATGTTGGCTCCACTAATCTAAACACACCCCTGTTTCTCCATGCTACTGAGCAGAGATCTGCTTAGGAATGGTTATGAAGGGAAGATGACCTCAGAGTGCTGATGCCAACTTCCAATTTCTATAACTTGGCCCGCAGCATGCTTTCTAAACATATTGACCCTAAATTGCTGACATCTTGTCATCTGCTCACACTCTTAAGTCTTCCTGTACTCCTGCCACTCCCTGGGACTCAGGGAGCAAGGTCCTTTTGTGCACTTTGCATTTGGAGCACCTGGCGAGTGACCTCCCGTAGAGTTAGTTCCCCCTGAGCAACGGGGGCAACAATGCTGCTGTTGTTTACAGAGGTTTGGGGCTGTAATTTCATAATGAAATTGAAAAACATGAGATTAAAAGCCTGAATATAGCACAGTAATTATACTGAAGTATTACAAATCATTTCCCCTGTATTTAGTTAGGTGTTGAAGATCTGACCTCTCTTTGTGGAGTGTGATCACGTTGTTTCATAATGGAAGGCTTCTAATTCATGGCGAAAATGTGAGAATTGCTTTCTCTTAATGGGAAGGTGATGAGAATGGTATTGAATTTGAAGGAGTTGATTTGCTTCATTGACTAGCTCAAGAAGGGAGATTATAGAACAGATGCCAAAGTAAAGAGATGTTTAGGGCTTTTCATGGTGTAATTCTCAGATACTTAGACATGACGACAATCACTCCCTTTAGAAATGTACCGACCTTGGCTGCCACTGCAAGCTTACCTGGGGCATGTTTCTCCAGATCCATAGTACCCAGGACGGCCCATTTCCATTTGCTACCTGAGATTTGCCTGTAACCTACGGGTTCCTTATTTGGACTGGGTCTGGTTGAGTGTGAGGGTAGGGAAGGCATTGGTGGTTCCTGGCAGGTGTTCATTTGAGACAGAGAGTGGGGAGTTAGGCTCAGGGTGTTTCTTAAGATGAAGTTAGAGTGGATATCTTTTTAAATATCTACTACTTCTTCATTTAGTTCTGAGAAGTGTCCGGTGTAAATGAAGTGGTCATATAAGGGAGTTGTCAAAGGGATAATTTTTTGTGTAAGTGCGCATATATCATGTGTGCACATGTGTACGGTGACCAGAGGATAACTTTAAGCACTCTGCTGTCCACCTTCTTTGAGACAGGGCCTCTCACTGGCCTGGAGCTTACCAGGGGAATCCTCCTATCTCTACTTCCCCAGCACTGAGATTGTGAACATGCACCACCATGCCTGGCATTTTTGTATGCATTTTGGGGATTAATCTCAGATCCTTATGCTTGTACTTTAAACCTGCTAAGCCATCTCCCCAGCCTGCCTGCTCTTTTACTTTTGATTATTGTCTTTACCATGAATACTGGTAGAGAGGTATACTATTTCTATGTACTTATGCTGCCTCTCATCCCCAAATAAGTTTTCTAGATTCAGGCACCCCTTGAAGATGGTCTCCTCATCTTCACAGATTCCCTCCCATATTCTCTGTGACCCTGCAGAGTTGAGTGTCTGAGTGGTTTTTAGCCACAGTGGCCCACCAGTCATCAGTTCAGAGTCACCGGTGAGCTTGCTTCATCAGCACCCAAGCTTCACCAGTATGCCCCTCCTGGGGATTGTGTGCTTCTATAGATGGGGATAGCCCAGGAGTCTGCCGGCTTCCAGAAACCTCCAAGGAGCCCTACTTGAAGATCTTAGGTAGGGCCTTCTCTCCCAGGAGAGACTTATATAGCAGGGCTATCTATACTCATGGATATGCTACGTTGAAATTTTTCTCTGTGGAAGTGTGAACCTGTACAGCCTGAGCCTAATCCCCATGGCATGAGTATCTTGGATGACAAAACCTCCTTTGTGTCCCCCCCCAAGGTAAGGTCTCACTCTAGCCCAGGCTGACCTGGAATTGACTAGGTAGTGGTAGTCTCAGGGTGGCCTCAAACTCATGGCTGATCCTCCTACCTGTGCCTCCTCAGTGTTGAGGTTAAAGGAGTGAGCCACCATGCCCAGCTAACAATGCTTCCTTGGGTCAATCCTGCTTCCTTTTGTGCGGAAGTTTGGCCTTTCACTGCTTTGTGTTTGCTTTGTGTTATCCACAGCAGGTGGAGAGGGGGCTGCTGAGCCTACCGTTGTTACCCGGGCCTGCCTCCAGCTGTAAACTTGCGACTGTCCAGGACCTATGGCACTTCCTTTCTCCACTGACAAATCATTGAATATTCTATCGTGACACATGTTTTTGGCCTTTCAGAGCAAAGTGTGCAAAAGCAGCCATTCAGTTAACTTCATCAAACACTGATTGAATGGTAGCTGAGGCTAAAGTATTAATATCTCAAGGGGGTCCACACAGATGAGCTGAAACTGAGTTTCCCGCCTCCCCAAGAGGCCATGTTCTGTTGATGCAGACAGGTGAAACACACAGACCTGTGGCAAGTGGCTGTCACATCACGGCATCCCTCAAAAAGTGAACTCCAAGTGTAGTGCCCCAGGAATGTGAAGGTGGGGACAGTTAATTCAGGAAAATAGTTTTTAGACTGAGTGTAGCTTTTTTTTTTTTAAAAAAAAACTTTTTATTAACAACTTCCATAAATAATAAACAATATACTATGATCATAGTCCTCTCCCTCCATCTTCCCTCTCCCCTTCACTGAATCCCTTCTTCTTTCCAAGTATTTGCTCTTCTGTTTTGATGACATCATTTTCCCTCCTACTCTGCAGATCTATGTAGGTAGTGTCAGCCACTGGCTGATGGTGAATATCAAGGCCACTTTGTGCCTAGAAGACAGTATTGTGCGCACTCCTCTCCTTCCTTTGGCTTTTGCATTCTTTCTTCTACTTCTTCGGCAATGGTCCTTGAGCCTTGGAGGATGTGATAAAGATGTCTCACTTAGTGCTGAACACTCCACTGTCACTTCTCAGCACTTTGATGAGTTTTGAGTCATTCTAGTGGTCACTGCCATATGAAGAGAGAAGCTTCTCTAACCAAAATTGAGAGCAGCACTAATATATGGACATAAGCATAAGTTGTTAGAAGGCAGTTTGGTGGATGCTATAATCATATTTAGCCAGACTACAGTAGTAGTTTCCTCCCAAGGGCTTATGACATCCTAATCATTAAATTGAGTCTATCTTAATGCCTCTCTGCTGAGGTTGTGCTTTGCAGACACCTAGCTTATCTAGATCAAACCATAGAGCTTTTAGGTCAGATGTTCTGGAGTGTTGACATAGGAAACAGTAGGTTTAAATCCTTGATAAGAGTTTTTTTTTTCTTTTTTCTTTTGGCATGGGTATAGGGATATGTGTGTGGGCCCACATGTGAAGGTCCAGGGATAACCTTGAGGTTTGTCCTCTCTATCCTTTTTTGAGACAGGATCTCTCATTGTCTTTCTGCTGTACATTCCAGTCTAGTTGGCCAAGAGCTTCCTGATGCTCCTAGCTGTGCCTTTCATTGAAATAGGTGTACTAGCATTACAGACACATGTGCCACATTGCTTCTGGCTTTATATGAATACTGGGGACTTGAACTCAGGCTTGCAAGCAAGTGCTTTTGAGCACCAAGCCATCTCCCCAGTCCTCTGCACACAACTTCAGCAT